>JAPDVU010000011.1:5830288-6430288 GCA_026230045.1 Corynorhinus townsendii | reverse complement strand
ATAACGGCTAGTGCTCACTGCCTTCTCCTAAATCTTGCGCAAGTTCCCATTTTGGCTCACTCTATCCCAGAACCATGCAGTAGGGCGATCCTGGGAGATGTAGTCCCAGCTGATGCAGGTGGATAGTGCGATCCATCCCAATGCTGGTGCATTAGCTGCCAAGATAGGGAAAACGTGGAACCGGGGTGCGGGGAGCACGTTTGGGGTGGGAAAGCCGGGAGTTGTATCATGGACTTGTTTAATTTGAGATGGCCCCCAGCGATCCCTGTATCCTGCAGTTCATACTGTGCACTTCTCACTGGAGTGCGGGCTGGATTTAGACCCTCACATCTAGCAAATAGAATTTGGCAGAGCTGACGGAATGGCATATCTGAGATGAAGTTACAGAAAGACCGTGGCTTCTCTGTTGGGGGTGCTCTTTCTTGTTCTCTTGCTCACTTTCTCTAAAGCAGGGCAGCTGCTATGTCGGAAACAATCTACAGCGAGAGTCCCATGACAAGGAACTGAGGGAGACCCCTGATCAGTGGCCAGTGAGAAACAGGGACTCGCAGTCCAGTGACCTTTCAGGAACTGGATCCTGCCAACAGCCACGTGGTTGAACATAGGAGCTAAATTTGGGGGTAGTTTGTTACGCAGCAGTAAATAACCAACACAAAGTCTCAAGTGGATATTTGTGCTTAGGACTCGAGGCTTAAGGGAGAGGTCAAGAGTGGACATATATGTTTAGGAATCATGACTAGGTCGTGGTATTTAAAGCCATGGAACTGGATAATATTATTTAAGTAGAAACAGTAGCCAGAGAATAGCAGCTATCTGAGGCATGAGTTTTGGGTTTTCCCAGCCTTTCAACAGTTGGGCAAAGGAGAGAGATTCAGCAGAGCAAGTGGACGTGAGGTGGCTAAGGTGGAAAGAGGAAAAGCAGTCGGGTACGGTGTCGGAAGTCAAGAGAAGGTCATGTGTCAAAGTAAAGACAGAGAAATGCCCATTGGCTTCGACCACGTGGAGTCGGTTGGTGACCTGGACAAGAGCCATTTGAGTGGAGTGGAAGCCCACCTGAGGACAGTGGGGAGGGGAGAGGATTTGCCCACCTGACTGCATAGCATGAGGCATGCCCCCCAAAATATGGACTTTCCCTTTCAATGCCAGAATAACTGTGTTGGTTGGCTTTCCTGTGAGACTCTTGGCCTTGGGAGATGGCGGGCCAGAGAAGACGACAGAGGTTGAGCAGAATGGAGCCTGGCTTTGGGGAAGTGGGTACAGCTGGAGAAAGTTTGGTGGCAGAGCCAGGGAGCTCAAGAGGAGAGGTTCATTAGTTAAGGTAGATGCTTTGTATGGCCTGAGCTAGAACTCTGTCCTTTAGTCATTCAACAAACTCTTAACTGCCAGGCAGGGGCGATCTGTTATTAGGTCAGAAAACAGCCCAAAGGGAGACGATGCAAGTCTAGGGGAAGACAGATGTTCAAAAATTTTAGGACCTTGAAATTAGTCGAGTATAACAAAGGTACGTCCTGTGCTACGAGAAGGTGAGGGAAGGTAGGATGGCGCGAGACTGGAGGTGGGAGAGTGGGGGAGAGGCGGCGGCGAATGAAGACTTCCTGGAGGAGGTGGCCCGGAAGCAGAGGCTTAAAGACTGACTGGCGAGCACTGTGCTGGGAAGATGGTTCCAGGGCCCTTCTCTCCCCTCCTCCCCAGCCCCACCTGCTCTTCCTCCTTTTCCAACTCCTTCCCCTTCCCGTTCCCCTTCCCCTTCCCTTTCCCCTTCCCCCTCCCCTTCCCCTTCTCCCCTTCTCCTACTCTCTCTCTTCCTTCCTGGCCCATGATGAAAGGTCTTCTGTGGCCTCCCTCCCAGCTGATGAATTATGCATGCCCTTCAGCGGTGTGCCTGGCACCCAATTAGGGCTGTGGCCAGGTGGATAACAGATTAAAATGTAATTCATTGAGGCTGACATTTCAGCCCCAGTGTGAATGGCAGGGAAGAGAAGCAATGCTCTCCCAGATCTCGTGTGTGCGTGGGGCTTCCTCTGAGCTCCCTGTGCTTGCTGGACCACTGCTGGCCTGCATGCTGGGCCTTCTGATGCATAGGGGGCTGGGGAAAGGCCCCAAGCAGGCTTTGGACCGAAGCAGCATTTATTTTATTATTATTTTTTAATTTGGGAATCATCTGAGGTTTACACCAGAGTTCTGACAATAGAACAGAGTTCCCATATACCCTTCACTGAGCCTTCCCCAATGTTAACATCTTACGTAATCTCAGTACAATGATCAAAACCAAGGAATTAGCATGGGTACAGCACCGTTAACGAAACTACTGATGTTTTCCGGATCTCATTCGGTTTCCCACTGACATCCTTTTTCGGTTCCAGGATCCAGGCCAGGATCCCACAGTGCAGAGCTGGCGTTGGAGATCATGCCTCTGTAGGGACAGCCATTCCTCCCCACAGGGGTTCGCAAACCTTTGAGAATTCGTTTATTATTATTATTATTATTATTTAAAAGGGATTTTTTTTAAAAAAAAGCACATCCTTCCCTAGACATTCTAGTTCTGTAAGTCTTGGGGAGAACCCTGGCTTCAGTATGTTGAACAAGCAACCAAGGCAGCAGAGAATGGCTGCCCGGACCAGCACTCCAAGCAAAATTGGGTTGGTTCCTATTTCCTTTGGCAAATCAGTTGTCAGCTTGCAGAGTCCCCTTATCCTCTGGCTTGGGCTTAAGTCAGAGCAGGGCTCCCCCCATCCATCACCTGTTAACCGGCCTCTGGCAGGGAAGAGGGCTGGGCTCACATGCTGGGTGGGCAGAACCCCAGAGAAGCCCTGCTTGGAGAGGAGAGGAAAACATTCAGCTGCCAGTTACAGATACATATACATATACTAGAGGCCCGCTGCATGGGATTTGTGCACTGGTGGGGGGGTGTGGCCTGCGGGGATCGGCAAGTCATCCCAGTCAGCGGAGTGGCTGTGGACCCACCCTCTGAGTCGCTGCTCCTGCTGTGGGAGCACCGCTCATCCCGGTCATCCAGGCCCCTGTGTTGAGTGCCTGCCCCCTGGTGGTCATTGCGCAATATAGCGACTGGTCGACCGGTCATTCTCGTCGGTCTGCCCTTAGGTCACTGGGCTTTTATTATGTAGGATATGTACTTTCTCATGTAATCCACAAAATAACCCCTGTGAGTAAATGCTATTTCCCCCCGTTTTAGAGATGAAGAAACTGAATAATAGTGATATTAAGTTCAGGGTTGCCAGATTTACCAAATTAAAGATACAGGAGGCGCAGCTAAATTGGAGCCTCAGCTAATACCGGGGGACATACTTATATCTGAAAAAAACTTGTGTTCATCTGTAATTCAGATTTCACTGGGCCTCTTGTATTTTATCTCGCAACCCTAATTAAGTGATCACCTTTGGTTATAGAGCTGGTAAGCAGGCCTCACCCTAGATCCAGCTCCAGCGTCTCTCTCTCACTGCCCACCTCACCTGCTGGACCATACACTACAGAAGGTGGGCACTGTGTCTGTGTGTATTTGTCCCCGCCGTATCTCCAGTGTGGGCACAATGCGGTAGTAGGTGTTTAATAAATATTTAGTGAAGAAATGAATGGCTGAACGCACACGTGAACATGACTCACTCCTTCCTTTGTACCAATGGAACCTGCAAGTGATGGTGATTAAATGGAAAGGCTAAGCTGGGGAGGTGATGAGAGACCACCTTGCTGATAGAAGTGCTAGAGGAGTGAGGGGGCTGGAGGCCTCATGCCCACACCTGGGAACCCCAGGCCTTGCACCCTGAACCAGGGCAAACAGCCAGCTCTTCCCCTCACCTCTCAGGGGCCCCTGCTTTCCTGACCAGGAAGTGGGATTGGGCCCCTTCTAGCTCCAGGCTTCTGCATGTCGTCACCTTCCCGAGTAGGTTAAAATATATGGCCAAATTAAAGGGTTTGCTGCCGACTAGTAGATATTTACTTCCAAGCTCAGTATGTGTTCTCTCTCCTCATCTTCCCCTCCCAGCCTCCTCCTCTACGACACTTTTCTAAGCACCACCCTGGAGCTTGGCCTTGTGTTCCTTTCCTGAAATGCTCCCCTTCCCACTTGCCAGACGAAATCCGAAGCCCAGAGAGACCCGGCCCAGCACAGTTCCTCGCAGACAAGGGAAGACATCGGGCGTGCATTGTATCTTTTTAAAATAGACCGGTTGCCGTCGGGATGTATTTTTAGCTGTGGGAGAGATTGGCACGCTCTCCGTGCCACCATCTGCCAAAGGCAGTTGCTAAGCAACTGACACTGACGACAGCAAGGGGATGACTTCATGGAGGATCTGGGACCCCGGCTGCCCGATCCTGCTCCACTGTCTAATTCTAGCATGCCGACAGACAGGCCCAGGGGGATAAGCATTCCTCCCCTTCTGGGAGAAGCCAGGAAGCTGCCGCAAGGCCTAGGAGCTGAGCTCAGAGGGTGCTGCGCAGGTAACAAGGGCAACTGAGGCATCGCTGCCACCTTGGTTGGTAGATGCCCCGTTTAAAAGCCATGGAAACTTGAGATGCCCCTGTGGTTTCAGGCTCTGGACTCAGTGGCTCTACAGTTTGCACATCCTTCCCTTTGGCAGCCCCATCAGCACTAGTCTGAGTCAGAGAAGGTGCTGCTTGGAGGCGGTTTGCCCAAGCAAGCCCTCTTGACCAAGCACTGGCTGGCTGGCTGGTGGCTGGCTGGTGGCCAGGCTTCCTGGCTTCTAGCCCGATGCTGCCTTTAGCTCTCTGGGTGGTTTGGGGTGAGTCCCTGACCATCTCTGACTCCCAGTTTTGTCACCTTCAAAGTTAGGGTAGAGAACCAGGTAAAATGCACTTATAGGGCTGAAAGGCAGAGTAACTATGCAGTAAAATAATCCGTGAGTGAGCCCTGGGTTCAGATCCTGACTTTACCCCTTCCTGCTCACGTGTGACTTCAGGTGAGGTACTGAGCTTCTCACGACCCCAGTTTCCTTATCTGTAAAGGACAGCAGCAGCACTCTCGTTGTGCCGCGGGGATTCAGCAAGGCACGCAGCAGAGCACCTGTATTTTGGAGCCCAGGAAATGGGTAGGTGGTGTTCCATTTCTGTTGCAGCGGCTTTGAAGTATTTACAGCAATCATTTCTCCTCTTCCAGACTGATGGACTTTAAAAAATATGTCTTTATTGGTTTTAGAGGAAGAGGAAAGGAGAGGGAGGGAGGGAGGGAGGGAGGGAGGGAGAGAGGGAGGGAGAGAAGGAGGGAGGGAGAAAGAGAGAAACATTGATGTGTGAGAGAAATATCGATTGGCTGCCTTCTGCATGCCCCTACTGGACTGCCTCCCCCGTTCTCGGCTTCTCGGCCACCTGATGGACAGCCCCACGTGACCTAGCCTGCAAGGCCTTGCTTAAAAGTCACCTCTTCTGGGAAGTGTCTGCTGGCTCCCCGGCATACCTCAAGTATGCTGCTGGCTTTGGCTCATTTGCCTGTTATTTCCCCCAAAGCAAGAAGCCACTCTTTTTCTTTTATTGTAGCATTTTTAAGTACGTGTGTAACTGATAAATAAAGAAACTGCATCTTGGGCAACCTCATGCCTTTCCTCTCCCTTCCATGCCAAGGTCTGGTGTGAAGTAGGGATTCAGGAAATATGGATTGCATGGAGATATCTTTCTACCCCCGGTTAGCTCCTCTTCTGACCACCCCACTCCCGACTCCTCTGTGCGGGAGAATCCAGACATTTTGTACAGCTGCAGCTCAGCGGGGCCCATTTTGGCTGGAATTCAAGGAGTAATTACAGACAAATAAGTGTTCTTACAACCCACATCAATCAGCGTCCCTCTCCTCAAATGCTCTTTCCAGGAAACAGGGACGGACAGCCCTAGCTTCTTTCTGGGGCCCAGGGAGTGTGCGATAGCCAGAGGGGCCCCAGCATCAGCCCCCTGCAGCAGTCCGCAGAATGTCTGGCGGGCCCCTTCCAGCAGACAGGCCTGCATTCGACTCCCGTCTGTCACGGTGTTCCTCTGTGAACTCGGACGAGGGGTTTAACCTCTCTGATCTTCAGTGTCCTCCTAGGTCCTATGGAGTCGTTAATGTGTCCTGGGACTGTTGTGGCAACGATGAAATGAGATAGCATGTTTAAAGCATCAGAAGATGTCCCGCCCCTCACCCTCCTCCAAGGCGTTTGAGTTGTAAAGAAGAAATCACCAGTGGCATTTCAGGCTACAGGAGGGCTGGAAATGGATATGCTGCCCTCCGTGTTTGCCTGTCAGTCAATGCGTGTAAGGGGGTATCTAGCAGGGACCCCGTGTTTGTGTCCTCTGAGTGCCCTTCATACCTCGCGAGGCCCAGGATGCGACCGCTGTGGATTATACCTCTGATAACCCCTACTCGATTGTGAACATCTTTTGGGGAAGGTTTGAGTAAACAATGATTTCACAGAATGTTGGTCAGGACTGAGAGAAGAAACCAGAGTGATCTCTTCTTCTTCTTCTTCTTCTTTTTTAAAAATATATTTTATTGATTTTTTTTTTTTTTTTTTTTTTTTTTTTATAGAGAGGAAGGGAGAGAGATAGAGTGTTAGAAACATCGAGGAGAGAGAAACATAGATCAGCTGCCTCCTGCACACCCCCTACTGGGGATGTGCCCGCAACCAAGGTACATGCCCTTGACCAGAATCGAACCTGGGACCCTTCAGTCCACAGGCCGACGCGCTATCCATGGAGCCAAACCGGTTAGGGCTAGAGTGATCTCTTCTTGCATTCATCCTTGTGTCTTCTATGGGCAGGTCCTCAGGAGGTCAGGCCTGGTGGTCCCTGAAGAAGTTGTGCCATCACGTCCCACCTGCGGGCAGAGAAGAGCCCTGCTGGGGGCTTGGCCAGACTGGACAGCAGGCAGCATGTAAGAAATTGTCTACTGCCCATCCGTGCCCCAAAGTGTCCAGTTACCATGAGAGAGAGAGGATGTCGACGCCTCTCCCTCCCTGGCCCTGGCTGCCCTGGCCTGCCAGGTGGTGAAATTTCCGTTTCATTCTAAACGGAGCAGAGCTTGTGAGAAATCTCGGGTGGCTTCTGGCAGGTGACAGATCAAAGCAGGGCTCAGCAGTCAGAGGCGCAATCCCAAAGGCCGGGATCCAAGGGGGAAGGGCTTCATTTGAGAGTGAACCCCCCTGAGCCTCATCCCAGCCCTCGCCAAGGCTCCCGGCATTCTCTGTGGAAAGGAAGGAGGGCGAGGCGTTTGGGCTAAAGCTGGCCCCATGCTGGAGCCATGTGCTAACACGCAGGCGGTCCCCGAACAGCTGCCATGCCATTGTAACGCTTGAAGTTAAAATAAAATGGACGGGTTTATAAGAGGAAACGAGGATCAACATTAGTGGGGTCAGAAAAACCCTTTTCAGGAGCCCTTGGGTTGGCCCAAATCCTGCATGTAAAATGGGAGGTGGAAGAGTTCGCCATGGAAACTGTCAGAGGGAAGCCGACTCCAGGGCTCCAGGGCTGGGGGCGGGCGCTCAGCGCAGCAGCGGGAATAACGGAAGCCTCAGTGAGTAGGATTTGGAGAGGCCAGAGCTGTGGCTCAGATGCATTTTGTAAGAGGGAAGGCTTCCTCGCTGAGGGTGGGGCATCTGCTTCCCAGACTCTGTGGTTGGCAGCTTCGTGTATTTTGTTGGTGTGGGGGTCTATTTTAACTTTATAGTAAGCCTTTTTATTTATTGTTTTTAAAAAATGTATTGATTGATTTTTTTAGAGAGAAGAGAGGAAGGGAAGGGTTGATTCTTGCATGTGTCCTGACTGGGGATCGAACCTGAAACTTTGGTGTATCCGGGCAATGATCTAACCCAGGGGTCCTCAAACTACAGCCTGCGGGCCACATGCGGCCCGCCGAGAACATTTATCCGGCCTGCCGGGTGCCGCTGCCTGTCCTGCCTTTAGTAGCCGACTCATCCCGAGCCCGCAGTGTGCATAGGAATTTGTTCATAGTTTTTTGTTTTTTTTTTTTTAAACTAGAGTCCGGCCCTCCAACCGTCTGAGGGACAGTGAACTGGCCCCCTGTTTAAAAAGTTTGAGGACCCCTGATCTAACCAAACTGAGCTATTTGGCTATTTGGCCAGGGCCTAAAACGTATTTATTTATTTTTTAAATATTTGACTAGGATGCTCACAAGGTATTTGCTTGCTGACTCCCCCCCCACCCCCGCCCCCCTCCCGTCCCTGTGTGAGAAATGGGAGAGGTCAGAAGCTCTGCCCCTGTCTCCAGGCAAACCCCTCCCCTCTTTGGGCCTCAATTTTCCCATCATTCAGTGAGGACGTGACTAGATGAGTGCTTTCCGGGTGCACTTTTCAGAAAGGCGTTTAACTGGGGCGAGGCCCGGGTGGGTGGGACTTAAGCGTGCTAGTTCTCACGTGAGTGTATGCGTGTTGAGTTCAAGGTGGCGTGTAACCTGCCACCAGCGCCCCGCTCCCTCCTGGCTGCAGAGTGCGGGCAAGCTGGACTCTTGCTCCTGACCCCGAACCTGCCTCATGAGGCCCCTGGTCGATCTCCAAGGTCCTTCCGACTCTGACAAGCAGGGAGCTCTGCTGTGGGCTCTGAGTCCCCTGCGCCTTGGAGTGGCTGTGTCATCACAATTTCATTTTTCTTGGAGGATACATTCCCCTGGGCTCCCAGAGGGCCCCTGTCCAGTGTTATTATGAGATGGCACCGGGCTCATTGTTTCAGAGGGAACAGCTTGTCCCTCTGAGGCAAAGCTATTGCTCCTGAGAGGAAAGCCTTGCCATTCTCTGGGTGCTTCTCCGAGGCCTTTTCTGTCTCCATCAGTGTGAGTGGGTATTCATCTCACTGAGTCCCCAGCAGCTGGCCTCACTTTGCATGGCTGTTTGGGGATACAGTTTTTGTTGTTGTTTTTTTGTTCTTCTTGTTAATCGAACAGATTTTCTTTTGAGTTCTGGATGAATGTCAGCCCAGGTTTTTGGTGGGAAGCAGGCTCTCTTTCGGAAACAACTCCTGGGGCCCGGCATCCAAGCGGCAAGTTGGGAAGAAGCCCTTTCCCGCCGCTGGAGAACTGAGCCGGGGTGGAGGCCAGGCTTCTGTGTTGACAGGAAGGGTGCACAAGGGTCCAGGGGCCCGTGTTCCGCTCCAGACCCAGCTCACTTGCTGAATGACATTGGGAATCCCCCTTATCCTCTCTGGACCACACGCTTGCCATCTGTGCAATGAGGGGTTTGGATCTGATGAATAGTTTACAATGAGGAAGAACATTTTGGAATCCTCTCTTAAATGGAAATCTACACTAAGTGGCCAGATTATTATGATCTCTGAACGCATAATAACCTTGCCACTCAATGTGTGTGTGTGTGTGTGTATTAGAGGCCCGGTGCATGAATTCGTGCATGGGTGGGCTCTGGCCAGCCTGGCCAGGGGGAGGGGACATGGGCAGTTGGCTGGCCTGCCTGCTGGTCAAACTCTTGGTCGAGGGGACAATTTGCATATTAGCCTTTTATTATATAGGATATGCATTGAGTGGCCAGATTATTATGCATTCAGAGATCAAAATAATCTGGCCACTCAGTGTATACGTACCTAGTGCGAACCAGGGGGAACCGCTGCTTTTGTACATCAAAAATGTCAACTATGGGCCGTGTCTTAGGGATTAGCCCAGGGTTTCTCAACCTCAGCCCTATTGATCTTGGGGGTGGACATTTTGCGGGGCTGGCCTGCAGGGTGCTTAGCAGCATCCCAGGCCTCTACTCACTGGATGGCAGTAGCACCTCCCCAAGTTGTGGCAACCAAGCATGCCTTCAAAAGACATTTCTGAATGTCCCCTGAGGGGCGGAGGGGAAAATTGCACCTGGTTGAGGCCCACCGTTTTAATCTAATAAGACAATGAAAAGGCGAGATTTTTCTTTGAAGGGAGGTGGGAGGGAGTGGTACCTAGATCCATTGTCTGTGGCCCCAGATACTCTTCTGACACGTCAGTGTGCCAGGAGACAACGTTTAAAAACTCATAGTCTCAGAGGCCAGAGAGTCTCTTGGCTCAAAACTTCCATGGGAATCCAGGGTCCACTTTCCAAGTCAGATTTTTATTTTACTTTATTTTGTGTTTTTATTGATTTCAGAGAGGAAGGGGGAGGGAGAGAGAGAAACATCAATGATGAGAGAGAATCATTGATTGGATGCCTCCTGCACACCCCACACTGGTGATCGATCCTACAACCCAGACATGTGCCCTGACTGGGAATCGAACCGTGACCTCCTGGTTCATGGGTTGACACTCAACCACTGAGCCACACCAGCCGGGCCAGATTTTTAATTGGAAAAGCAGAGGAGGGGGCTGTGGAGGGATGGTCAGCAACTTCTGAGTGCTCCCAGGCCCTGCTTCTGGAATAAATGTTTATTCCACAAAGATTTATTGTGCTTTTATACTTCATTTGGAGCTTTCCTCCTTTATTCTGAAGTCATTTGCTCTTTTTTTTTCCTTTTGCTTCAACTATGCCTTGCCCCAATCTCTTCCAGAAACATGCTCACAGACACACCCAGAAATAGGCCCAGTCAAATTAATGCCTAAAATTAACCATTACAGCAGGCTTGAATAGACCACTCCCTTTGGTTTTGCGGTGGGGGTGGGGGGAGGGTGACAGACAAGAAAAGCCAACCATCCTGGACTGTGGGTGCCTTAGAGGGTCCCAGGACCATTTCTTCTCCTTTCCTGAAAACCCCTGTCCCCCTAGCCTGAAGGTGTCTTGGCCTTTTGGTCAGATTAGGGAACAGATCACTCCTCCTGCCCCTGGCTTCCTGCTGGCTCTCCCCTCCCCCGTCTCTGCCTCCAGGCAAAGTGCTTTGTTTCTCACTGAGGACCTCCGGAGTGGTCCCTGGCAGTTGGATGCTCTCCGCAAGGGCCTTGGGCATGCAGAACACGTAGCATCCCCCTGGAGATACACGCTGGAGAAGAGCAGAGAGCTCTTGGCACACACGTGAGTGAGCAGGCCAGGCCTCCCAGTGCAGCCTGGGGTGGTGGGGGCTGGTCTAGGGATGTGGGAATGCCCTGGGGCCCCCAACACACAGACATTCTACCTTGTGAAGTCCCCACCTGGGTGAGCACTACCCTCCCCCAGGCAGGTAGAGTAGGAGTTAAGAGCACAAGCTTCCTAATAAGTTTTCCTTTCAAATGCTGACTGCCATTTTGTGTCCAGGACCTTGGGCAAGATAATAACTTTTGGAAACATCAGTTCTGTCATATTTAAAATGAGAATAAACCGCGTCTCTTAGAGTTGTCGTGAGGATTAAATGAGACGGTGCGTGTCGCCCTGGCACCCTGGGGAAGGAAAGTGAGAACCCTGTGCCGTTTGGGTGAGAATAGTGTTCAGGAGCTAGGAACCTAGGTCCTGGTCCCCAGCCTTACCCCCACTGTCCCCCAGTGTCCCATCATGCAGAGGAGGAAGCTGGCTTTGGTCATCTCTAGACGTCCCCTAGTTGTAATTCTCTTAGAATCCATGAAGTCAGAGTTGTTCCTTCCAGAGACAAATCTGCAACGTAGAGGAGTCTATAAAAGCTCAGACTTACCAGTCAGAAAACTAAGGAGTCAGTTCCCCAAAGCCTTAATGCTCTCATCTATAAAGTGGAGTAATAATACCCACTTCATACAGTTGTAGGAACATCAAGTAAAGGGCCGTGTGCAAAGCGCTTTGCACCGTAAGGGCCGTGAGAATAACAAGAACCGTAACTATTACATAATCCTATATAATAAAAGGGTAATATGCAAACTGACCCTAATGGCGGAACGACTGGGAATGACTGGTCGCTATGATGCACACTGACCACCAGGGGGCAGACGCTCAGTGCAGGCGCTGCCCCCTGGTGGTCAGTGTGCTCCCACAGGGGGAGCTCTGCTCAGCCACAAGCTGGGCTGATGGCTGTGAGCGCAGCGGTGGTGGCAGGAGCCTCTCCCGCCTCTGGACAGCGCTAAGGATGTCAGACTGCAGCTCAGGCCCGAGGCTTAGGCTGCAGTCGGACATCCCCCAAAGGGATCCCAGGCTGCCAGAGGGATGTCTGACTGCCAGCTTAGGCCCAATCCCCCAGGGAGCGCACTGAGCTTCTGCCCCCCTGGTGGTCAGTGCGCATCATAGTGACCGGTCGGTGGTGGCAGGTGGACATCCCCTAAGGGATCCCGGACTGCGAGAGGGCACAGGCTGGGCTGAGGAACCTCCCTGAGTGCACAAATTTTCATGTACCGGGCTTCTAGTGAGTGTGTACTATTGATACAATTGCTCTTCTAATTTAAATAACTATTCTCCTCCAGTTGCAAAGAGCTGAACTCATCGATCTTGACTCCCACAACCATCACTGAGGTAACGTCACTACCTCAAACTTAGTACCAACATAGGACATTCTTCATTGTTGACAAATGCTAAGTTAGGATGCTGAGCCCTCACTCTGCTCTAGTGGTGGGGAAATGTAGCCTGAATTTGTCCTGGGTTTTCTTCTTCCCTCCAGTTTTGAAGTTGGGGTCCTAATCCCTGGGTCTCAGGGCCAAGGCATGGATAGGTTGGGGACAGGAGGGTTGCAGGGCCACGTACTTCTCCCATACTGGTCCCCAAAGGGTTCTACATCCACCCGCCAGTGGCCCTACAGGCCCAGAAGGTTTGTGTCCTTTGGGGCGATGACATTTGGGGCATTGGATTTGGCCGCCTGTGAGATGGCTCTTGGAATCCTGTGCCTGGGTGTGTGTTGCCATTCCATCTTGGGCTGGATTCGCCCTCTCACTAGCCGGGAACCTCGATGCAGGCTCCCTCTGTTCAGGACTCGCAGGGTTCTCCTCCCCACTCTCCTCCACCCTCTCTGCCCCCTCTGGGGCCTGACTTTCTGGAGACAATAGTCTAGAACTAAAGTGTTTGACAGAAGTTGCTTCTTTTTCTGCCTTCCCACATCTTAGCATAAGCAGCTAGGAGCACACTAATGAGGCAGCATTCGGTCCTGTGAATTTTAGGTCTTTTGCTATGACAGCCTCCAACGTCTGCATACCACCATACGTCCCCATTATATATTGCTGTGCAACAAACCACCCGGATCAGCATGACTTCAAAAATAACCACTTATTCAGCTCATGTTTCTGTGGGTCAGCCGTTGGCGATGGGCTTGCTCGGGCAGTTCTGCTGGTCTTCGCTAGGCTCACTCAGGTCTCTGTGGTCAGCTGCCAGTCAGCGAGCAGATCCACCTCCCTGAGCCTTCTGATCTCTTCATCAGAGGTCTGCCATGGCAAGTCCAGCATCTCCATCTCATTGACTGTGAGCTGTCATGATGTCCCAGCTCCCGAGAGCCACTCCTGCAGCCTATTCGACCAGCCCCAAAGCGTTCTTTCAGGACAATAAATCCGGAGTCATGAGAACATTGCTCTTGCAACTAGTTCTCTCCTACGCAGTCTCCTACCTCATGCTCAGGTCCATCGCCCTCAAGATCCACTCCCACACTTGTTTTTCTGTTCCTACCAGGACACATTTGCCATGTCATGTAATTAACTCAGGGAGAAAGCCATTTCCTCCCAGAGAATGAGGCTATATTCCTTGCTAGGGCTATGCCGAGACCTGGCCCTCGTTCTTGGGCTAGGGCAATGCATGGAGTACAGTGATCTTTTTATTTTTTTAATTAGTTTTTATTTATTGATTTTAAGTATTTACTGTTGAAAGTATTTATATGTCCCCCTTCTTCTCCCATTCCCACCAGCCACGTACTAGGGTTCCCTTTTCTCCACATCCTCACCAGCACTTGTTGTTTGTAGATTTGTTGATGCAAGCCATTCTGACAGGTGTGAGGTGATAACCTCATTGCTGTTCTAATTTGCATCCTTCTTATGATCAGTGACTTTGAGCATTTTTTCATATGTCTCTTGGCCATCTGTCCGTCCGCTTTGGAGAAGTGTCTATGTAGGTCCTTTGCCCGTTTTTTAATTGGATTGTTTATCTTCCTTCTGTTAAGTTGTATGAGTTCCTTATATACTTTGGATATTAACCCCTCATCAGATGTCTCATTGCCAAATATGTTCTCCCATACAGTGGGCTCCCTTTTCATGAGGGTGATCTTGATGAAGAGAAGCATTTTCATGTGACACGCATGTCACAGATCGAGTCTGCTCTCCACCCTGAGGTCACTGTCATTGCCCTGATTTCTTGAGGTTTCCTTTAGCCTCTCCCGTGAGGATCGGAACGTGGGCTTTGAACCGCACTGCCTACCACCCGGCCTAGATGAGAGTATTTTCAAGCCAAGTCTTGGACGGAGGTCGTCTCGTTCTGGTTTCCCCCTCAGGGTATCAGGAGTGCAATCTGGGAGAACAGAGAGAACCCATTCAAGGTCTGCGTCTCTCAGGGGCCATCCAGGCCACTGGTTTGTCTACTGAGGACATCAGGGTCCCAGGAGGTGAGGTCAAAACACAATCTTCAGGGCATGAGATATGTAACAATTGCTTTGGGCATCTCAAGTACATTGCTGGTCCAGTTAGCAGTGGAAATGGGACAAATTGTGAAGCTGAAGGTCTGCATCCAGCAGGCACTTCATACCTGCTTGTGCCTACCCCACCTCTCTCAGGAAGTGACTACCCTGGGAAACCTCCCCTGTGTTAGACTGATGCTCCCCAAAGCCGTGATTGATACTGTTACACTCCTGCCCCAACATCTCTGAGGGTGGGGCAGAAGGATGCATTTTCAGCAAGTGCGCCAGATAACTCTGATTCCACCAGCCCTGTCCCAAACATTTGGGAAGCCCCATTCGGTCCCTCTGCCATGACCCACCCGCTGTGTCTCAGAGCATGGCCTTGTGACGAAAAGAGTACAGCAGTGAGAACCCAGAAGGCTGAGGGCAGGTCCCAGCAGAGCCTCCTCGTATTTACACTGGAGGCCCTGGGTCTAGATCAGAATTGCTGGCTTTACCTATGACACAACTCAAGCCAGCAGAAGTGATGCATTGGGCTCACATTGTGGGTGGTGTGTTTTTTTTAAAACAATTGATGCCACATTTAATATTGTATACTTGTGGTGTGGCCTAACAACATTGTCACAAAACAAATGTTTCCTGAGGTTGAGAAGTCACTGCCCCTGTAGACAGAGCACGTGTGGTCCAGTTTTCTGCAGTCCCCACCACTCCCTATTGCTCTCCTGACCAGCTGCATTCATTGCTTGTTTGCTGCCTTCCCAGCCCCTGAAGTTGAGGTCTGAGTTGAGGTCTCTGGCTTACTTGATCCCAAATCTACTTCTGCTCTTCTGTGAGCCCAAAGCCTAACAAATTATTTTTCCCCAGATCAGGGCCCACTCTTCAGCTGTTTATGTAAATCAGAACAGGAAAGTCTTGCTTGGCCAAGTCCTTCCTTGAATCTTGGCCTGATGCTATGCTTCACCAATCCTGTGACCGGTGTCTGCCTGCTCAACATTTGTCTGCTAACCGGAGGCTCTTTCTTGTCTCTGACGGAAACTCTCTGAGGCCAGCAGCAGCCGTGGATGTCCAGGGAGTGCAGGCGGGCCAGCCAGATGAGCGGAGAGTGGGTGCCCTCAGGCCAGACCCTGATCTGGGCTGTTTGGGTGGTCCTTGCAGTTGCCGCCGAGGGTGAGACACCCAGTGGGAGAGAAGGGCTCTCAGAAGATGAGGTAGGAGGGGGATTTCCCTATCTTGGAGGATCGTCCACTGGTGGAAATGCAATTACTGCTCAGGGGCCTCTGCGGGGTCACCTCGGGGCACCTGACCAATGTCCTGGTGTTGTTGAAAGCCCCAGAGCCCGGGTCTCTTTCTGGGCCACATGGTAGAGCACAGAAGACCCCCGGTCCTGCCCTTGAGTTTCTCACACCCTGTGTGTGTGTGTGTGTGTGTGTGTGTGTGTGTGTGTGTGTGTGTGGAGGGGAGCTTGGAGTGCCCTCTGTCCTGGGACAGAGCCTGTGCTTTTGTGGTGCTGGCTGCCCAGGCAGGAACTTCACTATTTTAAAAATATATATATAATATTATTGATTTTTTTACAGAGAGGAAGGGAGAGGGATAGAGAGTTAGAAACATCGATGAGAGAGAAACATCAACCAGCTGCCTCCTGCACACCTCCTACTGGGGATGTGCCCACAACCAAGGTACATGCCCTTGACCGGAAGCGAATCTGGGACCTTTCAGTCCGCAGGCCGACGCTCTATCCACTGAGCCCAACCGGTCAGGGCAGGAGCTTCACTATGGAAATGACCTTAGCTGAGGTGGCACCAGCACACCTGGGTCCCACTAACTCAATAGCCGGGCTGCTAACCTCCGAAGGCTCCACATTCTGTG
The DNA here is from genome assembly GCA_026230045.1 of Corynorhinus townsendii. Classification (NCBI taxonomy): domain Eukaryota; kingdom Metazoa; phylum Chordata; class Mammalia; order Chiroptera; family Vespertilionidae; genus Corynorhinus; species Corynorhinus townsendii. The sequence goes on along the minus strand of JAPDVU010000011.1, from coordinate 6,414,040 downwards.
TGGCAACCGAGAAGCCCACGCTCTGTCTCAGAAGTCTCACCCTCAGACCCCTGGAGGCAGACGGGCTGATTGCAGGTGGCATCTGCGTGAGAACTTTCTGTTTTCATTGCTGAGTATTTACTCAAAAGCATACCCCTAACTCAGCAAAACCACCACTCCGTAGATGTGATTGCTTAAGAATCCTCTAGGTAAATGTGAAAAGTTAATTTAGATTTAATTTTCAGAAAAACAAAATGTCAGTCGTCCTATAGGTAGGTGATGCACAGACAATCATGCTGGTGGGTTATGAAAATGACGGAAACTCTGGGCCTGGTGATTCTGGGCAGTCCTAGGCTCTACAGGGCCTGGTGTGTACCGTCAGTTCCATAGGAAGGAAGCCTTCTGGGCACAGAAGGGAGAAGGGTTTCCACGGTAACCAGGGGACATACGGCTTGGTGCTGTGTTGCCAGAAGAGACCAAGCTTGTGCTCTGATACAGGTGACTTCAAAGGCAAATTTGAAGGAGGCAATGGACATGGGTTCCTGGAGAAGGAATCCAGATACTTCCTGTTGCACCGCTTCTGGGCCCAGAAAGAGCGCCCCCACCTGGGGGAGCTCTGAGTTTGGCTTATCCCTGGCCTCTTCCCAGCCAGCTCCTGATTCCTCCCCATGTGTGTTCCCTTAGGGCCAGCTGGAGATGCACCCGCCAGGAACACCAGGCTGGGCTGGGTCCGGGGGAAGCAAGCCACTGTGCTGGGAAGCACCATGCCTGTGAATGTGTTCCTCGGGGTCCCCTATGCTGCACCCCCGCTAGGACCCCTGCGATTTACAAACCCAAAGCCTGCGTCGCCCTGGAATGGCATCCGAAACGCCACATCCTACCCTAATTTGTAAGACCGGGCTTGATCCCATGGGTGGCCCACGACCTGGAAGTGGGGGCAGGGCATTGAGGGGGAATAAAGGGCAGGGGGGAGCATTGGGGAGGAGGAGAAGAGGGCTACAGAAGTGGCTTCTGTGATCACATGGCACCGTTCAGCTCAATGGGCAGGGGGGAGCATCGGGGAGGAGGAGGAGAGGGCTACAGAAGTGGCTTCCGTGATCACATGGCACCGTTCAGAACGTGCAGATCCCCTGAGCTCCCGTCCAAACTTCCTGAATTGGAATCTTCAGACCTAGAAAACTGATTGTCTGAAAGCTCTCTGAGGATTCTGAGTTCCATCAGGTTTGGGAGCCACTATGATGGGCTTACCGATTGGAAGGGACGGTCCACCAGGCCTGGTCTCCTTGTTCAGACTGGATAAGGGCTGTAGAGTGAAGAATCACACTAAGGGGATGTTAGTTCTAGCAGTCAGCATTGAGCCCAATACAGCGCCTGGCCGCCCCAGGGAAAATCTATAACAACCTGTGGAATGATGGCACGGGTGTATCTCTGTGACACAGAGGGACTGGGAGGGGAGGTAAGGATCTCCCAGTCACTGCAAGTTTTCAAGCTTAGGTAGGCAACCAGTTTCCTGGGGGACTGTGGAGGGGCCTCACGCATGAGGTGGGAGCTGAGACGTGGAACTCCCCAAGAACCTTCTGACTGTCAAATCTTGTCAAGTCCTCAGGTTGATCACATTCCTGAGGCATTGCTTTCACAGGCCAAAGGCGTACCCTGGTGCCAGGAAGCCCCCTAAGCCACAGAAGACCCCACGTGGCCCAGGAACAGAGGACACTAAGCGACACTCATCTGTTTGTTCATTCATTCACTCACTCATTCATTCATTCATTCACTCATTCAGCTCGTGTCAATAGCTAGATTCCACTAGGCCCTCGATGGCACCACCATGGGTTAGACTTAGCTGCCCTCAGGAACCTGCAGACTGGTAGTGGTGGTGGAGACAGAAACAGTAATGACAATTAAAATATAGTGTGACAAAGGCCACCACAGGATCAGAGAAGGTGCTGAGGAAGCACAGTGAACCACTTAGCCTAGCCCTGAGGGGAGGTCAGGGATGGCTTTCCTGGGAGCCTGAAGCCTCGATTTCTGATAAACAACTTACAAAGGGGCAAAAGGGCATACAAACTTGTCCGGGGGTAGATTTGCAGCAAATCTGTATGCCCTTCTACCAAGAAATTAAAGTGATGGAGCACTTTGTAGAAATATTCACGTACACAATCTCATTCGGTCTTAACTGTGAGCCAGGCTTGGGGATGTGGGCTCTGAGGTACTTGGGTGACTAATACAGAGCCCTGGGTTTCTAGCTGCTCAGTTGAGCTGGGACTATGATTACACTCATATACAAGTCTAGGAGAAGTTCTAGGAAAAATAAAGGAAAGTGTGTAGGTGTTTCCGAAGATACCTGTGGTCTATCTGGAGAAATCTCAGAAGGCTTCTTGGAGAAGGTAGCATTTAGACGGAATCTAAAAGAAAGGGAAGAACATGAGCAAACAGAGGAAGACAGCAGTCTAGCCAGAGGGTCCAGCTTGAGCAAAGGCCTGGGTACAGGAGTCTCTCTGCCACCCTGCCTCCGTTGGTGCCTAGTAGAGAGGCCTGGAAACTTCCTTTTGTTTCTCTGGGGTCAGAAGTGGGGGCTGCCAGACCCAAGCTCTTGATTTGCAACCTAGTGTCCTGACCTCTACAGTTTGGGGAAGTGCTGAGCTAGCCGGGGTCTTTATGCGTGTGTCTGGATTATGATGGTGAGTGCTGGGGGTTAACAGCACAATGAGTATACACCATGTGCTTTCCCTCCTGAGAACCAGATCGAAGAGAATCACGGTTTGTTCATTTGTGCCCTGGGTTGGGGTGGGGGGGAGGGGCATGATTAACCGTGTACTGAAAGCCCCCATAGGCATCTTCTGCTCAGGCCCAGGCAACAAGAACGGGCCCCTCCCAGGCAAGTTTGCTGACAGCAACTCTGGGGGTTTCTCCTCCTCTTTCCAAGGTGCTTCCAGAACTTAGAGTGGCTACTCTCAGATCAACACATCCTCCGGGTGCATTACCCCAAATTCAGAGTGTCGGAAGACTGCCTGTACCTTAACATCTATGCGCCAGCCCGTGCGGACACCGGCTCCAAGTTCCCGGTAAGGCTGTCCGCCGTGCTGGGGGCGGGTCCTTGGGCTGGGACCCTGGCCGAGTGGCTGGGGGTCAGGAATCAGCCCCAGCCGCCTATTGGGTAAAATGGAATCATTGACATGTCAATAACTGCCTTAAAAAGCCTTTTGAATGACGTAGTCACTTTACCTTCTTTTCGCTTCTTTATTGGCAGTGACATGACCTTTGCTTTTTATGTTGTTTTGTGTCTCCCCTCTGTTGAGTATTTCACGGTCCGTAAACATGTAAAGAAGGCACTGCTTAAAAGGACTCTGATTATCTTTGTGTTTGTTTGCTTGAAAAAATCCTTCTGTTAAAGAAAATAATTGCCTTCTCCAATTTTTCTGTTTGCAATGAAGTCAATCAGGTAATAACTCGAAGCATCTCATTTAAGATTGTGAAAGATCCCCCCATAAGTGAGTAAGAAAGGTGCAGTCTAAGTTAGTGATAACCATACCCTCCCATCATCTTTTCTCCCCCATGCCAGTACGATGGGAGACTCGCTCTGTTGCGTTATAACAGCAACATCTATTGATTGCTGACGTGTGCTAGGCACAGTACATTATCTTGTAGAACCCCCCATAGTAACCCAAAGGGTCAGGATTATTGAACCCATTCTACAGAGGATGAAGTTGAGGCACAGGGAGAGAGTGTGGAAGCGCCTTGCTCCATGCTCTACCCCAGTAAGTGGCAGATTCTTGTGTCAAAGCTAATGCTTTGTCCAGTTCTCCTTTTTCCTCCATGGCTTCCTTCTCTCTTCCTGCCCCAAGGATGGCAGTCCCTAATATGACCTTTAAAATGGAGAATGGGAGGCATTTATTATGAAGTATAAATAGTGATAATAGCATTTGAATAATGATTTATGTTCCTCAGCCCCAGTTTTTCTAATCAATATAGTAAAGTTTCCACACTTCCCTTCCCTTTTTATTTTCTGTCTTCTCTTCTCTTTGTAGGTAGACAAAAGCCTTAGATTAAAAAGCTTAAGCTGCTTTTGCTTTCATACATGGCTTACAATGAGTTCCATCTTCCTGTGGGTCACAAATTCAATATTTAGTTAATACTTCCTGAGCACTTGAAATGTGCCAACATTGTTCTGGGAACCTCAGATGGAGACTCTTGTTTAAACCTCATAAAAGCCTCATAAATGAAATACTTGGACTCTTCACATCTTACAGATGAGAAAAATGAGGCCCCGAGAGGCTAAGTAATCTGTCCAAGGTCACACAGCTAGTCAGTGGCAGAGCTCAGACTTAAACTCGGGCACTCAGACGCTGGAGCCCACATGCTTAACCCTGAGCCTTCTTCCAAATACAAAACCTCTGATGCTCTTTAGAAAGGAAAACAAGACATTTGCCTTTTCATAAAGAAAGAAGGACCCAGCATTCACAGGGAGGGGATGGGGATGCTCCACAGGCCGACCAGAAAGTTCCTCTCTCCTCCTTAGGTCATGGTGTGGCTTCCGGGAGGTGCCTTCCAGACCGGCTCAGCCTCCATCTTCGATGGGTCGGCCCTCGCTGCCTACGAGGATATGCTGGTTGTGACTACCCAGTACCGGCTTGGAATGTTTGGCTTCTTCAAGTGAGTGCCCCCAAATGATTGACACCCCTGATGCCCAAGAGGCAGCTGCGCAGCAGCCATAGGGGATTCAGTGCCCAGCATCCTAAGGAGGAGCCTTCAAGGGCATTGAACAAATGTGGCCCAAATTATTAGGTAATTTCAGCACCTCTGACGGATAACCCCCCACGTATTAGTGGCTTAGAGCAATAAACACATTTTCCTGACTTCAGTAAAATCTAATTGAGGGTTCCTGACTGACAGACATCCTTCCAAATGGTCAATCAGGGAGCCAGGCTCCTTCCACCTGTGGCTCTGCATTTGGCCAGCAGGTGGAGAAAGAGATTGGAGGATCATGTGAGGGCCGGCTTTCTGGGGCAGCCTGGAGGTGGCGATCATCACTTCTGTTTCCACACCGTGGGCAGAACTCAGTCACATGGCCATGCCCAGTACAAGGGAGACGGGGCAACGTGGCCCTGGAAGTCAAGGACACAGAGTGTGTGAGCCATTAGTCGTCTCTGCCATAGGGCCCCATCTCAAGGCTCCTCAAATGCCCACCTGAGAAGAGTCACTCCATTGCATTGTCTTCCCACCCCATTAATTGCCCACCCATTCTAGGAAGTATGCTCTCTGCATGGTCTGCGGCATGAGGCCATGGCCAGACCAGGACTCTGGGGTCAGACTCATTGGGTTTGAATCCCAAATCCGCAGCGTTTTAGGTCCTGGGCAAGGGATTGGCTCTCTCTGTGTCCCCAGTCCCTGTCCGTGAGAAGGAGCCAGTGTGTCCAGCCAGGACCCTTAGGGCTTGATTGCAGATCTCACTGAAGGGAATTCGTGTGAGCTAGGCCTCAGAAAATGCAGCCACTGCCCAAACCACCTCCCCGCAGAGGGGCCCTCGAGCGGAGTATTAAACATAAAGATACTGGTCTCTTGATATCCCACCCTCAGCCACGGCTCCTCGCACACATCAAGGTCAGCCTTTTAGCAGGAGGGTGGAGAAGGTGGGGATAAAGCCCAGAGGGGCAGACGGAGAAAGACCAGCATCACCTACCCCACAGGTTTGGAGGATGACGGGGGCATCAGCCGGAAAGCCTTTAGGACAGTGCGGCCACTACTGTCGTTATTGTCATTAGTCACTTACTCATTCTTTGGAACCTCTGGGCCCAGGGAGGTCTCGCTTCTGGTGCAGACCAGCTCTCAGGAGCAGGACTCTTCTGGAATCCATGGATTCAGGGGAGCCTATGAAGACCCTGAAATGGCACTTACGACCTTGTGCTTTTTTCTGGGGTGCATAACTTTCCTCAGATTCTCAAACCAAAATCCCAGCAGGGGGAGAGAGCCAAGCCTGATGTTCCCCACGTCCCTGGAGGGAGTGGTGCTGCCCTGACGCCTGCCCACAGCCTCGGCCGCCAGCTCCCTTGGTGGCCCACTAAGGGTTCTCCTTTCGCCTCTCGCCCCTAGCACAGGGGACAAGCACGCGCTGGGGAACTGGGCCTTCATGGACCAGCTGGCTGCCCTGACCTGGGTCCAGGAGAACATCGAGTTCTTTGGTGGGGACCCACGCTCTGTGACCATCTTCGGCGAGTCGGCGGGAGCCATAAGTGTGTCCAGCCTTGTGAGTTCTCTTCGGGGGCAGGAGGGGTGTTGCAAAAATGCGGATGACGAGAGTGGCTCTGAGAGAGCATGCGGCTTAATGTGGTCTTTATTAGCTTCCCCGACGGCGTACCGCGGCCAGGGCCAAAAGGTGTAGGAGGTGATGGTGCCAACCATCTACCTCATCTTCAGATACTTGCAAAATAGGGCTCGGGTTGAGGGGTGGCTGTATGAGCATGTGAATACGTGGATAGAAGGCTGTAACATCGATTTTGATGAGTATGTGAACCTCGTATTAGGTGGTGCAGAGGAGATTCATTCTAAAACAGAGTTAAGAAAACAACTAGATCGGATCGTGCTAAAAGGAGTGCTCCAGCGTGTCTCCACCTAGAAATGACTTAATGAGACATTATTGAGAGGCGACACAGTTTGTGTTTTGTAGGTGTCCTTTGTTGGGAGAATATTCTTACCCATTTATTCATATTGGCTTACATCCCCCTTATGTGGCTACCAGAGGACAGTAAATGATGTTGAATTGTTTTTGTTAAAAAAAAAAAAAAAAAAAAGAGGATGATGAACCACGTACCTCTGGTTGGTGCTTCATGTTGAACAAATACTTTCATACACACGGTCTCCCTGGAGCCTCACACCGCGAGTCAGGGGCTCCGTCTCGTTTTAAGGACGAGAGCTGTTGTCTGAGAGTTTACATGCATCCTCCCAGATCACCTAATGAGTGGTAATTCGAGGAAAACTCATTTATATGCGTACACTTGAAGGCCTGGCATTCAGTTATCAGGACTGGTCATCATTGGATAGAGGAGCTCAGCTAAAAGCATCAAATAGCAAAGGATGCATGTAAACATTTCCCCTTAAAACGTAAAAGGTACCTTCCTTCGCCAGTAGTTTGACGCAGGGTCTTACTTTCCAGAGTCAGTCTGCTGACTGGAGGCCCAGCAAGGTTCACCTGCATAACTGCCCTCCCCCCCCCCCCCCCACATACACACACAGGATCCATTGCCCTTAAATTGGGGGTTCAGTATCCTTACGGTGAGCACCCACTTAAAGATGCTGCAAAGAAATATGTGGATGCAGCCCACTTAGGGACTTTCTATCCCCTCGTGTGATTCACTCTTATCTTGTTCTCCCTTAATTTGGTAGCCATATTATTTAGCTACCTACCTCTATCAAGTTACCGCCCCCACCCCCCCCCAAAAAAAAACCCCACATCATTTTGTTTTCTTTTTACACACACATCCATTGGTTCCCATGATAGGTCACTGGTTATGTAATGACAATGGCATGTGTGACTGACAAAGCAGATCTAGAAGCAGACACACACTGGCTCTTGGCAAGAAATGGATGGGAAGAGAGGTGTGCAGAGGGGCCAGAATCCGGCTCCGGGCTCTGTGTTAGGAGGGCTCAGTACTTCCCGGGCTCTGGTAACATGTTAACACAGAAGTCAGTCACATGGAGGTGGGTTACACTCCTGCTGTATAACATTTGACAACAAGGTATTCTTTACCTTCCATATAAACTTATAAGGTGGATTACACCAACTTGACGTAAGTGATAGCAGCCACTATTTATGAGTGCTTGTTACTTAACCAAGCGCTGTGCCAAGCCTTCTGTATTCTCACTTCTCCTACTCTTCAGGACAAGTTTGTGACGTGGGCTCAGTTTTTTTTGTTTTTTAATATACTTTGTGTTGATTTTAGAGAGGAAGGGAGAGGGAGAGAGAGATAGAAACATCAATGATGAGAGAGAATCGATTGGCTGCCTCATGCAAGCCCCCTACTGGGGATCAAGCCCACAACCCTGGCATGTGCCCTTGACTGCAATCGAACTCGGGACCGTTCAGTCCACAGGCCGATGTTCTATCCACTGAGCCAAACCAGTTAGGGCAAGTGGGCTCAGTTGTTACTGCCGTTTTATAACAGAGTAAATAGACACTTAGAAATAGTCAGCAACTTGCCTGAGGCTGCCCCATCGGGAAGTAAAGGGGCTAGCACCCCCACACCAGAATGCTCACCCTCAAAGTTCACGAGGAACATGGGGCTCAGAGAGGTTATTATAACTTGCCCAAACCTTCTCAACTAGTCCTCAACCCCCCCCCCCCCCCCCAACCAGGTCTTTTCCTTCTCTGAGGTTAGCTCTCTGCAGCAGGCTTCCTGGGAAGCTCTCCTTACAGAAGAGGTGGGTGGTGTGTGATGGGCGGGAAGCCCCTGGATAGCTTCTGCGGGGTCTCCTGTGTTCTCTCTCCAGATTCTGTCGCCGCTGGCCCATGACTTATTCCACAAAGCCATCATGGAGAGCGGGGTGGCCATCCTCCCCCACCTGAAGGCCCCAGAGGAGAAGAGGAATGAGGATGTAGGTATACGGGAACACCTCTCTGGCTTCCTCTCCTTGGCCGGCTGTTAGCAGACCGTGTGCTTGGCCTTCCTGACCATGACCGGAGAATCTGACGCTGACTTGAGGCGTTGCTCCATGGAAGGCCTGGTTCCGTAGGAAATGGGTCCAGGTGCACAGTGCAATGCTGCTGGTGTGCATGTGTGTGCGTGCATGTGTGTGCGTGCATGTGTGCGTGTGTGTGAGTGTGTGTGTGACAGTTCTCACATTGTATCCATCGATCTTTGCTTGTGCTATATATCTTAGTCCCCTGTACCTACTCTAGTCCACCTAGAGGACTCTGATAAGATCCTGAGGCTCTTGCCAGCTCAGTGACACTGTGACTTATTAATATTGTCTGGCAGGAGATTGGGAGGGGGTGGGGGAGGGGAGGCGTATGTCCCAGATGTTCGTCATCTGTCATCTCACCTTTGCACTCTGCCATAGAGTGAGGACCTGGAGACCAAGGCCCCTGTCTCTTCCACGTCCCAGCATAATGTGTGGTGTATGTTAGGTGACTCTAAACATTTGCTCGAGGAATGAGTTCACGAATGAGCTGATTCATTGAATGAATATTAATTAAACAATGGGCTACAGAGCCATCTCTTGGGTATTATTCATGGTAGCGGAGCGTTTTCTTAAACACCTTGTAGAAGATAACAACACACACCAAGAGCAAAAACAGAGTCATAATATTGCAAAAATACAGTCACTGCAGACGGAAAATTGATTTTGGTGTCGTGATATACCAGGCTAGTTTCAGTGTGTGTAGTGTGTATATATTCATCTACCACACACATAGGGAGTGCCCGTTGCTTCCGAGCTCTGTGTCGGGACCTGTGGGTTTATAAGTAGGGAAGGCATATATTATAAGCATTTTGTGATAAGGATTTCCAGCCTGCAACCCATGGGTATGTTTGGAGGTGGTACTCAAACTCTTACCAATGAGGGCTTTCATTGGCTTCTCAGAGCATCTGTGATCCCAGAAGACTAAGGACCACTACTTTCAAGAGATGCATTCTACACATGTGCAAAGTTCAGTGACAGGGCAAGAAGGTGTTTAGCAACGGGCTGGGTAGAGAAGGTGGGGACCCTTGGGGTGATGGGAGATCAGAGGAGGAGGGGATTCGTAGGGACTGCAGTGTCTGAAAGGACATCCGAGAGAAGGTGGGACTTGGGTCTTAAAGAGTGAGACAGAAAAAAAGGACGACAGGGCATTCCAGGCTGGGGGTGAGGGTGAGGCTGGAGCAGAGCTGACCAGCAGAGACTCTGAGCTGGACTCAGGCCTCAACAGACCTTGCAAAGCTGCTCCTCTCCCTTGGGGGCTCCCGACTCGATGTGGCACCCCAGAGTGGGGCTTCTGGGCTCTGTGGAGCCTACTGCCGATGGAGGCAACCTCAGAAGTCTGTGACATCACAGGTCCCGCTATGACCAGGAATCCTGACCCTCTTCCATGGCCACAGACTGACAGATCCTCACTCACAGCTCCTGCACTTGCTAAAGATGACAAGGAGGGTCAAGGGAGAGCGTAAGGATGACCCCAGGGCCAGCCTGCCCTCACTGTGTCCATTCTATGACAGGGACACGAGAACGGGGAGGGCCAGCAGGCTGGGCGTCGTATAGGAAGGACCGGCCTGGGACTGGACAGAGGACTGTGTCCACGTGTCATTTTCCCAGAGGCTGTCCGTACTGTGCTCTAACCTGGTCCTTCGCTGCCAACAGTTGCAGATGATTGCAGATATCTGCGGCTGCAGAGCGGACGACTCCGAGGCCCTGCTGCGGTGCCTGAGGGCAAAGTCCTCCCAGGAGCTGCTGAGCATCGGCCAGGTGAGGGGCCTGGGGCAGGGCTGCTCTTTGAATGGAATGGTGGGCAACCCTGACCGCTCTTATTGATTTTGACTTGGGACTTGGAAAGATATGGGGGCTGGGGATTCATGGTAAGGGCTGTAAAAATGTGGACTGTAGGTCATTTAAAAATATATATATTTTATTGATTTTAGAGAGGGAGACAGAGAGAGAGAGAGCAATAGCAACGATGAGAGAGAATCATGGATCAGCTGCCTCCTGCACGCCATCTAGTGGGGGATCAAGCCCGAAACCTGGGCTTGTGCCCTGCCTGGGAATCGAACCGTGACCTCCCGGTTCCTAGGTCGTTGCTCAACTGCTGAGCCACGCCAGCTGAGCTGCAGGGTAAAAGTTGGCTGGACTGTACTCCCAGCGCTTCATTCAGTGGGAATTTGCATTTCTAACAAGTTCGCAGGGCACGCAGATGCTGCTGGGAGCCCGGCTGTGAGAACCACTGCGCTGGGCTACTGTTCCTCTTAGGTGGATACTATGATTATCCCTTATTTGCAGAGGAGGAAGCTACGGCACAGAGATGCTGACCCCCTTGCCCAGGCAGCCGGATGGACCTGGACTGGCTTAATTTCCCTTTCCTATCACATTTGCTAGAGTGCGTTGGCTCAGGGAGCCTGGGGTTTGGGGCCAGCCGATTTCGCCAACACACACGGCTTCCAACCTTTCTCATTTCAGGTAGCCAAGTCTTTCACGCGAATGGTGGATGGTTTTTTCTTTCCCGACGAGCCTCTAGAACTGCTGATTCAAAAAACGTTCCATTCGGTGCCTTCTATCATCGGGGTCAATAACCACGAGTGTGGCTTCCTGCTGCCCATGGTAAGGGGTCCGACTCTGCCTCCTGTCGCCCCCTCCACAGAGGGGCAGGGTTTGCTCCCACAGCCGGCCACTCCCACGGAGGACACGCGTGGTGTGCGGGATGGAACCCATCCACCGAGCACAGAGCGATTGTCCTTCCTCTCTCTGAAGGAAGGTGACTGGGGATTGGGGTCAGCTAGAGCAGGCGTCCGCCCTGCTCCTCGTTAGGTTTACAGCGCAACAGACAACTCTGTATAAAACACTACGAGACAGTGGGATCCGTTTGAGCTCTGATCAAAACACCACAAATGCTCGTTTCAAATACCAGCAAGCACAGCGCCTACTTCGAAGGTATTGAAATCCATGCAGGTTCGGAAAGCTTCAGGCCTTTACACGTTCATGTTCGGGCATTTGGATGTCCAAGGGTGCTGTCTAAGGTGGGACACTGGGGCAAGCTGCAAAATCATCGACTCCTTTCGTTCGTGCCACAGGAATGAGCTGAGCACGTGCTGCATGCTCTGCGCTCGTATGAAACCCAAGCAGGCAACAGCGAGCGAGCCACACAGCTTCAGGTTTCCGCACGCCTCCGTGAGCATTCATAGGTCAATGCTCAACCACTGAGCCACACCGGCCGGGCACAAATGCCCTCTTCTGATGAGGACAGCAGTCAAATTGGATTAGGGCCCAGCTAGCATCCTCATTTCAACTTCATCACCTCTTTTAAAACCCCGTCTTTCACACAGAGACACATTATGAGGTCCCGGGGTTAGGGCTTCAACACAGGAACGTGTGGGAGGCACACACACACACACACAGCCCGTAACGTGGCCTTTCCACAGGGCAGCCGCGGGGCCCCACAAGACTACAGGTGTAACAGATGGCTGTCTTTTATCAAATGAGAGGAGAAACTGTCGCTTACCCGATGCACGGAAGCTACTTCTACACATGGCCCCCGGGGCCTGGCAGGGTCACTGCTTCTCCCAGCCTCCCCTCTGGAAGGCGGGCGCCTGCACCCTCAGAGAGACCAGCTTCCCTTCCGATGACCTGCGGTGCTCACGGGCGCCCCGCTTCTCTCCACAGAAGGAGTTCCCTGAGATCCTCGAGGGCTCCAACAAGTCCCTCGCCCTGCAGCTGCTGCACACAATCCTGGTAAGAAAGTTCTGGATTCCGAAACCCGCCTGGGACCGGGGACTCCTATTTGCTGCGTGCCCGCCAGGGTTCTGGCCATACTGAGGGCCAGTCTTCAACCATTCGTTCATTCCCTCCCTGCACACAGACATCCGGGGCAGGAGGATGGGGAGTCGGACCCCTTTCCTTCCTCCCTTGCATCTTTCCGTAAGCATTTATTCCGTGTGTGCTCTGTCCTAGGTTCGTTTCACCCACTTATTCATTGACCAAGTGTTAAGTGAGAGTCCACGTGCCCCGCGCTGCCCTAACACTGGGGTGCATGTCTCTGCACTTGAGAAACCTGTAGGCTGTTGGGATGGGCAGACCCCACGAGACACTTCCGTGCGTCGCTGCAGCCACCAATCAGGGCAGAGCGATGCCCAGGGCTCTGTGGTGTCCCTAGGAGGGAGCAGTTGGCTCGCTCAGGGGAGGGATTTGGAGTGTGAGTTAGGTTTGTCTGGCGCATGGAGGAGCCGGGCCGAGAGGAGCGGACGGAACCGAGAAACCCAGGGAGGGGCAGAGCAGTGTGAAGAGGTCAGGGAAGGGGGCGGCTGCAGCATACGGAAGGCATAGAAGGTTCCATCCCAGGGGCTGGGAACAGAAGAGCGACATGATTCAGTGTCCGTTTGAGAAAGGGCCCTGTGTCTGCAGCGTGGTGCAGGCTGGAGGCAGGGATGCCTCAGGTCCCACGGCTCACACAGGATGTTGGGTGAGGCGCGGCTGCCTGGTGATGACAGCTGGGACTAACGTGTGAGCGAAGGCCCAGAGGCAGCGCTGGTACCAGGGGCAGGGCTGGCTTCAGGGCATGAGATCTGTGTAGTCCAAAGGGCCTTTTGCTCAGAAGGGTCCTACATGTGGTTGGCTGTCCCTGTTGTCACCATCTTGAAATTCTTGTCATTTTTCACTTGTCATTAAACATGGTCACTTGGCACTGGGTCCCGCCAGTGGCATAGCCAGTTCTGCCCAGGGGTGGCTGTTTCTGAAACATTTCAGAGAGGTGTGTATACCGTGATTAAGAGCATGGGATTCTTAAAAAATATATTTTATTGATTTTTTTACAGAGAAGAAGGGAGAGGGATAGAGAGTTAGAAACATCGATCAGCTGCCTCCTGCACACCTCCTCCTGGGGATGTGCCTGCAACCAAGGTACACGCCCTTGACCGGAACCGAACCTGGGACCCTTCAGTCTGCAGGCCGATGCTCTATCCCCTCAGCCAAACCGGTTAGGGCAAGAGCATGGGATTTAGATGCAAACAGTCTTGTGAAAGAGTCATGGTTCCACCAGTATGGGGCCAACCACTTTAGCTCTCTAAGCCTCAGTCCCCTCATCTGTGAAATGGGGCTGATTCTGATGGTTTGCACCACGGGCTCGCTGTGCGGGTTCCATGGGACAGTGCGTGTGGAGCTCTCAGAACCATGCCTGCACAGGCAGATGCCCCGCGTGTGGGCTGTTGTCACTGACCTGGACCTCCTGTGACTGTGATCTTTTGCAGCACATGCCCAGCCAGTATGTACACTTAGTGGCGGATGAGTATATCCATGAAGAGCAATCCATTTTTGAAATACGAAATAGTTTTCTGGACTTGCTTGGAGATGTGTTCTTTGTGGTTCCGGGGCTGATCACGGCTCGATGTCACAGAGGTGAGTCCCCGGGCCACCCTCCTGCAGGGCCACAGCACAGCAAGGCTGGTGGCGGCCGGAATCCTTGTGCCTGCGGACCGGCCCCCTGCTCAGCCCTCTGTTCCTATGGGTTCCTATGTTGAAGCCCTCACTGAGGGGGACCTCTCAGGGGTGTCTGGGGTATAACCCTGAAGGCCAACTTGTGTAGTGGCCCTGCCTTTCAGTGTTCAGGAATGTTGATCAGTTCTTACTGTTTGTGTTCCTCCTGCTTCTTCAGGGCCGTGGAGAAAACTCCCACCTCCCCATGATTTTCTGGGGCCCAACTTCCAGGTTACTTTCTGTTTGGAAATGTCTTAGCTATAAGGAGGGCTGGAGCATTCAGAAAGAGAAGATTACTTGTGGGGACACAGACCCACTTGTCCCTCCCTCTTTTCCTTCCTTCCTTCCTTCCTTCCTTCCTTCCTTCCTTCCTTCCCTCCCTCCCTCCCTCCCTCCCTCCCTCCCTCCCTTCCTTCCTTCCTTCCTTCCTTCCTTCCTTCCTTCCTTCCTTCCTTCCTTCCTTTCTTCCTTCCTTCTTTTCCTCCCTCCCTCCCTCCCTCTCTCCTTCCCTCCTTCCTTCCTTCCCTCCCTCCTTCCTTCCTTCCTTCCTTCCTTCCTTCCTTCCTTCCTTCCTTCCTTCCTTCCCTCCCTCCCTCCCTCCCTCCCTCCCTCCCTTCCTTCCTTCCTTCCTTCCTTCCTTCCTTCCTTCCTTCCTTCCTTCCTTCCTTCCTTCCTTTCTTCCTTCTTTTCCTCCCTCCCTCCCTCCCTCTCTCCCTCCCTCCTTCCTTCCTTCCCTCCTTCCTTCTTCTCTTCCTTCCATTCTCCTTTCCTTTCCTATAAGAGACTCACTTTAAAACTAAAGATGCAAATAGGTTGCAAGTGAAAGGGTGGAAAAAGATATTCTATGCAAGCAGTATCCAAAAGAGAGTGGGCATGGCCATCTTCATGTCAGACAAAAGAGGCATTAGGATGAAATTGTCACAGAGAATTGTTACAGACTAAAAGAGACAGAGAAGCACATCATATAAAGATAGAAGAGTGAATTCATCCAGAAGATATAACAATTATCAATCCATACGCACCTTACCACAGAGCCCCAAAATGTATAAAGCAATAGCTGACAGAATTGAAGGGAGAAATAGTTTTGCATCAATAGTTGGAGACTTTAACCCCGCTTTTAATAATAGCTGGATCCACTCTACAAAAAATAGGCAACGAAATAGAAGATTTGGACAACAAACAGGTCAGGGCACGTTCTTCGCAAGTACACAAGGAGCATCCTCTGGAAGAAAACACATATTGGACCACAGAACAAGTCTCAATAAGTTTAAAAAGATGTAGACCATCCCTAGTATCTTTTCCAACCGCAATGAAAGGAAATTAGAACTCAATATAACAAAAGGAAATTTGGAAAATTAACAAATATTTGGAAATTAAACAGCACAGTCTTTAAAAGAAAAAACATTTAAGAAATTATGGCAAAATACGTATCACACACAAAAAAAATGTAGCATTTCAACTACTTTTAAACATATGGTCCACTGAAACGGAAGTTCATTCCCACTGTTGTGCCCCCATCACCACCATCCATCTCCAGAACTTTCCATCATCCTAAACTGCAACTCTGTCCCCATGACACCGTGGCTCCTTGCTCCTTCTGTCTCTGTGGATTTGGACTACTCTAGCCACCGCATATAAGTGAAATCAGACAATATTTTTTCTTTTGTATCTGGCTTAGTTCACTTAGCATAATGCCTTTGATATTTACTCAGGTTGTCGCATGTCTAAGAATGTCATTCCTATTTTTTAAAATATATTTTTATTGATTTCAGAGAGCAAGGGAGAGGGGGAGAGAGAGAGAGAGAGAGAGAGAGAGAGAGACATTAACGATGAGAGAATCATTGATTGGCTGCCTCCTGCACGCCCCCTACTGGGGATGAGCCCACAACCCAGGCATATGCCCTTGTGCCTTCAGTCCGCAGGCCGACGCTCTATCCACTGAGCCAAACCAACTGAGGCCAAATCTCATTCCTTCTTAAGGCTGAACAGTATTCTACGGTACCATGACCCCTTCAGCATCCATGGACACTTGGGCTATTTCTACCTTTTGGTTATTGTGAACAAATAACCAAAGCATGAGCAGTGATATACCAATATCTGTTCAAGTTCCTACTTCCAGTTAGTTCGGGTGCGTGCCCAGAGGTGGATTGCTGGACCCGACGGAAATGCTATGGTCCACGCTTTTGAGAAGCCACCATAGTTTTTGGTCACAGTAGCTGCAGCGTTTTAGGTTCCCAGCAACGCACCGGGGTTTCAGTTTCTCCACATCCTCCCCGGCACTTGTTATTCTGTGTGCGTGCATGTATGTGTGTGTGTGTGTGTGTGTGTGTGTGTGTGTTAAATAATAGTCATCCTATCCATGGCTGTGACGTAGTATCATTCTCGTTACGATTTGCATTTCCCTAACGGTTAGTGATGTTGGTGCTTTCTTGGGAGACTTCGTAAGGCCCTTATCCAGTAGAGGAAACGAAAAAGAAGATTCAGAGAAAGAGGGGGAAGCTAGAGGACAAAGGCCTTTTGTGGAAGAGAGGTGAAGGAATGCGGGGTGCCCAGGGGCTTCTTGGAAGCAGGGAATAGCTTTGTTCTGTTTGTCAGAGGCCATTGAACCGGGTCAGTGAGAGGAAGTCACGGAGGTAGACGTTGGGTCCATGTGAAGGGCTGTGTTTTTGAAAACTAGGATGGAGCTCTTTGTCCCCAGGCTGCGAGGGCCTCTGGAGCAGGAAACGCGAGTCTCCAGGAAGGAAGAGGGAAGGTCGCTTTGTTCAAGTCGCCTCTTGTATGGGGGCTGCCCCCAAGCATAGGTTTGGGAATCGGGGACGAGCCGGGCGGGGATGCAGCACCAGCCCCGCTCCCCCTGCAGGGGCGCTGCCACGGGCTCTCTGTCCATCGCTGCAGACGCGGGCGCACCTGTGTACTTCTACGAGTTTCAACACCGGCCCCACTGCTTCGAGGACAGCAAGCCTGCTTTCGTCAAGGCCGATCACACGGATGAAGTCCGCTTTGTTTTCGGAGGTGCCTTCCTGAAGGGGGATGTCGTCATGTTCGGTAAGGAACCCGGCTGGTTTGGCGGGGGGGGGTGGGGGGGGGCTTGGAGGGGAAGCTCTCCTGGTCTTGCAGGAACACGGTGGGGAGGCCTTTGCCAAAGCCCCTCACCCACCCCAACACGATGCAAGCGCTGGAGACTAGTGTCCATTTACTCGTTTACTCTATGGCTGGATGAGTGTTTCTCGCCTGAAGGGATGGGCGCTGGGGGGCAGTCACACGGTCTAATTTTAAAACATCAGAACCGCTTTCTCCCATCTCTCTGACTGCTGGTCTCACCCGCCCTGCCCTCTTCACGACCCCCCGCGGGGCTACCATCCAGGGCTTTAAAAGGCCAGAACCCCCTTTTCCGTCATCGCAGCCTAAAGTGGCCCGGGTCCCGGTGACCTCGTGTAAATGCTTGTGGACTGGTACTGCTGAGGTTCACTCGAGTATCCCTGAATTGATGACCCGTTTGGTGCCAATCCGATGAGGTTATCAATAGAAACAGTGACAGGCACCCAGAAACTACCCCTAAAAGACTTCGTTTTAGGCAGTTGTGCAAAGCAGGCTCTCGGGCAGTTCCCACCGGCCTCCTGGCGACGAGCACAGAGCTGCCCCTGTAGCGTGTACGCGTGTGCTGCGGCTTCTTCATCCCTTCATCCGTTCATTCTCGTCTCATCACACCGATCATAGCAACCACCTCCTAGGCCGCCACGGGGATGAAGCGAAATAGTCCTCACAAGCACGCTTTTGTTGTGACTGAGCAGCCACTACAGAGCCTGAACTATTGATGGGTACCCAGACTCCCCACGCGGGAAAAAAATAGAACGGCATATGTGTCAAAGGGTTCAATTCCGAGTTTCCTAAAGAGCTCCTAAAATCAGTGAGAGAAGAAACTGGGTAACAGATAGAAACAGACAGTCTGTGGAAAAGGAAACGTGACTGGCTTTTGAACGTGAAAACCCGCTCAGCCTCACTGTCAACAAGGAGACTGAGGACTTGTCTGGACTGAGGAATCGTTTTCCGTTGGGAAGAACAAAACATTTCCCATCGTTATTGGGGCAGGTGTGGGGAAACAGACAACCTCACATGTTAACGGAAAAGTCGGCGAAAATCTGAAATGCATATGGTCTTTAGCCTAGCAGTTCAACTTCGAGGGTTTTGTGTGTGTGTGTGTGTGTGTGTGTGTGTGTGCAATTATACTTCCGCATGTGCAAAAATAACCCTGCTCACTAACACATTTGTTTTACTAGCAAAAGCCCAGAAATAATGTAAAGATACCTTCATGGAGTATTGGATACAGGAATTATATATGTATACCAGTGGCCCGGTGCATGAAATTCGTGCTTATTACAAGGGAATTAATTAGAGGAAATATTTTAATATTACTATTTGCCCTTTCTCTATAATAGAAGTGTCAGAGATGAAAGAAATTTAGTAAAAGGTATATGAAAATCTCCCTCCTGTCAGAGTCTGGGGTGCACCGCAGGACCCAGAGTCAAGTCCCCGCCCTCCCGTGTGTGCCTTGAAATCATGCGAGACCCAGACCCGGCCTGCCCCACCCCCGTCAAGACCTGCAGGGCGGGGAGCGCGGCCTCAGGTCACATGTCAAGCCCTGCAGGGCGGGGAGCGCAGCCTCAGGTCCCATGTCAAGCCCCGCTGGGCAGGGAGTGCGGCCTCAGGTCCCCCCGCCTGGCCTCAGGTCCCCCTGCCCGAGCATGAGGGCGTGAGGGTGCAAGGGCGCGAGGGTGTGATGACCATTTGCATATTAGCTCTTTATTATATAGGATAACTGCATATAAACATACATGTAGGGTGTCCCAAAAATGTATACACACACTTGGAATATTTATAGAGGCGGTGTTTATTAAAATACATTTCATTTTCAAAATTGAGCTATCAGCTGTTACAGTATGTATACATTTTTTGGGGGGAGACACACTGTTTTATAGAACAATAAATGACAATCAGTGGAAGTTTTATAGGCGACACTGTGGAACTATCTCCTAGATAGAATTTTAGCAAAAAGGAAGATGCAGAATCCGTGTCCATTATGCCACTGGGTGTGTAAAACTGTGTCCGCCTAACCCTTGTACATGCCTCGTTGGCCTTCAGAGGGCGCCCAAGAACCTGGTATCAGTCACTGCCTCAGGCTGGTAACAGTGGAGAGAAGAGATGGGAGGGAAACGAACTTTTATTAGATACTCTTTCTGCACTTTAGGTTTTGCGCTTTGACCATAATGCTTTGAGCATTACTCCTTCAAATAACGAAATGCAAGCCTTAGAGGGGAGAGCGAGGGTCCCTGTCCCCCAAGGCACTTGTGGCCTCAGGGGAGCGGCTGGAAGAGCATTGGTTCACAGGGTAGATGTGCGTTCGGCCTCACTACCTGGAGGCCATGCTTTCTGGGGCAAGTCGCAGGTGCCCTGAGCCTCAGTATCTGCAAAAGCAACATGAGTAAACCGGGAGGAGGGATGTGAAAGGCAGTCATCAAATGCGAGGCACCTCGGCTTCTGGCGCACCGTCCTGGGAGCCGGATTTTGTGATTGTCTCCCTCAGAAGGAGCCACCGAGGAGGAGAAGCTGCTGAGCAGGAAGATGATGAGATACTGGGCCAACTTTGCTCGGACGGGGTAAGTACGCCTCGGGGTCTCCCACAGCTGGCGCTTGAGGATGAAAAGCTCACTCCCACCCCCCATTTCTGCTCTCCCAGGAACCCTAACGGAGCTGGCCTGCCGTGGTGGCCAGCTTACGATCAGAAGGAGCGCTACCTGCAGCTGGATTTGAACCTGAGCGTGGGACGGGGATTGAGAGCGCAGAAGGTGGAGTTTTGGACGGAAACCCTCCCCTTGATCATGGCCACTTCTGGAGGGGGCCGCCTGGGTCATCTTTTCTCCGGAATCTTCCTGTCTCTGCTTCTGCCTTTCTTTTCCTCTTTTTCTCATGGAGGGGGGATCTCTGTGTGAATTGGATTTTCCTCCTCCTGCTGCAATTTCTCCCGCTATCCTTGGCTTCTTTCTGTTGTTCAGCTACTTTACGGAATCAGCTGCTCTTTCGCTGATCCTTAGGGAATTCTTTGCAACATCAAAAAAGTGCGATTTGCCTTGAAGGCTACCAGATTTCTTCAATGCATCTGCGGGGGCCGGGGGGGTGGGGGGGGCTGGCCTCTTAGTTGGCATAATAACGATCGTGTTATGCATATGAAATAAAAGCAGAATGTAAAATATGTGTGGGGAACAGAATTTCATTCTGGGCTAAAAAACGACCCCCACCACCCCCACCCCCACACCCAACACCCAAGAGGAAGTAGACTGTCTATGAGAAAAGGTGTGCGCTTGTGTTACCTGACATGTGAGTCTTCCAAACCCCATCCAGGCAGGTTGCAGCCACAGCCAAGCTTGGATGCCTGACCATCACCGGCTTCAACAGGGTTCTTCTGTGGCTCAGAGCGAGGTGGGGGGGGAGGCATGGCAGCCAGCCTCCTTCTCAGCAATGGAAACCAGACACCCTCTAAGGTCGGGAACCCAGAAGTTGCACTCCAGGCAGCAGGGTCAGGCCAAGGACACCAAGGAGAAGAGATGTTTCCCTGATGGGGTGGAGGCGAATCCATCATTCAGGAAATGGACACTGGGTACCTGCTGGGTACCAGCGTATCCCCACTGGGAGACAGTGGTGAGCAAAGACATGCTCTCCCTCAACTGGTGAGCAGACAGACAGGGAGCCAACATCCACCCAAGTGGTCATCTTACCGTGTATGTTTGTTCGTTTCACTCAGCGGAAGTAAGGTGTTTTAAGAAAGCGTCACAAGGGAACCTGCTTTAGTTTAAGTCTTAGGGGGCTGTCTCTGGGAACATAACATTTATAATCTTAAAAAGGAGGAATTGCAGTTAACTAGAAGACGGGCAGGGAGAATTATGCCTACCATCATTCTAAGGATGCACTTTTTCTTCTTATATTCACACCATCCCTGTTATATCCTGATCTCACGGACCAGGGTAACTCATGTTTCTCTGTGATAGCTTCAAGATTACACACGAGGTACACAGAATAAGAGGGTTCCTGAGATGCCAATCACTTAGGGTTCATCTGGTTCATCAACTCGTAGTCTGAATCTGGTCCCCAGAATTGTTCTAAAGAGAACACGTAAGGTCAAAACACGGTTTTGGAATTAGTTTCCCGCTAATTTTAAATCAGGGGACTGTCACATTAAAGGCTGTGTTTCTAGTTTCTCCGGAAAACAGAGAGAGCTAGCAACATTGGAGCTGCTTTCTCATATGGGAGCCAGGACCTCTGACAGCTCACACAGCACCTTTGTGCACATTAGAGGCATCCTGTCCTCAGACCCCACAGACACCTTCCAGGACACAGTCACTCTGTCCTCATGGCCCCACAGACACCTTCCAGGACACGGTCACTCTGTCCTCAGACTCCACAGACACCTTCCAGGACACAGTCACTGACAGAGGTCTCTAGCCTGCGGCGTGAGCGGCAGCACCTCTGAAGCAGCGCCTGGGTGCCCTGCACAGCTGTTCTCAGGGACCCTGACAGCACAGTCCGCAGGCCTGCGGGTGATAGCCCCACGACAAAAGGCACGAGCTCGCGGCTTTCCACAGTCCCCACGACTCGCCCGAGGCCTGTGCCTGCCTTTTTCACTCACTGATATTACCTGGCCTCTGAAGGTATTTAAGTGTGGAGCCCTGTCCTCTCATTTTACACTAATCTGAAAAGGCACAGGGATTTCCCCCCAAATCCCTTAGTGAGCCAGGCCGGCATGGCTCAGTGGTTGAACATCGACTTATGAACCAGGAGGTCACAGTTTCAATCCCGGTCAGGCCACAGGCCCAGGTTGTGGGCTTGATCCCCAGGGTGGGACGTGCAGGAGGCAGGTGATCAATGAATGATTCTCTCTCATCATTGATGTTACTATCTCTATCTCTCTCTCCCTTCCTCTCTGAAATCAATAAAAATATATTTTTAAAAAATCCCTTAGGGAGTCAGCAGCGGGGCAAACCCAGACCCAGAGTCTCTTGTCTCTCCTCTCTCAGCACATGACCCCCGGCTGTTGGGTTGTCTCCGCCTTAGCTGACTGTGGGAGCGGTGGATCCATGATGCTCCGGCCGCTTTAAGGCTCTAGAAAGAGGGGCTGAGCCATAGGCAAGCAAGCTGGAACTTCAGTTGCTTCTGCAGCTGCGGAAGGCTGATTTCTGCATTGACGTTCCAGGAAACTAACAGCTAGAAAACACCACTCAACCCATTTTTAAAATACTACCCTATTAAGTGGCATCACGCTTGTTATTTCTATACTGCTCACAGTCCCCGCATCCTCAAATATGGTTGCAATTTTGGTACGTGCCTTGCACGGGAGAGCATATGTCCCTGCTTGTTCCTGTCCACGTGCCGTCAGATGTCCCAGTGAATTAAAGTTGAAATATAAATGTCACTGGCATCCTGATTTCCTCCTTTAACTCAGGGGTTTCTATCGGGGCATAATTAGGAGACTGGCTTGGAGGGCTTTCCCAAAATTCCAGTGCCCAGGCCACGCCCCAGGTCATCTGAAGCAGGATCTTCTCGGCTGGCTCCTGGAAATCCATATTTTCAGTTTTGAGGCATTCAATGCACCTCCCTGATCAAGAACCGCTGAGGATTGTGGCTCCGTGGTTGAGCATCCACCGATGAACTATGAGGTCATAGTTCGATCCCCCATGAGGGCACATGCCCAGGTTGCGGCCTCAATCCCCAGTGGGGGGCAGGTGGGAGGCAGCTGATCAATGATTCTCTCTCTCATCCTTGATGTTTCTTTCTCTCTCTCTCCCTCTTCCTTCCTATGTTTGAAAGTATATTTAAAAAAGAACTGCTGAGGATTAATATTGTGTCACATGCGTTTCCCAAGTTGCTGAAGGATCTTTAAAAAAAACCAGCCTGCACATCTGTCTGCTGTGGCGACCTCACAGTCTCTTTCAGCCACTCGCCGGCCCCTGGGCGTTTGTGGGCATCATTTGACGAACAACTCTGAGAATGAGTGCTTTTAGTTAAGTTTCTTCCTGGCATCTGGATTTATAGGAGAGGCACAGGGTCAAGGGCCAGGCCCTTTTAAACTTATTCTTATATTCTACAAATTCCCTTCCCTGAAGGGTCATGTCACTTCATATTCATGGGAAACACGTGTATTTCACAGTCACCTCCGCTTTCTCATCATGGAGAAAACAAAATATTTCATTGCTTTCTAATTAAACATGTAGGTTTTTACAGAAAATCCTTTTCTTCCCCTCGCAGACCATCTTGGATCTGAATCACTAAATCGAACCCAAACAAAACATCAGAAACAAACCAGATGTTTTTGCCTGTGAATTTCCTAATGGCCAGCAGAGGGCAGCAGCACAAAAGGGGGAAAAAAGGCTTCCCTCCCAGGCTTCTAGGTGGTTGTGATGGGATGGGGAAAGTGGAGGACCTGGAAGGAAAAGAGAGCAAGTGAAAACAGTTCAATTACAAACTACCACCATTTGTCCTTGTCCCTCCCCCCGTAGCATCTGGAAGGTGAGAAAGTGCTCTCTGACCTGAAAAGGCCGACTGAAGGAACTCGCAGGAGAGCAGAGGAGGGGCCAGCCGTGGTTCTCTTTCCTCACGTTCATAGTCCCCATCACGTCTAGGCGCCGCCTCCTCTCCCCTGTGGCGCCCTGTTCCTCCCTCAAGGGCACTTTAGACTCTGGACCTTTCTGCCCAACCCCAAAGCCCAGTTCCCCTCCCTCTCAGCCTCTGGCCCTGGCTGCAGGTCAAGGTTTTTCCCTGGGTAGGGGGCAATAGGCAGGCTCACCCATGCACCCAGGAAGCTGCCCTGCCTGGCGCTGCCCCGGAGAACACATACACACAAGACAAACCTCCTTCCCACAGCGAGATGGACCCATTCGGCACAGCCTTGTGCTCTGCTGAAAGTTTGTGTTGAGTTCGTTTTATTCCCTGGGAAGGAAGGGCATTGGTCACAGTACAAAGCAATTTGTTGGCAAAGAGCCTTGTTCTCCATGGACGGGTCAGAGTTCAAGTTGGGTCTTTAAGGTTGGACAGGAGGATAAAGGCCAGCAAGGTGTGGTGGAAACAGCCATGGATGTTCAGTGGTGGCCGGGGGGTGGTGGGGGGGCGGGGGGGGGGGCGCAGCCCAGTGGGCAGCGTGGCTGCGTTTGGCAAGGTGGCAAGGAGCATACCTTGGAGGCTTAGAGGGGTAGCTTTTAACCTTGACCTGCAGGAAACAGACTTCTTTCTTTTCGGGGTTGGGGGGCGGGGGGGGGTTGATAAAACGGGAATTCATCTACCCATCTAGCTGTCCGTCCATCCAACTATCATCTATCTATCTATCTAATCTATCTGGGCCCCTTTCTATAATTTCACTTGAAGCTCTGTATACCTCCTGGAATTTTCCTGTATAAGAGCCAATACATTCAATATCTGCTTTAGGTAAGTTCAATTAGGATTTCTGTGAGTACATACACTAGAGTCCTGGTCAGAATAATTACACAGTTGACTATTTGTGTTCTATTTCTAATACTTACATAGTCTTCAGTAATGTTTCTGTAATGGTCTCATCTCCTCCATTAGATAGTATGTTCTGAAGGTCTGGAACACATTTTTAAGTTTTTAATGGAATATAATATACATGTAAGAAATGATATAGAGTTTAATGGGATATGTAGGTTAATATGTAAATTAGTATAACAATATTATATCATATGCTAGAGGCCCGGTGCATGAATTCATGCACCAGTGGGGTCCCTCGGGCTGGCCTGTGGGATCAGGCTGAAACTGGCTCTCCGACATCCCTTGAGGAGTCCCGGATTGAGAGAGGGTGTAGGCCAGGCTGAGGGACCCCACCAGTGCACGATCAGGGATGGGGAGGGATGCAGGAGGTTGGCCAGCCGGACCGTGGGAGGACTCCAGGGCATGTCCCGTCCATCTCGCTCAGTCCCAATCAGCTGGACCCCAGCAGCAAGTTAACCTACCGGTCGGAGCATCTGCCCCTGGTGGTCAGTGCACGTCATAGTGAGTGGTTGAGCGGCTTTAGCATATCATTAGCATATTACACTTTGAATGGACGACCAGACACGTAGCATATTAGGCTTTTATTTTATAGGATAGTTTAGTAATATATAATACAGTATGTATGTTCTATATATAGTATATATGGTGCCCTGATGAATTGCCACTGACTGGTCATGCTTGTGTACCCAGCTCCTAGATCAAGGCACAGGAGATGGTCGGCATCCCAGCACCTGGAACTCAGGTCCAGGCCCTGCCCCACCCCGTCTGTCCAAGATGGTCACCTCCATCCTGACTTCTAGCAGCATGCTGTCATCATCCTGGGTGCTGTGCTTCATATAAACAGAACCGCGTACTCCCGCATCTGGCTTCTTTCTCTCTCCACATCAGGTGTGTGACACTCTCAGTAGGTGGCTGCAGGTTTGTCGTCATTGCTGCGGACTCATCATGTGTGTGAATAGGTCATAAATTACCCATTCTACCCTTGTGGGGCAGTTGGATAGTTTCCAGTTTCCGGGTATCATGAATAGAATATTATAAATATTCTAGAACTTGTCATTGAGTGACAACCTGCATGCCTTTCTTTTGGATCTTTATCTGCCACTGGCTTTTCTGGGTCCCGGGTAGTCGTCTACGGCAACTGTATTCAACACACCCCAAGTTTCCTGAAATGGTTACACAAATGTGCCCTCCTTACCAGCAGACTGAGAGATTTCCGGCTGCTCCGTGTTGCTGTCAATACTTTGTTTTTTTCTGAGGACTGCTACACGTTTATTCTTATTAATGATGGTATATCTCCTTGCTTGGTTTGGTTAGGTGTAACCATTTATTTACAAAATTGCATTCCGCAAAACAAGTTACTGGATAGGAAGAGAGGGCCACGGAAGATCAGTTAGCAATACCAGGGCAGGGACAACGTTGTCCGCCCTCAGGACCATGAGGAGGGAGGTGGCCAGGCGTTGGCGTCACCAGGGGTCACTGTGACTGCAGCCATTTCTCGAGCTTCAGGGCACTGCCTCCTTCTGACCCTCCGGTTTCTGGACAGAAATCATATTATGTTGCCGCTGCCAAGGCTTCAGATCTCTGTTGTAATCAGGCGATTGGGTTCCCTGGGTTCAGTTCAGTTCCAGGACTGGCAGAGACAGAGCCCCTGTGGGAACGCTGCCCTGGGGGTGGGCCTCAGGGCAGAGAGCTGCACTCCCCAGATGCACCCATGCGGGTATCTGCACCCCCACTTCCAGAGACTTATCCATTTTGAATCCCTTTGTCCGGGGCTCCCTCCTCCTTATGGGTCAACTTTCAGTTTCTCTGCCCAACAAACTGGTCATTGCTCTGGCCTCTTCCAGCTTCAAAATGCTGTTGCCTTCGTCCCCTCCGCCGTTCTGTGGGGACATGCCGGCTCGTGCCTTTCAAGGCTTTATTGCATGCCCTTTAAGAAGAATTTGGGGATGGAGTGGAAATAAATGCAAGTGCTTGATCCTTCTTAATTAGGAAGTAGAGGACTTTTTTAAAATGAGTATTTAAAAACGGTGTTCTATGTCTCTCTATTCTTTTTTTTTCCTCTCCATTGATTTTATTGGGGTGACACTGGTTAACCAAACGATACAGGTTTCAGGTGCACAATTTTACCACACAGCATCTGTATACCCTGTATTGCGTCCTCCCCTTCCCGTGTGGGATGGATTTTAATGGACGGCTAGCAGTTCCTGCCACAAATAACATCCATTCAATCACGGGCTTTGGTATTAGGGATTTTGTTTTCTAGCACCCAGCAAAATCAATACAGAACCATTACATAAATGCTTTAAGGTGTGTTCACACACCATCTTAAATAACCTTGCGTAACTCCGGGAGTAAAGGTACTCCACTGCGCTGAACACTGAGCTTTTGTATTTCTTTGCTTTCAGTGACAAGAGCCTGATTGTAGACGTGGTCCCTGCTGGCTCGCACTGCTCTCTAAACGTTCCCGTCGGCCTTTTAAGAATAAGAAGAGGAGAAGGAGTCAGTCAGAAAAACATGTACAAATGTAGGCCCAGAAAAGTTACGATTGCACTATATTCTGGAAAGAGCTCAGCAAACTCAAATTGTTATCCGTGTTCTTCGAGCCATCTGAGCGAATCCAGCGACCTCACACTAGGAAGCGTGTTGTGTGTTTTCTTACCCCCAGCATTGCCCGAGCGTACCCGTGCCCTGACCTGTCCACGCCTTCTCCTGGTTGTCCTGGGCCTTAAAAGGTGGCGAGATTTGGAGGAGCAGAGGAAACACGCGAAACCATGAGGTAAGGGTGGCAAAGCCACGCCCTGTGGATCAGCGATCCGTAACCTCTGACCCATGCCCCCAATCCAGCCCAGCACCTCTCTGTAAAATACAGTTTTGTTGAAACACAGCCGTGCCCACTTCCCTGGGGGTGCCTGTGCGGCTTTTGCTACCACAGCAAGGTTGAGTAGTTGCCACAGAGACCCTATGAACCCAAAAGTCTAAAATGCCTACTAGCTGGCTCTTTACCGGAAAAGTTTGCCAACCTCCTGCTAGGTCCCCGAGTGACCTTCTGGACAACAGCACCCCAGTCCTTGTGAACAAGCAAGAAACCAAGCTCTGAGAATCTGGGACTCTCGTACCGTCGTTTACCCTGATTTCACAACACATGCTTACTCAGCAAGGGCTAAACTAGGCGGCCCCAGAGCCTGCCTGCTGGCGGCGGCCCGACTGCCAGTGGTTTGTGCCATGTGGGATGACCATCTGTGCCCACGGGGGAGGGGGTGCAGCTCTGCTCTCCAGGTCCCACCCCCAGGCTAAAATTTCCCACACCTGCTGCTCTGTCCCCGTAAGTCCTAGGACCAGGTTGACCCCTGGGGGTCACCACCTACTTACAATGCAGCCTCAAGGTCATTGAGATTGGAGAACGGAATGTGATTTGTGCCCAGTGATCTGAGTGTCAACAAGGAGTCGTTCCCTGAGGCCCAAGGAATTGGCTGCAGTAAGGGTGACGCCTCGATCAGGCCGGTGCCTGGTCCCCTAACCCGTGGTCGTGATGGTGGACAGGGTGTCCCTGCCCTATGTTACTGACCACCCACCATCCACTTTTCCCATGGGGTCGCTTATTTTCGGGTCTGCACTTTTGTAAATCAATTAGTGGTGGTATTACTTCTATGTCCATATTCTCTTTTTATGTTTTCCATCATTTTACTTTTTCAAAATGCAGTGACCATCTTCCATGCTCACCGTTATTCGTGGCAAGTTATCCAGGTCTTCCACTTATGGACATGCTGTAACATTTTTCTTTTTTAATATATTTTATAGATCTTTTACAGAGAGGAAGGGAGAGGGATAGAGAGTTAGAAACATCAATGAGAGAGAAACATGGATCAGCTGCCTCCTGCACACTCCCTACTGGGGATGTGCCCGCAACCAAGGTACATGCCCTTGACCGGAATCGAACCCGGGACCCTTGAGTCCGCAGGCTGACGCTCTATCCACTGAGCCACACCGGTCGGGCTGTAACATGTTCTTGTTGAATGAGTGTGTTTAACGTAAAAGACACTGAAGAGAAATTGCTAATAACAGTGTAGATGGTGTGCTGACGTGGCAGAAAACGGGATGTTAATATGAAAATAACGGAGGTTCCAGAAACTTCGCATGTGTTCTAGGCTCCACTGGAAAATGTCACAGAGTTCTCGATTCACAGAATTTTGGTTTGGAGTGGATGGCACATGAGTCACCCACTGCCTCTCTTTCTCCAGAAAGGAACCCCCAGTGTCACCCAGTGGGGCCCCCAGCCCCTGGTCTGCCTGTGCAGTGTCCTCCACCACAAAGCCTATGCCGATTAGTGCCGTGATTAGTGGGCAAAGCCAAGGGAGGGCACAGTAGCGCACGGGCTCACACTTGTCCAGTGCTTGCTTGCGTGCATGCTCGCCATCTATCTGTTGCGTAAAGTGATGGAAATGGAGAGGTTGGGGGGCTAATTGGGAGCCCCCGGGGGTGTCTTCTCTCCTAAGACTTGTCCAGCTGCTTAGGAGTTAAGGCCAATCCCTAGGATTTTACTCTCCAGATAATCCATTTCCACATGGGAAACCTGAGGGAGCTCCCCCAGGGGAAAGCTACATGTTCCCAGCCACCTCCCACGGACACATGAAACACGGCATCTCTTTAACATGAGTCAGGGGGCGTATGCACGTGAGCCAAGCTGAGGTCTGGCTTCAGACTCCAGCCGCACCCATGCCTTCTGCAGATGACTCTGAGCCAGGCAGGAACGGGGCCAGGTCTGCAGGGGGCTGCCCCTGCAGAATGGGTGGGTGTCCCTGGTGTGACTGAACAGTGGGACCAGAAAAATAATTCACCCTGGGACTCTGTAGTTTGCTGATACAGCACCCTGCAGTCTTCAGAGGCTAGCAGCCAGGCTGTGTTCCAGATTGCAAAGGCCCATGTATGTGTGTGTGTGCGCGCGCGCGTGTGTGGTGTGTGTGAGAGTGTGTGGTGTGTTGTGTGTGTGTGTATGTGAGAGTGTGTGGTGGTGGTGGTGTGTGTGTGTGTGTGTGGTGTGGTGGATTAGAAATAGCCTCTCTGCTTAGAGGACAACCCAGATTGTCCCAGGTGTGCAGAGATATGGGTGCTCTTTATCTGGGTGCTCTTCATGACCCGTGTTTTTTTCCCTGGATAAAAGATGAGAACCCCACCCCAGGGCAATCCTTTTTGTTTTTCTCTTTAATTTTTTTTATCCTCACCTAAGGATTTTTTCTATTGATATTTAAAGAGAGTGGAAGAGAGAGGGAGAGAAATATCGACGTGAGACAAACACACCGATTGGTTGCCCCCTGTCCCGGAGCCCAACCAGGGTCTGGGCCGGGGAGGAGCCTGCAACCCCGAGGTACGTGCCCTTCGCCAGAGTTGAACCCGGGACCCTTCAGTCTGCAGGCTGATGCTCCATCCACTGAGTCAAACTGGCTAGGGCCAGGGCGATCTTTATAGAAGCAGTTACCTCTGGGGACTGACCACCACCTCCCCCTCTCCTTTCCCCCCACATCCCCCCCCCCCCCCCCCCCCCGCAATGGGAAGCTAAGAGATTTGTCCTAAATTCCCCAGTTGAGCAGCTGTGGGGCTAGGAGTTGCTCACACAGTTTGCAGCCTTGTTCTGAGCCCCAGACCACCGCCTCCCCCTGTCCGCAGCCTTGGGAAGCTCCCTGCCTGCTAGGGTTGGAGTGTCCAAGGGAGAAACTCTTATGTAACAAGTTGTTTGACAACTCAGGTAACCTGAGAGCTGTGTCCAGGCTGTTTAGGGGAAAGAGGGTCACCTCTGGGTGGGCGTGGCCTAGAGGCCCTGGCTGTGCCCAGAGCGAGCCTGTGGGAGACCTGGAGCTTTGGTGTTGCTTCCTGCGGCGGTGGGGCGGGAGCTGCTGACCGGGAGCTGAGGGGCGGGCCGCACCGCTGAGGCCGAGGCGCTTGCAGGCACGGAGACCTGCAGCCCAGAGCTGCTGTCCTCCCACAATGTGGTTCTTCGCTCTGGTCCTGGGCCCCCTCGCCACTTTCACAGCTTGGGGTGAGTCCTGGTGCAATGCAAATAGCGGGGGGAGGAGGGCACATTTGGAAATCCGTGTCTGGTGCGAGATGGGGGAGCTGCATGCTGGGCAAACCGATGGCAGGTGCGGTTCCCAAACAGCGTGATGGGAGTGCCATCCCGAGTCTGCAGGAGACCCAGGGGTGAGGGACCGCGGAGACCAGGCACACGGACCGTGGCTAACCTCACGCCTGTGGCGAGGACCTGCAGGAGCTGGTTTCTTTCCCCTGCTTATTGGTCCAGGTGTGGCCAAATCAAATCGTGGAGAGCGGCACGGCACCATATTAACATCAACTCCGAGGGCGACTCCGAGGGCGTGTGTGTCCTTAGGCAGGGCGCCTCCTTCTCCGAAATGGGTGATACTGGTACACCTCCCTGGGGGTGGGGAGGCGCTCTCCTGAGGATGAAATGGGGTTGTTTCTTTGGGGATGGAGGAAGGGCCACGGAAGAACCCTTAAATAAAGGGGTTGCTTTAAAGTGTCCTGATTTAATAGGAACTGCTGGGAGGGCCCGCAGATCAGGAGCCACTTCACTGGGAAAATAGGTTGTTCCCCCCAGTTTCCAAGAGGAGGGAGGGGCCCCACCACCATGATGGCCGCCAGGTGAAGCGTCCTGAGATGGAGGGAGGAGGGAGGGAATGAGGGCAAGAGTCTTGAGGGTGGTGGCAGGTCAGGGAAAGCTACGCAAATAGCCAGTTTCAGTGGCGGTTGGCAGGTTGGCAGGGATCTGGTGCTGGAGTGATTGGGGCAGGGAGATAGTGGCCGGGGCGTGAGAGCCCGAGAAAGAGGCTGTGGAGGTCTGGGGGGCAGGGGAACAGACTCTGACCTGCCAGAAGGGCAATTGGATGGCTATCTCTAGGAACTGGTTCACTCTAAGGGGGGCAGGGGCAGTCCCTCCCGCGTCAGCCATACCTGGGATGTCAGTCGATGTATCAGAACAGAAAATAAAAGACAGGGTGAGGATTCCTTCTGTGGGATCGCGTCGCTTTCCTGGGTCTGGAGCTAAAACACAACCGAGGCCAAGATATTGCGTTCCGTTTGATCGAAAACTCTGTCTAAACGGTCCGTGGAGCCCCATTGGAGGAGCCTCAGTCGGTTGAGTGTCGTCCTGTGCACTGCAAGGTTGCAGGTTTGCTACCCAGTCAGGGCACATACCTGGGTTGCGGGTTCAATCCCAGGTCAGGGCGTGTACGGGAGGCAACCGACTGATGTTTCTCACATTGATGTTTCCCTTCTTCCCTCCCTCCCTTCCTTTCTCCAAACGTGTTCTCAGGTGAGGATTAAAAACATGGAATCAATAGTCAATTGAACCAGGACCTTGTTCCTAAGACCGCTGGGTGCTGACCAGCAGTCCTGAGGGCTACATCAAGCATTGTCACACTCGCGGCCCACCGGTCACGAGTTTGACATGCTTGGGCTACAGGCTTAAGCAAGGGAGAGGAAAGGTGAGTGAGCCAAAGTGCTGGGGAAGGCCAGTTAGAATCAGAGGAAAAAAATAAAAAATAAAGGCCGGCCCTAGCCGGTTTGGCTCAGTGGATAGAGCGTCGGCCTGTGGATTGAAGGATCCTGGGTTCCCTCCCAGTCAAGGGCACATGCCCAGGTTGCGGGCTCGGTCCCCAGTGAGGGGCGGGCAGGAGGCAGCCGGTCAAAGATTCTCTCTCATCATTGATGTTTCTCTCTCCCTTCCTCTCTGAAATTAATAGAAACTATATTAAAAACAAATAAAGGCCAGATTACAGAAAACAAAGTTTCTGCATGGCTATACTATCTCGGGCTCCTGGGCCCACAGTGCTGTGGCCCTCAGCGCCCTGACAGCCCAGGCCCCATCTGGACTCTATTTCCTTTCTGGCGGCATGCACTTGGAGGGGCCTGGGACTGAGTGCAAGGGCAGAGTAAGAAAGGAGCCCAGTTAGGAGTGGAGCATTCCCTAACTCCTGGCCACCTCCTGGCAAGGCCATCCCGTTTCCCTCTTTAGAAAGCCCATTCTTGGCTGCCTCCACTTCCTCCTTGTTCCCATCTGTCAAATGGGCAGACTACTGCCTACCTGGCAAGGCTCTGGGGAAGAGTCAATGGACCGGAATGCCCATCTGATCCACAGGAAATCCTCAACATGTAACGTGGCCTATAACATACATGGCAACTGCTGCTGTTACCATTATTGCGTAGGTCTCCCAAGCCAACCACCCACTTTTCACCCTGGCCAACTGGGCTACTGGGCGCTTCATGTCTCTTGAAGGTTATCATTGACTTCATAAAGGCCAGGCTCTTATCAAGTCTGGTTTCTTCTCAGACGTCACTCTCCTTCCCCTCTTTGAAGCACTCGGCTTGCGTGGCACCCTTTCTCCCGCGGCCACCATGCTGCTCGCCTCCACCCTGCCCCCGCCACGGTGTCCGCCTCCCGCCACTCGGAGGGTCCTCAGTCTCAACCGCAGCTTCCCCTGTGCTTTCTCTGCTGCTTTTCCTCTCTCCCCCCCCCCCCACCCCCGCCCGGCCCGGCCTCCTCAGTGACGTCACACAGATCCCTGGTTTGCACCTTCACCTTCAGGGAGATGATTCTACTCGGCCCGCTCACCTGCCTCCTCCGGTCTTGAAGGGACCGCTTCCTGTGGCGTCTTCTCACCCAGTGTTTCATTGACATCTCCCCTGCACCTGTCTGAAACAGAACTCAGCGTCCGGAGCCAGCTCTTTCATTTTCTTTCCCTTCTGTGTCCCCCACACCCGATCAGGGGCCAAGCCCTTCTGCAACTTCCTCATAGACATCACTGTATTGATTCATAAAAATCCTTGTACTCATGCAAAGGAAGCTCTGCTCAGTGCAGAAAACTTGGAGAACGCGTAGAAAAACCATCGCCTGCAATGACACCCCTCCTTGATAGCTTGATGCACACGTCTCCAAGGAAGTCCGTCTCCATGCTCGTGGTGGTAATCATTAGCAGCCCCAAGGAGAAAGCCCTAAACAGCCCGTTAATATTGGAGTGGCTATGAATGGCCAGAGGCGTGGGTGCTGTTGTGTAACATGCCGTTGCGTGACAGTGTCTCCAGTGTCGCTGGGGGCTTTGCTAAGTCCAGATTTGATTTTCTCTTTCTTTCTTGTTGTTGTTCTGGCCACACCCTTTGAGGGAGGTGTTGGCCTTTTGTCAGGACCCGCAGGGGAGCCGCTGGAGGCTGAGAGGCTAGGAATCATTTCCGAAGGGGAGCCTTGAACCCGCTGCGGCTGCGGGGATGCGCAAGAGGAGATGGGAGGATGGGCCCATCCTGTCTGCAAGTTCAGAATGGTCCGTGGCAGGTCGAACCAGGACTGATGCGGAGGCTGCAGGGGGAGAATTCAGCCCAGTGAGAAAGGGCTCTGTCCCCGCTCGGTGACCCTGCTCAGAGCCACCAGAACCTCGTCAAGCCGACCGTGCCGCTCTCTTGTTCTCCAGAACTGTTCACAGCTGCTCTGCTCATGTACCCACTACGTAAAGCCCAGACTCCTAGCCTGGCATCCGAGGCCCTGGCAGACATGCAGCTTCTCATTCCAGGATAATTTTCCACTCCCCTTAGATGGCTCAGGCCCAGTGAGTCATTCTCTCTTCCTCAGGCAGGTGTTGCCTTGTGGTGTCTCTCCTCCTCACCCCGCCCCGTTCCATCTCCCCTTGTTCAGTCTTCCCACGAATCCTAGCACCAAGGTCACACCTCCATGATGCCACCAATCAGAAGGCCTTGCTCCCTCTTCTGTCTCCTGTAACACCTAACGGATACCTCTCTCATCGCACCCACCCTTTCCTTCTTCTTTCCCAGCAGTAGGGTCCAGTATGCAAGTGGCTCATTCCCCCTGCAAGGTTCAGGCTTCTAAGCAGAGGGGCTGCCTGTTGCTCCCCCTTTCACCCTGCAGCTCAGCACCAGCACCTCAATGGAAAATTGTTTTCAGAGGCTCCTGAGCCTGGAAACCATGTGTCTTGTCCACGCCCAGCAGCTCTGCTTGCATTGATGTTTTACTTGATGCTGTGATTCCTCCAATTCCCACGGGCTCCTTAGGACCCTATGAGTTAGGAAGGCCGGTTCACCTTCTCCCTTTTTGACGTAAGAAGACATGGAGGCCTAAGAGTTGAGGGGACTCTTTTAGGGTCACCTGGGGCAAGACCCACCTGGAGTCTACTTCCAAC
Source organism: Corynorhinus townsendii (assembly GCA_026230045.1). Lineage (NCBI taxonomy): Eukaryota > Metazoa > Chordata > Mammalia > Chiroptera > Vespertilionidae > Corynorhinus > Corynorhinus townsendii. Next base: position 6,379,178 of record JAPDVU010000011.1, on the reverse strand, counting down.
CTTTCACTGTGGGTGTGTCCTCATTTCCTCTCCACGCCCACAGGGCACCCACCTTCGCCCCCTGTGGTGGACACCGCGCAGGGCCAGGTCCTGGGGAAGTATGTCAGCCTAGAAGGATTTGCACAGCCCGTGGCCGTTTTCCTGGGAGTCCCCTTTGCCAAGCCGCCGCTCGGACCCCTGAGGTTTGCTCCTCCGCAGCCTGCAGAGCCATGGACCTTCGTGAAGAACACCACCTCCTACCCTCCTATGTAAGTGTTGGCATCTTTTAGTGGAATGTTTGCCTCAAAGGGATGTGGGAAAGTGCCAAGGCATGCCTCTGAGTGCCTTCTCTGCTGTTCTGGATCCTTAAGAAATGGTAGATCCTTAAAAACATTCCAGCCCATCCGGCATGGCTCAGTGGTTGAGCATCAACCTATGAACCAGGAAGTCACAGTTTGATTCCTGGTCAGGACACATGCCCAAGTTGTGGGCTCGATCCCCAGTGTGTGGTGTGCAGGAGACAGCTGATCAATGATTCTCTCTTATCCTTGATGTTTCTATCTCTCTCTCTCCCTCTTCCTCCTCTCTGAAATCAATAAAAATCTACCTAATAAAAGAGTAACATGCTTATTGACCATAACGTCACGATGCCCACCAGCCAATCAGGAGTGAGTATGCAAGTTAACCCAACAAAGATGGCCGGTTAATTTGCATACACAGGAGCCAAGTGGCATGGGAAGGCAGAAAGGTGGCTCCAGGCCGGAGCGGAAAGGCGGCTCCAGCCAGAGCGAAGGGGCTGCTGGCAGCCAGGGGAAGGAAGGCCCATTCTTGCATGAATCTTCGTGCATCGGGCCTCTAGTATATTTATAAACAACAACAAAAAAATTCCAGAACTCCCACAGCACGCTAGAGCCCTTTATCCAACAAGTATTTATTGAGCACCTACTGTGTGCCAGGCATGTTCTAGGCTCCTGGGCTCCATTAGTGAAGGAAACAGATACTCCTACCTTCATGGAGCTTGTGTTCCCGTTGGGAGAGATAGATGATAAACAACATGCAAGTTAATACATACATTATGTAATATGTTAGAACTAGAGGCCCGGTGCACAAAAATTCGTGCACTGGGGAAGGGGGGGGGCGGTCCCTCAGCCCAGCCTGCCCCTCTCACAGTCCGGGAGCCCTTAGAGGTTGTCCTACTGATGGGGAGTGGGCCTAAGCCACAGTCCGGCCTCCCTCTGCGGGAGGCGACCGGGCCCATCAGGGGAAGGTGCCAGCCCCATCACCCCACTGCTGCTGCTGCCACTGCCGGCCTCCGGCCCTCCTTGGCCCTTGCAGCCACTGTGGCCTTGTTCAGAAGGATGGCAGGAAGATGGCTGGTCTAATTGGTATATTACCCTTTTATTAGTATAGATAGGATGCTAAGTGCTTTGGAAAAAATTTTTTTTAAAAAATTAAGCAGCTGATGGGGATCAGAGATACTGACTCTATATATTCTCCTGCCTTGGACTTTGCTATATTTAGAGAGTAGGGTGAGCCAGGAGGTGTGTGGGTAGGAGTGCTTTGGGGTGTGGACCTGGCAAGTTCTCAGGTCCCAGGTGTGTCTAGTTACCTGGTCACAAGGAGTAATTAATGCCTGACTCACTTCGAGGGCTCACGGCTGCTTACAATCTGTTATTAGGGCAAGCAGCAGCGCTTGCCTGGGACAGATGGGCTGGTGATAGATTGTTAGCATGTCAAGGCTGCAAGACTCTTCCAGAAACCACTCCCCTCACTCAGACCTGGCAGATGGGGGCCCAGAGTGGGGAAGGGGTTCACTCAAGGTCACCAGGGGCTTCGGCGGTTCTCCTGATGTTGCCCTACAAATAGTTCACCCCTGACCTGTCACGGGCCCCACACGTCTGCTGCCATTTGAGTGAGTGGCAGTCTCCTGTGGACTCGACCACCTGGGTTACCTGGTGGAGGCGCACGGCCCCCCTGCCCCCGCACCCTCCGTGGGAGCCCAGCGCAGAGCCGGGCTGTGTCCAGGGCGTGCAGGACGACCCTCTCCCAGGCGGGCGGTAGCTAGGCAGCCTCCTGTCCTCGACCCGGGGCATCTGAAATTGCCAGGACGAGGAGAGGAGCCAGGCCTTCCCGCTGTACATGGTCCTGGGGGGCTTTTGTGAGCCTCAGGGCCCCCGCCCAGGCCCGCCCCTCGCATAGCAGCTCTGCACAGGCATGGAGCTCCCAGGCCACGGCTCTGTGCGCGGCTCTGGCTGAACCTGAGTATCTCTCTCTCCCCTCCTCCCCCGCAAGGTGCTCCCAAGATGCCGTGTCAGGCCAGGTGCTCTCGGAGCTCTTTACCAACAGAAAGGAGAACATTGCTCTCAAGTTCTCCGAAGACTGCCTTTACCTAAACGTCTACACTCCCGCCGACTTGAGGAGGAAGAGCAGGCTGCCGGTAAGGTGTGCGCTCCACGTTGGAGGGATCTCCTGGTGCGGCCTGGGGAGGAGGGAGGCAGCATCGGAGGGAGTGTCCCAGCCACAGCTATTTCAGGGGCCCCGGGCTTCCTTTGCTTTCCCGGGCCAGGCCGCGTGACCCCAGGAAACATAGGTTTTCCATCCCTCCGTTTCCCCCGGCGATGGTCCCGGTGCCTCCGGGGGACTTGGCTGTACATCTGCAACCTACAGTCAGTTCTTCCCACGTTCTCTCGTGCGAACACAGGGACAGGCGTGACGGCTGCTAGTTGCAAGGTTAGGAATCTGGTTCCCAGAGAAGCTAAGGCTTGCGTGCTTTCCAGTCAAGTTAGAGCTTGACGGAACCTCACGGAGAAGGCAACACCCCGACCCTCCCTTTCAGACAGAGAAGCCGGGGAAGGCGAGGCCACCCCGTCGGGTTGGCAGGACCAGGGCAAGGGTTTTCTGGAAAAATCGAGCCAATGGGTGGTCTTTGTCGGCCGCAAAGATCCTGCTCTGACCGGTGTCCCAGGGTGGCACAGAGGTGTGGAGGCAGAGCCGGGGGCAGTCCCGGAAGCAGTGTCCTTTGCCTTTGTCTTTGCCTAAATATCTGGGACGTTCTTAAGCTAATTTCCCTTCCTAATTGATTCTGGCTGGGGCGATGTCCCAGTGAGTCCACATTTCCTCAATACCCAGAGGCCCAGAGACGGGCAGCTAGAAGGTGGGGGTGGGTCTGCTGGGGGCAGTCCCTGGAGAGCAGAGGGAGGGATGTGAGGAAGAGACACCATGGGGGGCATGGATGCTTCTTGAGATAGACATTCACACACGAGAGGAACGTAATTCACCGCCCAAGAGGTGACTCGTGACGCTGAAATCCAAGGACTGCCCAGGCAGAGCGCGCTGAGCGGGGTGAGGGGTCCAGGCATGAGGATGACGGGAGTGTTTGGGAGAAGATGACCCCCTTGGCCTTGGCCGTTGCCCTGATGCTGTTCTCAGCATGAAGGGCCTTGGGAACAGGCAGCACTGGGGCTGGAGAGACAGGCAGGGGCAGCCAGGTGCATGGGTGGGGGTGGCCCGGCCCCAGCTGGGGGAGTGGGGAGGAGAGTGATTGCCTGTCCCACCTTTGCTGGGGGCTGATGAGCTTCAGAGAACAGCCTCCTTGGGTCCTGACCAACCAGACAACGCTTCGAGGTCCTTCCCAGCTCTGCTTCCTCCCTGTCACCTGTGTGGCTGCTTCCTCCCTATCCAGGTGATGGTGTGGATCCACGGAGGTGGTCTGGTGGTGGGCGGGGCGTCAACCTATGATGGGCTGGCCCTCTCTGCCCATGAAAACGTGGTGGTGGTGACCATTCAGTACCGCCTGGGCATCTGGGGATTCTTCAGGTAAGATATTGGACTCCTCACTCCACATTGGCCCTTGAAGTGAGCATGGTAGGACCCCGCTCTGGTCACGTCATGTCAGTTCCCTAGGAAGGCATCCAAATCCCTTCATAATTGGGTCCCACACACCATCTCATTTCCCAGCCACACTGGTCCACTTGCTTCTGAGCTTTTGTGTGTGCTGTTCCCCCTGCCTGGAATGCCTCTTTCTGCTTGACCCCACTCCTATCCATCCCATAAGGCCCAACTCAAGCGTGCCCTCCTCTGAAATGCTCGCCTCCTTTTCACCTGTGCTGCCACAGCACACGCACACCTCTGCAATGACAGCGGCACAGCAGTTAGAGTGGCAGGTTCAACACCTCACCTCTCATGGGAAAGGAAGGAAGGGCAGACTTGGGCGGAGCTCGGTGAATGCTTATGGGTGATGGGACGTGTGGCTGGAGCTGGGAGGTGACAGAGCATCTGTTCCAGAGGACAACCCTCCCAGGAGGAATGTCAGGGTCACTCGCCCCGTTTCCTTCCGCATTTGGCACATGCATGAGTCAAGGCTAGAGTCTCCTCCATGGAGTCTCCGTGGAGACAGGAACCAAGGTTTCCTTAGGACAGAGTTAGGTTTTCTCAGTGCGCCCGCCCCAGGACCTTAGACCCTGCGCAGGCTGATGGACAGGCTGGCGGTGGGGTGGACACTCACTGGAAAGACCTGTAGGGCTGGAGGAGGGTGAGAGGGGAGTCATGTCCCAGGATGCGACGCCTTCATTGAGACTCTTCATCTCTTTCACCCCCCGGCCCTTTCTCTGCTCCCCGTTACATTAAAACTGCTCCACCACGCCTTCTCTCCTTCCAGTCTCTCCTCTCCCCACAACAGCCAGGTTTCTACTCAGACCACGCCCCTGGACTTTCTGGTGGAGGTCTCCACGGACCCACCAGCTCTGGGCCCAACCTTGGCAGCATCCACACGTGAGCCCTCACACCTCTTTGAGATACTTCCTTCTCTTGGCTGCATGTTCTACATTCACACTTTTGTTCACTGGACCCCGGGGCCTTTGCACGTGCTCTCTCTGTCACCTGGAATTCCTTTCTTTGGATATTTGCAAGGCTCTTGTGCTCATTCATTCAGATCTCCACTCCGATGCAGCCGCCTCAGAGAGGCCTTCCCTAGACATCTGATCTGAAATAAGGCCCACCTGTCCCACCCCTGCCTTTTCCCCGACCCTGTTTTATTTACCCCGAGAGCATTTTCGCTAACTGGTGTTATATTCTTATACGTACCTGTTTATTTGTTGACGATCTGTAGCAGGGGTCCTCAAACTTTTTAAACAGGGGGCCAGTTCACTGTCCCTCAGACCATTGGAGGGCCGGACTATAGTTTAAACAAACAACTATGAACAAATTCCTATGCGCACTGCGGGTCTGGGACGAGTCGGCTGCTAAGCAGGACAGGCAGCAGCACCTGGCGGGCCGGATAAATGTCCTTGGCGGGCCGCATGTGGCCCTTGGGCCGTAGTTTGAGGACCCCTGAGCGTGCGCTCCGTGTAGTTAGAGATTTTGCCTATTTTGCTTCAGGCTCTTAGAACAGTGTTTGGCACATAGCCGATGCTCAGTAAGTCCATGCCAGGTGAATGAATGGAGAGCTAAGCAAGCAATGCTGTAGGAACGGAAGGCAGTGGACACCTCTGCGTCTGGGCTGTGGAGGGCTCCCCTAGAACCCCCAGCCCAAGCTATGGTCCTGGGAATCCTGCCATGATGACTCTACTCCTCCCCCTCAACTGTTCCCTTACCCACAGCACAGGGGATGAGCACAGCCCGGGGAACTGGGGCCACTTAGACCAGCTGGCCGCGCTGCGCTGGGTCCAGGAGAACATTGCCAGCTTCGGAGGGGACCCAGGCTCTGTGACCATCTTCGGAGAGTCAGCGGGAGGGGAAAGTGTCTCCGTTCTTGTAAGTGTTTCTGGCCCCGATGTGGCTGAGGATGGGATCCCTGGGAGACCCGCGACCTTTATTAACAAGACCTGGATTCAAGGCTGGCCCTACTCTGCACAGAAGTAGAGGGTGGAAAGCTAATGGCCCTACTCTCCCTGGGAGCTCGGGGCTCAGCTAGCATCCTGGGGCCATAATAATCTCCAGCCCCAGCCTGCAACATTCCTCCTAACTTGGTTGAGTTCCTAATCACTTCTCCTTTAGGACTCTTCTCACGCCCTTTGGGGAGCAGGGGTGGGTATAAATTATGAAGAAGAGGAGGCAACTGTGCGAGTTGGGCCGCGTGTCGCTGTGGGGCCTAAAGCCAGATCTACATACATGTCAGGAGGACGTGAGCACTCGCTAAGAACAGGGAGTCTTGTAGTTTGTCCACACCCACGAAGGAGGACAGCAGTCTCTGTCAACGCGGGAGGGAGCTGGGCTGGGGGAAGCAAGGGAGCCGGGAGGGGAAGGAGAGGATGGCGCAGGGGTGGGGATGGGACAGGCGATGCGGGACACGGACACGCCTGGGAGCCTGGTGTGGGAGACGGGGCCAGAGAGGACACGGAGAGAATCAAAGACGGAGAACCGGATGAGAAGGCGCTGGGAGCTGCCAGAACCCTCCAGCTGCCTCACAGCTGAGCAGAGGGTCAGCGCTGCTACCTTATTTTAAAACATGTTTGCTTTCATAGTTAAATACTCAGAGGAAGCTTTTATATTTTGTGAAGTGGTGGAAAAGGAAAAGTACAGATAAGCCCAAAGAAGAAAAGAAAGTCACCTACAATGCTATTACTCAGGGTTCGTCACCACGGACATGTTGACACTTATTTTTCTAGTCTTTTTTTTTTTTTTTTGATGACTCACCCTATCATCTATCTATCTATCTATCTATCTATCTATCTATCTATCATCTATCGATCTATCATTTACCTATGATTTTTAAAATAAACTTCTTTAACATTACAATCTAACATAAATATTTTCCTAACCATGAAGTACTCTCCCATAATTTTACTTTTATAGTATTCCATGGTAAGAATTAAAAAGCAGCTTATTGACTCAATGTCATCATGTTGGAGTCTTGGGTCCATTCCCACTCTCCCCATTATGAGCAGCACGGGCACCCCCAGACATCATCATGTGCCTCCGGGTTCACTTTCCTTAGGGTGAGTTCTTAGGAATGGAAAGGTAGACTCAGAACTCTGTCTTGAACGTGTTACCAGGAATTGCCAAACTGTCTTTCAGATACTTTTGATGGTTATAGTCAGCGCTTGCCACACACTTCCTGTTGTGCTCCTCGCTCTGTGTCCCTGGCTCTTACCAGCTGAAGTTTTCTTACAGAAACAGGGCCTCAGGGTCAGCCTGGGGAACAGGCCAGGCGAGGCCCGGTTATGTCCACTGAGCCCAGGGGAACGGGCCAGGACAGAGGTAGGGAAGCTCTTGAAGACCCCTCCCCGTGAGCCTCAACTCGCTTCTCTCCGCTCCCCTCCCAGATGTTATCTCCCCTGGCCAAGAATCTCTTCCACCGGGCCATCTCTGAGAGTGGTGTGTCCCTCATTGCTTCCCTGGTCAAGAAAGACATCAAGGCCACAGCTCAGGTAGGTCTCCCACTGGGCAGCCCTTACCCCCTTTGCTCTGAGCCCCTGGAGTCCTCAGGGGCCTCCGTTGCCATGGGATGCAGCTGGCATGCCCACATCATCACAGAAGAATGGCTGAGTGGAGGAGCAAGGAGACACTTCACCCTCCCTCCCAGTTTTACTGCTGAGCAAACGGGCCAGAGAGCAGACGCCCCTTGCCAAGGTCAGCAAGTCATCAGGGCAGAGCAGGGACTCAGGCTCCTGACTGGCCTGCCCGCACCGTCACTGTCCACGGACCACACTCCAGAGTGTGCCACGGTGGGCTGCCAGGCCGAGCGTGGGGAGTGGACTGTCATCACGTCTCGTCTCTCTGAGGGCCTGAGTCCTGGGGACCCCGCCCCTTGCCACATATGGGCCTGGAGTGGTTTCTCTTGGAGGAGCCTTGTGATTAGGGTGGGTTCCTGGAGAATTTATTCATGAATTCATTTGTTCCCTAAACAAATAATTTCTTTAAATATGCATATTTTTTATTGATTTCAGAGAGAGAGAGAGAGGGAGATGGAAACATCAATGATGAGAGAGAATCATTGATTGGCTACCTTCTGCAGGCCCCACACTGGGGATTAAGCCTGCATCCCAGGAATCAAACTGTGACCTCCTGGTTCATAGGTCAATGCTCAACCACTGAGCCACGCAGGCTGGGCAACAAATAATTTGATACAGCCAGACACCTAGCAGCCCTGTGAGGCTCCCATTCTAACGGAGGAGACGGATTAATGACTACATAATCACACAGGCTTACAATGTCAACCATGGCAGGAGCAAGAAGGAGAGGCACTTAACATCATGACAGAATTCAAAAGGAAGCACTCAGTCCAGGGTGTAGGGGGAGGGTCTCAGGAAAGGGCTGCTGAAGAAAGTGATCACTAAGGTGAGATCACCAGGAGGAGCAGTAACCTGCTTGGTGAGAAATGAATGTCCTAGGAAGCAGGAGCGACCTGTGCAAATGTCCTGTGGCAGGAGGAAGTGTCTTGAATGAGAGAAAGGCTGGTGAGGCCAGAGCAGAAAGAGCAGAGGGAACTTGGAGTGAGCTGAGGTTGGGGACATTGGCAGGGGCCCTGCTGCCTGGGGACCCTGGGGAGGACTTTGTCTTTATCTGGAGACTGTTAGGGATCCAAGGAAGGGAGCGCCACAGGAGGGGGCTCTGCTGACGAGCACCCACTGGGATCGGGGATGGGAGCGTGTTAGTGGGGATGTGAGAGTGGTTTCGTGGTTCGGTGGGGGCAGCCGCCAGGCTTAAAGGGGCTGGCCGGTAAAGAGGAGGGGAGGAAACGAAGACGGCGAGAATTTCGAGAAGGTTTTCCAGAACTCTTCGGTTGTAAACCGCAGAAGTCCACTTGACCAGGCTTCAGTCAGGAAAGGGGGGGATTTATTGGGAGGAAACAGGTGGCAGAGATGGGGCAGGATTCTGCTGTCACACAGGAACTAGAAATTGGCAAACACAGGGAATTTAAGACTTTTTATTCTTCATAGCACTTCCCCCCGAGCCCCCTTAAGGTACACTCTCCACGGCCCACCAGGGAAGAGCCTGCTTTCTTCTCTCTGTTTCAACTTCCTGGCCGCGCTGTGCACGATTTGCTAGATAGAGGCCAAACGCTAGTAAGAGCATGAGCTGAGACTTGAAACCAGACAGTGGGATTCTGGATGCTATGCCTTAACGCCCACTCCAGGCTGCCCCTTTTCAGACATCCAGCTGTGAGATCCTTTGGCCCATTTTAACAGAGGTTGTGTAATTGCCATGACTGAGGCCCAGGACCCACACCTGCTGGTCCAGAGAAATGCCTGCTCTCCCACCCCGCCGCCGCCTCCCCCGCTGCCTTTAGAAGTTGAGGTTGGGATAAAACAGCGACTGGTTGACAGGAGGGACACAGCTCTTAAATGCTGCTGTCCCCTGTGATTTCTGCAGCAAATCGCTACCTTTGCCGGCTGTAAAACCACCACCTCGGCGGTCATGGTGCACTGCCTGCGCCAGAAGTCGGAGGACGAGCTCCTGGAGACGTCGCTGAAGATGGTAGGTGCCTCCCTTCTCGTGCCACACAGGTCCCCCGCCCTGTGAACTTGGCCCAGGCTTTATCATCTCAGCTGCCCCCTCGTCCCAGAAACTCTGCCTGGGACAGGGTCTCCCCTCTCAGGAGTAGTGGCACCCCTCAACCTAAATAGGGAATTTCTTTTCTTCTCTTTTATTATGAAATATCCGAAATGTTAGCAAAGTCAAAAACTAACATAATGATCAATTGTGTAATAATCCTCCAGCTCGGTCAAGAATGGTGCCATTCTTGTTTTCAGAGATATTTTTTGGAAGAAATTAGACACTGTTTACTCCTAGAGGTAACTACCATCCTGAATTTGGGGAAGGGGCTTACCAAGAACAAAGACTTCAGAAGAGTTGTCAAAATATTTCTGGTTAATTTAGGAATTATCAGTTATAACCCAGTGGTGGCCCAATTCTCTAGATTTTCTGAGACCCGGCCTCAGTTGTGATCCTAGGCTAACCATCCATCCATTCCTCATCTTATTATCTATCTATTCCTCCACAAATATATCCAATTCATCAGTATCCTTTTCTCAATCTACCCATAACTTTCCTCTATCTATTAGCAATCATGCATGCATCATCCAGCCACCATATAGCTTGACTTCACCATTCATCCCTCTAAAATCAATGATCCATTTATCATGTATATACTAGTTATCACCCATTTATCCACTCAGCCATCCAATGCACCCATACTCCCTTTATTGACCAAATCCATCCACCCATCAGTCCATACATTCATCCATCAGTCCGTCCATTCATCCGCCCACCCATCAATCCATCCATCCTTCCATCCATCCATCCATCCATCCATCCATCCATCCATTTGCCAGTGTGCTGGGAGTACAGAGAAGAGGATCATTCATTATAATCAGCAGGGGTAACTCACAGAGAAGGTGACATTTGCGGATTGAAGGGTGGCTGTGGCATGGGTCATTACAGGGAAGCTACAGTGGGACAGACACCCAGGGAATACAGCATCTAGGGCCAATGGGCACTCTTCCCTTTTTTGGGGGGAGGGGATGAGTGTGAGCCCAAAAGTAACCCGAGTCCCCGGACTGCTGTTTGGACCCTGTGAGCTTCCGGAGACATTCCTGGGCCCCCAGGGTAGGCCTCTTGCACGGAACTCTGCTCTGTGTCCATGGGTTGAACCCAGGGTGGCCTTAGGGCTTGGGTCCTGGTTTCTCAGACTCAAAAAAGATAACCAGTGTTTGCAAAGAATGAAAACACAGCTGTTTTCTGATGCCTGGAAAGAGACACATTTATTCCACATGGCACAAGAGGACCCAGCTTGTAAGGTGCTAAGGGGAGGACTGGTAACTTGGAAAAAACTCAGAGAACCCATGTTACCCTTCTGAGATTTTCTAGGATCATGTGGCAGTCTTTCCATGTTTATCCACTCTCCCAACACACACACACACACACACCATAAACACCTGGCCTGTAGAACTATCTACACTAATAAAAGAGAAACATGCTAATTGACCATACCTTTGCGACGCCCACCAGCCAGTCAGGAGTGAGTATGCAAATTAACCCAACAAGATGGCAGGTTAATTTGCATTCACAGGCACCAAGCGGCTGGGGGCAGGGCAGGACGCTTGTGGAAAGGCAGCTCTAGCCAGAGCGAAGGCTGTGCTGGCAGGCAGGGGAAGGAAGGTCCATTCTTGCATGAATTTTTGTGCATCGGGCCTCTAATACAACCCATAATGACCCTACTGGTTAGTTTCTACCTACTAGTCAGACCTGTTAGCTACAGTGTAGCGTGACAACCAGTGCAATAGTGGCGAGCCTACACAGAGAGAAGCATGGCGTGGGGTGAGTTTCAGTGAGGTTCTATGAGTGAGGACTTTCAGATGCAAGATGGGAAAACTCTTTGCAAAGTGTCTTGAGCAGAAAAAGGAATGTGTTGTAACAGAATCTTTAGATGACTGAAAAGTTCAGGAGTGGATGGCTTTGGGCCTGGCTGCACCCAGACACACATGGATTCTTTAGACTCTGTCTCTACCCCTCAACATTTACCTCTCAGCGTTGGTTTACTCTCAGGCAGGTTTGTCCCCTGGGGAGGTTCAAGGCCACAACAGCAATCTAGTCTAGACATATATCCGATCTGCTTAGAAACCCGCTTTCCCAATAATTCTAGCAAGAGTTTTGGGGTAACCTCTATTGGCCTGACATGGGCACCATGCCAATCCATGAGCTAATCTCTGTGGTCAGGAAGATGGAGCAGGTCTTCCATAGATGTCTGGACGCATGGAATGAGGATGAGGGAGGCCCCTTTAAAAAACCGGGGCATTGTTGCCCGGGGAACAAGAAGGGGAAATGGATGGAGGGCAGGGCAGGCACACACAACAGACATCCTCTCCAGAGCTCCCCTCCCCTACCCACAGCTACACCCTGAGCTCAGGCGCAGGGGAGCCAAAGGCCTGCCCACTTCCTCTTGGCCAGTCAGGGTGGCACCGGGAGGGAGAAGCTGATACCTTTGGCAGGCAGCTGACGAAGACCGGCCTTTCCCCCAGGAGCCTCCTCACCCACATCCTCTGCCTTTGTTTCCACAGAACTTTTTCAGTCTTGATTTACATGGAGACCCCCGAGAGGTAAGGACCTTTGGTTTCTGGATGACACGTTTCAAATCTGGACACCTTTAAGCTCCGGTGAAAGATGAATGAAAGACTTCTCCCTGTGGATGCATAGTAACTTCTTGTGTTGATATATGGCTGAGGCCCAGAGAGGGGCAGTGACTTGCCTGGGGAACACAGCCAGGAGGACCAGATGTCCGACCAGAACCTGTTCCTATGACTCCCAGTCCAGTGCTCTTAGTCACTAACTCTCCTGGGCCCAGTCTATACTCTTTCTTTCTTTCTTTCTTTCTTTCTTTCTTTCTTTCTTTCTTTCTTTCTTTCTTTCTTCCTTCCTTCCTTCCTTCCTTCCTTCCTTCCTTCCCTCCTTCCTTTCTTTCTTTCTTTCTTTCTTTCTTTCTTTCTTTCTTTCTTTCTTTCTTTCTTTCTTTCTTTCTTTCTTTCTTTCTTTCTTCTTTCTTTTGGTAGTTTTTAAAAAAATATTTTTTTTTATTGATTTCAAAGAGGAAAGGAGAGCGAGAGGGAGAGGGAGAGGGAGAGGGAGAGGGAGAGGGAGAGGGAGAGGGAGAGGGAGAGGGAGAGGGAGAGGGAGAGGGAGAGGGAGAGGGAGAGGGAGAGGGAGAGGGAGATAGACGCATCAATGATGAGAGAGAATCATTAATCAGCTGCCTCCTGCACGCCCCACACTGGGGACTGAGCCTGCAACCCGGGCATGTGCCCTGACCAGGAATCGAACCGTGACCTCCTGGTTCATAGGTTGATGCTCAACCACTGAGCCAGGCTGGCCGTGCTCTACACCCTTTCTTGTTTTTATTTCCTGCTCCCAAAAATGCCCCAGGGGGAGGAGGCTGCACTAGAGACTCCCGCCATGGGAGAGGGAGGTAACTGCATCAGGGGTCTCAGGAGCCTTCATGGAGGAGCCCAGATCTCCTGCGAGGCTGCAGGGCTGATTGGCCACCATGTGCAGGGTCATCAGGAAGGGAGCCAGGAACCTCAGTCCTGAGGACACCGCCCTCCTCCCAGCCATGCAGGAAACTCCTACAGCGTCCTCCCCCTCTCCTTCCTCCTCTCCTTCCACCTTCCAGAGGGCCACCAGGCTCCGATGCCATTACCTCTGTAACGTCTCCCAGTCCTGCCCCCTCTGCTTTCTCTCTGGGGGCAGTAGCACTTACCCTAGAAGGTGTCTTGAGGATTGGATGAAATGCACTCAGTCATTCAGCAAAGATTTCATTAGCACTGAGTACTATGTGCCGGGACCCGAGTTTGTGTTGGGGGGTTTGGGGGGAATAGACCAGTGACATAGGCAAAGAAAGCAGACACAACCCCGGCCCTCTAGGAGTGAGGAGAGTGTACAGTAAACAAAGAAAATATGGAGTGTGTTTGATGATGGCCAGCGTCACGGAGGAAAAGAGAGTGGGATCTGGGGATAGAGTTTGCTGGTGGTTTGAGTGTACATGGCGGGATTTGGGAGCCATGGCTCAGGGTTCACTAACTCAGAGTCCACAGTGACTTTACAGAGTGTAACCACCGTGAATAATGAGAATGGACCGTCATGAGAGAGAGACAGTATAGATACACGTAAACTTCCAGCTGAAAGCTGGATGTAAAATACAAATATAAACATAATATCCGATCTCATAAAAGAGTAATATGCAGATTGACCATCACTCCAACACACAAGATGGCTGCCCCCATGTGGTCAAAGACGGCTGCCCCCATGTGGACACAAGATGGGCACCACAAGATGGCTGGCAGGGAAGGGCAGTTGGGAGGGACCAGGCCTGCAAGGGAGGGCAGTTAGGGGTGACCAGGCCTTACAGGGGAGGACAGTTAGGGGCAAACAGGCTGGCAGGGGAGCAGTTAGGCATCAATCAGGCTGGCAGGGACATGGTTAGGGGGTGATCAGGCTGGCAGGCAGAAGCAGTTAGGGGCAATCAGGAAGGCAGGCAGGCGAGCAGTTGGGAGCCAGCAGTCTGGATTGTGAGAGGGATGTTCCAGATTGGAGAGGGTGCAGGCTGGGCTGAGGGACACCCCCTCCCTGCCCCTGTGCACGGCCTCTAGTTTTTACGTATTTCAATTTGAGGGAGATCTGCCCCACCCCATCACCTACCCACTGCTAATCCGCTGGGGTCATAGACTTAGCTGTTTTGTTAGGACCCTGAGCTCTGTGCCACTGCCCACAGGCTCACAGGTGTGTGGTGCTGGCCGTGCTCAGACGAGCGGAGAGAGGATGTGGATGTGACCGGGGAGGGCAGCATGGACACTGTTATGTCCTCTTCCCAGAGCCAGCCCTTCTTGACCTCTGTGGTTGATGGAGTGCTGCTGCCGAAGATGCCGGAGGAGCTTCTGGCTGCAAAGCAGTTCAACCCTGTTCCATACATCGTCGGAATCAACCAGCAAGAGTTCGGCTGGATTATTCCAATGGTGAGCCTGCGTGGCTGGGCTCTTCACCCATGGGCCTCTTAGACTCACCTCCGCGCCCATCCCACCAGCCTCCCATCTCTGGTTGCAGGATCTCTTCCTTCTCCAGACCTCCCTCTGGGTCCAGGGCAGCTGTTCCCTCCGCACGAGGTGACATTTCCATGGAAACCTTCTCTGGGATGGCCCAACTGACATCTGGGTGGTCCCCCCCCTCCCAAACTCTGATTGTCTCCAGTCTAAGAACCTTGGAATTTCGGTGCTGGTAGAGAGAATTATTGTGCATATGGGGAAACTGAGGAACTGAGGCCTGGGAAGGAGAAGAGCTCAGGAGTAAGGCCTGGGGCCCTGCAGCCTCTCCCCTTGGGCTCACTGCTTCCCAGTTTCTCCATAAATCCCCAGGCATGCTCTTAGTCATCCAATTAGAAGGAGGCAGAGGAGCTTCCTTTCTCTTGTGGAAAAATTGACTTCTAAATGTTAGGAAGGGCTTTCCCTTCTGTCAAAGATAAAGCCCGATACCAGTGGAAGTGGTAGGAACAGGTTTCATTCAGTGATATTACTGCAGCAGGGGTAAGATCCAGTGTGAACTCCACTCAAGCCCTGAAGGGCAAGGCTGGAGCCACGTAAAGGCTGCCATGCAGAGGGATGGGGTGGCCATGAGACCAGGCCCCCTGGATTTGTGAAGTGGCACTTCTCTGGAGGAGAAGCACACCTCTCCTGTGTGCATGTCAGCAGGCGGGGGTGCCTGTTGAAGTGAGGTGCCCACTGAACCTAGGGACCGGAAGAGAGAGCAGTTATCCCCTGCATTTTGGAGGGATGGCTCCCAGGTCCTTGAGTGACAGCGTGCGTGGTAGATGTTACAGCTCTAAGGGCAGAGACAGGCTTTGGCTGGAACAAACAGTGCCTTCCCCTGGCAGCACAGAGCCTTCTCAGGGGGCTGGGATCAGTCACCTCGGGGCCCAGCCTGTGCTGCTGGGAGTGGTGTTAGAGTTTGGCCAAGGCTCTTAGTGGAGAGGTTTGGATGGGATGGTTAGGTGCAGAGCTGTTGTGCACTTCTCACTGGAGCCTGGTCTCGGAGGTTACACCAAAGGACCGAAGCCATAATGACAGGATGGGGGCTTCCTCGGTCATCTTAGATGCCCGGGGTATTTGTGAGGTCTGTGTCGTTCCCCCAGAGCTCTGTCCTTCAACACTAGCTTGCATTGTATGGCAGAGGGCTGAGTCGGTGTCTCTTAACATTTGCTTCATCTTCTTTACTCTCCTTGAGTTTCTGGATGTAAGTCCCTTTCATTCATTGATTTTGCCCAACTCATCAGAGAGACCTTGCCCGTCCAGACATGACAAGCTGTCTCCCAGCCTGCGATGGTTTGGTTGTTTGGTCAGTTTGGTTCTCCCGTTAGTTCCCAAATGAGTCACGACTGCCAACCCGTTGTTTTAACAGATGATGGGTTACCCGATCTCTGAAGGCAAGCTGGACCAGAAGATGGCCACGTCACTCTTGTGGAAGTCCTACCCCATCACTGTAAGGGTCTAGGGAATTCCCGGGATGGGCTGAGACCCAAGGAGGGACAGGGGATTGCCCCAGGTCACTGAGCAATTAAATGGCAGAATGAAGACTGGGGCCAGAGGGTTTTCTTCCCATTTTTGGCCTTTCCCACATTGCCACTGGGGAAGGGAGAGTTTGCACAGGACTTGAGAGCATCACTGTAGACACTGGGGGAGGGGGAGGCAGGGTTTGCACAGCCTTGCTCACTGGCTGGAGAAGCCGTGTCACTCAACCGGGATGGTGGTCACTTTCACTCTTGGTCCATTTCAGAACATCCCTGAGGCACTGATCCCCGTGGTCATTGAGAAGTATTTAAGAGGGACCGACGACCCTGTCAAAAGGAAAGACCGGTTCTTGGAGTTGCTCGGAGATGTGGTATTTGGTGTCCCAGCTGTGACTGTGGCCCGTGGCCACAGAGGTGAGTCCCAGAGACTGGACAGGAAGGGACACCAACCCCACCCACTTCGCTGTCTGTCCTGCCCACCCCTCAGCATAGACATACCTGTGCAACCTGCTGAGAGTCAGGCCTCCGAGGCTGGTTCCATGTGGCTTGGGGTGGACTCTGAGAAAAGGATCCACATGCAACTAGTTTATTTGGAGGGGATCCCAGGAGCACGAGGAGAAGAGTGGAGAAGTGGCGTGGGAAGGAGAAGGAGCCAGACTTGCTGCACGGTCAAGCACGTGTGCACTGTGGGCACCTGGAGCCGGTGCTCTGGGGTCCAGCAGAAGACATGTCTCAGGGTCATCCTGAGCAACGAGGGAGCTAGGGTACTTAGCCCCCAACTGCATGAGTCGTTGGTTAAAGGCTGTTCCCATGGGCTGGCTCATTCCCTAGGGCTCCGGCCTGCTGTATTATGGGCAGAGCAGTCTCTGCTGGCTGAAGACCTCAGGCAAAGAGCTCCAGATGCTGGAGGTGAAGTCGGGCTGGCATGCCCAGAAGTAGGGATATGGTGAGGCACCGACAGCGTCTGCCACAGGGGCTCCTCACCTGGAGCGATGGGGTCTGTGGGGCTAGATGGCTGATCTTGGAAGATGTGTCTTGGAAGATTCCCAAGGTCAGAGCCAGGGGAGCTGGGGGAGGAGTGAAACCAAGCATAGGATCTGGAGGGTTGCCTGAGACCAACCAAGCCCAAAGGGGTGAGCAGCGGCAGGTGTGGGGGCAGGTGGTCTGGAGAATGTCCACGTCTGTGGTCAGCTCTCGTCCATCCCTGTGTGTGTTGGGTCTACCATGGGGCCTTCCGGCACTGACCCAAGGCGGTGTGGGCGGGGTGTGAGGTCAGCAACGGGTGAGCTCAGCTAGAGAGGAGGTGTTCCTTCTGGGTCCTTCCTTTTCTAGGAGTCCTCCTTCCCCGCGTCTGCAGGCCAGGACCCTTTTCAGAATCTCAGTTCTCTGTTATGCGGACACCTCACTGTCCAACACCCCGCTGGTACTCACATGGGCAGCTGCTGTTCATCTTGTTGTCGTCTTGTGCTCAGGACCCAGTGTGCCACTCACTCCCTGAGTGCCCAGGGCCCCCGAAGGCCCTGACACCCTCCAGGTGTGGAACGAGCCAAATGAACCGTGTGTCAATCCTGTCTTCTCAGATGCCGGCGCCCCCACCTACATGTATGAGTTTGGGTATCGCCCCAGCTTCTTGTCAGACACGAGGCCCAAGACAGTGATCGGGGACCACGGGGATGAGGTCTTCTCAGTCTTCGGGGCTCCGTTTTTAAAAGGTGATGACCCTCGGAGGTAGGGGGTCTGGGGTCAAGGCTGGGTTTGGTGGCCTCGGGCAGGTTCCTTCGTTACTCCGAGTCTTCATTTCCTGAACTCACCGTGACGGGTTGAACGACAAAGGCCCCCCTCCCTCTTGCTCTGACGTGCACAGTAAGACAGGGCCTGCTCACGGGCTAGAATGTCACCAATCACGTCCCACTCACCAGCGTCTATCAGAATGTAAGAGGAAGGCTAGAACTGGTGTTAACCTTGAATCAGGGCTAACACACATTCCTCTGTACATCTACCCAACTATCTATCTATCTAACGCTCCTAGTTTAAAAAATATAATACATTTAGGAATATGATCTTTTAGAGACAACCTTTCTCTAAAAGATCATATTCCCAAATGTCTTTAATACCTTAACTACCAGCATTGATGGACAACTTGTGTGTGACCCGCCTCAGGGCTGTTTGGGACACACCCATGCCATATCCTGATTGGATGACTTCTTAGGGTCATTGCACCTCTGTTCTTTTTCAGATCCAATGAACATGTCAGTGGGTGGCTGAGATCGAGAACACACCCCAGAAGGACAGTCCTGGGAGGTGGGGTGGCTGTAGCGGAAACCCTGGGTGTGGCATGGCAGCTCTGAAGAGGGAGGGTGGGGTGGGCGGGCCGTCCAAGAACACCAAGGCCTCACCTGATGCGTCGACTGTAGCCCTTGGCCAAGCCCCCCATCAGTAACTCCCCACCTTCAAGTGCGCACAGATGACCCAGGGTCGTCTTCAAATGCAGCTTTCATCTCCGTAGGTCTGGGGTGGGGGCTTGGATTCCGAATTTCCAACAAGCTCTCAAGTGGCGTGGCTGCTGCTGGCCCACGACCACACGTGGAAGAGCAAAGGTTTTTCCTCTTCTTCCCTCCAGACGGCGCCTCAGAAGAGGACATTAAACTCAGCAAGATGATGATGAGATTCTGGGCCAACTTCGCTAGGAACGGGTGAGCAGCCAGCGCAGGGCTGGGGAGGGGCAGGGCGTATCTGTGGGGAGGGGTAGCTTCTGATACTGATGATCAAACTCCTGGCCCTGAGACCTCTGACATGAGAGCTCTCAAAGGGACAGGCTTCCCAGGAGATGGGGAGGTCCCTGTCTCTGGAGGCGTCTGAGTCTTTTGGGAGAAATGAAGCTGGAGGATCCCTGCACATCTCTGGGAGTTGTTGGGTCCACACAGTAGCTTTGGGGCTTTTCTATTTGACATTTTTTCCTGTTCCCAGGAACCCCAATGGGGAGGGGCTGCCCCATTGGCCCGTGTATGACCAGCAGGAAGGGTACCTGCAGATTGGCGTCACCACCCAGACAGCCCATAAGCTGAAAGATGAGGAAGTGGCGTTCTTCACCGAGCTCCTTGCCAAGGACACAGCCAGGAAGTCACCCCAAACAGAGCATATTGAGCTGTGAAGGGGAGGCCCATCCAGCCTCCAAGATCTGGGGGAACTTAGGGGTAATTCTACAGACGGTGTTTATGGCCGAAAAGGTACCTTATTGCCTGGTGGGAGTGGGCAGAGACCACACCTGTAGCCTTAATTTTGGAAATAATGTTCTTTTGGTGACCAAGTCAGTGTCTGTGTCTTGGGTTGGAGACTACCCCATTCTCCTGGCGGATAGTTGGGGTAGTCACACTATCACTCATCAAGGGCTTCTCTTCTCTGCTCCATGGAGAAAGCCCTCAGGCAGAGAGTCACAGTCACAGGTGCCCATAGAGAGCAGCCAGCAGAGTGTGTGTGTGTGTGTGTGTGTGTGTGTGTGTATGTTGTGTGTGTGTGTGGGGGGGGGGGGGCAGTGAGCATAGAGGGGTCATCGGCAGTGTCTCCTACTGAACTCAAGTTAGAAGAGCAGCAAAGTGGCCCCTTGACCACCTCACATATGGACACGGGGAGGCCCAGAGCGGGCAGGAGACCGGGTCCCAGTCACCCAGAAGTCATTGTCCCAACTCCTGGAGCCGAACTGAGGCCTCCTCCCCCTAAGAGGGGGCGCTCTGTACCGCGATGCCTGGCCATCCCCAGATTGACCCTCTCGGTGCAGGAAGGCGCTGCCCTCCTGATCACACTTCACCACCTGTCCCTCTGCACCTGCCTACAGCTGCTCTCTGTGCTCCCCGAGCCACAGGGGGTGAAGGCAGCGTTTTCAGACATACATTGCCCCTCATTCCGGGAGCCGGAGAGGCCCAAGGCTTTGAGCAGAGGCATGGAGAGGGGATGCCCTTCGAGATCCCTCCATCTGGTGGTAGCCATCACACACAGCCCCTGGTGACAGATCCAGCCTGTCCACAGCCCACCTCTCCTCTCCATCTTCTGACAAGCCAGGAGCAGGGAGGTGGTTATTTTGTTAGTCCTCACCCGAGGGTATTTTTCCATTGATTTTTTTTCTCTTTTTTAGAGAGAGAGAATGGAAGGGGGGGAGGGGGAAGAGAGAGAAACATCGATGTGAAAGCGATACATCAATTGGTTGCCTCCCACACATTCCCTGACCAGGCCTGGGGATCGAGCCTGCAACCAAGGTACGCACCCTTGATGAGAATCAAAGCCGGGACCTTCAGTCCCTGGGCCCATGCTCTATCCACTGAGCCAAACTGCCTAGGGCAGGGAGGGTGGTTATCTTCATCAGATGGGACTCGGTGGGAGAAATGCCCTCCCCAAGGTCACACAGCTGGTACAGCCGAGTGTACCCACAGGAATAGGGGTCTGTTTTCAGGTCCCAGTGGCTGTAGCAATTCAGTCCTTGTGGCTGTCAGCTCACCTGTGCTCACCTCTACACTGGCACCAGGAATGGTAAGGAAGGAATGTTAGCTGGTGACCAGAGGCTTGGCTGTTTGACCATGGGCTCCTCAGGGTCAGGACCAAGGTCACTTTCATGGTCCACTAGCCAATGATTGGCATTGGGACTAGATGGATGGACTGATAGATGGCCAGTCGGTGGCTTGTCACAAGGTGGAGGTGACAGCAGCCTTCAGTAATCTAGCAATTATACCTTTGAATGCTGTAATAATATAGTAACTGAGTTTGTGTCTTCATAACACATTTTCATATTAATTCAAAGAATCCTCACAGCGAGCCTAGGCCCAAGAAAACTCAACTAGTAAGTGACAGATCAGACCAGCTACATAATTTGTTGTGCAAAAATAAAACCACAAAAAAACACCCTTATTGTAAAAAATATTGAGATGGTGACAAACAGAGTAGTAAAGCCACGGAGGAGCCCTTCTGAGCGAAAGGGTCCCCGTGTGACTGCTGGGGTGTCACGCCTGTGAAGCTGGGGCCCTGGAGACAGAGCTGGGACATGAACCTGGGCAGTCTGGCTCCAGAGTCTGAGTGCTTAAGTGCAAAGCTATCCCTTCTTCCCACACTGGACATAGGTTACAAATCCTTCTCTGGGCTTGTTTCTAAAGTCAAGGCCAGAGGCACCCATTTGGCTGAGGGTGATTCTCTGCTGCCCTCTTGTGTTCAGCATCCATATAGCCATACCTGCTTCAGGGATGGAGCCAGGACTGCAACTCCAGACCAGACCAAGACTCCAGCAAAGCGGACAGATAGCAGTGACTGCCTATTAGGGCTAGGGCTAGGGCTTGGGTTAGGGCTAGGGCTAGGGCTAGGGCTAGGGCTAGGGCTAGGCTTAGGGCTAGGGTTAGGGTTAGAGCTAGGGCTAGGGCTTGGGTTAGGGTTAGAGCTAGGGTTAGGGTTAGAGCTAGGGCTAGGGCTAGGGCTAGGGTTAGGCTTAGGGCTAGAGCTAGGGCTAGGGCTAGGGCTAGGGCTAAGGCTAGGGCTAGGGCTAGGGTTAGGGTTAGGGTTAAGGCTAGGGTTAGAGCTAGGGCTAGGGCTAGGGCTAGGGCTAGGGTTAGGGCTAGGGTTAGAGCTAGGGCTAGGGCTAGGGTTAGGGCTAGGGTTAGGGATAGGGCTAGGGTTAGGGCTAGGGTTAGGGCTAGGGCTAGGGATAAGGATAGGGATAGGGATAGGGTTAGAGCTAGGGTAGGGTTAGGTCTAGGGCTAGGGTTATGGTTAAGTCATAAGGAGCTCAGCCTCTCGGCAGAGGAACTCAGAGATGGCCCGGTATGGTGGGTGCTAGTGAAGAGGGCGAAGGCTGTAACTGCTTTGAGGAGGTGCAGGACTGGGGTTAGTCCCCAGGTGGTGGGTGGACTAAATGGTGATCTCCAGAAGATCGGGGTGGTGCCATAGAAAGTTCATTTTAAACACCTACCCAGGTGGTTTTGAGGCAGGTGAGGAGCCGGTGATGGGGAATCATTGAAAACACCAGGACCCAGGGAGGCTGTGGGAGGCTTGAGGTTGCCTGCACCTGGGCACTGGAATGTGGGTGATTGTTGGCTCAGGCCAAGGGAGGATGGGACCTGAGAGGTGAAGCAGACTGTCCTTGGAGCTTTGAGAATCCTCTCCGACCCTGTTAGAGCACTGAGGCTGTCTTGTCTGGGGAGAGGAAGATAGAACAGAGGCATGTGGGCAGCTGCTTTGGGCTCTTGGTAGAGGGCAGAGGGTTAGGCTTAGGGTTAGGGTTAGAGCACAAGGTTAGGGCTAGCATTAGGGTTAGGGTTAGAGTTAGGGCTAGGGTTAGGGCTAGGGTTATGTTTAGTGTTAGGGCTAGGGCTAGGGTTTCAGATAGATTTGTGTTAGGGTCATGGGTAGGAGAGTAAATCTCATAGATCAAAATTCAGAAGCCAAAGGTCAAGGGTCAGAGTTCAAGGTGAGTGTAAACATCAAAGGTCAGAGGTAAAAGGCCAAGTGTCAGAGTACAACAGTTGGGGGGGTCAAAGGTCAAGGGTCAGAGGTTGATGTTAATGGGTCAAAGTTCAGAGTTCAGAGGTCAACAGTTTAAGGTCAGAAGTAAAAAGCTAGGGTTAGGGTTATGGTTTAGTGTTTAGGTCTAGGGCTCTAGCTCAGGCTAGTGGTTCAGGTTAGGTTTAGGGTTTCATGTTTTGGGGTAGGGTTAGGGCTAGGGCTAGGGTTTTTGGTTTGGTTTGTGTGTTAAGAGTCACAGGTCAAAGGTCAAGGGTCAGAGGTCAGGGGTCAAAGATAAAGTGTCAGAAGTCTATGTAAATGGGTCAAGAGTCAGAAGTCAGAGGTCAAGTATTAAGATAAGCAAAAGATCATTGGTTAAAGGTCAAGGGTCAGAGGACAAGAACCAAAGGTCAGAGTTCAAAGAGTGAGAGCCTAATGTCAAAGGTCAGATGCCAAGGGTCAAATGTCAAAGATTAAGGGTAGGAGGTCATAGGGTCATGGGTGAAAGCTCAGAATCCAATGGTTAGGGTCAGAGTAAAAGGCTGGGGTTAGGGTCATGGTTTAGTGTTTAGGTCTAGAGCTTGGGTTCAGGCTGGGGCTCAGGTTAGGGTTTAGTTGTTTGGGGCAAGGTTAGGGCTAGGGCTAGGGTTTTGGTTAGTTTGTGTGTTAGTGTCATTGGTTAGAGATCAAAGCTCAAATTACACACACATTGAAGGCCAGAGGTCAAAGGTTAGAGGGCAAGGGTCAGAGGCCAAGGGTTAGAGGTCAAAGGTCATAAATTTTAGGTGGCAAGTTAGGTACTTAGCATTTCTCAGATTAGCAATACATTCACATTTTTAAGAGATGTATTTCAAATAAAATATAAGGCATATTCATAACAGATTCAAATCTATCCTCCAGATTCTCCATACCAGGCAAATTCAGATTAACTAATGTTTCAGTACCCTGTAATTTCAAAATACTCAGGCATGAGCCACAGGAAGGGAGGCAATGGCCAGTGTCCTTCTGATACCCTTTCCCTAAGACAACCCTGCTTCTGCCCAGGGCAGCAACTTTCCTAGGGACAAAATCTAGAGCAGTGGCTCTCAACCTTCCTAACGCCGCGACCCTTTCATACAGTTCCTCATGTTGTGGTGACCCCCCAACCATAAAATGATTTCCGTTGCTACTTCATAACTGTGATTTTGCCACTGTTATGAATCGTAATATAAATATCTGTGTTTTCCGATGGTCTTAGGCTCTACAGCAGCGGTTCTCAACCTGAGGGTCGCGACCTGTAGAACCACTAGCAGGGTCGCCTAAGACCATCGGAAAACACAGATACTTACATTACGATTCATAACAGCGGCAAAATTACAGTTATGAAGTAGCAACGGAAATCATTTTATGGTTGGGGGTCACCACAACATGAGGAACTGTATTAAAGGGTCGTGGCATTAGGAAGGTTGAGAACCACTGATCTAGAGGTTGCCAGGCCACGAGTCTGGGCCACACAATGTAGG
This sequence comes from Corynorhinus townsendii, assembly GCA_026230045.1. Taxonomy (NCBI): domain Eukaryota; kingdom Metazoa; phylum Chordata; class Mammalia; order Chiroptera; family Vespertilionidae; genus Corynorhinus; species Corynorhinus townsendii. The sequence continues at coordinate 6,355,232 of JAPDVU010000011.1, read as the reverse complement.
CGGACATCTGGGCGGAGGTCTGAGAAAGCTGTTCTTCTCCAGAGTAAAGAGGGACAGGCTCGGCTGGCCTCTGCCTTTCCCCTTCCTCTTTATTTGGTTCTTCCTGCCACAAAGCTGGGTGAGCGGCCTGCAGGTGGGTTAGAACCACGGGCTACAGGTGGTGGACCGGGCAGTTAGAAGGAGTCCACATCCCGGGTGACTTTCTAAGCACCTCCAGGCCACCTCAGGCTTCGGGGCATGTCCAGGTGCAGGCCTCCCTGAAGCTCTGATCTTCCTCTTGCTTCTCGGCAGAGAGCCCAGATGGACCCTCTATCTGGCATAAAGACCAGAGAGCAGGGGATTGGGGTGCGTTTGCAGGGAGCCAGCAGAGGCCTTTTCCCTGGGGGACAGAGATCTCTGTTCAGAGGCGCTCTCTCTGCCTAGGTGACCCGGGCAAGTTATTTGTATTCCAGCACACCGTGGGCACTTCAATATGGGTATGTACACTTACATAGACATGTATATATGTTTACGGACGTGTATACACGTGTGTATGTGCAGAGTGCATGTGTGGGCATACATATGAATGTTATTTTTATATAAATACAATAAAGAGCCGCTGGAGCTGGTTGAGGACCGGTGGCCCTACCAGCTGGGCCATGTTATGCCTTTGTGTCTGGGGCTCAGGAAGATGGCCTATCAGAGAGGTTAAGAGCACAGACTGGACCCAGACTTCCTGGGTTCAAATCCCAGACTCACCAAACTAGTAAGTTCTTTCACCTCCGGGTGTCTCCGTCCCACCCCCCCCCCCCGTTGTAAATGGGGATATTAATACTGCCTCAGGGGCCTATCAGGAGGCCTCAATGAGATGCGATCTGTGATGCAGGAGGCAGAGGAGAAGTCCACAGTGTTTGCCAATTAAAGGCCAGCTGCGTGTGTTGGCCTTGTCCAAGGTGCTGATTGATGTTCCTCAGGTCTCAGTCCTGGGGATCCCTGGCTGTGAGGCTGGGGTGCCCCCAACCTCTCTTTGAACAGGCCAGGCACCCCTTGCACCCTGTTTCACTCTCCCGTCACACTGATGTTTCTCTCTCTCCCTCTCCCTTCCTCTCTAAAAATCAATTCAAAAAAATCTTTTTTTTTTTTTTTTTAAGAAAAATTCAGCCCTAGAAACGGGAAAAGCAAAACTAGATAACCTGGTGTCACCTGGTCTGCACGTTCCACTTAAATATAAACGTGTCCATCTCAGAGCTAGGAGGAGAGATCCAAACCCCTTCAGTCTCTCGCTCCAACGGTTATAAGAAGTTATTTGGGTGAAAGGTGGGCCGCTCTGACCAGACGCTCTTCTGTACTAGTTGGGGGCTCATCAGAGACAAGCCTAGGCCATTCACAGCACTTTACACTCACGGCAGAACCGCACTCGCAGATCCATGGCGCAGGAATATCCTTTATTATATACAGTTGTTGTTTTTCCATGAAGAGAACAGCTTGTGAAGTAAACCCACACCAGACATCGAACTCTGCGTGACGTCGGAACAGTCCATGACACAGCGAGGGCACCACTGAAACCGCCCTTATTTACACAGGAGCGGGGAAACAGAGGGACGAGGGCGCGCACCCCAAGAGCACGCTCAAGGGCACCCGGAAGTTTGGTCAGGTCTCGATTGTGGCCATAGCCACAGACCTGTGGATCCCGGGACGCACAAGGTCACGGCAACGGGTTTCCTTCCAAGTCCTCAGAACAAAAGGGTTGGGTTTTATTTTTTAAACACCCAGTGTTCCTGGCACCCGGCGAAGAAATATCGGAGAAAGTGCTGAATGTCTTTAAAAAAAAAAAAAAAAAAAAGCAAAATTCTGGAGGCCAGACGTCTTTGACATGTCTCTGCTCCATAGGTTATCAGTCACCAGATCATCCTGGAAAGTTCTATCGTAAGCGATGTGCTTCTTCCTTCGCTGCCAATTTAGCACGTTGTCAGGGAGACATGACATTTTCTAAACTGGATGGGACCTTGGGTTATCTGATCCAACCCTGCTTTTTTTTTTTTTTTTTTTAATGGGCAAAGAACTTCTCAAGTCCAGAGAGAGGCACCCATTCTCCCAGGAACCCAGCCAGTCGGCTGCATTTAGAGTTGTCCTCCCTCCCGTGGCTTTCCAAGGAAAGAAACAAATGAAATGAGCTCGGACGGCTCCTTGGCTAAGAAGTGACTTCTTTGGTAAGAACGTGTCAGCCTCGCATCACCAGGGCTGCAAAACGGATCCTCCCACCTGGGCAGGACCCCCCCCCCCCCCCCCGAGCATTAAGGCAGCTGCGGGGGTGTTTATCCAGCAGGATATTTGGCAAGCGTGGGCCTCTCCCGTCTCCTTGGTCTCATCGGCATCTGGCACGGAGGCCAGCTGACAGGTGGACGCCAAGTAACTGGACGTTGTGAGATGTTAACACGATGGTCTTACACGGATAGGGTACCATGGCATGGGAAATAATTCTTTACAAATCTTGGAAAGTACCAAGGGTCATGTACAACACGCAGGAGCACCCTTATCCCGGGCAACCTCTGCTATCAAAAAAAAAGGGGGGGGGCATGAAGAAGAAGCCGAGCCTTACTCAGGAGAACGCACATTTTGCGGGGGTGGAAGACGAACCCCGAGGTCCCCCCACGCTTCCGCAAGAACTTCCAAGGGCTTCCAGGTGCCTCTGCCTGCCCACCCCAGGCTCGGGAGCCAGCTTCCGCCGCGAGGCAGCACCGTGGCGTTGGTTTGGCGTTAGGTAAGCTAGCACCACATCACCGATTTGCCGGGGGGGGGGGGCGCGGGGGGGGACACCTGCCTGGAGGCAGAGGGGCCACAGGCAGAGGCGGCGGGAAGGCTGCAGGCGCTCCCTCAGGTGCACCCTGTTCAGACACACGGCTTCCCTGATCCTTCACTGCCGCCAAGCAGACTCCGCTTTCACACCCACTGCCCCGGAGCGACGCTTGGCACCAAGACGGCAGCTGCGTCCCTTCCTCCCCGGCCACCTGGGGAGAAATGACATCGCTCCCCTCCCCCCTTCTCCCAATGCCTTGTTCTTTGCGCAGAAACCCTCCTTGCCCCCCCTCCCCCGACCGCATTTCTGTCCCTGTGAGGACAGCGCAGGGTGGGTGAGCCCCACGGGGCAGGAATGTCAAAGTGCCCTGGGCTGAGGGGCAGGGGATCTGACTCGAGGGTCGGACGGAGTGCCTTCGGAGCGGAGAATCTGAAATGCCGGGCCTTGGTTTCCTCCCCTGGGAAATGGGGAGACAGAAGCCAGCCCTGCCGTCCTCGTGGGGCGGATGGGGGCGACGTGGGCGAAAGTGTTTTGTCAAAATCTCTGTAACGGCCAGGGAGCAACGGCCCTTCCCGGGGGGATTCGAGGTCACGCGTGGTCCCATCGGTGACGGGCCCCCACCTACTGTCCACTCCGCTGGATGCTCCCCGGCCCCACCTGCCACTGGGCAGCCTCCGACACTGAGCTGGGGTTTTTATAAGGAAAGACCCAAAGTCTCTCCCATCTCCCTCTTGTCTCTAAAGCAGGGGTGGGAACCTCCGGCCCACGGGCCGTAGCCTTTGGTCTGGCGCTGCCAAGGCAACCACAGGTGGACGCCAAGTTTCACTCCATCTGGGAACCTTTTCACAGCAGCATCATGTTTAAGCTGGTAATGCTGTGTGGCCCGCGGATGACATTGTAAATATGCAGGCGGCCCTTGGCAGGAAAAAGGCTCTCCGCCCCGCCTAAAGAACGCCCCAACAACCCTGGCTCCGCGGAAAACTACCTCCCCGCCCCCAGCTGGCTCCAGAGACCCTTCTTCCACAGTCAGCACCATCGGCCCGCCTGCTGGGGCTCCGCGACACCCTACCTAGGTTTGTAAAGTAAAGTGGCCCCTTTTTCCTCCCCAAGACTCTGCCATAGGGACTCTCAGCGTCACAGTAAGAACTCCCAAGTCTCAAATTCCAACACGGGTGTAAGAGACTCAAACCAGACACAGAAACCCCAAATCGACGCGGCCAATGTAACCAATCATTTCTCCGAATGAGCTGCAACTGACCACCACCGCCACCAGAGGGCGCCACTTGCGAGCCTCTATGGAAGTCAACCTGGAAATTCCAACCTGCTCCACCCACCCAGAATCCCGTCACCTTAACCAGGTTGCTATGTGTCCGGGCCCACCCTGCCCTCCATGTACCAAGTGCCGTCCATAGTGAGAGACAAAGGGAGTTTCAGGGACAACCCCCCACCCGTCGAGACCCCTGGTCCACGCTGGGTGGGGTTTCCAGGGAACAATACATCAACAGACAGCCTTGGGTACCACCTGGCCTGGGAGGACAACAGAGGGGCCACAGTAGGGACACCTGTCTGGCCTCACTAGGTTCCTGACCCAAGTCTCCCCACTGTGTCAGGAGCCACCGGTGGGTTTCCAGGCTCCCTGTGCCCAGCAGAGCGAGGCCTCATGTGGCCTCCTGGGCCTGCCTGGCACCTCTCTAGAGGCTGCTCACTGGGGCTCATCTGTGTTCTTCCCCATGACAGCTGTGGCTCTGGGCCAGCTGATGGCCAGGAGCCGGAAGGAAGTTCCAGAATGCCCCTCTCAGACTCAGATCAGCCAGAATGAAAGCCCACGGTGAGGTTTCTTTTGAGCATCTCTCCATGGACCTCATGACGGGACAGACACACCCAAGCTCCCTGACCACAGACAGACACCAGAGGGCGGCCAGGGTGGGCAGGAGACAGAGGGTCTGGGTGGGCCGCCCCTAACTCAGCAGGCGTCTTGGTTGGGTTTGGTGGGTGGTATCTGACCCTCCGCCTGGGTGGACCGAGCGTTTCTTCTTGGCCCAAAGGACAAGCAGACGTGGTGTGGGATTCTGCCCGAGCCGTGGGCTCCGCTGGGGCCAACTGGCTGATTGAGTGCGACGTCCCCCCAACAAAAGGGGTTCCACAGAAGTCATCGTTCCTGTTCCCACCTCTCCTCTTCTCCCCGAGGCTCACCAGTCCATGCTCACAGCCCCCGGGCCCGACGAACAGAAGGCGAAGGAAAACCAGGTCATGAACTCGTGGGGAATGGGGACGGGAGGAAGGGGTTCGGGGAGCATCTGCCGGGAGAGGGATCCCTGACAGCGTCTGGGTGGCGGCGAAGCGGGCGCCTGGACCTGGACGTTGGCGGGCGGGCGGGCTCCCCCTCCTCCTGGCGGCCAGGCTCAGATGGCCAGCCAGTGCTGCAACTGCGGAGAGACCGTGGCCTCAGTGTCTGCCCGGGGCGGGCAGGGATGGGGGAGGACCCCGGGCCAGCTGGGGAGCAGCACAGAGGAAGCAGGAAACACCCCTTCCCTCCAGGACCCCGAGGATGTGCAGGCTGATCCCCTCATGGCCACCAACACCCCGAAAGGGCGAAGGAGCCGCCCCAAGTCACACAGTGTGTCTGCAGCAGGGAGCTCACCGGAATCCTCCCCAGCCCCTGGCAGGTACGTTTCTGAGGGGGAAAAGGTAGGACTCAGGTCACCCTAACACTGATGTGCTCACGGCATTTTCTTCAAGAGAAGACACCCTCAGCTAGCTGGGTGACTCTCCCTGGGGACAACTCGCAGTGCAGACAGAGCTTAGCAGAGCTGTGGCCTATGCCTGCCAGGACCCAGATGCAGAGGCCAGCGGAAGCCGGCAGGGACAGAGGACAGCCCAGCCCTGACCCTAACGCCAGACACCGGGAGCCACGGCCCGCTGCTGCTCTGGGACTCTGCCGTGGGGCGTGAGGTCCTGCCGGGGGCACCCAGCACACGGCGGGAGCAGCCAGGGCCCTCCCCATGGCCCCACCACGGAAGGTCCAGCTGCACCCACCTGGAACTGCCTGACGTCCCGCTGGGCCACCAGGTGATGCTCGTTCTCCGGCGTGAGGCCATAGGCCAGTCTCTGGGAGAGGTTGGAGAGTGGGGAGGCCTCAGCTAGGCCCAGGACACACCCTCCCAGGGACCCAGCACCCCCCCATCCCCGCAGAGATAAGGGCCACCTGCTACTTGGCCCTAAAATCCTGCATGAACGGTGGAACACGTGTAGAATGTCGGCCATGTGCCCGGCCCTGGGCGAAGCACTCTTCCTTCAAGTTCCGTATTCCTGTCCCCAGGTTACCAATGTGGAAATTGGGGTTCAGTGTGGTGGCGGGGGGGGGGGGGGGGGCAGTCCGTCTGACCCTAGTCTCCCCTCTCACCTCCACAGGAATGGCTCGATGCCCCTCCCACGCTGTCCCCCGCCCCCCCGCAGGCCCCAGCTCACCTCCCAGAGGGAGCCCCGCGTGCTCAGGAACTTGTAGACGATGTAGGCGGGCACCAGGGCCATGGAGGACAGCGCGATGCCCCACCCGACCCAGTTGGCCCAGAGCGGGAAGACGTAGTCATCGTAGGTGAGCGGCTTGAAGTTGATGATGCTCACCACCACCACAAACTGGGGGGGGGGGGGGGGGGGGGGGGGAGGAAGAGGGCGGGAGGGGAGGAGTGGAGACATTGGAGCGAGGAGTGTGAGATAGATATGGGCAGTGGAGAAGAGAAAGGATTCAAGAAGCAAATGAGGACAAAAAGGCAACAGAGACACGGGAGCAGGAAAAGGAGAAGAAAGAAAGGTGACCTTGGGGCCGGGCCGGGCGGGCGCACAGCTGCTGGGGTCCTGGCCCGGCTGGAGACCCGTGGGGGCGGGCGGCCCATGGTGTCAGCGGCCTGAGCGTCCCCGTGTCCTGCCCGCGTGGGCAGGGCTCTGCATCCCAGAACCGCCTCCCCTAAGAAGCCAGGATGCCCCCCCCACCAACAGCACCCTCGCCCGGGACGTGTGCCCCCCCACTACGCACCAGGAGGAAGGCGGGGCTCACAAACTTCCAGCACAGTCTCCAGTACAGGCCGGGCTGGAACCCCATCATCTGCTGGATGTCGTTGCTGAACCTGTCCACGCCTGCACACACACGGGCAGGCCTGTCACCGCGGCCCGGGCCCTGGCTGCCCCTGCTGCCTACCCCCAGGGCCCGGCCCCGGGGCAGGGAGGCAATACCTGGCACTTGCTCCTGCGGACGGGCACCCCGCTGGCCAGAACAAGGGAGAGGACCCCCTCTCGGAGATGTCACCCACGTGCCCCCCCCTCCCCGATTCATTTTTCAGAGGGGGACAGGGCCCCGGGAGGGACGGGCACGTGCCCAGGCCACCCTCCAGGTCAGCCTGACTCCGAAGCCTGGATTTCCCCTCTTGTTCACGCTCTTAAACATGAGACTCCATCTGGTGGAGGGGCCCAGGCTCACACCGAAATCTCTCTCCTGATTGATTCGTAGGAAAGCCTGTGAGCAGGATGAACCCTGGGATGGGCCACGCGGTTAAGAAGTGTGGACACCTGGGCACTTGGTAACGCCTCTCCCCATCCTGCCGCAGAGCCGGGCGCCAACTACAGCACAGGCCCCGCTCCGTCTGAATCTCAGACGGTGGACACGGCATCAGCTGAAGGACGACCCGTGCAATGTCTGGGACATGTGCTAGCGCAGTCACTAGCAGTGTCTGTCTGACATTCAAGTCTAACTGGGCCCCTTGCCTTCTGTTTGCTGGACCTGGCAGCCCTGCTCCAGAATGAGTTACCTGAGGAGCAGCCGCTTCCTCGAGTCCCCCTTGATTTTTTATTATTTTTTTAAATATTTTTTTTAATTGATTTTGTGTGTGTCATGTGAGAGTGAAACATCGATCGGCTGCCTCCTGCACACCCCTCCCAGAGCTAGAGCCACCAACCCGGGCATGTGCCCGGCCGGGGGCGGGACAGTGACCTCTCGGAGCATGGGTGAGGCTCGGCCAGCGGAGCCTGGGGCTCCTCTTTAAAAGTGGACACGGGACGCCTTCGGGCCTTCGCAGCACCTGCTGAAGGGGGTTCATGCAAAGACCAGCCTCCGGCCAGTGGCTGCCATGGAAACGGAAGGCACCTCACGCTCGGGTGAGACATCAGCAGGAGCCCGGGGCCCAGCACGCACCGTAAAACCAGGAGACGCCGATGGCCTCCATGAGCACAGCGAACAGGATGGAGGTGCCCGCCGCGAATGTGTCCAGCAGGGTCAGCACGTAGATTCCACCCTGGGCAGGGAGGGAGGAAGCCAGAGGCCCCGGCGGGCCATGCCACCGACGGTGATATCCGTCACCACAGCCCGGCCCTGGCCCCTCTTGCTCGGAGCCCAGTGTGAGGACGCGGGGGACAGGGCTGGGATACCGATGTCAGTATCTGCGTCCCGACAAAGGCCCTCGGGGTCACGGGCCTGAGGGTGGGTATTTCAGCCAGAAAATGCGAGGTGGGTGTCAAGGGACTTCTGCTGTTCTCACAGCAGGGGTGCCTAGAGGTCCTCGGGCTCAGAGGTGGGAGATGACGGGAGGCGGGTGGGGGGGTGTAACCCTAGGGGTTGGGCCACAGGGTTGAGGGTGCCTGGCCCCGCCCTGACCTCACCTGGCCCCACCCACGAGGCTGGCAATGTCTGACCGCATGGGAAAGCAGCCCCCAAGCTCCAGGTGACCCAGCCCAGCCCCTCTCACCTTGGTTATGCAAAACAGGGCCAGGAGGAAGGTCCCGAAGGTGACGCCGAATGTGAAGAGCTTCCGGTGTCGCTTCAGGACCTGGAAGTCGTCGGCCAGGCCCGTGATGACGGCCTCCATGCCTCCCATCTGCAGGGAGCCCGGCAGGGTGGGCGCAGGAAGGAGGGGCGCCCTGGCCTAGGCCTCAGGCTTGGCGTCCTGGGGCCTCCCGGGGTCTCCCACCTACTGCCTTGCCGCTCTAGGGAAATCGGCAGGCACTGCCCTCTGCCCAGCCTCTCACCCACTTGTGCCCCCTCCCCAACCAAACTCAGGACGCAGCACCGACAGGCGGTGCTAATTAGGTCTCCCCTAATGGACAGGCCCCTGTCTCCTGCCCCTCGCTCAGCCCCAGGGGTTCTGATGAGCCCACAGGAGCGTGAACAAAGCAAAATGCCCAACACCCAGGAAAGGTATTTGTGCGCCAACGGGGTCTCCTGGAGGAGACGGCCACCAGCGCGGAGCCCCCAGAGCTGGGACTTCAGGCAGAGCTTCTGCCAGGGGTTCTGGCCCCCAGTGGTCACCTCAGCTCCACCCTCAGCGAGAAGGGTCTCCTAGCCCACAGCTACGGGCACATGTGTTCTATGGCCTCAGATGACTCCGCGCCCGGGAGGGCAGACAGGCGCACGCCGGCACCACGCTAGCCACGTGCCTGCCTCTCGCCCCTCGGCAGGCATTTGCTCAGGGCAATCAGGATTCCTTCCTCAGGGCTGGGAGCGGCCTCAGACCCTTCTTGGCACCCTGCCTGGCGATGTCCCCACGGACAGGCAGAGAGAGGAAACCCCTCTGCCAGCCCTGTTCTGAGGCTTCTGGCAAACGCCCATGCGTGACCCTACAGGAGCACACAGGTCTCTAAGGAGGGCAGGCGGTCTCGTCCGACAGGTGCGTGAAACAGAGGCTCTGAGCCGCGAAGGAGGCCCCTGTGCCCGTGCTGGCTGCTGGTGACGGAACAGTCACGGGAGGAGCCTGGCTGGGAGCAGGCGCCCTGCCTCGCCTGATGCAGGGTCCCGTCTGCGTGGGGGAGGGGGTGGGCTGGCTCATCGGTGGTCACTCTGATTCCCAGGATGCAATAGGTTTCTACTGGTTCTTGGCTTGGCCTACCTCTTGCCTTTTTGAGTAAGGGCTCACTTCCTTGTTTGCATTTAAATAGGGCCTTTGAGACGGCCTCATTAGGAGTTTGAATGGTGGGACTTTAGGCTGGGTACTGTGTGTGTGTGTGTGCATGTATGTGCGTGTGTATGTGTGTGTTGGGAGGGTCAGGCAATGGCGTGTGTGTGTGTGTGTGTGTGTGTGTGTGTGTGTGTTGGGGGCGGGTCCTGAGCAGGGTCACTCACTGAGCTGTCAATCCCCAGAGCCAGGAGCATGATGAAGAACACGACGGCCCAGAAGGTGGACCCCGACAGGGTGGAGATGGCTTCCGGGTACAGGATGAAGACCAGGCCAGCTCCTGCAAGAAACACCCAGGCCTCATCACTGCTGGGACGGGGTCTGAGCTGCAGGTGGGAGACAGCGTTTGAAGGCCCCATGGGCCCCAGGCCAGCCCGTGGCACCTGGTCCATCCCGTGTGGGCAGGGACACCAGGGCCCGGAGATGACAGACGAGGCCAGCCCCGGCCTGCGGTTCACCAGGCACCAGGGAGGCAGGCCCCCGGCAGCCAGACCACAGGACAGCGCCTCGCACCCGCCTGCACGTCGTGAGCGAGCTTCTTACTTCACAAGCTCGTGGGGGGGGGGGGGGGGCACTAGAGGCAGCCCCTCGCCAGGCTCAGCTTCTCTGTGGCCACGAGAATATGGGAAACAGGAGGAAAGGACACAGGCCCCAGAGCTGGTCTGGCCAGCTGGGTGATCTGGGGCAACTTAGCCTGAGTCTCAGCTTTCTCATCTCTAAAGTGGGTCTATTCACACTCTCACTCGTGAGAACTAAATGGAGGCACGCCGAGTGCTCAGCACGGGGGCTGCTGGCGCACAGCAGAAGCTCCCAACGCTGTCCTGCTACAACGCACGCAGAGGGCGGTTCCACCACCTCCGCGGGGCCCGGGCCTGCCTGCAGTTCCCACGGACAGACTCCAAGAGGGTCCGCCACGGGGGCAGGATGGACACCGCCACATCCAGCCCTCGGTCCCACGGCCTGCAGAGCTGTGCAGCCGGGAGTGAGGTGAGTTTCCCAGCCCCGCTTCCCCGGGGCACTGGGTCTGCCCACCCACCTTCCGTGGCCACGTCCTCGATGTTGACCTTGTGCTCATGGGCCATGTACCCGAGGATGGAGAAGATGGCAAACCCCGAGACGAAGCTGGTGACGCAGTTGATGGTGCTGGTGAGCAGGGCATCCCTAGGGGAAGAGGGGGGAAGAATCCCTGTTAGTTCAAGTCGCCTGACTCTCCCGACGCTGCTCAGGGACCACTGGACCACCTACGGGATCCGCAGCTTCAGACGCCTCCAGTGGCCTTGCTGTCCCATGGGCCCCAGGCCCTGCCCTAAGGGCGTGAGTACCTGCAGGGGCAGGACAGGTCTACAGCTTCTGGATGAAATACTCGGAGACCAGAGTCTAGAATCAAATTCCTGTTGGGGAACTGAGTCACCATGCCCTTCCACCGACTTGCCACGGCCCCCCGTGTCTCCCAACTTCTCACCCAGGCACCCGGGAGCTCCGCTCAGATGAGCCAACCTTTCTTTGCAGGCTCATTTCCCATGAGCCCCTGATACACACTCTTCAGACAAGTCAGACCAGTCAACTTGCCCACAAGCTATCACCTCCCTGGCTTTGCTTCGGCTGTTCCCCACCAAGCATGCCACCCATCCCGTGTCTGCCGGTCACAGCCCTAAGTGTCCTCCACACTCTCGCCAATCCCCCGTCAGAAGGCTGATCGCCGAGTTCCTTAGCCTTCCTACAGCCTGCCCCCCGGGCACCCACTCGTCCCACTCGGTCTTGTCCTAGAGGGGCTGTGGTTCTGTCCTCAGCTTTGATAGAGAGCGATGGAGGCCCAATGTGTGCCCAGGTGCAGACTCTGATGCCCTGCCAAGCACTCGCCCCTCATGCAACCAGCCTAGACATCCCACCCTTGCCTGCCTGGACATCGGATGGATAGACACACAGTGCTGCCTGCTCTGAAAGCCACACAGGGTCCCTCTGTCCCCACTGCCCATCTCTTGGATCTCCCAGCACCAGTGGCTTCCGCTTCCTCATCCTCTCCCCAGGATCTGGTTCAGAGGTGCCCTGAATGGAAATGAGTCCATCAGGACCCCACTGGCCATGTCGGCGCTCAGAGAACACGCAGGTGGTCATTTCACCGAGGAAGAAATCCCGGAGGAAAAGCTGACTTGTCCCAGACCAGAGCCCCGCCTCCCATCCCTGCCACCATCCATCCCCAGATTCAGAGCTTTCCAGAGCCGCGAGAAGGGTCTTACCTGTAGCAGTTGTTGTCAAATTTGTTGTAACTGGCAAATGCAATCAAGACTCCAAATCCAGCCCCCAGAGAAAAAAATATCTGAGTGGCAGCATCAATCCATACCTGAGACAAGCAGACAAAAGCCATCACCCACTGCTTCTGCGAGGAGGGGCCTCTCTCCCCGCCCCAGAAGGGCAGGGACGCCCCAGGGGTGCTCTGAGACCCAGGGAAATGAGGTCTGAACTGGCGATGGCCGCAGATCTCCCATTGGAGCTGGCTCAGATCTCCAGGCTTCCACCCAGGCGCTGTCATCACTCATAAGATGGAAGAAGTAACCCCCTGGCCCTAGGAGTCGCCCTGTGTGGGCTGGTAGGAGCTGCCAGGAAACACACCCCCCTTCTGAAGAAGCCGTCCCCATAACTCCTGAGATGGTCATGGCCCCTTGCCCTCCCTCCATCTACACTGCCCGGAAAGGCGAGTTTCTGAACGTTCTTTACAATCAGGACATCAAGTTAAGTTCCTCCAGGGTCAGCTTCCTCATGACCACCCAAGACCGGGAGACGCTAGAGCAGGGGTGGGGAACATCTGGCCCGCAGGCCGTATGAGGCCCTCGAAATCATTTGGTCTGGCCCTGCCAAGGCATTGGGGTGGGTTAATCAAGTGTTTGACCGAGTACAGCAGGCTACATTTTAAGCAGATAATTCTGTATGGTCTGCGAATGATGTGATCAATACCCAAATGGCCCTGTGCTAGAGAGATCCCGGCCTCTGTGCCCGGTTATCTTGTCCAGGCTTCTGTGGGGAGGAGGGGGGGAGGGTCTAGGTCTCCCTGTGGCTAATGCTGCCCCTGACACTGTCATCACGGGATGGTGGCAAAGGCCAGCGCTGGGGACTAGAGAGTGGAAATAGGACTGGGGTGTCTAGGTGGGTTGGGGGGCCATGGCACAGGGTAGAGGTAAAACCTCAGAACAGAGCATTATTCCCTTGAAAAGAGAGGTCTACAAAGTCCCAGTAGAACCACAGAATCCCAGATCATCAGAGCTGGGCGGGCTGGTGGACACCTACGGGTGCAAATCCAATCTGCACGGTCAGGTGGAGAAGCCACAGCCCAGCCAGGAAGGGTCCTCTCAGGCTACCCAGCAAGGCTGGGGCAGAGCTGGGGCCAGAGTTCCTATGGCTGTCTTCCCCGAGGACCCTCCCCAGTCCCAGCCTCGGGCGGGGGTCCCTGGGTGCTCACCGTGGCCTCCTTGAGGCGGTAGAAGTCAATGTGCAGGTAGGCGCTGATGCCATTGGAGGCGCCGGGCAGCGTGATGCCGTGGACCAGGAGCACGAACAGCACCAGGTAAGGCAGCGTGGCCGTGATCCACACGACCTGCCGTGGACAAGCTGGCCCTGAGAGCCTGGCTCTGCCCCCGGGGCACAGGCCTCTCCACCGGAGCCACACACGCATCCCCCACCCTCCTTCACCCAGTGCACACGCCTCGAGCTCCACCTCCAGGCCTGGTCCCGGGCTGGACCCCGGCACAGAGTGAACAGAACCGAGTGGGAGTGTCAGACACACTGGGCACAGTGCTGCCATCAGAGCTAAGGGCGTGAGGACAAAGACCAGGTTCTCACGGCACCTGACACCTCCTCCTCCACAGGCACCTGACACCTCCTCCTCCACAAGCCCCTCTCCTGACCCATTCAAGTTGCCCGGGAAGAGCTAAGCACACCCATCGTCATACCCTCTTCCCTCTCTCCCCCCCTCCCTCTCCTTTACCCTCATTCAAACACAACCTCCCAAGCTCACTGCCCAAGGAGGGGTGTGGCTGGGCAGAAAGCAGAACGCTGGCCTTCCTTCCTCTCCGTGGGGCTGTCTTTGGGGCACAGAGAAAGTGCATTGTCCAGGAAACCCATAAAGCAAGAGATGCTCCCCAGGCCAAAAAGAGGCCCCTCCCCCGCTCCTGCCCAAGGTGGAGGAACAGAAAAGAAAGGTGGGGAGAAGGGAGGTTGTGGAGGCTTCCTCTCCATGCCTTCTCGCCTTTGACTACACGCTGAAACCCTCTGGGGGATGTTATCGATAAAAAGGCCAACGTTCGGGTCCTTTTCGCAGAGTTTCTGACTTCACCGGCCCTCAGTATGTTTTGGAAGCGCCCCTGATGACGTAAATGTGCAGTCAGGGCTATAGACTGCTGCTGCCGGCAGCTGTAGCCACAGGCAGGTGCAGGAAGCAGATTGTGACCCCAGCAGAAATGTGCTCGGGGTGGGGATCCCCTAACCCATGGAGGAGTCAGCAGAAACACCAGTGGACATGAGACTTAAGGACCAGATAGCCCCTCGGCTCAAAGCCCCGCCCACGAGGCAGCCCCGGGGTCTTTACACACCTGTAGGGAGAAAAGGGAAGCCCTGAGACATGCCTGAGGGTAAGGTGCTTTGCCAGCCGAGGGAGACAGGAACTCAATACAAAAATGGAGATGCAGGAAGCAAAGTCATATATTTCCCGTAACTATGTTCAGGGCTGGGATTTATCCTCCTCATCTGTCTTTCCCACCAGATCATGAGCTCCTGAGAAGCAAAATAGCCACTGTTTTCAAGCTTGTATCCCCAACACATGGCACATGTTTTTTAAAAAAAAGTTTGTTGGATGAAGGAGTGGACAGTTGTATAATGAATGATTGGACTGATGGACTGATGAATAGATGGACTGATGGATGGACAGGTGGTTGGATGGGTGGATGATGAATGGTTGGATGGGTGGATGGATGGATGACTGGATGGTTGAATGGACAGTTGGGTACATGGTTAAGTGGATAGCTGGATGGGTCAGTGAGTACATGGTTGAGTGGGTGGATAGATGAGTGAGTGGGTCAGTAATAAATCAGAGGGTTAGTGAATGACTAAGTTAGTCAACGAATGCATAAAGGAATAAACAAACAAATGACTCAGGGAGTAATTAAATAAATCAGCGGTTGTTTACATCTTCTGAGGGAAGCGACAGAGGAATTAGGCTCCTCTGTCCCAAGTTATCCAGTTGTTCCCCCATCCCTCCCTTGGGCCCTGGCGGGGGGTCTTTGCAGATACAGGCTGTTGATGTCTGTTCCTCCCAGGGGCGTAGGAACGAGGAGGACAAACTGCCAAAAACAAACGAGGAGGAAAACATGCCTTAGAAAGTGAAGTCATTGCATCTGGACGGCCTCCCATCAATCCTGGCTTTATCCTCCCAAATTGGCCTCACTCCCCGGCGACAGGCACGGTATCTCCGCTGGGTCCTAACTGCCGTGTTCCCCTGAAACTCATGTCCACAGCTGCAGGTCCTCTGCCCAGCCCAGCCAAACACCACTCCACCCAGCAGAGCACCACATCCCTGGTCTGACTCTAAGGGATCTCCCCTGGGGTCTGGAGGCCGCCCTGCACTGGCCAGGCCTGAGGCTCCAACATGGATTCAGTTTCCCCAGGAACACGCCAGGGCATGACTAAGCCGACCCTGACTGCAGTCAAGCATTAAGAAAGGGGAGTTCGCTTTGCCCGTGCACATGTGTCCCAAGTAAACGATCGGAGTCTTGTTGAAAGTTCTCAGAATCGATGGCAGGGGCGTTCTGCTGCCTAAGAGCATGTGTTGACGGGGAGGCTCTTGGACCCTTGGCCAATAGCTCGCTCACGCTCACGTGCGCCCTGACTGCACACTGGGTGAAGGGAAGGGACCCTTGGGCTGTGTCAGCCCCATCCCAGGTTCCTCTGCTCCCAAATTTGCAACTTGCAGTGACTCTCTGGCCATGAGAAGCCAGACTTGGTTTATCTCCGAGCATGAGATGAAAAGAACAATGAGGGGCCCCTTGGTTTCGGCAAGAGTCATCAGGCCCCAGGGGAAGACTCGGCTTTCTATCACCTCAAATCCGAATTCTTCTCCACTTTGGTGTTTCTGTGGGTACAGGTTAGAATTTGCCGAATTCAACGGCTCATAATCCCAATGAGGAGGATCTTAGCTCCATAAAAAGAAGAGCTTTCTAATGGATGGAGCTCGCTAAAGAGGAAATAGAGCTCTCTCACCAGAAAGGGGGTGAGGTCCCTGTCATTGCAGGTGTGTAAGCCTTGCTAGGATCCAGGCATGAGGCAAAGGATTGCCTAGGTCAGTGGTCGGCAAACTCATTGGTCAACAGAGCCAAATATCAACAGTACGACAATTGAAATTTCTTTTGAGCCAAATTTCTTAAACTTCTTCTAACGCCACTTCTTCAAAATAGACTCGCCCAGACCGTGGTATTTTGTGGAAGAGCCACACTCAAGGGGCCAAAGAGCCGCATGTGGCTCGTGAGCCGCAGTTTGCCGACCACGGGCCTAGGTCAAGGTGAGGCCCCTGCACCAGCAGCAGCAGCAGCACCCAGGGGCATGTCAGAAACGCAATTCCCGCCTCGTCCCCACAGAATCGCACTCTCAGGGAGGGACCCGGGCACGTGAGTTTTAACAAGCCCTCCGTGCGATTCTTTTTTTTTTTTTTTTTAATATTTTATTGATTTTTTACAGAGAGGAAGAGAGAGAGTCAGAAACATCGATGAGAGAGAAACATCGACCAGCTGTCTCCTGCACGCCCCCCACTGGGGATGTGCCCGCAACCCAGGTACATGCCCTTGACCGGATCGAACCTGGGACCCTTGAGTCCGCAGGCCGACGCTCTACCCACTGAGCCAAAGCGGTTTTGGCCTCCGTGCGATTCTTACGAGCATTAAAGGTTGAGAAGCACTGCTCCAGGTCACCTCTGAGGTCTCCCCTAACACAGAGATGATACAAGCTGCACGAATTTAACCTCCAGGGATTTCTCATTGGTGAGCCCCTGAACTGGGGTTTAGGGACATTTGCACTAACAACGAAGACATCCTAAGATTCATGGGGCGAGGGGTACACACTGACGTTACTTAAGAAAATGCCGAGCTGTGAATATGTTAGCCCGTTCATCGTTAGCAAACGAGGCTATTCCTCAGAACGGGATCCAAGGGTCACTGAAGCCAGCCAGGGCCAGCCTGTGTTGACAAATTAGTGAGAAGACTTGGCTAGGATCAGGCCTTGAACTCACACGTTAACAAAAAGGATCTTTCTTTTAAAGACTCTAGAACTCAGGTTTGCTTTGAATTGGTCCAGCTTTCGCTCCCTGACCCCCTAACTTTGCCAGACGTGGAGAGGGTGTTGTGCTTTTCCCCCTCCCCCAAAGTGCCTCTGCCGGTCGGCTCAGTGGTTGAATGTCGACCTATGAACCAGGAGGTCATGGCTCAGTTCCCGGTCAGGGCACATGCCCGGGTTGTGGGCTAGATTCCCAGTGTGGGGCGTGCAGGAGGCAGCCAATCAATGATTCTCTCTCATCACTGATGTTTCCCTCGCCCTCTCCCTTCCTCTCTGAAATCAATAAAATATATTTATAATATTTTTAAAAAATATATATATATATCGAGCAATTTCCATCCGCCAGCCCTGCACTGGGGACTCCTCCCTCCATCTTCTCAACAGCCCTGGAGGCCGGCACGATCAATACTTTGCAGGTGGGGACCCTAAAGCCGAGGGAGCATCATTCATTCTGAGGTCCCCCAGGAGAAATGACAGCACCTGGACTCCAACCCAGGTGGTCTGAGCACCAGGCCACGTGCTCAATCACTCCCTCAGCTGTATATCTGAGACCCAGGTTTAACTCTGGCCCTGCTAAGGATCGCTACGAAACCGCCGTCCCTGTCTCGGCCCCAGTTTCCCCATTTCTACAAGCAGATGGGCGTGGATGGCCCCTAAGTATCTTTCAGGTCCACATGTAGGTGCCGGCTTACTAGGCTTGTCGTTGCTACGAGCCAGGTCAGCCAAGGGCTGTGAGATGGGGAGGCAGGCAGGACCCCCGGATGGCGAGCCCAGCTGGCTCCCTGGGGGCTACCTCCTGACTCAGACCCCGCCCTCTGCCCTGAGGTGGTCCGTGGGTCAAGGTCACCGAGTGTGTGGTCTGGGGGAAACCCCTTTCCCTGGTTCAGGGTGCACCCTCCCCCCACTGTCCCACATGTGGGCAATGGAGCCACACATCTTCCCAGGCATGGAGCTTGCACGTGCCAAGGCAGGAAGTGTGAACATGTGCAACTCATTTCGGGCTGCTCTGCGGCTCTGGGGCCGGCTACGGAACGCTCCGAGCCCTGTTCCAGAAGCAATCTGGAAGAAATAAGCAAGGCTCGCTCTTGTCTGTCTCCCGAGCCAGTTTATGAAAACAATTAGAGACAGGGCACAGGAATGTCCTATGTGAAGTCTCTCCCCTGGGCGGGGGCCCTGATGCAAACGGGAACTGTGGCTTCTGTTGACGTGTTTCCACGTGGGGGGCTTCGCGGGTGCCCCACCCCTCGTGACTCCCCCCAGGGTGACTCCTCTGAGGGTCCCTTTGCACAGAGGGACCGAGCACGCTCAGCTCCTTCTCCCTTCAGCATCACTCTCCCTGCAGACAACTCCCGCTCCGCCCTGGCCAAGTGCTAAACTGGGTGGGGCAGGCTCTAGCCCTCCGGCATGGCTGGAGGGAACTTAATCTAGGGGTGCAGTGTTGGAAGCCTGGGGCGGCCCCACCCCCAGGCCAGCAGCAACAATGAGGCTCCGACACCTTCAGCTCTTACCCCTGCAGAGGCCAGGACAGCCCTTCTCCTGGGGCCCAGGCAAGGCACCGAGAGGCCGGACGAGGCCTGCCTGGACCGCAGGGCCTCTGCCTCTGCTCAGGCCGTTCCACCCATTGAAAACCCCTTCCCTCCACCCTGTCTCCACCTGCCCTATCCTTAGAGACCTAGCCCAGGGGCCACCTTCTCACAGAGCCTCCCGGTAGAAAGAATTTCCTTCCTCCGCTAATGCAGCCTCTTACATTTCTGTGATATGAGGCCTCATGGTACGGAATACCTTCTGTATTAAGACAAAATACACGTAGACGTATAGACACTCTGCTAAGACACCAAGTCCACAGGCAGCTCTTCCTTTATATGGCGTGCAACGCACCGCCTGTTACTATCCAGCCTCTTCTGTTTCTGTAAACGTGTTTGTGGAGACCCACTCAATCGGTTTAATGAGTTTAAAAACCCACAGTTTGTATTTCTGCTAAAGTACAACCTGACTACCTGATGTGAAACTATCGCCAAGGTGAAGGTTCGTTTAAAAAAGCAAGATGTATAATAGTGTGTGACCGTTAATGTGGTCGCAAAGACTCAAGAAACCACACCTATCTATGACACACATGAACTCAAAAGCAAGAAGGAAACTATCTTGTTTATTCTTTCATCACTAGTACTAGCATCAAGCCTGGCACACAGTAGGTGTCCATAAGTGTTTAATAAGTTGAACTGAATTCAACAGAACATTTCACGAAGGTCCTTCAAACTTATTTTCCTGGCACCCACTCTCCTTCCTTTCATCCTATCCTTATTAATCCTCCCATAAACATTCACTGAAGACCTACTCTGTGCCTGATGCTGGGATGGTGATGGTCCTAGCCTGGTTTTGCTCTATTCCAGAATTCCTCCCAGACTTGCATTCTATTTGAGTCCTTCCTTGGGGCAGACACTGTTTCTCCAACCTGCTGATAGGAAGTCCACTTCAAGCTCTTCTTGAGAGAGTTCATCTCCCCTGGCTGTTGGTCCCCTGCCTCTATCCATGCTCTCAGTGGCCTGACCAAGAACTCTAGAAGTGTCAGAGAGAACTCTGACCCACCCACTTTCCAAAAACGTTGTCTATCTAATGAAGTGTCTCACAAACTCACGTCTACCTGATTATGACAGATGGTTGCCTGGTGACCTCCAATGAACCCACACCCCATCCGGAGACATTTCTTGGCCCCTGGGACAATAACAACATGATACACGCAGAAGCTGGAAGAGACACTTGCCTATCTCGTCTTGTCTGCTTGGCACACCCACTTAGAACTCGGCTGCCAGGCTGTGAGCAGCCCAAGCCACATGGAGAGGCGGTGTGGAAACACCCCTAAGTGTTCTGGTTGAGAGCTCCCAACCAGTATCAACTGTCATTGATATCAACCAGTGTTCACTGTCTTGGACATGCCAGCCCAGTCAAGCTCCGAGGCAACTTGTAGCCCAGGCAATATCACAGAGTGTGGAAGAACCACCCAGCCGAGCCCAGTCAACCCACAGGATCAGGAGAGATGGTAGAATGGTTGGTATTTCCCATCACTCCATCATGGAGTGGTTTGTCACCCAGCGAGGGCTGAGCCCATGGGTCCACATGGGTGGTTGTTCCCATGACATTGCTCAGCCCAAGAATCAACAGGGGTCATGATCTGAGTTTACTCCACCTTGAGGGGCTGGCTACAGGGAGAAGTGACCCTTAGGTCCAGCATGCCAACTTTAGCCAGGCCTTCCTAGGTCACCTAACCCGCGCTCCTCTCCCCAGGATGTCTGGACCCTCGGGGGCATTTAGCACTGTGTCAGAGGAAGTAAGTACGCAGCTCCAGGGCACATAGACATCTTCTAGGGCAGTGGTCGGCAAACTCATTCGTCAACAGAGTCAAATATCAACAGCACAACAATTGAAATTTCTTTGGAGAGCCAAATTTTTTAAACTTAAACTTCTTTTAACGCCACTTCTTCAAAATAGACGTGCCCAGGCCGTGGTCTTTTGTGGAAGAGCCACACTCAAGGGGCCAAAGAGCCGCATGTGGCTCGTGAGCCGCAGTTTGCCGACCACTGTTCTAGGGCATTCTCTTTCGCTAAAAAATTCAGCAGGGGGAGTGACTGGCTTTATAGTGAAGCCGTGGCTATGAGCCAAAGTAGGAGGGAACATTTGCATGAAGTGTCAGGCCAGAATTCAAGATCCATCAAACACAGGTCAACGGGTTGCTTTTTCTGGCAGGGGACCAACGGGCTTTTCCCCAAGGCCCTTGGGGTGTCCTTAAAGGAGCTTTGGTGGGAAAGTGTGGGAGCCCTGGTCTACTTGTAGGCCCGACCCTACTGTTGGGGAGCCTGGGCGTGGGGAAGGGAAGGAATTTGTCTGAGGTCTCCCAGGGAGACAGGGGCGGAGCTGGAAGCAAACCCAGGTTTTGTGCATCCTGTTCCACTCTTTCTTTTCGCCAACTAACAGTTGCAGCTAGAAAAAATGGATTGTTTTGAGGCCGGCTGAACGAGAAGCAGAGGCGTTACCTTTCCTGACGTTTTCACGCCTTTCCAGAGGCTGAAAAACAGGACGACGACCACCACCATCAGACAGAGCAGGAGCTGCCACTGCGGCAGGCCGATGTCGTGGATCCCACCGCTCTCGTGAAGGTGCAGGACGCCGCGCCTGCCAGGAGGACGGGGACGGGGATGGGGACAGGGACAGGGAAGACGCCATCGGTCAGGGAGGACACCCAAAGCCTGGCCCACTGGCCAGCCCCGAAGGTGCACCGTGAGGGAGATGGGCCCTAGGCTGCCTGGCCACAGCCCTATACCTTTGGGGACTGTTCTGTACATCACAGTCTGGGCCCAGGACTGCCCTCGGGGCCAGCAAGTCACGTGGGAGACTTCCCATTGGGATCTAGTGGGCAGAGGCCAGGGATGCTGCTACACACCCAGTGTGCACAGCACAGTCCCCGCCCCCCGCGCCCCCACCGTCCCCGCTGCCCCCCAACATAAAATGATGCAACCCCAAAAGTCCAGTCTCGAGTTTGCGAAATCCTCGTCTACAGCATAAAAACGCAAGCCTTTCAGAATCCGAGGCCTTTCACAGTGGGCCCGGGTCCAGGGCATCCCCTCCCTCACCACACCCTGCCTGTGGCTCCTGGCTGCGGGCCGGAGCACACTTCCCAGCCCAATTTGTCTGCTTGGCAAACTTCTCATCCTGCTGGTCCCAACTCAGAAATGATGCCCTGACTTAGGCCCCTTTCCTATGGAGAGAGAGAGAGAGAGAGAGAGAGAGAGAGAGAGAGAGAGAGAGGTGGGGGGAGGGGAATAAAAAGGAGAGGACGGCAGACACTGAACAGATCTAAAATGACAGAACCAAAATCAGCTGCTGGACCCATCTGACTGCATTCTGCTTCGAATTGCTTTATGGGCTAAGTGTTGAATGTCTCTAGCATCCAATCAGATGGCAGAAAGGCCCCCTACCAGGCCCCGGGGGTACAAGGCCGGACTCCGAGCTGATTCCCCAGCAAAGGAATGCAAACCCAATGCCCGCTCCCAGCAGGCCAGGCCTGGGGGGCTGTTAGCACATGCTGCTCGGGTCTGTTGCCGTTTTCCAGCAAGTGATTGAGAATGACGCGGGGAAGCGCACGGTCCAGGCTTTCCGAAGTCTGCGAGCCAAACGGGCTGAGTTTCACTTGACATTTAGTGCAGGTGTTGGTGGGTGGTCGGGCCGAGGGGGCGTTCTCCCCCATCCCCACCCCCCAGGATCAGGCAGGGGGAGAGGTTCCCTGTGGCCGGGCGTGCTCCCCAAGGGTGCCCTCTGACAGAGAAAGGGATGAGCCTCAGGGTTGCTTTTAGCTGCGAGCTGTCTGGCTGTGGGTGTGGAGCCTGCAGAGAATAGCGGTTTTGTTTCCTTGAGTGATGGGTGCAATCCCTCAGCTGAAATGGGCACAAGATGGCAACAGCACTGGCCAGCAGGCACTGAGGAAAGAGCGACCGCTAACCTTCTCAGAGTTGGCACTCCACGTCCTGCTTGCTGGTCCCCAGACTGAGCAGGGATGACTTTTAAAGCAGAAACATCTGGCTAACAGGGCCATGTGCCATTAAAAAATAATAATGATAATCCAGAGGCAGCCGTGGCTTGGTGACTTGGGAGCTCGAGAAAGCAGGCTCCAGGGCGCGGGAGACAGTCCTGCACACCTGGCCCCAATGCACCCCGAGGCAGACTCTGACAGGATGAGAAGGGCAGGAGGGAGGCCTGTGCACGGGGTGAGGGCCTTCACTCACATGGGCTCTGGTCCCAGCTCTGCCTCTTACCTAAACACTGGGCCTCCACATTCTTATCTGTGAAATGGGTATAACTACCGCCAACATGAACTGCGAAGTCTCAATGGGCCTTGGATGGGAAGGGATGCTTGGTGCCTGGCTCATGGTAGCTATGACGCTTGGGAGGGGGTGGGGAGGGCTTCACAAGAGAGGGGAGCGAAGGGAAGGGGAAGGAAGGGGAACTCTGCAGAGCAGAAAGCTGCTAAAATAGCCTTAGATTCTGCTTCCACTCCATCCCCCAGTCTCTTCAGCCCCACGCTGAAGGGTGTCATCTTTTCCCGCTACATTCTGCGTACAGCTGGGCCTGGGGGACGTGTATGGGTACTGTCTCCCCACCCCCACTCTCCCGCACCAGAACCCAAGCTCCTCCCACTGCCTTGTCCAGGGCTGTACCCTCGGCTCCTAGCCCTGGGCAGTGCCCGTCACAAAGGATGGCCGGCGTGCCCCCCTCCTCCCGTGGTTTTCCTTGGTGTTTGGCTCTGGTCCTGCCCAGCACAGGGGGGCAGGGCGCGGGGGGAGGACTCACTCGTAAAACTCCGCTGCGGGCGTGAACTTGTACTTGGAGTACTTGGTGTGGTTGCCCAGCATGGAGGCGTTGAGGAGCTTGGGGTCGGTGCAGTTGGGGCTATTCCAGGGGTGGCCGCAGTCAGTCCAGGGCAGGTGGAAGGTGAACGAGGAGAAGAGGTAGTAGAGGGACCAGGCGATGATGACGTTGTAGTAGAAGCCGACGTAGAGGGCGATGAGGATCACGGCGTAGCCGACTCCTGGAGGAGGCGGGGTGGGGGAGGTAGGGCAGAGGGGCTCAGCGGGGTTTCCCCAGGCCCAGCCCAGAGCCAGCTCTCCTGGGGGGCTGACTCCAACCACTGCCCCACCCGGCCCACACCTTTCTTCTTCTGTCGCAGATTGTCCCAGCCCCATCTGTCTCTCCGAGGCACCCACCACACCCCTTTGCCCGAGGGCTCTCTCTGGCCCATGGAGTCTCCTAGGCCCGAACATAGGGCAGGCCAGGCGTGCCGAGACCTTAGTGTCCCCAGGGAGCAGCAGGGTCATGCGCTGGAGCATCAGTGCCCCAGCTCCCTCACTGAGAGCTGGGCGTGGGGGTGATCCCCTGGCCCACGGTGGGGCTGGCTTGTCGCCTGCCACCCCTTCCCTCTCCCCTACTGGGGTTTCCTGGGATCACCTCCTCAAATAACTCCTTGCATGGAAACCCTTGTCTCAGGACCTGCTTCTGGGGACCCACAAACAAGCCCTCTCCGATCAGAGCTGCAGCCCGTGTCCCTGGGGGGTCCTATTTTCAAGCGCCTGCGTGATGTGCCAACCTCATCCTCCTGAATGTCTCAGGAGCTCCTCTAGGGCTAGTCCTCTGGCCCTTGCCTGGTGCAGACGTGTTTTTTGCCTGCTCAGCATGGCTTAAGAGGGAAGCCTTAAGTATTCTTATCTTGTAAGGTTTGATGAGGCTCATCCCTTACTCTCTTCTTCTAGCTGTAGGCACATGACTAGAGGGAAGCCTTAAGTATTCTTATCTTGTAAGGTTTGATGAGGCTCATCCCTTACTCTCTTCTTCTACCTGTAGGCACATGACTCAGGCCTGGCCAATCAGAGCTCGGCTTCCCCACAGCCACAGGGATTGGTTGATAGATGAGCACATGACTCACGTCAAGCCAATGAGAGTCCTTTCTGGGACCTTTACTAAAGCTATGGTGACATAAGGGTTCGTTTTTGTTTTGTTTTGTTGTTGTTCAACTTGGTGGCACTTCATCTTGTTGCTGATGGCCAGCTTCCCTAGTGTTTGTGGAGAGCGTGCCTGAGGGTGATGCTAACGCTGATGAAAACAGACTAGAGAAGGAACGGGAGAGACGCCAGATAAATTATTCAAGGACCTGGATCAAGCTGTACCTGAAGCTAGCCAGAAATTCCTGGACTTTACCATAGCATAAGCCAATACGTTCTTTTATAGTCGAGCCACTTTGAGTAGGATTTCTGGAAATAAGAGAATAGTTCTCTGTGTCCTGTAAGCGTCTTGTGCCAGCCTGTGTCACTACAGGACAGAGTGCATAGGAGGCACTCAGAGACACATGACCACGGAGAAGAGGCTCGGAGGAGTCACACTAGTGCCCGGTGCCCCCTGGGCCAGCTCCCTCAGCAGTGCGTGGGAGAGACGGATTCTTACTCCACGTCCTTCTCACAGCCGCAAAGGGGCCAAGAAACAGCAGGTGCTGTGGCCGCTTCCCCCAGGTGTGCCCTAAGTCCCAAAGGCAAGCAGGCTCCCTCTTCTATGCCAGCTGCGACCCACTCGTTGTGGCTATTATATGAAGGATTGCAAGGCACCTTGCTGGCTGAGCCCGGAAGGATCTGTGATCAATGTAGCCATTTACCAGGGCAGGGAGAGTAGAGAGCAGTGGTACGTGAGCTGGGTACCTCTGACACGTCGGTATTTCCCTCCTCTCGTCACTGGGCTGGATTGGAAAGTTGGGTTTGCGGACTCTCTAGGCCAAAGCTACTCCTGAAACACCAATGCCCTCCGGGTAACTGTGCACGGGGGGCGCGCTCACTGGATCCCACAGGAGAGTTGCCTGCCTCGGATCTCACCCTCGGGCACCACACCAGCGTTCTTGGACAACCTGGGGTGCCGCCAGCCCCATCCTTTACCTTTGAAGAACGGGCAGATCTTCCACACCGTGGCTGCCCCTTCCCGGTTGAACTGGCCCAGAGCCAGCTCCATGTAGAAGAGGGGCATCCCAGCGATGATGAGGAACAGTGTGTACGGGATCAGGAAGGCACCTGCCGGACACAGAGGCGGAGTGTGACCCACAGGCCCCTGCCCGGCCTGGGCCTGCCCCGCAGAGCGCGAGGGCCCAGAGCTGCGAGGGTCCTCATTCCTCTGCGCGCCCCGCCACGCCCCGAGGGGGGCTGTGTGGCAGGCACATAGGGGATAAGCAGAACAATTAGTGCAGATAATCACAACAGCAATACAAACAGTCGTGGCAGTGGTAATATCATAACGAGCTTCTGTCACCAAAATTTAGTAAAATCTGGGTTAAGCAAAGCCACATAGATGTGTTTCTCGCGGGACCCTCCAGCCTTCGACACACAAGCACACTGTGAAGCGCCAGGAGGAGGCTCAAGGGGAGTCTGTGCCAAACTTACGTAAATACAGGCCTTCCCTCTCATGCAGGCCACCAGGACGGGGGGGAGCAGGGGGCCGAGTGCCAAGGCCAGTGAATGAAGGGGAGGGAGAGGGAGTGTGACCGGGGAGAGGCTGCAGGAAGGAGAAGAACCCCCAACCCCCCCTCAAGACCTAGCTGGACCAGCTTCCCAGACCACTGAGGGCATGAGTCCCCAAACTGAGCTCCAGCCACACCTTCGGTCGGACATGGAGGAGCAAACCCCGCAGCCCAGCTCTCCAGTGGCCTCTGCCCAGGGCTTTCACGAGAGTCCCAACAAAACCTGGGCAGTGCCTAGGCAGCTGGGGTTGTCCTCGCTCTGCAAACATCCCCAGGGCACAGTCAAGGCCAGGTGCAAGGGGAGTAAGAGCCAAGGCCGGGCACCTGCGGGCGGGACAAAGGCTCGAGTGGGCGGGACAAAGGCTCGAGTGGCTACAGATTCAAGGGGACGCGCCAGGCCACTGCTGCTAAAACATAAAACACGTTCCCCCCCCCCCCCCCCCGTCTTGACGACCAGACCTTGGCCTTGGGGTGAGTGTGAAGTTCAAGTTTGGAGCCCGCAGCTCTCCGCCCTGGAAAGTGGCGGCACGGGGCGGGGGGGGGGGGGGATTCCCCATTTGCCTGGCTCCCCCTTTTCCCCACCTCAGCTCCAACCAGAGAGGTGCCAGGCCTCCTGCACATGCGCATGCAGCCTCTGCAGAGAGGGGGCCCGGGCCTCCCCTTGGGCCTGGGGCAGAGCCAGCGGCTAGCACCGTCCATGTTATGAAGGAACAAGGCAAAAGGGCCAAGCTGAGCGGAGGTGAGGGGGGGGGAGGTGCCTGGGCAGGGAAGTCCAAGGTCCAGGTCCCTGGGGTGGTGGGTTGTGGATTGGGAGGCAGTGTTCTGGGTGAGCCGGCCCGCTGGCTCTGACCCCAGTGAGAAGAGGAGGAGGGGAGAGCGGAGGGTTCGGGGGCTCTCTACGGCCCAGGGCCCGGGGCAGGCCCCTGTGACATAATAAGAAATACACGTATTTGCTCTCTGCTCCGTGTTCCTGACACCGAGCTCCTAAATCCCTTGCACTCTCCCACGCGATGTGGGTGACAGGAAGGTCTGACACAGAGCTCCCAGGTCTACCCCCTTGCCCAGATCTGGAGACAATGCCAGCCCCTCGTCCTGTTTTTATGTCTCGGTGACCTTGAGTGAGAAGGGAACTTCGCTGAGCCCAAGTTTCCTCTTTGTTAGGTGGGAAAAATAAATAGTCTGTGATCGCTACTGAGGTCACTGAGGTCAAGTCCCTGCACTTAGTAGGTGCTCTTAGTGTGATGGGAATAATACCTTGCCGTCACCCAGGAGAGCAGATGGGACTCGGCTCTGTAAACTGGGAGCCACCGCTGAGGAGCGTCTGTTGGGTGAGGATACCACCTCCCCAAGGAGAGCCTGTTCCCTCAGTGGGGACCGCTCAGGCCTCAGCTGAACAGAGCCACCTCAGTCAAGGCCACATCGCTTCCCAGGGCGACTGGCATCAAAGACCAATCAACACCGGGACATAAGACCCTGGCCCCTACCCCAACGCAGGGCAGTCCGGAGGCCCTCCAGCCTCAGAGGCTCCACGGTCTGATCCGAGAGGCTCTGCTGAGCCTGCAGCCCATCCTCTCTGTGTGGCCAGCACTGCTTTCTCTTCCCCATTCCCCTCCCCCGCGGCCTCACCTAGGCCCCCATCCTGTCCCCCGGGTCTCAGGCACAGGGTCCCCTCTGAGTCTTTGCCAGTTAAACAGCTGGCTCCCTGTGACCATTGCTATAGGGAAACGGGCCGGTTCTTAGAATAAACCAAGCCCAGATCGTTGAAGTGTGTCACCCAGGGCACGTGGCGCCAACCCATGTCTTCTCCCCAACCTCCTCCTCCTTGGGGCCCTCAACAGCCACCATGGGCCCTGGCCACTGGCCTCGGGGTCCCTATGACCTCAGCCAAGAGGGGTCTTGCAACCCTCATCTCTTCCCCGCCGCCCCACACTGACTGGGGCTAGCCAGGAGCCTCTGCACCAGTTCCCGCCGCTCCGCAGGGGGTGCCGGGCAGTGAGGACTCTGGCTCCCCAAGGGGTCACTCCCTCACCCGCTCTCCGGGTCCTTCCAGCTGGCCTCGGGGCCTTCGCTCTGAGGCCTGGGAACAGCCCTGGCGAGGGAACACGCTCGCTCCCCTGAGGTTCGCACCACCTCCTCTAAGGAGGACAATGGGGGTGGAACTCAGGAAAATGAGTGTGGGGGGCCCCCCTCTTCATGTGACAATTGTCCCTCTGCCATCGGCTCGGCTGGGTCTGGACCAGATTTTTATAAAGAAGCTGCTTGAAGGGCCTGGTTTCCCACCTCCCCGGTTCTGGTCACTAGAGAGGAATAACCACGAAGGGGGTGGAGCGGCTCAGAACTGCATTCTGGAGGGAAATGTAAACCCACAAAGGACCGAGCAGGGCCTCACCTCCCTCGTGTGGGATCTCCTACCTCCGGTCGTAGGATCCACACATTGACAGTGACTGGCAGGTTTGCTACAACGGACTGTGGGTTCTCTAAAGGAAGGACCTGCCCTCTGGCTGTCTTGATATTCCTGGCACACGACGGGCATTCTTTCTGCAAATGTTTTTTGGTTAAATAAACAGATGCCAGCAGTGACTTACACGCAGCTAATGAAGCCCCCAGGCCTCTCTCCCCTCATGCGGTGATCTCATCCTTACAGTGGGGTTTGGGACCGCAGGGTAGGAGGTGACATTGATCCCGTGAAATCCCATCTTGCTGGAAAGGGCCCCTCTAGACGTTTGGGCCAGCTCAGAGCCACGGGCCAAATCAGGCTGGTGACCTGGACCCCAGGTCTCAGCTCCAGCCCCCAGGGAGCGTCTCACTGCTGCAAACCTGTCAGACGAAGGGCCACCCCAGCTGGCTGGCTGGTGGGCATCTGAATTGAACTTGGCTGGCCGAGCGACAGCACCCTTCCGGCCAGGCCAGCGGTGAGGGCATTGAGCTTGCAAACTGCTGCCCCGGCACTGGCCACCACCTCCTGCCTGGCCTCCACAACCCCAGCTATTTTGGCCAAGAGACTTCCTTTTGGGCTGTGGGTACCCGAGACCTGGAACTTAGTTGGGAAAGGAGGGGAGCCCTATTTGGGACCCAGGACCACACGGGGCCCCATGAACGGTGGAGGAGATGCTAATCCCCATTCTCAGGGGAGGAGACGACAGGGAGACAGGGTTAGGCTGTCGGAATACGGAGCAACGCCCAGCTCTTCGTTCTTAATTAATAATTAATAATCCCCCAGGCCAGTGGTCGGCAAATTCATTAGTCAACAGAGCCAAATATCAACAGCACAACGATTGAAATTTCTTTGGAGAGCCAAATTTTTTAAACTTAAACTTTTTCTAATGCCAAGGCCAGTGAATGGCCTCTTCAAAATAGACTCGCCCAGGCCGGGGTATTTTGTGGAAGAGCCACACTCAAGGGGCTAAAGAGCCGCATGTGGCTCGCCACGAGCCGCAGTTTGCTGACTACGGCCCCAGGCCCAAGCATGACTACTCCCATCAATTTCCCTTCACCAATGTCCTCTGAGAATCAGCTCTGCTCCCTCCAAAGGCAGGACCCCGCCCTACTGCTGGGTCCAGCCCGTGGCTAGAAATCACTGACCAAGAACACCAAGAGTAACCACTCCGTTTACCCAGCTCCTGCGTGGTGCGGGGCACTGCGGTGGGTCCTGGGCCTATACTCTCTGTCCCGACACCTCACCTACAAGGAGGCACAGCTCCCGTTTTTCTGCACAAGGAACCTGAGGTCCAGAGCGGAGGAGTGGCTTGTCCAAAGCCACGTTTCCCGGAAACATCAGGCCGGGTGCAGACCCAGGTCTGTCCGAACCTAAAGAGCCTTCGGCACATGTCACATGGAAGCAGCCGCTCGCAAAGGATGATTCCCAGTGGTCTCGTCTCCTGCAGGGAGACAGATGCCGGGACCCCGCCGACTGGCCGGGTCCTTCCCCGGGAACAGGCCAAGCCCAAGCCCACAGGTGCAGAGGAAGGATGGAGAACCCTGGAGACAGCCCCACTGCCTCCCTGTTGGAGAAGGCTGTGAATGGAGCCCTGGAATGTTCTAGAGTGCCTTTCCCCAACCGGAAGCCTCTCCCACACATGCACTCTAGCAGCTGGCCTACAGGAAGGCGGCTGGGCCGATCTTTCCCAGCAGGTCATTCCCGAGATAGTAGCCAGGGGCCTGACCTACAGCACCCCTATCATTTTACAACAGCCTCCCCTCTGAGCCACCATGAGCCCCTGGAGGGTTACTGTGTTTGGTCTGGCACCAGAAGAATCACCACGGGCTGCTAAGGAACAGGGAGGTGAGTCCGGGCTTGAGCCCAGTGCTGGGCCAGGAGACGGGGGGATCTTTGGGGTCCTCTGAGCTCACCTCCAGCGGCAGTGGGGAACCTGAGCTCAGAGAGGGGCAGTGCCATGCCCGGGGTAACAGCTGGGTGAGGAGTAAGTTAGAAAAGCAGCCACCTTGGACTCAGAGATGGCAGCTGCCCTGCTGTGCTGTGCCAACCGGGGGCATCCTAGCCAGACGTGGGAATTCACTGGTAAGACCTCCCCACCCTGGCCTGGTGCCCAAGGTCTCACGGCCTGTCTCCACGGCCAGGCCCCGACTTGCCTCTCCACCCTTTCCTCTCCCAGCTCGCCCTTCCGTCTTCACGTGCGCCTCTGAGTGACCCCTCGCATAGGCGAGGGGGCTTCCAGATCACTTCCCTTAAACATGGGAACCTGCCTGGCCAGTGTGGCTCAGTGGTTGAGTGTTGACCTATGAGCCAGTAGGTCACGGTTCGATTCCCAGTCAGGGCACATGCCTGGGTTGTGGGCTCAATCCCCAGTGTGGGGCGTGCAGGAGGCAGCCGATCAAGGATTCTCTCTCATGATGGAGGTTTCTCTCTCTCTCTTCCTCTCCCTTCCTCTCTGAAATCAATCAAAAAATATTTTTTAAAAGGGAATCTGTGACAAATGTGCTCTGTCTTGTGCCCAGGGCACCTGGCATGTCACCTTGCATGTGGCAGGCATGCTCTCTGTGCTGGTAGCCATGGCCAAGTGTGCACACAGTGCCAGGCAAAGTTCGGGATGTCCACCTAGTCGATGTGTCCACTGGGCCACCCGGCTGCTTCCGGTTGCCACACTTAGAGCAATGGAAATGACATGTGGCAGCGAAGCCCATAGGCGGCTAAAGCTCCTAGCAGGCAGGCGGGGAGGGGGAATGTCTGGAGGACCCAACGGAGCCTAGCCTCGGGGCTCCCTGGGAAGAACCCGATCGAGATTGCTGATTCATGATGGAGCCTTCCGCTGCCTAGGGACAAGCATGAGGTCATGCTGGGTGGCGTGGTCTAGGGTCTCTCAGTCTGTCCTTCATTCGTGAACTCCCTGCTGAAATAGCATGGGGTCTGCAGGTCCTCCCTCCTTGGGTCTGAAGGGCCCTAGGCTTAAACCTGCAGCAGCCACACGGGGAGAAGTGCTCACCTCTGTCTGGTTCCTGCTTCCCATTTCTCACCCAGAGCGACAAGCAAGTGGCCAGCGCCTACATTGAAGCAAACAGCGGGGTCCCAGGCCCTAACGCCCAGTTCCCAACCCTCTCCCTGCCCCCCTCTAACCCCCTAGAGTCCTGAGCCAGCGCCCCTGCCAGGCAGGATGGTCCAGTGGGTAGAGAGGTTTCCAGAACTGGGCCCCCTGCACCAACTTCAGCCGCTGGGTCCTTTCCCCCAGGCTTTCTGCAGGGTACCCCTTAACTCATCCCAGCAAAAGGGGCAGGATGAGAGGTTTGGGCCCGGAGGAGCAAAGGCCCGGAAGGAGCGAGACCCTTAGGCCCCAGTATCCTGTGTGGGGCTGCAGCTGGTCTCTAGGCTCTCATCCCAGGGCAGGTGGGTATGTCAGCCAGCACGGAGTGGAAGGAGAGAGCCTGGCTGTATTTCCAGGCCCCGGACCCCCTCCACGCTGCCATGGGGCCAAGACCCCATCCCAGTCCCCAATCCCTCCTAGCCTGTGCCCCCGGCCCCTCCAGCCAAACAACACCACCTGTGAGTGGGGTTCTCTCTGACACTGGTCCCTCTTTGTGCGTCTCTGTCCCAGGAGTGCAGGAAGCCCTGTCCTCTCTCAATCTGGGAGTGCTGGATTTAGGGACCCCGGGTGCCTGGCTGTCACCTGCTGTGCACCTCGCGCCCCTTCCAGAGCTTTCCAAATCTCCACTCCCTTCCTGTGGACCATCAAAGGTCAGGGGCCCTCACCCAACCTGTGCCCGATTCCCTCCTTCCACCCAAGCGCTTATCACTGTCCAAGTTCATGCCTCAATTCCCCTCTTCCACTGGGACGCCAATGCTTTTTCTGTGAGCCCTGCCCGGTCCTTTCCTGCGCCCCAAAACTTGCCCGTGCGCTTCCTCTTCTCCTGGGTGTGTATCCCAGCCCCTCTCCCAGCCACTGCTGCAGACAGGTGGCCTCCCCAGTCCACACCCCAGCCCGTGGGGGGTGGGGTGGGGGACTCACCGCCGCCGTTCTTGTAGCAGAGGTAAGGGAATCGCCACACGTTGGCCAGGTCCACCGCGAAGCCCACCACCGACAGCAGGAAGTCGATCTTCTTGCCCCAGGTCTCCCGGGGCGGCTCCTCGCTCGCGCGGGACGCCAGGAGGCACTGGACCCCATTGCGCTCTTTCACCACCAGCAGCTCCGCGGCTTTGCGCGCCTGCAGGGGCTGCGCGGCCTCCGCGTCCGCCCCGCTGCTCTCCGGCTGCACCTGCGGGTTCATCCGCGCCAGGAGCATGGCTGCGGCGGGCGGGAGGGCCGTCGGCGGGCCTGAGAGGCGCTGCTTGGAGAAAAGGAGGCGATGTTGTCACCGGGCCATGCGCCTCCCGATCCTCCCGAGATCGCCGGGGACACCTCGCTCAGCGTGCGCTGAGCAGACGCGGTCGCCCAGAAAAGGGCGCGCGTCTGTTGGAACAATTTGGAAACGGAGGTAGTGGCTGGGGGCTGTGACGGAACTTAGAGGCGGAGACCGCTCCTGCCCGCCCTGTAGATCCGGCTTGGGACCTGGCAGCCCTTCCCTCTTTCGGCCGCCCCCTTTCGGGCCCGAACGACGGGGTTTGGACGCGCCGAAGGCAGAGGTTTCCTAGGGCGGAGACCCGCCCGGTGCTGCTGGCTACTACCCTCTTCCCCCCAGCGCGGGCCCGCGCCACCTCCAACAGCCCAGGAGCCTCCCGGGACTCGCACACCTCCGCACGTCAAACTCGCTGGCACTCTAGCTCCGCGCGCCCCAGCCTGGGTCTCCCCGGCCCATCCAGCGGGTCCCGCGAGCGGGGCGCACTCACGTGTCCGGCAGCAACGGGATCCCGGATGCCGTGCGCCCTGCCCACCCGCCCGGGACCCGCCTCGCTTCCTAGGCTGTGAGGCGCCGGCTGGGGCCAAGTTCCGCCGCGTGGCGCGCGGGCGCAGCCCGGGGAGCGCAGGAGGCGCGGGGCGGCCGGCGGGGCGCAGGCTGGCTGGCTCTGGCCGCGCCGGGCGGGGACCGGGCTGGTAATGTAGCCTGCGCCCCAGGTAACGCGCCGATTGCATTAACCCCGAGCCGGGCCGCTTCGTCTGGAGCCTGTTAGCCCTAATGGAGAGTGACAGCGTGGCCGAGGATGGGGAGGGGCGGGGGCGCGGCGCGGGCTCCGGAGGTGGCGTTATCCCGGATACCCGCGACTTGCGGACCCGGGTGCGCATTCCCTTTCCAGCACGCACGGAGATCCCACACGCAGCTCTTGGGGCCCCGGGCTCTGAATTCCTACCACCGCAAGAGAACGCGACTCCCAGAACGGGGGTCTGGCTGAGTCGCTTCTGAGAGGGGGGCCAAAAAAGCAAACCCCAGTTCGATACCAGCGGGGATCCCCATCCGTCGCAGGCCTCTTAAACTACCTTGCTAGAATTTCTCCAGCAACAAAACTGGGACCTTCTGCTCAGTGGCTAGGATGGCCAAGTGATGCCAGCAGGCCTGGGGGTGGATTTTGTTTGGCTGGACTGGGTTGACAGGGCACAGCCCAGTCCTGAGTCCTACGTCTGTTGGTTATGGGCTGGCTAGCCAGGCCTTGGGGGTTGTGACGCCTGTTGTCGGAGGCTGAGAACTATTAGTCACTCATCTATTCACGCGCGCACTCACCCCTTCGCTCCTGTGTTCCCACATATGCCTGCTGTGTCCCAGGCACTGGGGATCCCTGAGTGAGCAAAGATCCCAGACACAATGGCGTTCACAGCCAGTCAGGGGGAGACCCCGGAAAACAAGAAGCGTAATCAATCAATAAATGCACGATCTGGAATGTGAGAAGGAGACCTTGGCTGTGGGGAAAAGCAGCGCATGGGCAGGGAAGGGGGGAAGGCGCTGGGTGGGGCGGTGGGGTTGCTGTGAGGTCCGAGAATTTGCCAAGGCGGCATTTAAGCCAGTAAAGGAGTGAGCCATGTAGCCCTGGCATGCGCTCACGCACGCGTTTATCCATTGATTCATTCATTCATTCATTCATTCATTCATCAGACAGATGCAGCTTACCTATGATACACCTGAACCGCCCTGGCTAGCGGGGATGTGGGAACCCATCATTGTGTCAAGAGTCGGTCACAACCCGGTGGAGGAGCGCTGGAGGGGCAGGCGGCCGGGTGGGGGTGCGGGGAGTGGGAGCTCGGGCTGGCTGGTTCTGGCCCACCCGGTGGGGACCAACCTGGTGATGTAACCTGGTCCCAGGAAACGGGCTGATTGCATTAATCCAATGAGGAGGGGCTTCAGGTCTGAGGATTCAAGGGACCTTTCTGAAGCCCCACAGGTTGGAAGTGACCAAGTTGAGATGAGAACCCTGCTCTCTTGGCCCCTGGCCCCTGCACCAGGGTATGGATGGAAACACTCAGAATCTCTCAGGACTGGCTGTGACCCCAGGGATCTGGGAGTTGGGTAGGGCTGAGTCAGCAAGTAAGGGGTGGGGTGGTGACCCAAGAAGTGACAACTCTTACTTACGTAGGCTGGGCAGGCGTTTCTAGAAGCCCAGGCCTGCTGACCTTTAAACATTCCAAGCTCAGACCTACGCCAAGACCTTTATGCTCGTGGCTTCCTCTGCCTGATCTCATATACCGCCCCCCACCCTCCACTCTCTATCACATCACCCTATTGTACTCCATTCATGACATCACTATCCAAATTTATGTTTGCTTGTTTATTATATGTGTCCTGTGGGGTGGCCTACGAGCTCTGTGAAGGCCGGGACTTTGGCTGTCCCACACCCCACTGTATGCCTAGCACCCCAAACATACTGGGGCATCATTTAGTGTGGAGAGTGAATGGATCAGTGGGGTGCAGGGGGTGTTTCGGGCATGTTTCACAGATGTCCTGTGGGGAGTGTGCAGAGAGGCGAGGAAGGGAGAAGCAGTGGGGTAATGGGTCCGTCCTGGCCTTCTGCGGGCTAATGATGGGAGGCAGGAGGTTCGGGGAGGAATGAGCAAAGTTTTGGGAGAGCCTGGGATCAAGGAAAATCTCCTGTGACCCAGGTGTTATGTGGACAAGCCTGTGAGCCAAGCAGGCAGGGAATCACATTTCAGTTTCCAGGTCCGAGGCTTCAGGAGTCTGAAGTCCACAGGATGGAAGTGACCAGGTTGAGATGAGAACGCAGTTCTCTCGGCTCCTGGCACCCAGTCCTCCCACCGGTTCATGGATGGAAACACTCAGGATCTCTCCAGCAGTAGAGGATCATGCTGAGTGAAGTAAGTCCGTCAGAGAAAGACAAGCATCACATGATCACACTCACATGTGGAATCTAAGTAACAAAATACATGGATGAACGGAGGGGATCCAGAGACATGGAACAGAGTGTGGAATCTCGGAGGGAGGGCGGGGAGGGTGGGTGGGTGGGTGGGAGGGAGGTTGATTACCTTGTATGCATATATGCATAACCCATGGACACAGACAATAGGGTGGTGAAGAGGGGGGACAGGCTGCAGGGGGTCATGGGGGGAGAAGAGGACATATGCGATACTTTCGATAATAAAGAATTATTTTTTTATTTATTGTTTAAAGTATTAGAAATAGTAGAACACATGTCTCCTTTTCTCTTGTTGACCTCCCCCCGGCCTCCCCCCGACCCCTGGCACATGCCCTCACCCCCCAGTGTCTGTGTCCATTGGTTATCCTTACATGCATGCATACAAATCATTTGGTTGCTCTCTTACACCCCCTCTCCCCGCCTTCCCGCTGAAGTTTGACAGTCGATGCTTCTATGTCTCTAGCTCTATTTTTGTTCATCAGTTTATGTTGTTCATTATATTCCACAAATGAGTGAGAGCATGTGATATTTATCTTTCTCCGACTGGCTTATTTTGCTTAGCGTAATGCTCTCCAGGTCCATCCATGCTGTTGCCAATGGTAAGAATGCCTTCCTTTTTACAGCAGCATAGTATTCCATTGTGTAGATGTGCCACAGTTTTTTAATCTCATCTGCTGATGGGCACTTAGGCTGTTTCCAAATCTTAGCTATGGTGAATTGTGCTGCTTGAACATAGGGGTGCATATATCCTTTCTGATTGGTGTTTCTAGTTTCTTGGGATATATTCCTAGAAGTGCGGTTACTGGGTCAAATGGAAGTTGCATTTTTAATTTTTTGAAGAAACGCCAAACATTTAAAAAGAATTACTTTTTAAAAAAGAAGAAGAAAAAAAGAAATATCTCTCACTTTCAAAGTATTAAAAAAAAAAAAAATCTCTCCAGTAGTCACGCTCCCCTCCTGCCCTCTAGGCCCTGCCCCATCCATCTAGGGAAACCCCCACTTCTGAATGCCCCGTGTGGCCCCACGCTCCCGCTGCAGCTGCGTCCCCTCGGAAGACCCGCCCCCCGACCTTCCACAGCCCCCCAGCCACATCACCCTCACCAGCTGCCCGAGCTCTTTCTGAGACTCGAGTCTGTTCACCTCACTCTTCTGCCTAAAACAACCCTGAGAGACAGCAACTCGTCACAGCGACTTAATTAACCCTGGCTTTGAGGTGATTTGTTTTCTTCTTTGTCCTTCTCTTTTCCTGCCAATGTTGGCGCAATGAGCATTCGATACTTCAGCGATCAGAAAAAGACGACCCGCAGTTTCTTAAACTCCTCTCATTTTCCCAAGATAACATCTAAACACCTTCGGCCACTCAGACAAGATTCCGCCTTGTCTATTTCACCATCTCTCTGGCTATTTTAATTCTTTCTGCAAACCCTCTACCACCTCCAAAATATGCGTTAGTCTCTAGCAACATGGGAGATACTCCACTACTAATAGTTCCCTGGGTGCTCTGTGCCTCGGGCCGCCTCTGGGTTATTTTAACGCGCTGTTTTCCTCTCCCTCTCGTCTACCTGGAGAACTCCTATTCCTCCTTCAAAGCTTCAGATGTCCCCTCCACGGGAAAGCCTTCCCTGATAGCTACCTCCTGCAGCAGAGGGAACCTTTCTACCACTTCGTATGTCTGTCCAATACCGCTGTCTGTGTGTCCTCCCGCCAGCACAGGGACCATGCCCAACATCACCCGTGCCATAGGCTGCGCTCCAGAAACCTGTGCGAAACAGCACCAGAGGTGACCTCGATGGCTGGCTGGGTTTGGTGTCTTTGGTTGGGGTGGTTGATGTTGGATTCCTCCAGAAGCTGAACCTGAAACAAAGAACTGAATTTAGGTCGTTGATTTAGGAGGCGGCCCCCTCGTAGCCCTGGTGGATGAGTGGGGCCGGGTGGCGGGAAAGGGAAGGAAACCAGTGGAGGGGACATGCGGAGCAGTTCCGGCTGTGGGCAGCTGGCGTGCGGCCCGCGGGGACTTCTGGGAGACAACATAAACCATGTTGGTGGGCCCATTCCCGGGCGAGAAAGCTGGGGTATTTCACCCGTGAAGGCCGCTCCTGCCAGCATCTCCAGCCAGGCAGGTGTGTGGGCTGAGCACCTCCAGGCCCCAAAACCCCAGGCTTCCAGAAGCAGGACTGGCAGGAGGCCGCCGGTGGGCCAGGTCTGCATTGGCAGGAACAGTGAGTGACAGTGATGAGGGGTGTGGGCGGGACACTGGGAGTGTTTACTGCAGGGATGGACGAGGCGCCCCCCACCCCACCTCTCTCTCTCTCTCTCTCTCTCTCTCTCTCTCACACACACACACACACACACACACACACACACACACACACGCGCGCGCCATCAGAGCCCATCAGCCCGTCCTGAGACTTCTGGGAGACACCAGCGGGGCTGGGCTGAGGGGAAGGCGTCTCTCTCCATCTCTGGTCCTGATTCCCGGCCCTCCGAGGGCCAGGGGGCCATGTGGCTTCTCTCTGTGCCCTGCGTCCTGCCCCTCCGGGCGGCCCGAGGCCGGCGGGTGGGCAGGCGGCTGGCGCGTTATCAGAGCCGCTGGCTATCTGCGAGGCGTCACTTCCACTTACCGGGGCACGTGGTGACACAGGCCACGGCGCACGCGATGGCCGCGCTCTTGGTCCCGCGCGGGCCCTCTCCCCGGAGACACCGAGGCCCTGGCGCAGAGGCTGGACTTGGACCCCCGGGGGGGGGGTGTCCTGGAAGTTTCCGGAGGGTACTTCGGAGCCTGCACCCCCACTGCACTGTGGGGGGAACTAAGGCCAGAGAGGAGGAGGGGTTTGCTTGTGGGTTTGTTTTTTCTTTCATTAATGTTACCATTTTTTATTAATTAATTTATTTATTTATTTATTTGAAATCCTCACCTAGGGATATTTTTCCCACTGATTTTTAGAGAGCATGGAAGGGAGAGGGAGAGACATCGATGGATGTGAGAGAGACACATCGATTGGTTGCTTTCCACACGCACCCAAACCAGGGCTGGCCGCCTGCAATGGAGGCACGTGCCCTTGACCAGAATCAAACCCGGGACCCTTCAGTCCACAGGCTGGTGCTCTATCCACTGAGCCACACCGGCCAGGGCTGTTTTTCTTTTCTTTCTTTCTTTTTGTCTGTGTGTGTGTGTTTGGATCAGGGGGCAATCGGCCTGGATGTCCTGGCAGCGGCCCTGCCCTGGGTCAGTGTTACACATGACACCGCATTCACAGCCAGCATGCGAGTCCCCTCAACCAGAGACCCCCCCCCCCCCCCTGAGCTGGAACTCGTCCCCTGAGGCACCTCCCACTCAAGCTCCCAGGGTTTCCAGGCTTCCCCCCGCCCCCGCTGTGGCTCAGGCCTTAGACTCGTCTCTGCATGGCTAGGCCGGGCTTGCGTGGCCTTGACGCCTTCACCCATTCATCGCAGCTGCGGAAGGGCTTGGGGCTTGCTCTGGATGAGCGGGGAGCCTGTGGGGAGAGGCCTGGCCTTGCGGCCCAGGTCAGACACTGGCGCTGAAAGGCTTCTGTCCGTCCTGACATCCACATGCACATCCCCTGCCTGTGGCCAGCTGCAGACTGGGCCTCGCTATGTGGGCCATCAAAGGCGCCTGGGGCTCCTCGTGTCCCAGAAAATCAAGTAGGTTTCCTGACCTCCCCTCGCTGACCCCCTCGTTCGGGGTGGGGGGGCACCCCCTTTTAGTTCCTCAGGACGAAAACCTTGGGGTCGGCCTTGACTGCTCTTTCTCACAACAGGAATGAACGCATCCTTTGAGGATGGTGAGGATGCAAGCCCAGCTGAGCCTGGCGGGCCCCGTGGGGTGGTGGGCCAGGCAGGCAGGGACAGTGGCGCTGGGAGTGGTGGGGGGGGGGGGCGGCAGAAAGAGCACTGGGTTGGGGGTCAGCCCCTTCTCCCCCCACACACCCCCCAGCCCCGGGCCTGACTGCTCTCTGCTACTTTCAGCTTTGGGGCAAGTGCCACATCTGTCAGCAAGAAGGGGAGGGGCCGTGGGAAGAAGAAAGGCAGGTGAAGGCACGTCAGAAGGAGGGCTGGGGAGGGAGAGAGAAAGGAGGGGTTCCAGGGAAAGGGACTCAGGCTCCTGGGAGGGAAGGGGGACCCTCTCGCTCCTCCGTGTGAGCCCCCAAATACATCCTTTGGCCTCGGGGGTCACGGAGCTATGGCGACATGGACTCACACCTGGTCCACACGGCCCTCTCCAGGAGGGAAGGGCGTTGTAGCCGGCTGACCCTCTGGCTGGGCCAGCCAGCAGGCGGGGATATAGGAGCAGGATTGGGTCTCAGACCTCTTCATGCCCTGAGCACTCTGTCAGGCACCCCTGGGGTGATGGGGTGAAGCGTGGACGCTCCCAGAAATATGAACAAACACCAGCATTTTAAAATTCAGTATAAAAGTTACCATACCTAAGAAAGTGTGTGTAAAACACGTCGACAGTTTTATTTTTATTTTTTAAAAATATATTTTATTGATTTTTTTACAGAGAGGAAGGGAGAGAGATAGAGAGTTAGAAACATCCATGAGAGAGAAACGTCGATCAGCTGCCTCCTGCACACCCCCTACTGGGGATGTGCCTGCAACCCAGGTACATGCCCTTGACTGGAATCGAGCCTGGGACCTTCCATTCTGCAGTCTGACGCACTATGCACTGAGCCAAACCGGTTTCGGCATATCCGCAGTTTGAACACTATTAATGATATGAACATACAAGAACCCCTTCCCCAGAATAGGAAATAGAGCATTTCCAACCCCCCACGAGACCCCGCAGGCCCCTCCCTCCACATGTCCCTTCCCCCTCCCCCCCCCACCCCCCCCCCCCCACAAGGTAGCCACTATCCTGAATTTAGCAAATATTCATTTCTTTGTTATTCTTTAGACATTTTAAAAAACATTTAAAAATATTTTTATTGATCTCAGAGAGGAAGGGAGAGGGGGAGAGAGATAGAAACACTAATGATGAGCGAGAATCATGGATCGGCTGCCTCCTGCACGCCCCCCACTGGGGATGGAGCCTGCCACCTGGGCCTGTGCCCTCATGGGGAACTGAACTGTGACCTCCTGGTTCAGAGGGCGACGCTCAACCACTGAAGCGGGCTCTCTGCTTTTCTTTACAGTGTCAGCACCTCTGAGCATATTCCTGACAATACGTTGTTTCGTTCGGTCCTTTGAACTTTATATAAAGGAATCCCACACACCGTTGATATTGTCCTGTGACTTCTTGGCTGAACGTAACATTTTTGAGATTCACCCACAGGATGGAGTTGCAGCGGTTCACGCTTTCTTGTGCAGTTGGGTTGTTTCGGGACCTTCCATTCTGCCCCGTTGGTCTGCCTGTCTGCCTGTGTCTGAGCAATTCCACAGGGTCTTAACTGACATTGTTTTTTCTGGGTACCAAGCTTTCCTTATGAGAGTACATTCTGGGGCCTAAGGCGCAGCCCAGCGAACAGCTAACAGACCTGGGTTGTGCATTCGAAGGGTTCAGTCATGTCCTTGAAGGTCACTGCTTCTTCCCGGAGACCCTTGGCCTCTTGGCCTGTCCCAGCCCCTGCCATTCCAGCACATCCTTACCCACACTTAGCAAAACACACAGCGACTTCCCCCAGGAGCTGTCTTTTTCCCTGGGAGGTGAGAACGGGCGCCCTCTAGGGCCCGGAAGGGAGAAGCGCGGCTTTGCGCGCGCTGTTTCGGGGACAGCCCCAGGAACCAGGAGCAGGTGTGTGCCATGGGCGAGGAGGGGATGGAGATGGGAACTGCCCCCGCCTCGAAGCACCATCATGAGCCTTCAAGACAGCGGGCCCCCAGTGTGGCCAGACGCTGGGAGAGGTTGCACGCACCCCAACCCCCCTGCCTGGACTGGTCCTGGTTCCGGGAACCTGAATCTAATAAACTGCTTCATGATGGTGGTGCAGGCAGTAGTCCACACTCTGGGGACCACACAGAGAGAACGCCTGCCTGAGGTATGTCCTTGCCAAGCCTGCCTGCTCCTAGACCCTGGACCCTCCCCCCCTCCCCTCCCCCCCTCCCCTCCCCCCCTATGAAAAGCTGGATGTCTTAGGGCTGGGGATTAGAGAGCAGGGCTCAGGGCTCACCCTCTCCTTCTAATTTTCTATGAGACCCTGACCCCTTAGCCTCCCCAAGGTGAGGAGCAGGCACAGTGGCACTCAACTTTCATACTTAACTGCTCAGGGCTTCAAATCCTGACTCTGTCACTTACCGGTTGTGCCATCTTGGGTGGTGTGCCTCTGTGTTCTCTTCTGTACAATGGGCTCATCATAGGGTCTGTCTCCCCGGGTAGTCATGTCTGAGAAATGCATTATGGCCCACACCGAATACACCAGAGATAGTTGCTATGTACGTGGCATTCCTTCCATTCATGGAGCATTTACTGGTTCTAGGAACCAGGCTCAGCATGACGCCGTAAGATATTCACTCTTGTTACCTCCATTTTACAGACTGAAGAATTCATGCTGAGGGTGATTACATGTCTTGCCCAGGGTCGCATGGCTAGGATGGGACTGGGGTAGGATTCGAACCCAGACCGAGGCTGCTCCAGGGCACACACGCTTCACCACTGCCCTACCCCAGGGGCTTGGTGGCTCCCTGCTTGGTCCCCACCCTCTTCAGGCTCCTCTCGTCCTCCCCCTCCCGGCACTCTAGCTCCTCATTCTCAGCAGGGCCCCTCACTCTTTTGGGCTGGGATCCCCAAGGTCATGGCGGATGCATGTCTGAGCGTCAGCACTGTCTGTCTGTCGCCACCGTCTTCTCCGGCCCTTTCTCCCCGGACCTGAAACCCTTCCCTCTCCCAGGCTCACCTCCGCCCCACCTGCCCAGAAGGCTTTCCAAATCACACTAGTAACTGC
The DNA here is from genome assembly GCA_026230045.1 of Corynorhinus townsendii. NCBI lineage: Eukaryota > Metazoa > Chordata > Mammalia > Chiroptera > Vespertilionidae > Corynorhinus > Corynorhinus townsendii. The sequence goes on along the minus strand of JAPDVU010000011.1, from coordinate 6,312,526 downwards.
TAGTGATTCTGCTAATAATAATCATCCCTTCCCTTTGATCTCCCTGCCGCCCATCTCGCTCCCAATAACCCCCACCCCCCCACACAACCACCTGGAGCTTAGAGGGACCTCACCCTCTTTTCCTGAGGTGGAGCAGCATAGCAGGTCGAAGAGATGGCTGGTCACGTAGGGCCACACAAGCCCCGCTTGAGTCATACGGGGAGAAAGTGCAACCCCATTTCCATGTCCTTTTCACCCTGATTCTGGAAGGAGGCAGGCTCAGTCTGGCCAAACATGCCTGGAGTGCCTCTCTCTCATTCCCTGGTCCCTATTTCAACAGAGGGAAGCCGGGTGTGGGGGCAGAGTCCTCAGCCCACATCCACGTCCATTTGAAGAACAGAATTGGCTTCTCATTGCATTTATTTTTACACTCACCGTCTATGTATGACAGGCCCTCTTGGTATTTTATTTATGAGGGTGACATAAAGGCTTTTTCATGATTCATTACTTTTAACTTCATGATTGAAAAACGATGAAATATTTCAGACTTATGTAAAAATATGGATGATCATAGTGTGTGTGTCTATGAGGTTTAACACAGAGAAGTGCACTAATCAGAAGTGCATTTTTAACCTCGAACATGCACCCCTATAATCAGTGCCAAGGCCATGAACACATGACCAGCATCCCAGAAGTCCCCCTGGCGCCCGCCCTAGCCAGCACCTCCTTCTTCCTCCCCAGAGGAAACCACTGTCTTGACCTCGATGGGATAGATGGGTTTTGCCTGAATAAACAATAGGAAAGTATCGTTTCTGTGCACACGTAAAGTTTACACACGCATGGGGTCACCCTGCCTGGGTCTTTCCAGCAAATGTTCTTGAGAGCGTTCCATGTTGATCCTTGAGCTTCCTTTGTAAAACAAATGGATTTCATTAAGAAGAGCCTGTGGATTCGAAGGAAACGTCAAGTTGTACTAAGACAAGCAGAGTTTAGGAAACCGTGGGTCTCTGGCCGCGCCCTCCCCCGGTTGCAGGTGTGACAGCTGAGGCCTCCACGGGTCCCTCTGCACGTTCCTGGCACAACGGGGACCAGGGCCCCGGCCCCAAATGCCTGAGACCTTGTCCACCCTGTCCCATTGGCAAGACGAGGCCCCCTCCACCCCTCCTCACAGCAACAGATGTCAACTCCACTTCCTCGCCAGGGTAAGTCCTGCACTGGGAACTGAAGAAAGTCAACTGTTCTCCTGGAGCTGACGGTTGCAGAACGGAGCCCGGGACTGGGGGCGGCGTGCTGCCAGTGGGGGGGCCCAGACAGCTGTCCAGCCTTCAAAGCTATGACGAGGCCCCCCCAACGGCCCCCCCCCCACCCCCGGCCAGGCCACCTCGGTGACCTACATTTTAATATGTGCGATTAGATTATTCCTAATGAGACATCTTAGGGATAAAAGAATTATGCTCGCTGCCCGGGCTGTGGTAAAAGTACAATTGAATTAAGGGCTGAAATCGTTTAGGATTCAGCTAGACAACCTGTCCCCCAGGCCTGAATGGAGATATTAAGCTTTGGAAATTACACAGGAAAAAAAAAAAATCAGTCTAATTGATCTAAGGTAACTTCACTCGTCTAAATGAAATAATGTGATTGTCCCAGGCAGAGAGGACCGGGGTGAGGAGCCGGACGGAAAAGGCTCGCTATCTGCAAACTGAGTTAGAAGTAAGAGCCCCAGGGAGCTGGCTTCTCCCCGGCCCCCGCCCCGGCTCCGTGGCCACTTGAACGTTGGCAGGAAATGGAGCTCGTCTAGGCGCCACAGAGCCTGAGGTTTAGCAGGGACCCCCGGCCACCCACCATCTCATCGGGCCCTACCCATTACTGGAGCCTGGGTCGCTCCCCTCAGCACCCCCCACAGTGTGGGACCCACCCTCCCACCCCCAGACAGGCTGTCCAGTGTCCCCATTCTTGCTTAGAAGAGATTGCTCTGTGGGTGAAGGCCAGTGCGATCCCACTGCCTGGAACCAGCCGCCACCCCCTCCGGTGTCCCCCTGTATCAGCGCACAGTTGCCAGCCAAGGGCCGACCTCAGGCTGGTTCGTGAGGGCAATGCTGCAGGGAACTCGGGCCAGAGGCGAGCAATTCTCTCCCCTAAGTGTCCGCATTTCACAGGCTCTCGGGTTGCTTCTGGATTATCTGGGGACCAGGCTAGCCCTGGTGCCGCTCATCAAGTGGCAGGGCTGCCCCCCAGAGCCCCTCCCCGCTCCTGTCTTTCTACCCTACGTGGCAGAGCTGGCTGTGTGGAAGGTGGCCCCCTCCCAATATGCCCCCGAATATTGCTGCTTCTGATGCCTTAACGCCCGTGGTTAACCCTTTTGTTTTCACTGCTACCCTTGTTAGGCTAAAACCCAGCTAGACTATGTAGGTACAAGAGACTTTGTCCCTTCCTTCCTTCCTTCCTTCCTTCCTTCCTTCCTTCCTTCCTTCCTTCCTTCCTTCCTTCCTTCCTTCTTCCCTCCCTTCCTTCCTTCCTTCCTTCCTTCACACAAGTATTTCCTGAGCAACTATTATGTGTCAGAAAAGTCCGATGAGCCAGGACTATAGCGGTAAACAGGACAGATAAAGTCGCTCCTTAAAATCAAGCAGGGGGAACGTCTATAATCAAATAAGCACATAGAAATGACATCAATAGGGATGGATGAGCGCTTGAAGACACGCCCAGAGGGTGGGCTAACTTAGAAGCCCTGAAGGGCTGTAGGCTGGAAGCATCCTCTGAGGCCTGGGCGGGGGTGGGGGTGGGGGGGGTGAACATCTCAGCCCTGTGGGGGTCAGGGAGGGGTGACTCCGGCAGAGGGAGCGATGCTTGTGGGAAAGTGAAGGGGTGGGCCGTGGCCTGATATTTCACTCACCTGCAGGCCACAGTGAGGAGGGTGATCCTCCTCGTGCCTCTCACGGAAGTGCGCCGGCCTCAGAGGGCTTCACACGGTGGGCAGCGTGACCGAAGTGGCATCTCAAGGGTTTGCCTGGCTGAGTGCAGAGTGGGGGCAGGGGTGAGGGACCTGGTCCGGAGGCTCTAGTCACCAGGAGCGATGAGGGGCAGGGGGATGTGAGGGAGAAGGGTTGGGGCTTTCCTGCCAGGCAGGGAGGGGGGGGAGGAGGGGCAGGACTGGTAGGACTGGCAGGACAGCAAAGCCTGGCTGTGCCCTGTGGAGAGCGGCTACAGCGTTGGGACAGGTTCAAGCCTCAGACTAATGAGAGGCCACGGTCCTCTCGTGGCAAAGCCCTCCCAGCACAATCATAGCCAAAGGCTGTGGCTGTGAGCTTGACCTCATGGTCTGAACCTGTGGCCCCACGGGGCTGAGTCCTATGGGTTGCGGGAGGTGCAGCCAGGAAACAAAGCTTGACCAGGTGCATGTAATGGAGTAGATTGGAAACCCGAGAGGACGCTGTAACCACGCCCTTCCTTTGCCTCGTGGCATCTGCTATAAAATAAAGACTCGGCGTACAGGCTGTGGCGCTGTGGCTAGCTCTCCATCAGGGAGGACTGTGTCCCACCCAGACCCAGCTTTCTTCTCTTGTCTGTCTTTTCTCAATCCTTCACCACCCCCTCTCAGGCTCCCCGAACCTGGCTGAGCTGGCACGGCACATAAGGCACCCAACGTGGGGCTGAGTATGCCGTGGCCATGCGGCTGGGCACAGCGCCCATGAGGGAATAGCGGCCTGGGGCCACTCTCGGATTCTGAACAATATAAAGGAATACGTAAAGCGTGAATGGACCTGCTCTTGCCAGTTCTTTACAGCTAGGACTGCCCTGGCTCAGAAAACTGCCTGACTTGCCCAGTCCTGCTGGGCCCCTATCTCAGGGTCGGGGGGCCTCACTCTGTCTCTCAAGTCAGACCAAGGGGGTCACCCTCAAAGGCTGCCGGCCCCAGAACCGCCCACCAACGGGCCTGCTCTCTGCATGGGTCTGTGAACAGGACGGAACACAGATTTTGATTGTCCTGAAGGACGTCCCCAAGCCTCACCCTGCCAACAAAAACGGTGGCTTTTGGTAGGTAGGCCAGGAGAACGCTCCGTCCCTCAAAAGCCAGTTACAGAGATGAAGAGGCGCCTGTGTCAGGGCCCAGGGAAGCTGCATTTAAAGCCGAAGCCGGAGCTCTGACTTATTAGTTCAGGAGAGAAAAGGAATGGACGGACTCTGGCACTCCCTTGCCCCAACCCCCCTCCCCCCCCCCCCCCGCCCCGCCCCGGTCTTCCCAGTTGCACGCAGCACAGGATCCATTGTTGGGGCCTCAGCTTTCCCTTCTATGTAATGGGCGGACTGATTCCCAGTGTTCACTTCTGTTCAAGACTCTCTGTCCTTACTCGGAGGGAGTGGGGAGTGGTGAATGTATTGGCACTGGACCTGGGCCTTAAGGAGACTGACTGCTTTGAGCAAACGGTGAGCCCTCGGCCTGTCTAATTGCATCCTGGGCTTGGGGCGGCCACTGACCAGGCAGCGATGAAACGCGAGGGGCAGGCCAGGGCCGGACGGTCTGGCTGCCACAGAGGACTCGCCTATCAGCGCATAATCACATTTCCCCAGCTCCTCCTGTTGTCTTGGTCACCTGGGGTGTTTGCTAAGCCTTCATTATTCTCCAATTGTCTGGTGGTGGTGGTGGTGTGTATGTGTGTGTTTCTTTCCTCTTTCTTACCTTTGGACTTTGACATTAGCTCGGTGACTCAGCCATTTGATTTCTTCTTCATCCTATCTGCCCATTCCCCTTCCTGTTTCTCAGAAGCCGGGCTAGAACTCGAACTCTCCTGGGCAGCCCCCGTCAAGGACTCCCTGATGCCCTCCCGCTCGCTTCACATGTCCTGGACTGAGAGCTCCAGGTCCCATTTCCAGAGTGCAAAGGGAATTCTGAAGCGTCTGCATGCTTTCTAATAAAAAGCCGCCCACAAAAAACAAGACCCCCCCAATAAAGCGGGTCCATCGAGCATCATGAGCTGTGGCTAACAAGGCCAATCACAGAATTTCTAGGGCAGAGCAGACGCCCGAGTTCACCCCCAGCGGCCCTGCTCTCCGCCCTCTCATTCCCAAACAGGAGCCATTCCGTATGTGCTTGAATGCCTCCCAGGACGGAGCGCTTACCCCTTCCAAAGGCGGCCGGCTCCACCCTCAGGCCCCCCGGATGGTCAGGAAGCCCCCATTCCTGTAGCTCAGGCTGCCTCCCTCTGCCTTCCACCTGCTGGCCCTGGGTTTAGCCCTGGTGTCCACACAGAAGTTGGTTTGCTCCGTCGACACATCCACCCTGACATATGTGAGGCCAGGAATAACGAAACCTTCTCCCACCCCCGCCACCCCACCCCCGCTGGGCCTTCCCTCTCCTCTGGGCCCAGCAGCCAGCCCCCAGGCCCTTATGTGTGTCTTAAGAGACCGATTCCAAAGCAAAGCTCCTGGAGTTGCCTTGGGAATTCAGCAGCTGCCAGGGATTCCACGCTAATTGCTTAAGAGGCGTTTCTTCCCCTTCCTCAGCCGCGGACTCACTCAGGTTTCCTCCATCCGGTTTGTGTCCATTGCATCCTGGTGGAAAGCAAACATTGGCCCGGCTTCCCTCCTCCCCTCCCCTCCCCCCCCCCCCCCCCCGGAGACTCTCACTGGGGACAGGCCTGACAGCTCGTGATTACTTGGGAAGGTGCCCGAGTCACTGAGGCCGCGGTGGCCTCGCAGTACACAGCCGGAGTCAGCGAGGCTGCTGGAAGCTGTGGCCTGTTCCGGGGAGTCACCAATCAGCGCCCCGTGGGCCAACGCCGGGCCCCCCGTTTTACTGGACCCACCCACTGCTTCACACATCGGGGACCCGCACATAAAAATCGGGGTCTCGGGCTTTTCCTAGAGCATCCGGGCTCCCTCTGGCCCCGCTGAGGTTTGGAGAGGGCGGAGCTCTCCACTGGACCCCAAACTCCTTCCCATCGGCGTTGCTCACTCACGTCTCTGCAGACCTCTGTGACGTTGGGGAGTGGGGGACCCCTGCCCTGGGCACGTCTGCCTCCTTGATCCCCGTGGAAGCAGTGAGGTCTGGGAAAGCATTGTCTCTTTGCCTCTACAAGACCACCTAGACCCATGGTCGGCAAACTGCGGCTCGTGAGCCACATGTGGCTCTTTGGCCCCTGGAGTGTGGCTCTTCCACAAAAGACCACGGCCTGGGCGAGTCTATTTTGAAGAATTGGTGTTAGAAGAAGTTTAAGTTTAAAAAATTTGGCTCTCCAAAGAAATGTCAATTGTTGTACTGTTGATATTTGGCTCTGTGGACTAATGAGTTTGCCGACCACTGGCCTAGGTGCACTGGCTTCCTTGTGTTTTCAGGCTGCAGGAAGGCCAGGGGGCCGGACGGCAGAAAGCAGAAAGGCGTGCTGCGCCCCCTTAAGGTCATGCGCTGCCTATAAGAGGTGAGTCTGAGCCCACTGAGAACTCACTGTGGCAGCCGAGGCCGAAATCAGAGGTGCATTGAGGGGCCATGAGGCCAAATTCCAATAATGGTGTCTCTGTAGTTGGACATACTATATAGGAGGGCAGCCTGTGAAGGGCCAGTCTCTCTCTCTCTCTCTCTCTCTCTCTCTCTCTCTCTCTCTCTCACACACACACACACGTTTGGTTTGAACTGACTCAGAAAAATCTCAGTGACAAGGTGCAGATGAAGTAATATCCCCATTTTACAGATGAGGAAACAGAGTCCCAGGGAGAGTGACAGATGTGACAGTAAGTCAGTGGATGAACACAGGAACTAGGACCTGCGTATTCTGACGCTGGCATTCCTTTCTCTGCATTTCGGACCTCCTTGGAAGAAGGTGAGCTGAGGCAAAAACGGAGGGCAGGCTGGGGAAGGCTTGAGCTCCAGGCTGGGTGCCTTCTGGATTCCTCCCAGGGCTGCAACCCTCTGCAATGTGCACACGTCCTCCCTGCACCCCACACCCCCGCCCGAATGTGCACAGGAGCCCTGGCCCCACGCCTGGCTATCGAGCCCTCCAGGGATAAACAAGGCTTTTCCTTCCATCCCCAGAACATTCAACCTCCCCTCTCTGTGTGGACCCCACCCTGGGGAGCCATGCGTCATTGCCGCCACTGCGTTGGGTCAGAGTAACCTCCGCAGGAACACATCCATAAACGCACAGACAATGGCTGAGGAAATGTGGGCCTCCGATGTCGCCCAAGGGCTGCCACGTGAGGGATCGGAGCAAAGGGGGTCTCTGTTCAAGGTCGTATGATCACTTCTACCCTCAGGTGTGTCCTGAGTCCCCTCCCGTCTCTCGTCTCGTTGGCTCTCTGCGAAGCCCCGGTGTGGCAGGGCAATCGGCGTTTTCACGCACTGCCGATGGGAATGTAAGTTGGTACAGGGGCTTTGGGGAAAACGCTTCTCAGTTTCTGATACAACGAAACCCACAGCCACTCCATGACCTAGCAGTGAGAACACAGGACCCATGCTGCCTTCCACGGCAAAGGGGAATTAAGGTTGCAGGTAGAACTAAAGCTGTTAAATAACTGACTTGAGAATAACAAGATTGTCCTGGACTACCCAGTGCACCCTTTCAAGTGGAAAAGGGAGGCAGAAAAGAAGGTCGGAATGATGGGATGTGGGGGGGGGGGGGGGAAATTCTGTCTTGGCTAGCTTTGATGCGGCTCAAGGAGCCAGTCTCTCTGATAGAGATAAGCGGTCATGAACCAAAGAATGCTGACAGTCTCCAGAAGCTGCAAAAGGCAAGAAAACAAACTCTCCCCGAAGCCTCTAGGAAGAGCAAATGCAGCCTTGCTGATACCCTGCCTTTAGCCCAGTGAGACCCAGTGACTTCCGGAAGAAAACGCCACAGTTGATGGTGTAAGCCACTAAGTTTGTGGTAATTTGTTACAGATGCAGTAGGAAGCTAAAACGATATGTATTTAATGACACAAAATATTTTCCAATATTAAACCATCCTTGCATTCCTGGAAGAACTCCACTTGATCGTGAATTTTTTTTTCAAGCATTGTTGGATTGGGTAATTGGATCTATATTTATAAATGAAGCAGAGTATTACTGATCATTCTCCTATTGCCCTTATTTAATTTTGGTATCAAGATTATTTTTCTCTGTTACGTATGCATACTATTGGGATTATCTATTTCTTGAATGTTTAAAACTGATCTGTAACCCCACCTAGGGTTTATTTAGGGGGGTTGATTTTAAACTATTAATTAAACCTTTATAATGATTATAGAGCTATCCAGGATTTCTCTTTGTTCTTAAATTACATTAGTTTTTTTCCTTTAAAATATTCATTTGATCTAAAATTTCAAATATATTTATAGAGTGTATTTCATAGTCTCCTGTGATTTTTAAATTCTTTCTCAATATATAGTTGTGCCACATTTAAATTCTGAACATTGTTTCTCTCTTAACATTCTGGAGGTTTTGTAGAGGTTGCAAAACCATCGTACAACAATATCCCAACCAGATAATAACACCGATACAGTCCGATACGGAGCATTTCATCACCACAGGGTTGCTCATTTGGCTCTCATTAGCCACTCCCACTTCTCGTCCATTCTCATGTCCCCCCTTAACCTCTGACAACCACTCATCTTTTCTCCATGTTTACAATCTGTCATTTTAAGAATGATTTATCAATTTTCAGAATGTTCAATACAGATGGTAAAAAAGACAAATCTAGGTACTGAATAAAATGGTACCTATCGTGTCCAATATATACAAAATTATTTGTATAAGTAATTAGAGATTTGTGTGTAAGATAATTTGTATCAAGACCCGTGAAGAAGAAGGAAAACACATCCCATTGCTAAGGGAAGAGTCAGCCAGTACAAACACCAAAGAGCCCTATGGCGACACAGGAAACCAAGACTTTAATGCTACGATTACAAGTATGTTTCAGAACGTTAAGAAATCTATGAACACACTGAGGGAACACATAGGGATTTCACATGAGCCAAACAGAAACTATGAAAAGAACTAAGTGAAAATTCGAGAAGCAATAAAAGACGCAGTCTCTGAAGTGAAACAGTTCGAATGCGGATTAGGTAACTGCAGAAGAAACCATCAGAGAACGTGAAGAGAGGAAACGGAAATGATCAAACTGAAGCACACAGAGAGGAAGATTGAAAAAAAGCCGAGACTCAGGGGCCTGTGGGCTAACATCGGTGTAAATGAGCAGAGAAAGAGAAAGGTTAGGGGCAGGACAATTATTTAAAGGAATAATGGCCGAAAAGCTTCCTGATGTGATGAAAACTCTAAACCTACAGATCAAAGATGCTCAATGAACCCCAAAAGGATAAACATTAAAAAAAAATCATGCAAAGGGGAACCAGAATAGAACTTCCCAGCACTAGTAATAAAGAAAAAAAATGTTAAAAGTAGCTGGATGATAAACTTGCATTATATACAAGAGAACCATGAAGAGAATGACTTCTAACGTCTCGTCATAGACAATAGAAGTAACTGAAAGCAAAAAGTCAACCTCGAATTCTGTATTCGGGAACTATGCCTATCAAATGAGGGCAAAAATAAAGTCACGTTTGGAGAAAAGAAAGCTGAGAGTTCATTGTCAGGGGACTTGCACAAGGAAGTTCAAAGACATTCAACAAGAAAAAATGTTGGCATTGCACAAAGAAATAAAGAGCAACAGAAACAGCAAACATGCTGATAAACAGACCCTTTCCCACACGTTTTCACTTGGCTGTTGAGAATAAAAATGATAATATCCGTGGAGTTAAAGACCCGTAGAAGAAATATGACAGCAGCACACATGATGAGAGAGGGTCAAATGGAAGCATCTTCTTGGAAGGTTCCTGTTATATTAAATGAAAGATGCGCATTGTAAACTCTGGAGCAACCACTCACAGTACGTAAATAAGTATGGCTAGCCTAATAAGCCAAAAGAAAATATAAAATGATAAAATAGTTTAAAAAAAAATTGTTGAATCCAAAATAAGCCAGGCAAGGAGGAGCAAAGGTCAAAGAACAGGTGAAAGAAATGGAAAACAAAATGCAAGGTGGTAGATTCAAGCCCAATCATACCGATAATTACAGTAAATGGCAGTAAACTAAATGTTCCCACTAAAAGATGGAAATTGGCCCTGGCTGGTGTGGCTCAGCTGTTCGGGCACCGTCCCATGCAATGAAAGGTCACCGGTTCAATTCCTGGTCAGGGCACATGCCTGGGTTGTGGGCTCAATTCCTACTGGGGAGTGTGCAAGAGGCAACCCATTGATGTTTCTATCTCACATCGATGTCTCTCTCTCTCCCCACTCTCATTTCCTCTCTCTCCAATCAATAGAAACATGCTTAAAAAATAAAAGACGGAAATTGTCAGACAATATAAAAATGCAAGACACAAATGGACCACGAAGTCCTTAAGAGATGCATATTAAATACCAAGACACAGGTCGGTTAAGAGAAAAATGGCTAATCCTAAGAACGTTGGCGTGATTCGAGTGGCAATGGTAGCAACAGGACAAGGAGTGCTACTGGAGTTAAAAAGGAATATCCATCACAGTACCAGGGCCAGTTCATCAAGATGACATAACAATAAAAAATAATTATGACCTGGGGCAGAACTTCAGCCAAACTGGCAGCAGATCAAATCACAGTTATCGTTGGACGTTTCAACCTCTTTCAGTAATTAATAGAACAAGTAAACAAACAAAAAAAAAAAACAGTAAGGATAAAGAAGGATGCAGTCCTATCAACAAACTAGATCTAACTGATATTTATAGACCATTACACCCAGCAATGGCAGAATACACATTCTTTTCCAGGACCCATGAGACATTCACCACGATACACCGTTTGGCTGGGCCACAAGATGAGTCTCACAACATTTTAAAGAACTGAAATCTAAAAAACGACCAGAGGAAGTCTTCGGCCTCGACCTAAAACCCAGGCCCAGAGAGACACATTTCCTCATTGCTTTCCTTTCCCAGAGGGTGAATTTTCTAGTTCCTTCTTTTACTGAGCGTGGTCCTTCCAGTGTCTGCTTGTGTCCTCCCCCGGGGTCCCAGTTCCGAGTCCACCCCCCCCCCCTCACAGAAAATCCTCGTCTTTTGTCTCCCGTAGCCACGAAATACGAATTCTCGTTCTTACGGAGATTGGCCCATGTCCACAGGTCCACCGTAACTTTCATGCCTTCTCACAGTTCTGGTTTTCGGCTCCCTTTTCATTTCTTGGCTGTGATGGGTTTCCCTTCGTATCTTTCACCCTCAGCCAAGCTTTTCGAATGTGTTGGTGATATGCGGTTTGGCATGCTAGGGGTTTTGTGGCCACAGGGCTCTCAGATGCTCTAGTTTCCATGCTTCTGGAACCTGAAGCCGGCCATGTAATTCTTTAGTTACTGAGGGGGTTCAGGTTACCTTGGCCGAATCAGAAGTCCCCACACGTAGAGCCAGATGGCCTTGGGTTGGCATTCCAGCCCGGGGACTCGCCAGCTACGTAACCCTGAGCAGTGAGGAGACCTCTCTGAGCCTTCGTTTCTACGTGAGTTCATTTCCACACGGGTTCCTACATAATCCCGGCTTTTCTAGTTTGTTGTAAAGACGATCTCTCTTCTAATACAATGCAAGGCAGACACGGTCAGGGGAAGACAACCTTGTCCTTATTCATCCACTCATCACACAGTGAGCGTTTACTATGTGTGAGGAGCATCTCAGTGCTAGGAATAACAGACAATGCACATATGAACAGACCATTTCACACGAGTGCAAAAGCAAGCACAAGAAAAGGTCATACGAGGGAGAATGGCTGTAGGGACTGAGTGGGCTTCTGACATTAGGTGATGGGGGGTGGGGTTCCTATTAGATTTAAAATCGGAATGAAGTCCAACATTTAACAATTAGATTAGATGGTTGCACAACTCTCTGAATATGCTATATATATATTTTAAAAAAAGGCACTGAATTGTACGGTGTGTGAACCGCATCTCAGTGAAGCTTTTATTTTAAGTCTGAATGAAGAAGAGAAAGGCAGGTGAACATCTTTGGGAAAGAATATTCCAGAGGGAACAGCAGCATGAAGACCCTGAGGCTGGAAGGGCTGTCGTCAGTTTGAGGAAAAGGAAGATGGGGCGGAGGGAGTGTAATGGGGGAGGAGACTGAGATGGGTGGGGTCCTGGCTGCATCTATGACAAGGGGAGAGGTCCCGTGTCTGGGAACCAGGGGTCTATACTGCTGTGCCTCCTGCAGAGAGCAGACCACGCATCTTCTAGACGGAGGCGGTCTCTTATTTATTTATTTTATTTTATTTTTTCTTTTAATTAGACAAATATATATTGGCACTTGCATTAGTTGCTACTGCTATCATAAATATGTTTATACTAGAGACCCAGTGCGTGCAATCACGCGAGGCCCAGACCCGCCGTGCCAGGGAGACCCCAGACCCGCCCTGTGCGAGCTGCGGGACCCCAGACCCACCTCCGCCGTGTGAGCCCTGCCAGCCCTGCACGAATCCTGGCCCGCAAGAGGTGCTCCGTGCCCCTCCTGGTGACCAGTTGTTACGGCATCACAACCACAGGCCTTTTCTGATAGAGATTGTATACACAAAAGACCCACATGATTTACCGCGTGTGCGTCTTATTCAGAGGTGGCGGCAACTGTCCTAGCTGCCAAGCAAATATTCTTCAGACACTGTCGTTGTAGACAAGAATAAAATCTGGACACCATTAGCAGATACAACATGACCTTCCTTTGAGCACAGTTGCTAATATGGAGCCCTCACCCATACACCCAGTGCTAAAACAAAGCTAACCCTGTTTAAGATTCTGGATCGGGGAGTGCCTTCTGAAACAAACAAAAACAGCCCAACGACTATATGAGTCCGTTACTGACAGGCTAACGAAGACACCCGATGACCGAAGGTCTCAAACGGGACTCAAGTCAACATCTGCGGAGCACTCAGCATACACTAACTGCTCTGTCCTGTAAATGAGAATACTCTGATGCCAGGATCAAGGCCTGAAGCAGCCTTTCCCGTTTCCTCCCCTCGCCCCCCCCCCCCCCTTAATTTTGAGGCGGTCTCTTTTACATATCCATTGCGCCAGCTCTCACACTTGGCCGCCCAGAACTCTGACAGCCGTAGCAGAGAATGAAACACATTGCGTAACACAAGCAGCGTGGTCTACACGTACGTAGGATGCCATTGTCCCTCCAGGGGACTCTCCTGATTGAAATTCGGCCTCTGGGTCTCAGGATCTACTATTTCTCATTTCAGAGAGTTCCCTGGTTTCCTCAAACTATTACAGAAAACTACAGTGCATTTAACTGATTTCATGAAATGCAATTCCTTACTATACATCCCACGAGGAGTAAGGCCTCTTGAAAAGAAGGTTTGGTTAAGAGGGCGTAAAAGTAGAGGCCTCGTCTGAATAATACCAAGGATCATGGCTTGGGTTATTGCACACCCCCCACCAGTCAAAAGTCAACTTTTGCACCCTTGGCTAAAATGTGAGTTTTTCATTAGAGTAAAATCATGTCTGACATTTCATAAAGCTTCAATGCAAACAAAGAGGATTAATCATATTCATAAATATGCAAACAGGTCCAAACCACAATATTAAAAAGGCCTAGTACGTTTGAGACAAAAGAGCAAAACCAGAATTTTTTTAATGGCCACGATTTTAGGTAGCAGTTCTGTTTGTTCAGTAACGTAATAAAATAGGAATATTACATTGGCAGAAGTGGAATTAAAGGGCATACAATGTTATTTTAAAACAGGCGGACAATGGTGGTCACTTCCAAGAGCCTCATAGAAAGCTTTTAATTTTCAATGATACTTTTTCATGACCAGTAGGATTAACATGTGGCTTTTCTATGATAAAAAAATAGTCACGGTACCTGAGTATTCCATACATTCAATTGCGGATGACAAACACTATTGGAGACCTAAACTTTTCTATTTCCTTCAGCAATTGTTTCCAGTTCATTCAATGCTTTCTGTCTAAGTAGCTTTAAGATACATAAAAAGCAAACAATTATATATATATACTCTGACAAAGTTTCTAGTAAGCAATTATTCAAATACACATTTACTCATTAAATTAGAACACACAAGTGCTTAATATGCAGAACTAGTTTAAAGTCATGACTCTTGATTAAATATAAATGCCAACACCTCTCTCACGAGACTTTCAACTTCAAAAATGGCCTACGTAGCAAACTGGCTTGGGGGTGACTCACCATGATATTCAGACACATAAGCAAAACAACGGGTTTAAATTCAAAGACTTAATTTAGAATCTGAACCAACTAATTTTGATGCATTATATTAAAAAAATGGGTTCTTTGTTCAAAATTTCCAACATAAGCCATATTGACAATATGTGCACATGCATGACATCCAATAAAAATGGCACGAGAGGGAAGTTACTGGTTAACCTCAAGGGTACACATCACGGTCAGGTTCCTGCCCGGGGGGTGCCTGTGGGATTGCTAGGTCTTTGGAGTCCCTCGCTTTTGGCGATGCCTTAGAACGCTTTGTGCTTTCCCGGTACTGTAGATACCTCAGACAAGTTCTAAAACTCGAGCGGACATATAACAAAATAAAACTCCCACGTGGATGGGAACGTTATGAATTCTAATGTCATATCAGTAGAGGAAATCGGATTCATTTACTGGGCAAGAGCTACATTCTACACTGTCCAGCTCAAATGAAACTAAACTCTGTGGCACACAATTCATTTTCTCATTAGGCAATCAATGTTCCCTTCAATAAGGCAATTCCCACTTAGCCTGTGGCCATGGCTGTTGCCTGTGAAATAAAGTTCTACATCAGCAGATGGTGCAGAAGGGTCTGATTTCCCTCAGCAGGTGGTTTAGGGGTGCAGGTGAAAGAGAACAGGGATTTTTAAGAGCCTCATCTAATTAAGAGAGTTCTCCTTGCTAATCCAACCATAGTCACTGATCCAAGAAACTGGAAATGGCGGTGGGTGAGGGGAGAGTAATCTGTAAAATTAAAGGTAAAAAATTCTGCACTGTTCCTCAGACTCTTCATTCTTATTTCCAGAGTGGAAAGGGACTAGAGATGACAAAATAGTACTTATTTTTCCTTAGAAAACTCTTTACCATGTTGATTAACACGCTCCAGGAAGGGAGCACACTTCATTCATTTGGATGTACAAACTCAATGGGAAAATCTGCCAAAACATGCTTATCACCAGTAAACCAATCAGTACAATACAATATGGCAGGAAAAAAATACATTACTTGACCTACACATGAGAATGAAAGCATCTTAATAAGATCTATCATTTTTATAAAAAACCTTTCCATTCAAAAATTTAAAAAGTTTAATCCTCACCCGAGGATAGGTTTTTATTGATTTCAGAGAGAGAGAAATATTGATATGAGAGAGAAACATAGATCAGTTGCCCACCCCTGCACACGCCCCAACCCGGGATTGAACCCACAACCTAGGTATGTGCCCTGAAATCTTTTGGTGCATGGGAGGATGGTCAACCAACGGAGCCACCCAGCCAGGGCAAAGTTTTCCAGTTTATACATCACCATGACTCAATAAATCATATTACGATACAACAGATCAATGCCGTCCCAGTCTCAGGGAAAAGCCGCTCCGTCCTCCTTGCTGGGAATGCGTGCTCTCAATCATCTTTCTTGTCTGAGGGGCTCTCTGCGTGGTTTTCAGGACTGACTTTGTTACTGGCCAATGGGGGCGCTGCCGGGCCCTCCTCTGGTAAGGAAAACACGTGGCCCGCCTGCAGTTCCAAGTATGTTGTAAAGATCCTCGCATATTCCGGGTGCTTTAGGGCAAAGCTTTTAAATTCCTCTAGAAGAAGGGAGGAAACCAAACCCAGTAAATGCAGGTGAAGATTTGTTTGGCATATGACTTTAATAAGATAATGACTTCCAACTCCTATTACTCAACCCTCATAAATGTGGACATCTACTTTGGGAGACAGCGTTCCCAGGACCTAGTGAAGTTGAAAGATATGCATGTCCTGTGGCCCCCTAATTCTACCCCCAACGTGTATAGAACCTAGAGAAACTGATGCCTAGTGTGTCCCAGGAGACAGGGATGAGAATTGCAGGGCAACATTATTTGTTGGAGGTAAAAAATGGACAGAGCGCACGTGTTCATCAACAGCGGAAATGGCTGGCTACGTGTTGACGTATTCGTGGGACATGATGCTGTAAGGCGATGAAAATGAAGGGACAGCCGTGGTGCCATGATGCAGATGCATCTTAAAGCCGCTGTGCTGAATGAAACGAGCTAGATACAAATGAACACCATTTGTCTGAGTCTGTCCTATAAATTCCAAAAACCCAGGCAAAACGGAAATGGAGGAAAGCTGATGGAGCTTGTTTAGCAAAGGGAACCTGGTCTTTGAATCAGCTTGCCCTGTGGGTCTATAAAGAAGGGATTTGAACCCAATGTCCTATTTCTATCCATTGATTTACTTTTTAATCCTGTGATAACCAGGAGCCTGCTTCACAGCACAATGAGACGACCCAAGAATGCCTGAAGATGAAACAGGTCTTGGTGATGAGGAAGTCGCCAGACTGAGCCGGAGTCATTCTTTGCAACCACAACATATTTGCATTCACAAGCAACTTTATGCTGAGTGGCCCGATGATGAAGATCTCTGAACGCATAATAATCTGGCCACTCAGTGTATATCCTATATAATAAAAGGCTAATATGCAAATTGTCCCCTCGACCAGGAGTTCGACCAGCAGGCAGGCCGGCCAACTACCCATGTCCCCCTCCCCCTGGCCAGGCTGGCCGGACCCCACCCAAGCACGAATTCATGCACTGGGCCTCTAATACACACACACTGAGTGGCCAGATTATTATGCATTCAGAGATCATCATAATCTGGCCACTCAGTGCATATTCCAAATCAGACAAGCTATGAATTGTTCCTTCTGAACATCCCAAACCAAGGTTCCCCTGCATCAGTCTGTGTCAATGATGGAGACACAGAGGACTTAGGTGGCTTCTAAGATAACTGAACTTTGATTTTAAGACTCAGGCTGTATTCAAAAGATCAAGGTCTCTGTCCTCTTGGGAGATGTCCGTGGCCTTAAAGAGAAACTCCTTTCTAGAAGAAGTGCTGTCAACTGACTTTGAAATTGGGCATTAATGTGGCTAATGGAAAACCAAGAATGCCAACAGTTTAAATGATCAACAGTGAAACCATTGAAAAAGGCACATTTATGATACATTTAATACCGATTCCTTTATAACGTAATAATTAAATATCCCAGACATTCCTCAAAAAAAAAAAATGTGGACTGGTATACTGTTGGGAAAAGGGAGACATTCTGAAAAGGAAAAAGTTGAACTCCCCAAAACAATGCAGGTTTTCCTGTAAAATTATTAAAACCAACGGGCAAAACTATGACTACTGACAAAGAACTTTTAGCATTAGCTTCCACTGAAATAGCGATTGCAAACAGTTTTTCAAATTTCGGTAGTTCAGAATAATGGAGAGTCTGATGTTTGAAAGAAAAATAAATGGTCAGAGGAGGAGTATGCATGGGGTTTCCGACTCAAGTTTCATCTCAGTAGTATATACTTCCCCATTCCCTCCTTTCCTCCCTCCCATCTTTTTTTGTTTGTTGTTTGTTTTTTAATGAATTCACTAGAGTAAGTGCCCTAGGCACTTAATTACCTAAAATAGAATGCAGGGCTGCCAAAATGACAGTAATTAACTCCAGGGTAAGAGAAGATTGTGATCTCATTTCCCCACCCCATAAAAGTGAAGCGGAACCTCTTTGGACACATTGAAGAGAGCCTCAGGAGAAGCCTGCCTAAGGGAGAAGCCTGCCTCAGGAGAAGCCTGCCTAAGGGAGAAGCCTGCCTAAGGGAGAAGCCTGGGGAGCCCACGATGGCCTGGTGTCTGTGAGCCCGCCCCACTGACCACATCAACGCTGAGGTGGTCTCTCTGCTGTGGGCGTTTCTCGATGGCTGCCCTGTGGAACAGGTGGAACCTGAGGCACCACCCCTCTGCCTGTGGGACTGGTTCTGACATGAGGTCTTGAGCCACTGGCAGAAAGGCCAGTCACTGATGGATGAACCTGCCCTTTGGGAGAAGGTCTTCCTCCCCGTCGTCCCTCCCTCACGGGGGTGCCGGCGGCAGGACACGAGGTAGCGAATGTGACAGCTTACTGAAGCCGCTAACCGGCACCGTCACCAGGTGGTTTAGCTATGACTATTATGGTGGGCACCTCAGCCCCCATCTCTTTGCTGTGGTTACCATCTGGTTGGGTTAACTTGCGCGGCGCTGCTTGGCCACGCTGACAGCAGACGGGACAACCCCCTGAAAGGGGGAGGGGCAGCCCTAACTGGTGTGGCTCAGTGGATAGAGCATCGGCCTGTGGACTGAAGGGTCCCAGGTTCGATTCCCGTCAAGGGCAGGTACCTTGGTTGCGGGCACATCCCCAGTGGGGGGTGTGCAGGAGGCAGATGATCAATGTTTCTCATCGATGTTTCTAACTCTCTATCCCTCTCCCTTCCTCTCTGTAAACAATCAATAAAATCTATGAAAAAAGAAACTTCATTAAAAAAAAAGCAAGCGGGAGGGGCAGCAGATCTGAGAGACAGGGAGGCGCCTGGGTGTGGAGGGCAATGGGGTGGGTTCTACAGCCAGGTGGTCTTGGTTTAGGAATCCTGGCTCTGACACTCTCTAGCTGGATGACCTTAGGTAAGTTACTTAAATTCTCTGCACCTCCGTAAAAGAAGAAGAATAAAGGGTACGGATGAAATAGGCTTGCTGTAAAGAATAAGTGAGTTACTCTGTATACAATGTTTAGAAAACCACGTAGCATATGGTAAGTCCTCAGTAATTAGCTACTCCACTACACCACTACAACTACTATAGTACTACCACCACCACCACCATCATCATCATCATCATCATCGTCATCTCCTCCATTGTCAATATGATTAGTGGAAAGCAACACTACTCTTGTCAGAGTCAGTCCATAGTCCGATGCCCTCCTTGTAAACGGAGTCAGGCGCCCAACTGCCTACTCACCATAGGACACAGAGTCCCCCTGGGCTATCTCCTTGAAGAGACCAGAGCCGTCCAGGTCAGGCACCCCGAGGGAAGCCTGCAGAATGGTGGAAAACTCCTCCTCTGAGATGTAGCCGTCCTCATCAAGATCGAAGAGCTGCGGGAAACGAAAAGAAAAGGCAGGAATGAGCTCCCTCAGAGCAAGCCTGGTACGGAATAATCTCGGGAAACAAACTCTTGAATAATGCAACCATTCATCGTGCCCAGGCCAGGGACACGTTCCTGAAGAAAGCAGGGTGTCTGTGGCCCTCACCACACGTTCAGGTGAGTGGGGGGAAGAGACAGAATTACAACAGGGGCCACCACATGCAAAGGACAGAAGGACATGGGAGTCCCATGGAGGAGAGAAGGGGGACTCCTCTCCGGAGAGGTCAGGGAAGGCTGGACAGAGGAGGTGACATGTGAGTTGGGTCTTAGAACCTCAAGAGACATTCCTGGAATAGACAAGGACGGGCAGGGAACTGCTTGGGCCTCAAGTCAGGAGCCTGAAGGACAAGCGGGAATCAGACCACAATGGGAATGGAATGGCTCACCTAACCCCGTAGGAGCATGCTGGCCGGGAATGTGGTGTGAGCACACGTGAACCGACAGAGCTCTTTGAGGCAGAGTGTGGAGGTGGGATTGTGGGGGGGGAGGGGACGGTGGGATCGGGGGGCAGGAGGTTAATAAAACTAGAGTCAGGAAAACCAGTTAAGAGTCTGGGGTGGAAAAACAGGAAGGACACGGGAAGAGGAGAAATTATAAGGAAGCAAAGACAGGTTTCGCATATCGATTAGTGCCGTGGTCGGCAAACTGTGGCTTGCGAGCCACATGCGGCTCTTTGGCCCCTTGAGTGTGGCTCTTCCACAAAATGCCATGGCCTGGGCGAGTCTATTTTGAAGAAGTGGCATTAGAAGAAGTTTAAGTTTAAAAAATTTGGCTCTCAAAAGAAATTTCCATTGTTGTCCTGTTGATATTTGGCTCTGTTGACTAATGAATTGGCCGACCACTGGATTAGAGGTCAGTAGTGATAGAATGGAAGGATTTTTTAAGTCAAGTAGCAGAACAGAAAAACGGATGGGTAATGAGTATTCCATATTCAAAATCCTCTCCTGGGCATTAAAAAAAATTTAATGATATAAGTACTGACTTGGTGCGCAGGCAGCGCTCAAAAGTATTTAAATCCCTTTATATGTATTAACTCATTTAACCCTTACAATAGTCTTAGGTGTGGGTGGTGCCATTATTAGCCCCATCTTACAGATGAGAAAGCTGAGGCCCCAGGTAATGTTCCCAAGGTCACACAACTCCTAAGTGGTAGAGCTGGGAGCCACATCCAGGCAGGTAATACCCAGAGTTCCTTTTGTTAAGGTATCTACTTCTGACCAATTATAAGATCAAAAACAAGAAAAAACCCGACACCCAGACGTGAGGTAAGGTGTGATAATCATGAAGTGAACAATAAGAAAATATAGAATCGTGTTGTCATTGTCCATGTCATTCGAAGCTGTAATTTGCTGCCCCTGCTGAGAAAGCGCTGCCTTCCAGTCCATTTTCCACCTCTGAGCTCCTCCTGGCGGCCAAGATAGTTGGAAAGTGAAAAGTGAGTGAGCGTTTGTGTGTCCAAACTGTAGTCTCAGGGCCCTTTAGGGCCCGAGACCTCAAATAGCAATTGCTATTTGACCCCCAGCCCTCCCGCGCGCTCTAAGCTTCCTTCAAAGGTTTGCCATCCTAAACAATCCTCACCCCCTCGTCGGACAGTCCAAGTGGTTGCCACATGTGGTCTTTGGTGGCTCTCCCTTCCATACTGAGTCCCCTTCACGGGTCCATACTGGGGACTTAGACTTCCTCTCCATCTGTCAGTGGTCATGCTACCCTGGATCGCCGCCTTCACTGAAACACTCCGCTTCCCTCCATTCCTCCCAAAAGTCTTCCAGCTACAAAAGGCCCAGATCTAACGGACGGAAGCCCCAGGGTCTCGCAGGAAGTTTAGCACCCGCGTTGCCTCTGGGGGAGTGATATCTCCCCGTCGCACAGAACACCGTGGAACACTTAACTAACCAAAACATCCCGTCTTTCCCAAGACACGGCCCAAGACCATGTGGACTCTCCCTGGAACGGGAGTGATGAGCAGAGCTGGACGTGGCTCCTTCTCACTGAAGCGCCCGGGGGAGGTGCGCAGGGACGTTCCTGGAGCTGATGCGCCGTCACCACGGCTCCCTCTGCCAGAGTCTGTGCCCAGTGCTACAGCTGAGGCACTCTGGCCAATAAGCTACCCCCTATAGGTCACTGTGATGGTGACATGAGATCAAAGATGGGACATCTCCTATGAAGTGCTGCCCACATAAAAGAATGTGAGTGGATCATACATAAACATAAACATATACACTGAGTGGCCAGATTACGATGATCTCTGAACACATAATAATCTGGCCACTCAGTGTTTATCCTATATAATAAAAGCCTAATATGCAAATTGTCCCCTCGACCAGGAGTTCGACCAGCAGGCAGGCTGGCCAATGCCCATGTCCCCTCCCCCAGGCCAGGCTGGCCGGACCCCACCCATGCACAAATTCATGCACTGGGCCTATACTATATATATATATATATATATATACACACACACACACACACACACACACACACTGAGTGGCCAGATTATTATGCGTCCAGAGATCATAATAATCTGGCCACTTAGTGTATATATATGTAGTATGCCAAAATACTTTCAAAAACATCTGAGAAGGTTAAAAAGTAACCAATACAAAGCATGACCCTTGCCTTACTGAAAAAAAGAAGAAGAAGAAGAAGAGCTAATTATAGTTTTAGGTCCCCCTTTCCTCACCCTGGCCCCCAAACCAAGGTCTAGGCTAGACAAAAATCTCAAGACTTCTCTATAAACAGTAATTACTGTGACAAGGGCCACATTTTCTATCAAGTCTTTCATTGGTGAACCCCAAGTGCCCATCTGCCCAGCTACACTTATAATTACGCATACGTTCCCAAAACAGAACCAGAAATATCTGGACCGGAATAAGTGAGCTACGGGTATAATTTTAGGTTTTATGATGAATAAGTCTGTAAAAGCCAAAAGCTTTCCACTTGGAAGAAGTTCTGGCCCTTGCCTTCTGACCATCTGCTAAGCATCAACCACGTCGGTTCCTTGCAGGCCTCCCAGTTAACTCGGTTCACGCCGATTGGACAGAAAAAGGAAACCTAGACCTGGGGACTCCTCGGTCCAGGATGGAAGACGCGAACATTTCTGAGGCTCTCCCGGGGGGGTTCTCTCAGATGCGAGAGAGGGCTCGAGGAGGAAGTCTTTCTAGATAATAGAGGTGGGGGGGTGCTTGTTGGGGTCCCGGGGAAATCATCTTCTCAGAGAAAATCAGGAAGGAGTGAGGGGGGAGACAGGGATAGAGAAGGTCCCCCAGCGGACACCGTGGACAGAAGCAAGGAGACCACCACGTGGCTGAGTGAGGAGATCAGCAGCCATAGCTTGGCGAGACAGGAGGGAGAGGGAGTTTGTGCTTTACTTGAGAGCAGACCGGACAAGATTAGAATTCGGGAGGGGGCACCCCCCATGGAAACACTAACTAGACATAGCCCCCCTTTCAACTCAGAAGAACCGAAAACACACTTTGGGAATGTATTCTTCCATCTCTCTCTGTTTTTAAATTTTGAATTTTTTTTTTTTTTTGAGTGTAGAGAGAAGAAGGGAGAGGGAGTGAGAGAAACATCAACGAGAGAAACAATGATCAGGTGCCTCCTGTCCCCACCCCGAATGGGCACCAAACCCACAACCTGGGCCCGGGAGGACACTCCCACCAGCTGAGCCACGCTAGCCAGGGCTCTCCCATCTTGTTTTTGCACATGGAAGTGACAGATGAAGCCGGGGTCCTCATAATTGAAACCCACGGGGACGGGGGCCATGGTCTTATTTGTGTGTCCCCCCCACACTGCTGTGACAATACATGGGATCCTATAGGAAAGCACGGAGGGGGGACCCTGGGACAGTCTGGATGGGTTCACCTGGGACCACCACCACAAAACAAACCCCGACCGGACAACACCTTTAACACCAACGTGGATACACAGAGTGAGAGGCAAGGACAGATCCCAGTGCCCCGAGGGAGGAAGCAGGGTGACTAGCGGACAGGTGGTGATTATTTATGATGCTCACACTGGGGCTTGGAAAGAGGGAGGCAGAAAAGAGATAATTTTTTAAGCTAATTTGTGAAATCGCCTGCTCTTCGGCTCCGATGCCGAGACCTGGGCCGCTTGCAGGAGACCTTTGCGCTGAAACGGGTGCTTGCGTTCCTCTCTGCTCAGTAGCCATGGCCTTAATCTCATTAGCCCCGCGCACCTGTCACTGCAGATCTACAAACCCCGAGTAACAGAGCCACCGATTTCCAAATAATGCACTTAGAGTCAACACCTGTTTGTGGGACAGAGCGAGACGCGCTCAGTGGGGCTGACAGTACCTTAAAGGCCACCTGGATGATCTCCTCCGTGTTGGCGGGGTTGCACAGCACAGCCAGGCCGATCACGTACTCCCGGAAGTCGATGCTGCCGTCGTGGTTCTGGGAAGGGATGGGAGACGTCAGTGAGCAGGGCCGCTCGCCGACCTGCTGCTGGGCACAGCCCTCGAGGTGAAGGGCGGGTCTGCCAGCAGCTCAACACCCTCGGGAGCTGAGCCGACTGGGAAAAGAGTTTGTGCGGAGGTGGAACAGCAAGCAGGGGGCCCACGCATTCCTAGATCACAAGGAAGAAAACGGTATTTCCGTTTCACAGTAAACACAAACATTTTATCACCAAGGCCCCTTTAGAGGGGCTCCATGGCACCCAGCAAGGTTCTTTTTTTTTTTTTTATGTATTTGTATTGATTTCAGAGAGGAAGGGAGAGGGAGAGAGAGAGAAACATCAAGGATGAGAGAGGGTCATGGATCGGCGGCCTCCTGCACACCCCCCACTGGGGATCAAGCGTGCAACCTGGGCATGTGCCCTGATGGGGAATTGAACCGTGACCTCCTGGTTCATAGGTCAATGCTCAACCACTGAGCCAGGCCGGCTGGGTCCAGCGTGGGTCTTGAGCTCAGCCTGGCTGGGAGCCCCTCTGGAGGCAGGATCCAGGACTTCCATCCCACGCGGGGCTGAAGTGCACCCTCCACCCTGGAGGGAGGCCCTGCCACGCTGGCCAACTCCAGTGGGTCACGAAAGGGTCACTAAGCAACCCTCCACCTGTAGACAATGGAAGGGAGAGGAAAAGGGCGAATTGAGGCACAATCACAGCGACGTTCTTTCCTCTTTCCAGCCCGAAACTGCAATCAACCAGCACCCAGGGGGCGAACCTGAGCTCCATCCGTGCCCCTCAGTGGTACCAGGCCCCTGGAGATGCGGCAGCTAAGCCTCTACACCTACACCTAACCAGCGTGACACTAGGGTCTACACACCCCACGAGGTGTTTCATGAGGCCACGCTGGAGAAGGGGTTGGTCATTCTCACCCAGGCTGACTGAAGACAACCTTTTCCTAACCATCAAGGACTCACCTAGACAGGAACTGTGTAAGGATGGAATGGGCAGAAAGAGGAGAAAAGAGAGAGAGAGAGAGGGAGAGAGAGAGAGAAAGGGGGAGAGAGGGCAAGGCAGAGAGGGAGGGAGGACGGGAGGAGGAGATGGGAGAAAGGAAGGAAGGAAGGGAGGGAGGGAGGGAGGAAGGGGGGGAGGGAGGGAGGGAAAAGGAAAAATTAGATGGGAGAGAGGGAAGGAGAGGGGAGGGAGGAAGTAAGAGAACCTTAAACGCACTATGAACTACCATCCCAGGTGTTACAGTCATTTTGGCAGCAAAATCGTCAAGCGATGAGTTCCCAGATAAACAACGAGCTGACAGCAACATGGCTAGGGCGGAACGTGATGGACTCACCAATGTTTGGCACCGGTGAGAGTGTTATCCTTACATAAAACAGACCCGGCCCTGCAGCAGCCAACAGAGAAAGGCTCGAGTCTTGAAGATACTCTACAGACACAAGAGGCCTCGGTGTTCAAAGTCAGTCCAGGCTCCGTTACCCAGGAGTCAGGGAGGGGGTGTTCTGCTCACCCAGATACCCCTGAAGAGTGCATTTCTACTCACCTACCGAACGGCGAGACCCATTTTCTAGGAGTCAACTGTTTTATCCACTTAGCGCTACAGAGAAACCTTGGAAGTAAGTAATTCTAAGAGCATTTCAAGATCAACAGGCACGTCCAAAAATATTTCTAAGGCCCGACTAGGGCTTACTCTCATCAGTGAGTTGTGCAATCCACCGATGAGATGTCTGACCGAGGCTGCTATATAAAATCAACTTTTACAAGCAGATGCACTATCACTCGGAAAAAAGTGCCCTTTAAAATAATGTATGAATGTTGACTATCCTGGGAACGGAGCACACCGTACTTTTCCTGCCACAAGTCATAGAATTCAGTGCATTAAATAGAGATGAAGGTGTTTTGCAAAATCACCTGGGGTATTTTGAAACTTAAGAAATGTAGAGGTGCAATTTCACGTATTTTTTTAAAAAAATCAATGAACGTTATTTTCACCTTACTATGTTGACTGCATTGCTTGATATTAAAAATTTTAAAATAATGGGATGGAGTGCCAGGCTCTAGGTATCCTCCCACATAGAAATGGCAAAATTAAAAAAAAAAAAAGTATCCGGTAAATACTCCCTCTTACATTGAAAAATGTGCCTTTAAAACATCAACTATTGGATGAAGACTAAGAAATCTGTTTAATTTTTTAAAATATGCTTTTTGTTGATTTGAGAGAGAGAGGAAGGGAGAGGGGGAGAAACAGCCATCGGCCGCCTCCTGCACGCCCCCTACTGGGGATTGAGCGCGCAACCTGGGCACGCACGCCAACCTTTTGGCGCGTAGGACGATGCCCGACCACCAAAGCCACACGGGCCAGGGCACCACTCAGAAATCCAATTATTCATCCCAGGCCAAAGATCTGGTTCCTTGGGCCAATCCAGAGTTTGGACGGAATGTTCTAGCATCCACACTAGAGACCGAGGTTACTGGTACAACTCTTAAACATTTGTTCGTGTGAAATTAGTTTGTATAAATACACAGACGTTTCTATTCCCTGAAGAGAACAGAAAGACGGGAAGCGCAGGTAACTTCAGATGCTCTCGCCTGTGCGTGCGTGCGGGAAGGGACTCACAGGAGCAGGGGATCCGTTCCCTTGAGGAACAAGTGCCATGCTCCCTACCACCCCCAGTGGGAGATCCTGGTCTTAACTTTGAGGAAACATTTAGTAAAATGAACTGGGGGGGGAGGGGACAGGGGGCGGGGGACCGTGCGGCCACGCTGCCCTCTCCACAGCCATCGCGCGGAAAGGTTAAATTACAGCTTCACGTTCTGAGCTCCGACAAGGCACCTGGCAGTGTCCCCTCCCCAGGCCGGGTTCCTGCCCCGTGCCGGACGCCTTCGTAAGCTCACCCTGAGAGACAGACCCGATATCACCTGTGGCTGCTGGCAGCGGCCTCGCCCTATCCCAGTGGTCGGCAAACTGCGGCTCGCGAGCCACATGCGGCTCTTTGGCCCCTTGAGTTTTTAGCAAATGCCAGCTTAGGAGAACCCTAATTAAGTTAATAACAATGTACCTACCTATACAGTTTAAGTTTAAAAAATTTGGCTCTCAAAAGAAATTTCAATCGCTGTACTGTTGATATTTGGCTCTGTTGACTAATGAGTTTGCCGACCACTGCCCTACCCAGCCACACCTGGTCCGAGCAGCTCAGCGGACCAGGCTTAACTTGCAGGGGGAACATGGAAGGGACCCGTGTGCTCGGCCCAGGGCGGGATCACGTGCGTGTGGTTTCATGAATGTTCCGTGACGGAGCTGACGGTGAGCGCACAGGCCAGAGGCCACCCTCTCCCAGTTCCACTGGGGCTTCCCCGCAGGCCGCTGAGGGCTGGTCACGGGCCAGTGACATCATTTCCACAGGCACACCTTTCCTGTAAGGGGGTCCAGAGGGAAAGGAAGAATTCATCCTCCAACTCAGGGGGGCCCTCCGAAGGAACCTGGGAGAGGGAGGAGGTGCCCTGAAAACCGGAGAGGCAAGAGGGGGAGCCCAGTGCATAGCGGGCAGGTGAACCGAGGCTGAGTCTCCATGAGCGGACTCTGGATTCTGCCTACGCCGCCGTCACCACCTGCATCAGGATGATAAAGCCCAGCCAGGGGCCACCCCCGAGGAAGGCACGACGGGGGTGTCCGTGTCTCGGATGCCCATCTTCCTTCTCCCGATACTGGCAACGCCGACCCGCCTGCTGGGCCTTGGTTTCGGCTGAGACATTTGCAAAACACAGCGTGTGACAGCCTTCCTTCAGAGCTGTGGCTGTCAGCTCTGGCTGCTTGTTAGAATCACTAGGAAGCTGGAAAGGTACTCATCTCTGAGCCCCACCGCTACAGATCCTTAGTGAGCCCGTTTGGAGTGGGACTCAGGTACCAGCCTTCCTCAGGAGCTGCCCAGTGAGTGCCCATTACAGCCAGGGCTGGGAACCTGCACGGAGGAGCCACAGATATTGATATATCGGTTTATGTAAATACTAGTGGCCTGGTGCATGAAATTTGTGCTTGGGGGAGGAGAGCTATGTCCCTCAGCCCGTCCTGCACTCTCTCCAATCTGGGACCCCTCCAGGGATGTCCGACTGCTGGGCCTAAACCGGCAGTCGGACATCCCTTTCACAATCCAGGACACCGCTGGCTCCTAACCACTCACCTGCCTGCATGCCTGATCACCCCTAACCACTCTGTCTGCTGGCCTGCTTGCCCCCAACTGGCCTTCTCGCCCCCAACTGCTCCCCCGACCGGCCTGACCACCCCCAACTGCCCCCCTACCAGCCTGCTCAACCCCAACTACCCCCACCCCCGCCAGCCTGATCACCCCTAACTGCCCCCGCCCCGCGCCAGCCTGCTCGACCCCAACTACCCCCCCCCACCAGCCTGATCACCCCTAACTGCCCTCCCCTCCTGGCCTGATTGCCCCTAACCACCTATGCCTCAGCCCCACCTCCATGGCTTTGCCCAGAAGGACCTCCAGAAGGTCTCCTGGTCTAATTAGCATATTACCCTTTTATTAGTATAGACAGACATTTCTGCATTGCTGTGTATATCATAGAACTGATTACCATTTATGTGATTTTCCTTTCTTTTTTTTTTTTCTTTCGTTGTTTGCTTTTTCCCTGCCTGGTTTCCAGAGAGGAACAACGACAATAATAACATTCCTTGTTCCAGGGCAGGGCAAGACATGACAGGCGCTGGCTGGGAGCTGGGCACGCCTGATCACGTATGAAGTCCACGCCCGAGGGATCGTGCTGGTCCTTACAGCCGCTATGGGGATGCCCTTCTCTCCCCCACGCCCCAGACCCGCTTTACAAATGTAACGAAACCCAACCAAACTGCTACATGCTTTTTCCACCACGGAAGAATTCTAGAACTTGAGACAGTTGCTCCACCATAAAAAAAAAAAAAAGAAAGAAGAGACTACTATCCTTCTATAAAACCGCCTCTTCCCCAGTCCCAAACCTGTTTCTATAGTTAAACAGGTTTCCAAGGAAAGCATTTTCCAATTCATTTACATCATGGAAATGCCAGATGTAAAATTAAGAGGAAACACAGATTTTGAACATCGCTCCTCCTCACCTTTTATAGCAAAAAAAAAAAAAAAAAGTATTTCCTGAGGGCTTTTTTGATTTATTCCACATTTTTTTCAAAATTCAATTCTCACCAACAACACATTTCTTGCTCCTTGGACTGCATTCACGCTATGAGCAATAACCTATTTAAATCCATTGCCTTACAACCCCACCCTGTGGCCCCATCACAGCTGTGAGTCCGTACAAATCCAGCATCTCACAAAGCCGATACACAAACCACTCACAAGCCTTCTCGTGGCGAAGCTGTTTTAATGAAGCAGTAAAAGCAGCCTGCGTTGTTGGGGAAGAGGTCGCCGGGAGATGACAGCTGGGGGACGGGGTGTCTGTAGCCCCGCAGACAGCACGGGGGGAGGGAAGGGAAGGGGGTGCTTTTGGCAGACGGTCCTGTCCTCTGGGGACAGGGGAGGGCCTGCCCCCTCAGAGCCCGCCTCAGGAATACATGGTCAGCTGCAGCCACTCCTGGATGGACACCTGGATCCGGCCGTCTGCATCCCGATCCAGGGATTTGAAGGCCCGGAACATGGCGTCCAGGCGGACCAGGCAGCTGATGAAGTTGTTGAAGTCCATGCTGCCATCCTCGTCGTCGGCGTACCGCCGCACGATCATGTGGTACAGCTGGTCGTTGAGCTGGAAGCCGGCGGCCTGCAGAGCGCCCCGCAGCTGGGAACTGGGCAGGGCCCCGGAGCGCGCGTGGTCGTACTGCTTGTACACGCACTGCCACTTCTTCAGGTTGCTCCACAGGTACTTAAACTCCTCAAAGCCCAGCTTCCCGTTCGTGTCGTTGTCCATCACGGACACGATGCTCCGGCAGGTGTCCAGGCTGAAGCCCTCCGTCTTCAGATCCTTGTGCTTGGAGAGGACTTTGTTGAGAATGTGCATGAGGTCAGTGGCCCCCACCTCCATGTCCGGGCCCGCCAGCTGGGCAAAGTGTTGCCGAAACCGCCTGACCTCCTCGCTCTCGTGGGCCTCCACGTTGGTGAAATGCTGCTGGGTGGGAGGTGGCTCTGGGGTGTACTGAGCGGCCGCGGCCTCGCTGATGAGACTCACAAGTCCGCCAACGATCCCTCCAACATTGCCCCGTCCTCCTCCTCCTCCTCCTCGTCTCTGACCTCCTCCTCCAAGAAGGCCTCCCAGGGCTTCCCCGAGGCCTCGATCTGCCCCTTCCAAAAACGCCTTTGCGAGAAACATGCTTTCCGTTGAATAAGAGAGATGAGGAGAGCTGAAATGGAGCCTGCGGAGCTCCCGGGTGGAAAAACTGGCTTTTCTGTCCCTGCCTCCGCTGCACCACGCCCCACGGCCCACATGCGGCCCACATGCCATGGCTCACCTCCCACTGAAGTTGCCTGAATTCCACTAGGTCCTAGCACCTGCCATTTTTAGGGAGCTCTTCTGATGAATATTCCTGATCTATAATAATAAAAGTATAATATGCTCATTAGACCGGATGTCCTTCTGGATGAAGCCGGGTCTGTGAGGGAAGCCTGGGTCCCGGGTGCCAGAGGGAAGCCGGTGCCGGCAGTCGGGGGAAGGCAGGCCTCCTCTGGCAGGGATTTTGTGCATTGGGCCTTTAGTATGTCTAATAAATACTCACAAGTGATCGTGTGTAGTGCACATGGGAAGCAATAACATCTGTAAATGATCTGTGTGCCATCGATCCCGGTGCTCTCAGCACGCGCTTTCCTGACAGAAGGAAAGCAAGACTCTCTTTTCTAAGGGATATTTATGTGCAGGGTGGAACGGGAGAATTACTGGGCAATGGAGCCTATTTACTTGATTCCCTGCCTTTGGCAAAGATTTCCAAAATCCAGTGTTCTTAAGAAAAATGTGGAAGGGGGTTTTTTTAAAATGCAGAGATTCTGCCCGGCCGGCGTGGCTCAGTGGTTGAGCGACAACCTATGAACCAGGAGATCAGGGTTTGATTCCCGTTCAGGGCACACGCCCAGGTTATGGACTCGGTCCCCAGTAGGGGGCGGGCAAGAGGCATCTGATCAACGATTCTCTCTCATCATTGACATTTCTCTCACTCTCCTTCTCCCTCCCTCTCTGAAATCAATAAAAATATTTGTTAATAAAAATAATAATTTTAAAAATTCAGAGATTCTGATTCTGTAGCCAGGGATCATGAGCTATATTTTTGGAATCTCTTTTGAAATGTGGCATTCATACAGAAAAATGTACAAATCACTGAGGTATAGCTCAACACTTCACAGACGGCACAACCACAGGTCAAGGAACAGACTATCAGCAGCACCCCCAAAACCGCTTTGTGCCTCTTTCCTAAAGATATTCTCTTCCCTCGAGGGGAACCACTACCCGACATCTAACACCATAGATTCCTTTTCATACCTGAAATCCATGGAATCTTGCAGCATGTACTTTTCTGATATCTTGGTGTTTAAAAAATATATTTGCTTTTATTGATCTTAGAGACGGGGGAAGGGAGATGGACAGAGAGAGAAACCATTAATGGTACCCAACGGGGAGCAATGAATTCCGCTGAGGAAAGGAAAGGGTGGCATTTACCTGCGAGAGAGGAGAATATGCAGGCCTCCCCCTCGGATGAGTCAGAGTTCTCCCAACAGACATGGGATGAGAAGGGACACAGCACAGTAAGAATTGGAGTGGGAAGGGGTTTGAATGCCATGAGTCAGTCCATCTCATAGGTTACTGTGGGAACCTCTGACAGCTCAAATATGAAGTAAAAAAAAAGAAAGAAAGAAAGACTAGATATGAAATGAATTGTAAACTGTATGGTCCTGGTATTGACTGATGGCTATTCTAATACTAGAGGCCCAGCACACAAAATCGTGCACGAGTAGCTTGCTGCCCGCTTGGTGTCTCCCCACCCCCTCACCCACCGCGGGCAGGCACGTGAGGAGCGTGCCTGCCCGCGGTGGGTGAGGGGGTGGGGAGACACCAAGAGGTGGTCAGTGCCCCTGGTGGCTACTGGTCGAGTGGCCGTTCTGCTTATGGTCCCTGGACTTTTATTTTATAGGATTATCAGGGAGAGACCGGTGGCTAAGGAGCATGCTCTGTTGAGGACGTGAAAGCGATGCCTCCTTCTGCCACACCCAGTGGTTTGTGTAAAATTTCCCGACACTAGTTTTATGGCATAATGAGTCCAATAACTGGCCTCATGGGTACGATAAAGGCCAAATGTCTTCCTTAACCACAAAGCAGCAGCGCCGTAAAGGGACTGTCTTCCTTTCGGGGGACCCCAAGGGATTATTTGGCCTCAGACAGGTTGAAACCCATTCACTTCTCTCTGAGGAAACGGGATGGCGCTGTCTTTATAGCGCTGGAAATTAACCTGATGGCACCCCCCGCCACATACAATGCGCCTCCTTACGCCCATCGGAAGCGTTTTCCACCCGGTTTCAATCCGGTTCCTCTCGCTTATTTTCTGTGAAGATGGAGGGCATTTGGCTAACGGTTTCTCATAAGCCATCCCCGGGTAAAAGTCTGTTACTAGAGCATCAAGCCTTCTCTCTCCTGGACTCTCTAATGCCCTGAGGCTGTTGATTAGAACATCAACCGCAACTCTGGTTGCTGTATGGGCCTCTCTACTGCCTACATCTGGGGAAAAAGGGAGTAGGGGAGGAGACCACGTCTGATGGCAAACCACCTCAATTTGAGGGGGAAGGGTTATGGAATGTAAAAAGCAAACAGTGACACGTGAGTGCCATCAGCAACCTTCTCCAGAATCATCCCGAAGTGGAAACAACCTAACTGCCCCTCCTCCCTCCCCCTCCCCCCGCCCCCTGGCTGGTGAGTGGATAAACAGAGCATGGTCTATCCACAGAGCGGAGCACTATTTGGCGGTACAAAGGAATGAATTACTTCCTTGACATGGAAGAACCTTAAAAACATGCTAAGTGAAAGTAGCCAGACACGAGACCATATAGTGTAGGATTCCATTTATACGAAATGTCTAGAAAAGGCAAATCTACAGAGACAGGTCTCCATTCTAGAGCAGGTCTAGAATAACACAGAAGGAAAAGGTCTCTCTTCTAGACCAGATCTAGAACAACACGGAAGAGCAACTTTTTTTGGAGGGCGGGGTCGGGGGGGTGGGAGGTAGGTAGGTGACAGGAATTACAAGTTAAAGGCACAAAAGAATCATATTGGGCTGATGGCAATATTCTAAAACTGTTTTATGGTGATGGTTGCACAACTTGGTAAATTTACCAAAAAAATCATGATTGAATTGTATGTTTAAAATGGGTACATTATATGATGTGTAAAATATGCCTCAAGAAAGTTACTTTTCAAAAAGTCAACAGGACCGTGTGTGGTAAAAAGAAGACTGAACTCGGAGTTCTCGTCCTGGACCGGCCATGTACTAGCTGGGCAGCCTTGAGTGTGGAACGTCCTGCCTAGGGCTGGCCGCCTTCTGCAAAAGGAGGAAGATGGGCCATCTGACCCCAAAGGTCCTTTAGCTCTAAAATCCTGTGAAGCCAGACTTTCATGTGCCATGACACCGTGACAGCTGGAGCATTCTCACCTGGCAGTCAGTTCCTTCTGGTGCCCAAGTCTTTCTATGCTATGTATTCATTTAATTCAACCTTGCTTTATCCTGGGTCTGGCTCCATAACATTTATTATTTTTTAAAAAATATTTTGTTATTCATTTCAGAGAGGAAGAAAGAGGAAGAGAGAGAGAGAAACATCAATGATGAGAAAGAATCGTCCATTCTTTCTCCTGCACGCCCCCTACTGGGGATCAAGCCCGCAAACCCAGACATATGCCCCGAATGGGAATAGAATTGTGTGACCTCTTAGTTCATAGGTCGCGCCAGCTGGGCTGGCTCCACAACATTTAAAGGCATGATTACGTACCCTTACCCCTTTCTTTGACATATTGTCTGGTTTTCAAAAGTATTTCTGATTGCAACCTGTCAAGGATTTGCACCTCCACACGGAATTCCAAAGTGGGGGCAGTGAGCCGGGTCTGGAATACCACAGGACACAGCACTCCCTCCCTGAGAGGAGCCTTTCTTTCGGGTGGGGTTCTCACCTAACTCAACATGGTCTGGACCAGACCCTCCCAGTTTACTGATGAGACTGTCATGTTGGATGAACTCCAAAGTCTTTCTAGATCCATAGAGATAATCCCTATTCTGTTTTCTTTACCATCTTCAGACTGCTGCTCAGTCACAGGAGGAAACTGAATTGGTCTGACATGTGTGCTCTTTACAGAGGCCTGACCTCTACTTCCCCGGGCTCCAGGAGGAGGCCAGCGACTGCCCACTTGCTCCCGTTAAAACGCGAAGCTTTAGTGCTGTGGTCTCCTCTCCGTTTCCTTTACGCTTCTCCTGGGTGTCCTTGCACGAAGGAGCCAAAGCTAAAGCAGATAAGTCTCATGCTTATGTGGATTATCGCTCGGGTCACAACAGCCAGTGAGCGAAAGTACTAGGATGGGCTCCGTGCGGGAGCTAAGTTGACCTGAGAATTGAAGAGGGAAATGGTCAGACACATAGGACCACCACACTTTCAGGACAACTTGCACGACCGAACAGAAGAGGTCACCTGTCCCACTCAGAACGTCATAGCCTTTCTCTGTGCATTAGATCATACATGCAATAGACCAGATTTCATAGATCAAACCCTGATGGCCTGAGGTGGGAAGGTAGATGAGGTCTTTTCCCAGGAGCTACAGAATATGACAGTCCTATCAAACCTGAGCTGGAAATGCAAAGGATAGAAGATGCCACTGTTGGTTGCAACAATTCGCCTCTGCCATTGTAGCAATAAAGCAGCGACATAGAGAATGCATGGATGAATGGGCATAGTGGTGTCCCAATAAAACTTTATTGACAAAGCAGGAGTCAGGCTGTATTTGCTCCACCAGCTGTAGTTTGCCGGCCCCTGTTAAGCTGGTGAAAACAAAGCTTGCGGGGAAGGTGTAAAGACTAGGTTGGAGGGTCGCAGTCAGTGCTTATAATAACCATTCTTAATGTGTAGGATACTCCCCATCTGATTGGAAGGGGTTCGCTCTGAACCTTTATTCCGGACTAATCTGTTGGCCTCTTGTTTGGTACCTCCCGCAGGTCTAACTCGTGGAATATGGTCCATCTTGGCAGAGGAGGGAGAGTGGTTTCTGATTCCTAAGCTACCGTCTGGCAGTACCATTGTGCTCACGCCGACCACAGCCGAATAAATTTAGGTGGCTCCTTTTCCCATTCTGCACACAATTTGAAAACTGTCATGCTTTCTCCCATTTCTGCCTTCGGCCTGGCACTTGTTTCTTCTGGCATTACCACGTACTCCATTTAAATATCAGGCAGGAGAGTGTGAGTGCCCATGAGCACTTGGACAATCTGTGGCCACTGTAAACTCCTGTAGATCTCTGATCGCGGCTTCGCATTACGTGGAAAGAAGGCCTTTCTTTATCCCGAGCTCTTCTCATCTGCCCTCCTCTTGGTCCTAGTTCAAGTGTGAAGTCATGGGTGCCAATGGATAACAAGCATCCTTGCTTGTCCAGTCCTGTTAGAGAAGGTAGGGGCTGTGTGATATACAGATATGCTGCTCATGCTGAGAGTCGGGACAGGCATTGACATGGCTTACGTGGCTTACATAAACAGAGAAATCGGCCTGAGTGGCAAGGTGAATGCCTACTCAGCTGTGCAAGTTGTTCTGAAAGTTTGGGGCCATATATCCCACAACGTCAAAAAGTATCTACTGCCCTCGCTGGTTTGGCTCAGTGGATAGAGCGTCGGCCTGCAGACTGAAGGGTCCCAGGTTCGATTCCCAGTCAGGGCACTTGCCCGGGTTGTGGGCTCCATCCCCAGTAGGGAGCGTGCAGGAGGCAGCTGATCCATGATTCTCTCTCATCATTGCTGTTTCTATCTCTCTTTCCCTTCCTCTCTGAAATCAATAAAAAAATATATTTTTTAAAAAGTATGTACTATCTGGCTCTTTTACAGAAAAAGTTGCCAGCCCCTGAAATACAGCTTTGTCACCAGGGAGGATACACTCTGTGATGACGATGAGCATCGGCTGGGACACTGAGCAGGATGCATCATGTGATGGAGTATAGAGGCGACAGAACGGGGCAGGGTTAAGCTTCTGGGTAAGGTTACTTGCAAGAGGTCGGAGGCAGACTGTCAAGCTGGCAACAGAGATGCCACGCCTACGGAAACCCTGAGGACGGTCTCGCAAGTAAATCCGACACTGTCCGCAAGCCCACACTGTGACAAAGCGAGCGATGACGCTGTGATGGGCATTGCAGGACACTGGTATCGCCGTAAAAACGACTTCTGAATACATGAAGTGTTGAGCAGACACCGTGTCCACCGATTGTTTCGGCCCTCAATTCTAATCCCCAGGACATCGGACGGATCCCACATCATCTTCTGAATCCAGAGAGTTCAGTATACATTTATGACGATAAAGAAGCTAAACTATACGTAAGGATGAAAAGGGTCTTTTCTCAAAGACATGGGACCGCTCCAAAGGGGAGCAGCCCAAAGCAGCGCCGAGGCCGTGCCTGGGGTCATGAACGCCATCTTTCTCTGGGACCCCACCTGCCATCAAATACCTGAGCGTCCAGAAGAGCAGGTCGGCGTGACAAAGGGAGCTCAATACACAGCATATTTTTCAGGACAAATGGAGACAAAAGCTATACGATGGTTTTGTAGGCTAGCCAAGAACATACGGGGATATGGAGGGATATTCAGGTCTGTCCTCCGTCCCCAAAACACCAACCGCAACTACATGAGACTTGGGAAAAGATTCAGAGAGGTGAGCCCTGGCTCCGTGGTTAGAGCATCGGCCTGTGGACCAAAGGGTCTCGGGTTCGATTCCTGGTCGTACCTTGACTGCAGGTTCAAACCCCTCCCCCCCCCCCAAGTTGGGGCGTGAGTGGAGAGGCAACGGATGGGTAGGTCTCTAGCTCATTGATGTTCCTTCCTCTCTCCCCCTCCCCCATCCTTCCCACACTCTCTGAAAATCAGTGGAAAAAATCTTCTCACCCTTTGGGTGAGGATTAAAGTCATAATAATCACAAATTTTTTTTAAAAAGATTAATTAAGGGAGGAAACTAAGAAGGGGAAACAGAGGGTAACGTGGGAAAGAACAAAGGAGGGGCCCGTGGGAGTGCTACACACAGTTACAGCTATCAGGAGAGCAACGGGGACACCCCACCCTTTCTCCTTCCCGCCCCTCCTCCCCCTCTCCCCACCCCGCATGCAGCATTGAATTTAGCAAGCTAAGCCACGGGGAGAGAAACAAACTGTGAAGCCACTGAACTTCCTTGCCGTTCCCCCGGAACGTTCCCCCGGCGAAACTGCTTGCAGAGGCTGAGAAACCAAGCCCGGCGTGGAAGTGGACACGGGGACAGGGCGGGGCGGCGGTGACGGGGCTCAGCCTCTCGACACGAAGCGACTCGGCGCAGGCTCAGACATGCAGGCGCGTCCCGAACAACACGAGGAGAGAGAAGGACAGACGGAGGCAGAGGGGGGAAAGGGAAAGAAGAGACGGTCAGGCGCATTAGCTAGTCGTTCTCCGGATTATTTTTTTTCTCTACCTTCCGCTGTGTCGGAGATCGAAGGACAAGTGCTACCCAGACCAGGTCTGTATCTAAAGTCAAGTCAGTGAAGAAAAGAAGTGAAGAAGAAAATCACAGTCATGATGGATATGGGAGCCAACTGACACAGAACTGTGATTGGCCACATTAGCTCCCAGGGCTCACCGCCTCCGAACTCCTGGAGCCAGCTCGATTCTCAAGGTCAGAAGGAGTCAACCGGGCCAACTAGGGGTTACTTTGATCCTCAGCGCACCCTCCCTTCCCGTCTCCCAAATCTTCCCATACGTGGCAGTGCCACGGCAACAATGGGGCTGGTGGCAGGTGCCATCCGTCATCCAAAGACAGAACTGCTGTCCCGGCAACCCCGTCGCCGCCGGTGATGACAGTCTGACACCCTAACGAGAGGGCAACCTCTGTGGACATAATTCTTAATTTCGATGAGAAAATCCTGGTGAGCACTCATGTCTACACTTCCCTTTCGGTTCCTATCTCATGCCACTTCCCACTCCCCCACCTCCTGTCCTTATTGGTACGTCCCTGCCATCTTCCTTCCTGTCCTATTTATGGAAACTTTACTTAAAAGCACTTGCCTGGTGTCTGGAGCCCAACTATAGAAATCTCTCAGGACGAGTCACAGCGTGAGTGTCAAGTTCCTGTTTCCCCAGCCTGCACAGCGAGAGCCCATTGTCTCCTCCCTCAGAGAGGAAGGGAGAGAGAGAATCATGGAGGGGCTGCCTCTTGCACGCCGCATGCTGGGGGATCGAGCCTGCAACCCGGCATGTGCCCTGACTGGGAATGGAACCGTGACCTCCTGGTTCATAGATCGACGCTGAGCCACGCCGCCTGGTCCTTTCCCCTAAACCTTCATCACACCGTAAAGCAGTGGCAGACTACTGCTATTATGGAATGTAATGAAGACTGGACATTTCACGAACAAGGAAAGATTACTTGTATGATACAAGCAAGCCCCGAAGAGAGGCCCGGGCAGGACCTATAGAAGAAGGTAGCCGAACCTCATGATGTTAAAGAATAGTTCATCTCTGACATCACAGAGTACAGTCATTAGGAAGCTTGGGGGGTGGGGAGAGCTGGGAAAAAAAGACTAAAAGCCCTGTCCTGGTTTCTGTCATCAAGCTATAATTTCTTCGCAAAATACCTTTTCCCCCAGTGGTTATTAGAGAACTGAGACTTCTGGTGCCCGACAAGATGGAATGAGCCAGTGAAGTCTATCTCGCCTTCTGATTACAACTAGAAACTGACGAAAATGCAAAAGGCAGCGACCTCTGGGCACAATGCAGGAGGCTTGGTGAGGAAAGTCAAAAAGGGGTGAGCAATCAGGAAGGCACGGAAATCCTGGACATCGCTAATGAGCTGCTGAAAGAAAAGAACTACCGGCTCAGGATTCTTTATGCAACGAAAGTATTCTTCAGGGGTGAATGCAAAATAAAGTCCTCCTCAGACAAGAGAAAATAAAGAGATCGCAATCCTTAGTATTGACCCAAATGAAATGCAAACCTACATGTGCACAAAAACTTACGCCTGAAGGCTTAGAGCAATGGCATTTGTCACTGCCCCAAATCGGAAACAAATCAAATGTTCCTCGGCGGAGAAATGGGTAAACCAAGCGCGGTGCGTCCACAGTCCATACAACGGAATACTGCTCAGCAATAAAAGGAAAGAGGTTGTTGATACATGCAACAACCTGGCTGAATCTCAAATGCATTAGGCTAAGTGAAAGAAGCCAGACTCGAAAGGGTAGATTCTGTTGTCAGGGGTTAAAGGTCAGGACGGGGCTTGGCTGCAAAAGAATAGCTACAAGGGAATATTTTTGTAACTGTTGTGTATCTTGAACCGTGCCTCTATGCATTGGTTAGAACTCATACAACCTTAATCCAAAGAGTGAATTTTATGTACTAAAAACAAATTAAAATATAGAGAACTTGATACACTGTTCTAAGGAAACTTTTTGACAATTCAGTTGTGTAACTTTATGTACTTACATATTCATAAGCAGAAAACTGTGTCCCCAATATCGTGGCAAACGGCCAAGCATTCATTAAAACCTTTGTTATAAAATGTTATTTAGAAAATAAAATCGATTTGATTTTCACACATTTGGGGTGGGGGGCGGGGTGGAAATCCAGAAACCTTAGAATACAATAGCACCACCAGGTCATTGATGTATGAGTTTAGAGATTTTAAAATTCTTACCAGTTACATAACCTTTCCGATTCTATCTGATAAACATGACTATAGGAGCATGATATGGATACCTGGCCTGGTGTTTCAAATACACAGACACCATCATCACTGTGACAAAGCACATACATGGGTATTCTTATGATTAGGATTGAGGCAAGAAAACAAAACCATGCAATTAAACCTCGGGCTCAACCCTGCTGAGGCAAACCCTGACCTAACACGTTTTTCTTGCCTGTGCTACTGATGCATGCTCTTGGGGAGCAGGGCACGCCTGCTTGTGGGAGACTGGGTTTACCATACCCTGTCGAAGAGTGCGAACAGCTGTCTCAGCACATCAGAAACGGGCAACTTCAAATACTCGGCAAACTCTTCGATTCCAATTCTTCCTCCTTTAGAGGAGCTTGCAATAGCCGCGTATTCGTCCAAGTGCTTCCGGATGCCGTCCCAATCCAGTCTGGAGGGAGAATTAGAAATACGGGGATGTGTGTCAGCAGAGCCCACGGACACGGACAGTCGGGGGGTGAGGGCGTGCGCTGGGGGGTGGGAACTGCCGGGGAGAGGTCAATGGGGGGAAAAGGAGACCCATGAAATACTTTCAACAATAAAGAATTTAAATTAAAATTTTAAAAAAAGAAGCTAGTGAGATAATCCACAATGAAAAAAAACACAAACAAAACCAACATGGTATCAGCCCTTCCCAACCCACACGCGATTTAAATGGACACCGGCGAGTCGCTTGTCTCGGGGAAACACTGTAAGGAGAATAAAATGTGTGTTTTCAAGTACAAACTGAACATGTGCTCAGGCTTCTAATTCTCTTACAGGATATTTGTGCGACTGTAAATTCCCCCGAATATCTAAGGGGAAGAAAAATAAGCGAAGAAGAGTAATGTGGCAGGATAATAAACGACGCGTGAGAAGAAAATCAGAAATCACATTTAAATCTACACGTTACTCGGCAAGTCAACAGTACTGACGGAGTGGTTAAAAAAATGCAGCTTTTTCTTTCAAGGAGCTTTCTGGCTAGAAAAAAATCACATTTCACAAAATGTTGGGATACGGACATTCATTAGACCAAACCCACTTCCTCCAATTCTAGTTATGAAAAATCGTAACTAGGGTGATAGACACTGGAAAATGTACTTGCATCATGTTCTCTCTTCTTTTATTAAATTTATTTGGGTGGCCTTGGTTAATAAGGTTATATAAGGTTCAAGTGCACATTTCTATAATATATCATATATATTAGTATATATATATATACGCACACACACACACACACAGATATTGCACTGTGTGCTCACCACCCAAAGTTTAGTCTCTTATATATTGGATCCATATGTTGGACCCATCACATCCTTTCTTTATCTTATAAACAGCTGACTGAACACATACTTCGTCTGTACCCGATTTCAGTGACTGTCTAAACTTATCCAATTGTGAACATCATATCAAAACATCTTGTTAGCTAAAAAACGTAGATAGCATTTGCTCTATCAGTTATCAAAACGTAATTTTTTAAATACTGAAAATACTGTATTTTCAATACAGTCACGGGCTCCGCAGCAGCTCCCTCCCAGGGAGGGTGCCAAGCCCCATGACATCATACATCCTGCGAGTCCCCCACGGGGCTGAAAGCAGAATGAACTGAGGACTGGGGGGCAGCGGGGGGTACATCACTCAGAAGGAATGTTTCCAAATGGTTCAAACTGGATCAGGACAGCACGAAGGGGCGTTTTTGCCTTTTTAGAAAAAAAGGAGGTAGCCAGAAGAAAAAGATAGGTCTTAGGGGTATTTAAAAACGTTAGTGATGGTCAGAATTGCTCCTCTCCGAGTCAATTCTTATTTTGAAAGAGGACTTCTGGCCACCCCAGACCCGTATCATCTCCTTATGCTGTCCGCTTGGTACAAAGGCAGCAGGACGGACTGAACACTCAACCACTCGGCCTTTTCCGAGTCAGGAGGCAGCGCCATCCACGTCCACACTGTCGCCTGGTCTCCTGTGACCAGCACATACAGGCTTGAGTTAACTGTTCTTGAAAAACACAAAACGGGATGAACTAAACGGGAGCCCGGCCGGCGTGGTTCAGTGGTTGAGCATCGACCTATGAGCCAGGAGGTCACGGTTGGATTCCTAGTCAGGGCACATGCCAGGTTGGGGGCTCCATCGCCAGTGGACGGGGGGGGGGGGGGGGGTGTGCAGCAGGCAGCTGATTAATGATTCTCTCTCATCATGGATGTTTCTATCTCTTTCTCCCTCTGACTTCCTCTTTCTGAAACCAATAAAAATATATTATAAATATTAAAAAAAAAAAAAAAAAGTAAAGGGGAGATACATGCATAAGCTTGGCTTTCCTAGTAAACACCAGAGCTGAGTCCTGGCTGGTTGGATGGTTGAGTGTCGTCCCGTGCACCAAAAGCCCTCCAGTTCGATTCCTGGTCAGGGCACATACCCAGGTTGCAGGCTCGATCTGGAGTGGGGGCCTGCAGGAGGCAGCTGATCGATGTTTCTCTCCCTTTCTCTCTCTCTCTTTCAAATCAATAAAAACAAAAACAAGACAAGCACCGGAGCTGAGCATTCATAAAACCAGAGAAAATAAACACACAGGAATTCAGATCTCTTTTGGACACTGTTAGGAAAAACGTCGTAATTTTAAAATACGCTTACTTCAATTTCCGGCTGATTTTGGTAAATTCCACCAGCCCGGCTTCCATAGGCAGGGTGAGCTGCCCCGCCGAGATCATCAGTCTGCAGTCTTCATAGGTGTGATCGGTCACGGGGATTTCCAGAGCCCTGAAAGCATTCAAAGGCAGAGTTTTCAAACAGGTAACGATGTTCCATTAGGCCTGAATGGGTCAACCAACAGCAGTGAACGGAAAAGTAATCCCTGCTATTGAAACAGTAGCTTTGGCTTTTTATTGCCAAAGAGGCATATTTCTCTACTTGTTCAGATTTACTATGGCCCCGAGGTCAAGGTCCTCAGCAATCTTACGTCTGCATGCGTCTGCCAGCTGACCACACCTGCTTTGTGTTTTAAGTACGATAACATTGTAACAGTTGATTTCCATCTCGTGGAAAGTGGTTATTTTGTGGAAAGTGCATGATTTGACTTGCCAAAATCAAGTGGGGGGATGAGGATGTTAGGAAGAAAACACCCAAATCCTTAAAACTGTGTTAAATGTCATTTACCAATACTGTTCACACTATCTACTGGTTACAATCACATATGGACACTCACTCTGCCATCAAATTCCGGACTCTACCAGCAAAAAGGACAGGATCTCTTTTTTCTTCGTCATTCGGTGCTTGAACAGGCATAAACTGAAAGATAAACACACCTTTTTATAACAACTGGCAGGGCTCCGACATCAAATACCAAAGCGATATCCTCTATGATAAAAGCCTAACATGCAAGTTGACCGAACGGTGCAACGACAGGCAGAACGACTGGTCACTATGATGTGCACTGACCATCGGGGGGCAGACACTCAACGCAGGAGCTACCCTCAGCCCGCAGGCCCCAGGCCAGCCAAGGCGGGTACCCGGGGGGGCCTCCCAATCGCTCCACCCGTCACCCCACATATCGGCCCCGATCGCCGGCCAGGCCTAGGGATCCCCCCTATGCATGAATTTTGTGCACCGGGCCTCTAGGTCATGTAGACGTTACCTAGCATCCTCTGAACCCTGTCTTTTGAGTGCATCAGGAAGTTGACGTGGTGGCAGGAACCCCGAGTTTGGATCAGGAGCTCTGGGTCTCCTTGTGTATTAACCAGCACCTCCTTTGCCTGTTCTGAATGGTCTCGTCGATTCTATAAGGCAGGCCCCGACCGCCTACTTCCCTGGCCGTTTGAGGATGGAACGAGCCCGTGTCTGGAATTCTGGGAGATAGAGAGCTATAGCTACTAAGATCTTCTCAGACCCGCACTGTCTACCAGTCCCTCCCCTGGTGTGAGGAGGTTACGGTGATGAT
Organism: Corynorhinus townsendii; assembly: GCA_026230045.1. NCBI lineage: Eukaryota > Metazoa > Chordata > Mammalia > Chiroptera > Vespertilionidae > Corynorhinus > Corynorhinus townsendii. Next base: position 6,269,129 of record JAPDVU010000011.1, on the reverse strand, counting down.
GATTTTGTCTTTTATGGTTTATCTTCTCCATCCATTCCTCTATGGGCCATATGTTCATCAATCGATGGAACTTCATGTTTTGTCATTTCATCTGCTTTTTTAAATCCTTCGTATTGGCTTTCTAGCATTTCCTTAACACCCTGTTTTGCTTTATGGCCATTTAAATGCACCTTTTTCTATACCTGACATTCTGTAACCCTCATTGGTACCGTCCTTGTTTTTATTAATAGCGTTCTAATGTTAGCAAGGTTTTGGTGCCGTATTTAAGTCACAACATGTATTTTGAGCACCTCCGATACATCAGGCAAGATGAATAGGACCCTATTTGAGTTCTAAGGGAAACAAATTTTTATAGGCTAGACCAACACAGCATATGCTCAGTATCATGACCCTGACCCCCAATTACAGATAGTGCTGAAAAGCTTCCTTAACTTTATTGAAAGTAAAACAGGTCGCATGGCCTGGATTCAGCCCAAGGTCGGTCAGATTCTAAGATCCTTGTTTTCCCCATGAAACCATCTTTCCTAGAGTGGGAGGGTGAGAGAGAGGAAATGGTGAACTTGGCTGGGAGTGGGCAGGGAAAAGCAGCCAAACAGGGTTCACAGAGCGCTGACTGATGGCTGACCTTGGCTTTTAAAGAATAAACATGATTCCATCCCCAACAGAATTATTCCTATGAACCGGGTACCGTGCTAGGTGCTTTAAATGCAGCAGTTCATGTAGCACATGATTTCACCAACAGAATTATACCAATGAACCGGGCACCATGCTAGTTGCTTTAAATGCAGTATTTCATTTCACCGAGCCTCCCAATTTTAGTCATAAGGAACTGGGATCCACAAAGATCAAATGCAGTAAATAGTGCTTAGGCACCTATTGCGTGCCAAGCTGCGCACTACGCCGTGAAGACCCTGCTCTCCAGGAGCTCTCCATGTCCCGGGGTAGAAGCGTATGGCAATGAGCTAAGCCCATCCATTAAGCACCTACTATGTGCTGAGAAATTTCTATTGGCGTCTTTATGCCATGAACTCTCTTAACAGTTCCTTGAGGCACGCTCTACCATTTCCATGGGATAGAAGGATGTGGCTAGAAGAGGTTAAACGGTAGAGCTAAAGCCACACGCATTGTGGCAGGGCCACCGTTGGGGACAAAAAGAAAGATTCGTGTAATGAACACCTCTTCTGGACTCACGCAGGCGTGTTTGCACATCTTGTGAGTCATGATGAGAAGCCTGTGGGCCATGGGGACTCGGAGATGGAGTCTGAGCAAGCGAGTGGCATGATGAGCAGGTGCGAGTTTCTGATCAGGGCCTTTGGTGGAAGGGAGTGGGTAAGCCAAAGAGGAAGAAGCTAAGAGCAGGAGGAACCCCAAGCATCAACCTGCAAGAGATGTGAGACCATGAGCAGAGGGAGTGGGATGTCGAGGACCGCTTGGGTGCAGGGACATTTCTCAGATAAGTGGATAGGAGTGATAGGATAATCTGCCACTGGTCATTTTACTTTGCTCGTTCATTCTGTTAACATCTTCTCCGAGGGGACGGTGGCATGCTGCAGAAATAGCCCCGTGGCCTTGGCTCTGCTGGGGAATCCTATGGGCCTCACGGCTTCCGTCCCCTCCCCTGTTGAGTGAAAGGTCTGACTACATGATCTCCAACATCCTTTCCAACCGGACTCCTGGGTTTAGCTTCCTGTTTCGTATCCAGTTATTCCTTAAGATGGAAAAATAAGCTAAGCCACCAGAGGTCCCCACATCACTTACATAACCAGAGCATCAACGTCTGCAAATGAGTTTTTCTAAAAATTCCCTTCAGCCTGTTCTGGTAAAAATCGCTCATATATGCTTGGAATGCAATCCCAGGAAGAAAACAGTGCTTTAAAATCAATGTTCGGAAAACCTCTAACAAAATGGTATAATAATGTCAAGTTTGATATTGCCCTATTACAATTCTTCATTTTGTGTTGTTGTTTCTTTTACGTGAAAGGCTCATTTACATATTTGTAGCATATACTGAAACCCAAGAAAAATAAACGGCAGCTTCGTTGTTAACCAAACACAATACAATGAGTGATGGCTTCGGTTTCTCTGATAGTATTTTCCATAAAATGAGTTTTAGTAACTCTCATAGGGACGTAGCATTCTATTCTTGAGGAGAAAAAAAAAAATCCATTGAGAGCAAAAAATCATTACAAGTCTAGGTGTGACTCTCATGGGCCCAGGCCTCCTGAGAAGCAATTCAATGGAAATTCTACTAAAAAGTCACCTCTCCTCGGGTTAGACCTTGCCCTCTAGCTCACGTTTCCCTTTTGTACGAGGCTGACGGCGTGCACATCCCCTTTCCTTGGGAAGGACGATGCACCAAAAAGGCTATTATCCATGGCAGTCCCCTGAGACACGGCTAAATCCCCCCGCGGCTTCCTGATCCCAAGTCTCCCCTTCACCTTCACCTTCTCTCGTCACCTGCCCGTGGCCACGCTGACGGCCCATCTGCCCTCTTGACTTCCCCGGGCCGCAGGGATTCTTCTCCACTCCATTTCCGCGTGGACATGAACCTGCGACTCGCGTCTCCTCCTCGCACAAGCTCTTCAGCCAGCGTTGTCCCTCGTGGCCTCGGAGGGTTTGCTTCTCCCCAGCCCGGGGCCTGCCGAGACCACGAGAGCCTCCTGGTCACTCTCAGGACCTGCTCACCCCTCTTTCTCTGCCCCTCCGGCAGCATCTGTCTGCCTGTCCACCCTGGTCTTGGGGAGTCAGACGTGGCCTTTCTCTCACCGAGGCTCTCTCACGGCCACACCCATGGTGCCAGTCACAAATCCTTGGTCACCTGTCCTGATCTCTCCGCCTCGCTCCTGTAGAGACCCCTGAGGGAGGCTAAAGAAAAACCTTATGCCCGGCAGGCGTGGCTCAGTGGTTGAGCGTCAACCCATGAACCACATGGAGGTCACGGTTCGACTCCCCATCAGGGCACGTGCCTGGGTTGCTGGCTCCACCCCAAGTAGGGGGCGTGCAGGGGCAGCCAATCCATGTTGCTCTCTCATCACTGATGTTTCTCTCCCTCTCCCTTTCTCTCTCTGAAATCGATAAAAACGTATTTTTAAAAACCAGAAACACCTTATGGGGTGAGGCTACGACAAATCCATGTCAGCTTCCACGGGGTCCTCATAGCTGCTTGAAAACTCTGTTACTTTCCCAAGGTGGCCATACTGCCTCAAAGCAGAAAAAGAATTCCCCGTCTGTTTTCCTTTTGCTGAAGATCTCCCTTTGCCTCTGGAGGTGGGCCAAAGCATGTCGTCCCAGGCCCGAGTCTATTTTCTTCGTGTCTACGTGATGGGTGAGGATCGGGCTCCGTAGCTTGGACGGCATGTCCCTGCTGCCCGGTGGCCCCTTCCCGGCCCGCTCTGATCTGTGCCCTCAGATCTGTTTCAACACTGGCTCTGCTTCTCGGGTTGCAAGTCCACGTTTCATCGCCAAGGCATTTCACTTTCCACTTCCGAGGGACGAAAGGCCACCCCAAAATATGCCGCTCGGGAGTGTTGATTCGCTGGAGAAGCAGCACATACAGGGGTGAGGCTTCCTCTGCACCCCCTCGTCTGCCTGAAGACAGGTCCCCCAGAAAGAAGCCAACTGTCATAAATTCCCTCCTGCAAAGACTCATGGGACAGGGCGCCTGGGCCCCATCAGAGGAGAGGAGACTTAGAGGTGGGCGTCACCCCCAAGCCGATTCCATCACACACTCTCTCTCTCAGCTATGCTTCCGAGGGCCCATCTGCCTTTCCTGAAAGTCATCCACTCTCCCCTGCGTGGCCTGCATCCTCCCTCCCCTTCGTCTATTCAGATGGAAGATGAGCTCTCAAAAATCCCACCCCTGTTCTCAGGTATTCCGTGTTTTATCCCCTGTGACACCCTGGTGCATGTGTTAGAAAATGAATAAACGTGCATCCTTTCCCCTGGTCACCTACCCGATGCCGGGCTACTGCCTAGACCCCGTTCGGGCACCCGGGCGGCCCTAGGAACATCCCCGTGACAGCCCTAGGAACTCACTCGAATTCCCTTTCCGTTCACGGGGGCCTGACTGCACAGCTCCCTTCCCTCCGAGGCCACCCTGCTGACACACCGCCTGTCCCAGGCAAGGAGGCTGGCGACGTCTTTCCCACACCAACACCTCTCGTTTGCGCCTTCGGTCCCGGGGCCTCCCACCTCCGCCTGGGCCTTCGGCTGCGCACCGGAGGACGTCCCACTCCTCGGCCTGTAATTCAAGGCCACCTGCCCTCCGGAGCCACGCGGTCCTCGTAGAACCGGTCCACACACTGCTTCCTGGCCGCGCCCAGCACATTCCTCTCTCCTCGGTCGGTGATTACGAGGAGGAGAGGGATGGACGACTTCACACCAAGGTATCCTTTTCCCAGGAGCAGAAAATACCCTTCACGGGTCCGTCTTCACAAGTGGGCGGTGCGTCCACGGTCCTTCTCTCAAGGTTTCCAAAATGCAACACGAGGAAGGTGCTTGTGAGCACCACCGGCTGCTTCCCTTTAGGAAGAACAGAGCAGTCTCCGTGCTCAGGGACGTAACGGCTAACGCTCACCGAACCCCCGCCCTGCGCCAGCACACGAGTCACCCTGATTAAATCCTAACGACCCTATAAAGTACGTGTTCCTCCCCTTTCACCGGGGAGAACACAGCCAGAGAGAGGTTTAAGTAATTGGCGCGGGCACATTCTGGTGGCTCGTCGTGGCAATAAAACGAAAACCGGTGACCTCTTGGCTCCCGGGTCGATGCTCGACCGGCGAGTGACACGGGCTCGGCTAATGTCCTCTTCTGGAGGGACACACCCTGAATTAGGTTTACCCGGCTGGCAGTTAAGGAGTTCTAAAAAACGCACGTCAAAAACAATACGTAGGGTCCCCATCCATTTTAAAGGGAAAGGAGAGAGGAGCGTGCCTCTGAACAGCCAAACTGGAACTGGCACAGCTAAAGGAGCCGAGACTTCTAAGGACGCTCTGTGTGGGGCAGCGCCAGCTGGCACCTCCGAGACCCGGCCCAGCCCGGAGAGCACTGAGCCAGGGTGTGGGAGTGGTGTTCAGTTACAGCTAAACGCTGGGGGATAAAAATACCCAGTCATACAGTGGTTAGGGGTCCCCTGGGTGAAAGGTGGCACGGAAGACCTAAAATCCATATCATTGAAACGAGAATTCTAAATCGGAAGTCCACAGGTTCCCGTCTTTGTGCCTTGCAACACAATCCTCATACACCAAATCCCTGCTGGCTCGGGCATTTCTAATGGTCAAAAGCCATCTTTTTCGTGAAGTTGTTGGATAAAGAATATATTCTTTTCTTTCTTCCTTTTTTTTTGCTAGAAAATATTGTCCAAACAGGTCAAACAGGTCTGAGAACCGGCTGCAGAATGCAAATATTGTAACTCAGAGAGAGGAGGGAGGGACAGAAAGAGAGGAGGGAGGGAGGGAGGGAAGGAAAGAGGAAAGGAGGAGCAGAAAGAAAAAAGGGAGAAAGGAAGAAAGAGAGAGAGAGAGAGAGAGAGAGAGAGAGAGAGAGAGAAGAAGACAGAGAGAAAGGCAAAGAGAGAGAAAGCCAGACACGACACAGAAAGGAAATGTGTAACAGTGGTCAGGGCAATAGAATGAGAAATGTGCATACCTCTGTTGTAACACAGTTTGACCACTGACACATGTGCTCTATAAAAAAAAAAAAAAAAAAAAAGCAGTTCTACATGCATTTCCACTCCTGTGGCTAGGTCTGCTGGAGGTACAGTATAGATGTGTAGGTATACATCTGACCCTCTCTCTTCACAGGCTACCTGAAAGCATCCGTAAAACCAAGTAGATTCTGAATTCAGGGGTCCATGCTGTATCACTCCTAGAGACTAAGAATTCTTCTGGAAGAGTCTAAAAAATGTGGTCAGATTTTCAGAATGACCTCATGACTCCCCCACTCCCATCGGCCACTGCAACTCCAACCCAAAGAATGTGACTGATGATACGGGCTGCCTCCCGGATACGATGGCCTCGGGCTCTCCGTGGGCTCCTGACTGCCGTGCCTCCCCCAAGCCTCGGGAAGCACCTCTCAGGCTCCCAGAGCCCACTACTCTGCGAGGAGCTGTGGGGCTCTTGGCCTCCGTGGCTCCTTCGGTTGGGACGTGAAGGGTTAGCATTCAACTTGGCAGAGGCAGGCGTTGAAAGGAATACAGACGTAGAAATGGGCGGTGCGAATCTGGCCAGCCAGGCTGGTTACACCTTGGAGGTTCTCAGAAGTTAGAGGGGTTTCCTGACCCAACTCTAAGAGCTAGACCTGATCACCTGGGTTTAGATACACGATTTGTACACAGGGCTTATTTGAAAGATGGTGGGTTTAACTTCTGGCCTTTGCATATCCGGTCTCTGCAGACAAGGAGTCTGTACTAATAAAAGGGTAATATGCTAATTAGACCAGGAGACCTTCCGGACATCCTTCCAGACAAAGCCATGGTGGCAGGGCAGAGGCAGAGGCAGTTAAGGGTAATCAGGCCAGGAGGGGAGGGCAGTTGGGGGTGATCAGGCCAGCGGGGGGAGGGCAGTTGGGGGCAAGCAGGCCGGCAGGAGGGTCCAGGTGGGGGCGAGCAGGCCGGCAGGGGGAGCAATTGGGGGCAAGAAGGCCAGCAGGGGGGGCAGTTGGGGGTGAGAAGGTTGGCAGGGGGGCAGTTGGGGACAATCAAGGCCAGCAGTTGGGGGCAAGCAGGCCAGCAGGGGGGGCAGTTGAGGGTGATCAGGCTGGCAAGGGGGATTGGGCCTAAACTGGCAGTTGGACATCCCCCAAGGGGTCCCAGATTGGAGAGGGTGCAGGTTGGGCTGAGGCACAAACCCCCCCCCCCCGCACAAATTTCGTGCACCGGACCACTAGTCCTATATAATAAAAACCTAATATGCAAATAGACCGAACGACGAAACAACCGGTCGCTATGATGCACACTGACCACCAGGGGGCAGACGCTCAATGCAGGAGCTGGCCCCAGACCACAGGCCCCAAACCAGCCAAGGCGGGTGTCAGCAGGGGCCCCCCAGATCACCCTGCCGGTCGCCCCACAGATTGGCCCTGATTGCCAGCCAGGCCTAGGGACCCTACCTGTGCACGAATTTTGTGCACTGGGCCTCTAGTTCAAAATAAAAGGAAAGGCCAAATCTCAAGTTTCACTGTCAGGTTTTCAATGACTTACCTCAACTTCCACCCTTGTGAAGGGCTGGCAGAAGGTGAGCACACACAGCTGAATGCTGAAGAGGAAGAAGAGAAGTTCCCTTTACATGGTGAGACAAGGATCGCCTAGTATTACCCAACAACCCCCTTCTGCACACAGAGCACTCAGGCCAAACAGACATAGTTTGGGTTTATAAATGCTGCATGGCAGCTGTAACACTTCTTGGACTCAGATTATTCTTGACATTCAACAGTTCAATCACTGCCCGGCTGGTGTGGCTCAGTGGTTGAGTATCTACCTATGAACCAGAAAGTCACAGTTTGATTCTTGGTCAGGACACATGCCCAGGTTGCAGGCTCGATCCCCAGTAGGGGGTGTGCAAGAGGCAGCCGATCCATGATTCTCTCTCATCATTGATGTTTCTTTCTCTCTCTCTCCTGTTCCCTTCCTCTCTGAAATCAATGAAAAATATTAAAAAACAAAGCACAGGTTCAATCAGTACATGCAATACACCATGTATGTATTTGTGAGTCAGAGCTGCAGTTCAGCAGACTGAACCCCAACTTTGAAATCTCCTGGACAACTCAGATTCAAAAGCCGAAGTCTCTAGAGAAACTAGTCAAGGCCAAGTTTTAAGATTCATAAATGTGATTACAAGATCATGCCAGAGTAGAACGTTACTAAACTCTTTTCTGATATTCAAAAAACAAAATCAGTTGGCCTTTCTTAAAAGCAGAAACTTAATCATAATTGTTTCAGGCACTAATAAACGTTTTCACTGGGAGGGGAATTTTCTGAAAAGTCTCAAATTTCAGGTAAAGCTAGACAAAGGCTTTCATGAGGCGGTTACAATCAACCCTCTCAAAATAGCTTTTGAAATGGTTGTTCCAACTTGAAGCTTTCGAGTATATATACAGACTCTCCAGATGAGAGTTCTGTGGGATTTGAATCTGGCCCGGTGGATTAGGCTACGTGTTTGTAAAAATAACCAACCAACCTTTTTGTTTTACTGTGAAGCAGCTAACATATGATTTAATTGTTAAAAAAAAAAAAATTACTGGAAGAGACTTGAGACAAAAATTGTAGGCATTTAAACAAGGAATATAAAGAGAGAATGTAGAAAATAGGTCGACCAGTTTCATGACTAATTGTAAATAGTTAATATAAGTATCCGTTCTCAAAATCTTCCATCTATAAGGAGAAGAAAATATTTCACTGTCAGCCACAAGCAAACAAAGTCAACCCATACTGCCTGCCGGAATTATTCTTTAATTATTTAATTGAGCTCTGGAAGTCAGTGATTTGAAGAGGTAATTCTAAATGCTGTAAAACAATAAATAAATAGAGCCACACCTATGATTCTCATTACACACAAACCAAACAACGCTTCTTGGGCGGACACAGATCCGCTTTCCCACGGCTGCTCTTTCTCTCGGTTTATTCCCCAAATTCCCGAGTCCCTCTCCCGGGTACCTGCTTTGGGGTAGAATTTCTTAGAACCCAAGACCCGAGTAACTCATGGAGCACGGGCGATTGAGAAAGCGGATTTGGCAGGAACAGACACAGAGCTGACTACACCAGGAGTCGGGTCAGAGGACAGAGGTGGGCATGAGCGTTCCCACAGGCGAGTGCAACGTGGCGCGTGGACAGAACCAAGGGGAGCCTTTTGAAGACTCTGTGTTGGCTGCTCAGTCCTAAGACATCTTTCATTCGGACCACCTGTTTTTCCTTTCTTTTCTGAATTCTCTCTCCTATTTCCGTGTTCCCTATACCATACACTTCCCAGGTTAGAAGGCTAGATGAACCAAAAAAATCCTCTTTTCTAACCCCGATCCCCCTTCCAGAAAAGCTTTCCCTTGTCTGACCTTCACATCTACCTGGAAAAAAAAAATATTATGGACTGAACAGTGAACCCAAACTCACCAGCTCCTTGAGGAACTCAACGTGTGAGGCTTTGAGGGTGACCCACGCTGGGAAATAGAAGTACACTCTCCACCCAATTTTTCGGCACGTCTTTTTCTAAAATGCTCTCGCACTAATGGTTTCTCCTAAGTTCTCCTCCTTAAAAAGCTGCACACCAGTTCCTCACGACCAGCAGCGCCCTGAAAGCTTTATTCTAGCCAAAGGAGTACACCGATTTCCTGTAGAGCGGGCGGTAACAATGCCTAGATGCCCTGTGCAACTTACGCTTTTTATTTTGGGTGCCCTTGACCTTGCTTCAAGGACGGCAGTGTAAGAGGAACACACCCATCTGACATGTTGATCAACAGTAACAGGTGCAACCGGTTCATCAGTTACAATTTCTGACTTAAATGTATTATTTCAAAGCAGTTCACACGCACAAATGGGAGAAAGAAAGGGTAGCAGTATCTGACTGTTCAGAATTCGTTGGCACTGTCTAAAAGGTTAGTCCCAGGGGGAGCCCATAGTATATTTGCAAAGCAAATGATTTCCTTTCCAGTATTTCCAAGGGGTTGTCACCTGTCCACCAACAATGGTACTTGAATCCTGTGCATAACAGTATCAAAGGCATGACCGGGAAAACCCCGGGCAAAGCCCTCCTATCCAGGGGTTTTACACATTTCTCACCGAAACATCAACAGGCCGCGGACGGAGACTCTAGCAGGGGTCCTCAAACTACAGCCCGCAGACCACATGCGGCCCGCCGAGGACATTTATCCGGCCCGCCGGGTGCCACTGCCTGTCCTGCTTAGCAGCCGACTCGTCCCGGGCCCGCAGTGCGCATAAGAATTTATTCATAGTTTTTTTTTAAACTATAGTCCGGCCCTCCAACGGTCTGAGGGACAGTGAACTGGCCCCCTGTTTAAAAAGTCGGAGGACCCCTGCACAGGTTCCGTCCTAATTAAAGGCCTGTTTCACTTTGGCTTAAGAGTGAAACTGTGTTCCTCCCCTCTCTGAAGGGTTTTTAGAAACTGCTGAGCCCTACGCTTCTCACATCCAGAACGGAACTGCAAGCTTGGTTAGCTCTTTTCCAACTCACCCTTTAGGCCATAGGACTGCATTACTCTGGACTGCTTACGCCAAAACATATATACTAAAATAACAATAAAGACATTAGATAGCGCTGAATCGGCAATGAAAAGGAAACCACAGAATTAAAGCTACATAGGATGCAAACTAGGTCGCTGGGATGTTACCAAGAGGTGGTGGGTAAGCCCTGAAGACCCATTAGAACATGACAAGGCAGGGATTCTGAACATGGGGGCCACCACGGGGTCAATGGGCAAGAGAGGGGTGCTCTCTACGGAGACGTGTCAGCTTCAAGATTGAAGGATCTGATGAGAAATCTTTACTTTCACAACAAGTCTTTTTTTAAAAAAAAAATCTTTCTTTTTCTTCACTAGAATGAAATGTATATAAATAATAGAGATGAGCGACTTACAACGTATATCCTTGCCATGTCCACGTCACAGTGTCCTGCAATAACAAGAGTATGGAAGCTGTTAGCTCAGAGAATACTAAAGGAAACAGAAACCTCATTTCCATACTGGTAGGCATGGACTTTCTAAATGAAAAGCATCATGTTGGAAAATAGAACCAGCATGTTATTATTGTGAAACAACAGTGGACTGAGCGATGTATTCTTGGATTATATATCTACATAGCCAAGATCCGTCTCCCTTATGTAACCACCTTTTTATGGAACAAAGTTGCTCTGACTTTTAAAAAAATCTATCGTGCATGCTTAGCTATTTTGCTGAATAGGAACATATCTGGACAATGAATTTGCTTACAAAACCCAAAAAACATCAGTTTTCTAAAGAGAGAGAGAGGGTAATTTGGGAGAAAAGTTTAAAGAAATGCAAAGTGCCCCTAGCCGGTTTTGGCAGTGGTCGGCAAACTCATTAGTCAACAGAGCCAAACAGCAACAGCACAATGATTGAAATTTCTTTGGAGAGCCAAATTTTTTAAACTTTAACTTCTTCTAACGCCACTTCTTCAAAATAGACTCACCCAGGCCGTGGTATTTTGTGAAAGGGCCACACTCAAGGGGCCAAAGAGCCGCATGTGGCTCGGGAGCCGCAGTTTGCCTAACACAGACTTAGTGGAGAGAGCATCGGCCTGTGGACTGAAGGGTCCCGGGTTCGATTCTGGTCAAGGGCATATGCCCGGGCTGTGGGCTCGATCCCCAGTAGGGGGCGTGCAGGAGGCAGCCGATCAATGGTTCTTTGTCATCATTGATGTTTCTCTCTTTCCCTCTTCCTTCCTCTCTAAAATCAACAAATATATATATATATATATTTTAAAAAATAAATGCAAAGTGAAGGAATTTGAATTAATGGCAAATGCAAACCCATAGTCAGAAATACAATGAGTGGAAGTCTGATAGATTTTCATTTTAACTACAGACATCATGGTGGCGAGACCAGCCCCTGAATAGAAGGTTGACTTGATGGAGAACTCCTAATCGTCACTAACCAATCATTCGTGATGGCATCTTGGCTTTGTACGGGAATTCCCTAGTAAATGAAGTTCCTCTCAGCCCCAAACGTCCTCCGAAAACCTGGGTTAGGGAAATGGTGGCATAATCCATGCCCAGAAGACAACCAGGTGCCCGCCGGGAGCAGCGGTGACCATTTCCTGAGCCAACGGGGGACTTTCGGTCCTTTTAAAGTATCTTCTGACTGAAGCTACTGGCCAGGAGTCACACCGACGATAAGTACTGAGCCGGACTGAACGCCAAGCCTATCCCACCCTTACCCGCCTCTTCAATCCCTGTCCACCAGCAACGGCCAGCGACTCCGGAGAATTTCCTTCTCGGCTTTGTGGACAGCACAAATGAATGCGTTTCCTAAGGAGACCCTGCACCTGAGGGCTCACCGCACCATCACAGGGACAACAGGGCAGAAGCCAAGGCGGTGTCCTCATGCGGCTTAGCCGTAGCAAAAACAGAATGCAGTATGGGCATCGACAAACACAGGTCTGTCTGGCCAACGTTTAAAAACCAAGGGGAGCCCTAGCTGGTGTGGCTCAATGGATAGAGCGTCAGCCTGCGGACTGAAGGGTCCCAGGTTCGATTCCGGTCAAGGGCACATGCCTGGGTTGTGGGCTCGATCCCCAGTAGGGGACATGCAGGAGGCAGCCAATCAATGATTCTCTCTCATCATGGATGTCTCTATCTCTCTCTCCCTCTCCCTTCCTCTCTGAGATCAATAAAATATATATTTTTTATAAAAAACCAAGGGGAATGAGACTCCCCCTCTACTCCCACCACTCCTCTCTCCAGACCTTTATTCAAATGATCAGAAGGGGCCCTGGGGCATCTGTGCCGTTGGGAATGTCTGAAAGTCTCCCCACAGTGAAACAGGATGCTTACCAGCTTGTTGGGGTATCGGAGGAGGATTGGTTGCACGGGCACTCCTGGGATGAAGGCGCCTATGAGCAGGATGAAATCTGATTACATGGGCTTTGTGTGAGGACAGGTTTGACAACAGAGAAGAAGATTAGTCAGAAAGGACACACAGAAACTGACAGCTTTAAGAGCACACATAAGAAACTATTTGCTAAATGTTGGTAAATCCCTCGTGTTTACCACAACGTGAGATATTGAAAATGCAGAATTATATAAGCAAAATATTAAATGTTGGGTCCGTCACTTAAAATATTCACTTACTTACATCCCTATTGGCTTTCATTGTCCAAATACCTATTATTCGGCAGGATTTTCCTTTTTCCAAAGTCATGGCAAAAATCAAGACCAAGAGGAAGTAAGAAAATCTAGATGAAACCAAATGCTTGAAGCCAGAACTACCACCGTTGACAAAAGTGGGTTTTAACTTTGGCCGTGAGCATTCTGGCAGCCAATACAGAAACATTTCAAAGTGTTACCAAGCGCTGTAAAATCACACTTTACTATGAAACTCATGGCTTGATAATATTAAAAAATTAAACGAGCCTTAGAAGGCAGGATAACGGTCATCGAAATGGTTCCCACTTGATGACACAGGACCCTGGGTGCTGTGAAAAAGGAAAATCCGCCAGTAGGTTCTGCGCAGACACACACACACACACACACACACACACACACACACGTTCTCTCTCTCTTTCTCTCCAAGGAAGAAGGGGTTCTGATACCAAAAGAGAAAGTAAAGAAGTGCATATTGTGGCTTCATAACATTAAGAACTTTTTGTCGGAAAAGAAGCAACGCTCAGAGCAAACCAACGAGTTATGTTGTGTGCATTACTATCAAATCATTCGAGAAATCGTCCATACTACTTTGTCACAATACATAATTTAATTGATCTCACCTGGTTTAAAAGTAATCAAACAGGAGCGATTAGTACAAGTACCTTCTGGGAAAACTAGTATCTTGGAAGAAAAGGAATAGATTTAATATTTCAGTCTAATTAATTGATTAGCTCATTATTCACTTTCTCATTATTTCACAGATAGCTGCCAATTCTTATAAAACAGAGACGAAATCAAAGGCTAACCATTGATTCTAATGAAAGCCAGAATCAGATGACAGGCATTTGGTTTTCTTCTACAAGAAGGGTAGTCTGACCAGTAAGGTAATTAGAAAATAGATTAAAGCTTTGAATGGAATATGCACTTAGCAAATGTTTCTTGATGACACGTAGGATCCGAACAGATTTAGAAGATGACGTAGACCTAAGTCATGGTCAAGGGCACATGTAGGCAATATTACATTCTTTCTGCAGCTGCTCTACATCCTCAACCACCTCACTTCTTATTTCTTTGTTTCAGTTCTCCCATTCAATGATATCACTCCCAGCAAAAGGCCCGGAGGGAAAAGGAGGAGCTAGCTGTTTACAATATGCTTTCTCCTTACTTGAATTCGTTGACATAACTTCGTATCTTTCTGAGGAAGTGATTTTAGCTGTGAGCATACTTCCTTATGTTTTCAGTAGAATCAGTTTCCCACTCACTGATTTCCTGAAGCCTTTAGAATTGAGCAAGGAATAAATCACCAAGTACATAAAACAACACAGAAAATTCCTGCTCCCCCAGCAGCTAGTAATGAGTATTTTATGATAATTAAGAGAGAGAAACATCATTAGGCTAAATCACCACTATAAAAGGTGATTTGTAAAATTAAAATTATGAGTAGGTGCCATTCCATCCTCCAATTTTAAAAAGAAACTGGTTTCCTATGACAGGGACCCAAATAGCAACCGTGATTCATTCAGTGGACATTCTCTAGCTACCCTGTTAACAATGAATCACGAAGTCCCAGAGCTGGAGGGGGCATTAAAAGTCAACTCGCATTTCCAATGCTTGAACTCTTTCTATTAAATATCCCCTGCATGTGGTTTCAGATGATATTACCTCTGGACAGTAAGTTCCTCGAGTTGAGCAAAATGAGTGGAAATCTACCTATGTGTTAACTTTCACCTACCAGTCCTAGATCTATTCTTTGGATCCAAAGAGGAAAAATGGAACCCTTATTCCAAATGCCACTTCTCTCCATTCACTTTCATTAAACCACTAAAGGCCCAGTGCACGAATTCGTGTACCGGTGGGGTCCCTCAGCCTGGCCAGCAATCAGGGCCAATCGGAGCTGTCTTGTCCAGTCCCTATTGGGGTGATCAGGGCCAGCAGGCCAGGGTGGAGGGACCACAGGAGGTTGGCCTGCCACAGGAGGCTGGCTGTGGGAGAGCACTGGCCACCAGGGGGCAGCTCCTGCACTGAGCGTCTGCCCCCTGGTGGTCAGTGCGCATCATAGCGACTAGTCAACCGGTCATTCGGTCATAACAGTCGCTTAGGCTTTTATATATATATAGATTCCTCACATGCCTTGGTTTCTACAGCCTCCCAGTGGGCCATGCTCTTCTGGGTACTCTAACATCTACACATCATAAGGGATGGCCAGATCACTGCAGAGCCATTAGTTCTGCTAGCCATCACCTGCTTTCACCTGGGCAAAGGTAGAGAAATACTTACCAGCATCACCCACGGAGCTTTCTTGATCCCATCAGTGCTGCCCCTCCCTCACCTTCAAAAGGCATTCATTCCAATGGAAGGGGATGATGAGATGGTCAAGTGTGAAAAGCATCTACAGGTGATTCTGACATGCCCCCCCTCAACTGAAAAGCTCTATCCAGATATACTTCACATAAGATTCAAGCTCTTAACTCCTTTTTTAGTATAAACCCTCCATACTGTTGAGTACAACAGTGCATTAGCATATCATCTTTGCAAAGGAAAATAAATTCAGGGGGAGGGAGTTACTTTTTATAACACGAAGTAAAACTTGGTTCAAAGAGTTCGGAGAATAAGAAAGAATGATACGTTTAATTCCATGAGTATCCCACGGGAAAGAGGACTTCTTACACTCAATTCCCAATGCATTCACGTCAACATCTCTGTTTTACCTGGGGCCATTCCCCTCCTGACGTGGCTCGCCTTATGATTTCATTTATTGTGTTTTTTCGGGAATCCGGATCCACACGGGATACCAATACCGGCTGCAGAGCCCGTAACAGTCCTTTAAAACAAACAAAATTTACAACCAAGCCTTTTTTGTTTTTTGGCTAACGCTACCAACGTGATAACACTGGGTAAATCATTAAACAAACTGTACGGAAATTAAAATGAAAGCAAATAAAAGAGAACAACTTTTTAAAAAAAAAAACACACCCTCTAATTCAACGTTTATTAGAACTTAGCTTCCGGTTCTAAAAGGAGAGGTGGATATTTCTAGCTAAAAATATTTCATTGACTTCACAGACATCAGCGGCAGGAATCTGAAAAACAGTAAATGCAATCTGTTCCCTTATAGGTCTTCTTCCTCAGTTGACATTAAACTTTTGAAATGTCAAGATTATCTGATTTTATTTTAGGGACATCCTGAAAACTGGATCATGTGAACTCATAGTACCCAGGAGTCCAAAGCAATTACTATTCATCTTCCTAAAATTTTCAGCCCAACAATCTGTTATTTATTTTATTTATTTATTTTAGCACAACAATCTGTTAAACGCATCCCTTCCTAGCACGTGCAAAATCAATCTCAATTTACCAAAAATCCATTGCCGTGCAGTTTTTCAGGACAATGCCCGTTACGCAAAGCAAGGAGCTACACTGAAAAAGAGTGCCGTTCTTCGCTGAATGAGTGACTGTTATTTCTGCACGGTGCCCAGGCGACATCGGGCAGCTTCCACACTCGCTCTCTCCTCGTCTGATGCTTGCCATGACCTTGGGACCACAGGGAGCTGTTACTTGGAGACGGTTACCCAAGGGAGGAACCCAAGTATCTGGTGGGAAAAAACATTCCACTTGCTTCCCTGTTTTTTTTACGGCGGGAAGGACGTATGGTTCCACGTCACGCTTTTCAGCGATTTACACATTGGTCCCTCATGGAGGTTTGGGGGGAATGAAAAAAGCAGAGCTAGGACAGAACTTTTCGTGTGTTCACCAGCCTGATCCCTGCAGAGAAATTCAGGAAGGAGCACGCATCCATCAGGTGTTTCCACCAATTCTGTGGTTAAATTCTCTCTCAGAAGAGAATCAAGCATGTTTGGTATTTGGAAAAACTGGCCTCTGATATATAAGAACAGAAAGAGATGATGGCACAGTGCTAGAAGTAAGATTTTTAAAGAATTATAAGGGTTCATACATAGGGAAGTCTAATCTTTTTTTTCATAAAGTCATTCTTTCGGGGTAGCACCTCATTAAAAGGAAGGAAATATGTTTTGAGATATTTCATCGTTTTCAAGTGTCTTAAAAAATCTGCCAGGAAACGAAATAATACTTTTACAACGCACGGACGTGAAAACGTTTGATCCATGTTACCTTATAAGTACTTACTGCCAATCAGAGGCACCTGCACATTCTCATTTCGAGACACCATGGAAGGTAGCCCAGCGGCGACGCAGGCGATCCCATCGAAGAATGTGGAGTGAGGGGCCACCACAAAAATCGGGGCTTCCACGGGGCTTGCGATCTTCCCTTTCACGGTCACTGAAAAGCCCATGGAAAAGAACAAGGCCCGGCCCAGACACTTCAACACTGGGTGAGTAATCTTCCTGTGAAAACACACGCGGAAGAGACAGAATTAGCTCTGCTCACTGCCGCTGTTACTCTTAAAACACCATGGGCGACCCCAAACCGATCAGCACGCTTCATTTCAAAATACAGGCTCCGAAGAATAACGAACACTTCCCGAGAACAAGGCTTTCTGTCAGGAACTATTCGAAATCCTCTACCTGTATCAATCCCTTTCATCCTCGGCCCAGTTTTATACAACCGGCGCCACTTACTATCATCCCCATTTCACAGATGGGAAAACTGAGGTGCAGAGAAGTCATTTTTTCCCCCAAGGACGTATGGCTAGCAAGTGGCTCTGTGCTTTATTGTGACTCTAACGCGAATAGAGTGAGTTTGCAACACGCATCCCTCTGAGAAATTGAAATCAGTACTGCCCTTCCAGGGAAGCATCCTGGGAATCTGCACGTGAGTAAGGACGCCGCCGCTCTCTCCCCAAACACTTTTAGAATTCTCATGCGGAGACTGTCCTCGGCGTTATGTTAGGAATACTTTTTTTAAAAGTCAGCCTTCTAAGACATCACCAAGAATCTTGAGAAAGAATTCGCCACCTCATTGTCACTCACTCAGACAATTCTGGAAATCGAGTTGCTAACGTTTTCCAAAGGATCGGCCGTTCAAGATTCACACCTCATCGAACTGCACCAGGAGCTGTGCTGGACACACAAAACAAGGAAGGTCCAGCCCCCTGCCCTTGACAGACTCCGATGAGTAGAGAAACCAAAACATAAACCCCTACAAATGGAAGCACAGGATGGACGTCTCGGTCTGCAAATGCACATAGAGCTTTTCGCGAAAACACAATGCTGTGTAAGAGCCTCCCGTAAGACAACGGGTGAGCGTTTTAGACAGGGGGCTTCCTACCTAATTTTCTCAACAGCCTTGTAACAGGACAGAGAGGAACGCCGAAGCAACTAGCCACTGAGGACGCTGGTCTGACTCTGACTTCACAGCAAGGAGAAGTGAGACACAGGAAAGCCAGGGTACTTTCCCCGAGGCACGGAGAAATGACCGTCTCTCTCCTTCGTGCCCTTTCGCTGCGAGTCAAGATCTCTACTGATGTCGGGGTAAAGAGCGCCCTCTTTCCCGGGGTCCCCACCGGTCCTGTTCCCGATGTACAGCGGTGCAGCTTCTGACAACTGCATTCCCAAGTACCCCACATTCAAAGTCACGGAAGACTTCTAGGTAAGAGACGGTTTTTAATGGCTAAAAGGCTGGTGCTGTGTAATGACGCCCATGTGACCTGTTTGAGAGGAGGCTTCATTGAAGAAAGCAGGACTCCCTTTTCCAACCTTTATTATCTGTTTCCTGACCTTTTAGGCTGTTCGTTTCCTTACCATAGGTTTCTACAAGTCACTCATAATAGCAACCAAGGAAGTAAGGGAAAGGAATCAGTGGGTGATGAAAAACGTCACTCACAGCGTGTTTCTGGGGACAGACAGCCTTGCGTTAGGAAATGAAGGAGTCAGATTGGCAAGGATTGAGGTGGTATAATTTCTCCCCGGGGCGCTGCGGGCTGTGGGTTTAGTTCCAGTTCAAACTAGCTTCCATGTGTTTCCTGTTGACATTTGTTCGCTCGAACATGAATTGAACAGCAAATGGCATATTTCCTAAAAAGCTTCTAAAAACGGTGTTTCTCAAAATTGTGGGGTACATAGTCTCATTTGAGGTTGAAATAAAAGGAATAGATCTTGGTGTACAAAAAAAAAAAAAGGTGCACCATTTCAGAAAGTTTCACAGTGCCCTAAAACCCACCTATGGGTTTCTATGAAATCCCAGGAGTTCACGTGAAGGGCCTTTGCTTTCAGAACATATGTACGTATGGCAACAAGTGGGTTCTGCCCCATGGGAATGGACTTTTACTAGTAACTTCGGTTTATCATGAGTCTGTTCTCTAGCACCAGGCTAATTACATGCTGCTTGAAAAGCAGTTCCAGCGGCCTCAATGCTAATGTTTAACAAAACTTGGCTATACTGATTAATAACTAAATTGTTGTTAATAATAATCACTAAAGCCTGAGCTGGTTTGGCTCAGTGCAGACTGAAGGGTCCCGGTTTCAATTCCGGTCAAGGACACATACCTCAGATGCAGGTTCCTCCCCGGCCTAGGCCCTGGACAGGGCAGGAGGCAACCAATCAAAGTGTGTCTCTCTCGCATCAATATTTCTCTCTGTCTTTCACTCTCTCTTCCACTCTCCCTAAAAATCAATGGGAAAATATCCTTGGGTGAGGATTAAAATAATAATAATGATGATCACTAAAGTAATGACTTAATATACTATAATTTACCCACTTAATTATATCACTTGCTGACGTATGTAGTGATTATAGAGGGACAAGAGCAAATGTGAAAACTCAGGAGGAACAACAAAAGAAGCTGGGTATTTTTCCACCGCAACGGTGTCAGGTACACTCACCAGGTCTGCAGACCGAAAACAAAATCTATCATAATAAAAGCGTAATATGCTAATTAAACCAGACGTCCTTCCGGACGAAGCCAGGTCTGTGAGGGAAGCCCGGGTCCTGGGTGCCAGAGGGAAGCCGGTGCCGGCAGCCGGGGGAAGGAAGGCCTACGCTCGCACGAATTTCAAGCATCGGGCCTCTAGTATTTTAATATTAGGAAATACCAGCTTCAACAAAAGAGGATCTGTTCTTGGGCAGTAATTCCTGCATGTGATCAATTAAGAACAGTCTTATCTGAGAAACACAAATGAGTAATGAACATTGAGTAGGTAGCAGTTAGATAAAACCCTTGATCGCTAACTGAACATCTGTCTGGTGACTTACTTAATATTTAGACATCACTATTTCTTACCTCTTCCAACCAGTTATTGGATGGGTCAGCTTATCAGGACAGCACATTGTTGAAATCGCAGCAAATGGCCATGCCAGTAACAAAACTAAGGCAAGCAGTAAGGCACGAACCGGAAGCAGGACAATTCCAAGGAAGAAAGTCTGAAAGTCAAAGTTGATAAAAAAAATTAGGGGCTGTATCCTTTTTAAAATGTCCCTTTCATCCACTGTACATACTGGCCAACATCTGGTGCTGTTAGTGTCTTTAAAACATCAACTTTATTAAGACATCATTTACATAAAATAAAATGCACCTCGTTGAAGTGTATAGATCATGCGTTTTTCAAATGTCTACTGCTATGCAAACACCACCACGAGCAAGATATAGAACATTCCGGTCACCCAAAAAGGTCCCTTGTGCCTCGTTGCAGTCAATACGCTCTCCCCAGCCCTTGGCAACCACTGAGACTTTCTTTCACTATAGTCTTGCCTGTCCTAGATTTTCATATAAACGATATCAAAATATCAAGTCCACACAGTATGGACTTTTATGTCTGGCTTCATTCGCTTCGTATTTTTGAGATTCCACCATGCAGCCCTATGCGTAAGTGGTACAGTCTTTTTCATTGCAGAGCATGATTCCATTGTGTGAACAGATCACAGTTCATTTATCCACTCATCTGTTCATGGACAGTTGGCCGTATTTTAAGTTTTTAACTATGAGGATTAATGTTCACGTCCCTGTGTGAACATATATGTTCATATCATAGGGAGTGAAACTGCTGGGTCAGGGCATGCTTCACTCTATAAGAAACTGCCAAACTGGTTTCCCAAGTGGCTGTACCATTTTGCATGTCTACTAACAAGTATGCCAGTTCCTGTTGCCTCACATCCACACCAATACGTGGTGTTGCAGCCATGCTGGCGGGTGGAAATGCGCTCTCACTGAGGTTTTAACTCCCACTTCCTCGATAGACTGAGCATGTTTTTCAGGTGTTGGTTGGTCATTCCTTTAACTTCTTAAAATAAGTGCCTGTTCAAGCCTTTGGGCCATTTCTATTGGGTGGTTAGTCTTATTCCTCTCCACTTGTAGGCGTTCTTTATATATGCTATAGAATAGTCTTTTGTTGATCCACATAGGCATTGAAAATCTTTTCTCCCATCTCGTGGTTTGCCTTTTCAATTTCTTAATGGTACCTTTTAATGAGAACTGTAATTCTGATGAGAAAATACAGTGGTGGGTTGGCTTCAAGGCAGGTCAAATAAAGACAGCCTGGCAAGTGGCCAAGAAATAATCCTGAATGGACCAAAGGACCATAGCACAGACCCTGAAGGAAAAGTTGCAATGAGGTTTCAGAATATTCCTAGAAGATTCACTAACATTCCAAATGAGCAGGTAACATGGATTTTAATTGGGTACGTTGTCCAATAGTGAGCAACCTTTTTTTTTTTTTTTTCTGTGCCTCTTCCATGTTTGCAACAAATAATAGTACTTAACAGGAAAGCAATTTTGAGTAATTCTGAAAAATTAGGAAGATCCTCCATCATATTTCTGTTTGGTAATATCTCATCTCTGTAGGGAGACATTCTTTCAATCCTCTATCAGGCTTTTCCTCTTCTCTGCGCTTACAAAAACATGAAATTATATGCTTTTGTACTTGTTTAGTGTTTTTTTCCTGTGAAATATAAGCTTTAGATAGGCAGGGTCCTTATATGTCTTTCCACTGCTGTATCTCCAGAGAATTGTATTGTGCCTGGCACATAGTAGGCATTCAACAAATATTTTTATATGGTAAATGACCACAATTCCTACTGAACACTCATTTCCACCCCATATTCTACGGAAGAAATGAAAGCCAGGCTTACTTTTTTTCATGCCACTAAGTAGCAGATCCTTAAAGAGTCAAAAAAGAGAAGGCGAGGGGCCAAGCTAAGCCCTGACATGAGATGCAAAAGTGATAACAGTCCTTGAGCAAGACACTGATCCTCATTCAAGATTAAAGTTGAATTCAAGTGAAATTTAGTCTGAATTAGTCATATCAAGTCATACTTAAATGAAAGTATATCCATCTTTTAAACTGGGTAATATAGCCAACAGGTTTTCAATTTTATCTACCTTTACCTACCAGTGGTCGGCAAACTGCGGCTCGCGAGCCACAAGCAGCTCACGGGCCGCGGTTTGCCACTCTGTTGACTAATGAGTTTGCCGACCACAGTCATATACTACCCTTTACCTCTTTGCACACAATATGCCACAACTGCCTAATCCTCACAGCTTCCAACTACACGGTAACATTTAGTCTAGTCCAGTGGTCGGCAAACTCATTAGTCAACAGAGCAGCAAACCGTGGCTCGTGAGCCGCAGTTTGCCGACCACTGACCTAGACCATTCAAGCCATTGACACTTAACTTTGTATCTCTGGTCCACATGGACTTTTAGTTTTTAAAATAAATACCCAGACTATATTTAATTCCTTTCCATACAAATAGCACATTTTAAGTACTACATTAAAAATGTAGACAATCGATAGCATAATTATCCACATTAAGATCAGCAAACAATACCAGATTTCTTCACACATTACTTCCCTTAATTTTATTCCTCTTTTGATGTACTTTATTCCAATTTAATAGATGAGGAAAGTGCCGTTCAGAGCAGTGAAGTGACTTGGCCGGAGTATACAACGAACGGAGGGCAGGGCCTGAGGTGTTCTCTAAGACCAGGGATCTGTCCATTGTACTTCAGCTCTTGTAGTTAGTATTTGGAAGTCCCTCAACCTTAACAGGCCACACTATTAAAAAAACAATAACTTACTCCAGGTGCAATACAAATACTTATAATACGCCACTCTGATCCTCTTTCAAAAAGATGACGCCAAATAGATGGACAGACTTTCATTCAAGTAGGACGGATTTGACTACAATTAATCTTGTGTGACAGTCACTGTCCTCAGAAGTGTTTCGTAAATTTTTAAGATACAGTGGGAACCTCTACCCACTGACAGACACGAAGATCGAAGTGGTCAACCTCTCGTTTCTTTACAAAGAGGTGTTACCACATGGTTTTCCTCTTCCGCTCTCACACCCTTCTTTCACCAGACACCCATCTATCATCGCTCTTACCGCCGCCCACGCTGCTCAGCCCAGCACTCAACCTGCCTCCACTGCCCAAGACGACGGTCTTGGTGCATCAGTCACACTATTTCAAATCCAAAGGAAAGGAACTTGTGATGCGGACAAGAAATCTCCTCTCCTCGCCCTCAACCCCCCAAATACAGACCACACAGGACAAATGTCGTTTGCACAGTCTATCTTGTTCTTTGATCGCTAACTTCACCAAAGAGGAAGTCCGAAGAGTGAGGGTTACTGTTGGTGGGAAAGGCAGTGGTTTACAAGAAAAAGGACAGGAAAGGACACTTCCTTTTCGCGTGCGGCCATCTTTAAGAGTGGAAGAACGACCGGGCTACCTCTCATCCTCGAACCTAGGAGAAGTGTTTGGGAGAAGACTGATCCCGTACCAAAAAGAAACACCCTAAGCTGACCCTCATCATCCCTTTTCCCAGATTCCCATTTCCTGTCCTTGATGCCTCTGGATCTTCTCAGTCTTACTTACTGTTGCAACTCCAGACTGGGGCTCTCTGCGTTCTCACTCACTCTTCCCATCCCAGACTCACTCCTGTCCTTCCCTAAACAAACAAACAAACAAACCCAGTTCCCCAAACCCACTCCCCTGTATAGACTGGCCCCCAGCTACATTCTCACAAACTCCAACGCAGGCTCTCACGGATCCATTCCCCCTTCTCAGCAGGGAACGAATGTGCTGCCTCCTCCTGGCTAGGACCACGGTCTCAGACCCACATGTGCTCGGCACCTTCTCTTCTCACACACCCCCTCCCGCCCCCAGACCAGCCTCCAGGTCCCTCCATCCTCGGACCCACATCTGCGCCCCTTGCAGACTCGTGGCCGCTGCACGAGCCTCTCCTCTCAGATCTACGGCTCTTTCTCCCTCGGAGCCTTTGCTTCCCGGACTCACGCCCCCCTCAGATGCCTCCCCTGTCACACCTATGGCACCCTCAGACCATCTCATCTCAGATCCTCGCCCCTCGCCTGGCCTGCCTCCTCTCTCTGACCCATTGACCCATGTCCCTCCCCCTGATGCACCTTTTTTCCCTGGCCCAAGTCCCTCTCCTGCCTCAGCCTCCTCTCTCTGACCCACGCCCCTCGCCTGATGCACCTTCTCTCTGACCCACGCCCCTCGCCCGGCTGCCTCCCCTCTCTGACGCACTCACTTACCTGGATGCGCCTCGCCGCGCCCATGCGCGTCTGCTGCACGAAGGGGTTGGGCACGGGCGGTGGGAAGAAGGACGCCTGGCGGGGCACCATCTGCGGCCGCAGTCCCGCGTTCCCCGCACCTGGCACCGTGGCCGCCACGGCCGCCGCCTCGGCGCACCGGCTCATGGCGGAGCGGGGCCTCGGACCCGACGGAAGAGACTCGCGCGGAGCAGAGCGCGGGAGCCCGCGTCGCCGGTAAGGTGGACTAGAGCCGCACTGGAGCCCCAGCCCCGGGCTCCCAGCTGCGGGATCTGCGCAGGCGCCAGTTACCAAACGCTGCCCGGTGTCGCCCCGCCCCAGGGGCCCTGGACACGCCCGGTCACTGGCCCGCCCCACCCGCTTAGGTATGTGGCTGGGGATGATCCTCCTGGGTGATGCAGCCCTGCCCCTTGGGAGTGTGTGCTTCCCCTTAAGAACAACGCACCCCCCCAGAGACAGTTTAGGCGGAGTTCTCTGCTGTAGGGTCGGGCAGACCTGACTTCCCATCGCTTTTGCTGGCTCTGTGCTTTTGGCCAAATGCCTGTCTCCATGACCCTGCTGCCCCCCCCCGCTGTAAATGGGGATCAACAGGACTTCGATCAACAGACCCTGCAGCCAGCCATTGGAGGGGTGAGCCTTGGTTGCTTCAGTAAAGTGGGTGACTACATCCAGGGTGGGTTTTTATGGGCTGGGTTTCTGCGGTGCGTTCTGCTTTTGTTTAAACCTGTCGGCACTGGAGTTTTCCCAGTTAGAACAGAGAGTCTTTAATAGAAATTGATACCAGGAATGGAATCTGTTCCACCGAAAACAGGGACTGATGGTGAGCTACCCTTGTCAAAACAAAACAAAAAACAAAACCAAAAAAAAAACACGCAAAAAACTATGGCCCTCCACACTAAATGAGGAACCTGGTCCCCCAAAGGGAAGTGACTTGGCCTGTGGCTCCATCTCACCCTGAGGAAGTTCAAGGGCCTGTCTGGACCGAAATGGGCGGTTGTGGGGAGCGGGAGAAGGTTTACCAGAACTTGAGACCAGTTGGTCAAGCCCTGAGTGGCCGAGATTCAGGTGAAGATGGTGGATGACTTATCCCTGCTGAGCTCACAGCTGACGGTAGGCATGAGGAGAGCCTGAGTCCGTGCCCTGGGCAGCTGCTCCTGCATCCCTTCTCCCTGGGTATCCCGGAATCTTTCAACCCTACCAGATAGAGAGACGACGTGTGGCCTTCAGCTACTCGTTTAACCTCTCGGAGCTTCGATCCTCCTCTAGGGATGGAAAAAGATAAAAGTTCTACCCCACCGGGTTGAAATCAGCCCACAGCGTTGGCCTCAGAGAAATCAGGCAGTAGGTCAAGTAAGGGATCGGGCCACAGGCGCATGCTGAGCCCAGAGCTCTCCGCATCCCAGGCATTCGATACATATGGGCTGAGATGACGAAATCAGAAGGTGGCCCGGCGTGCCCCCAGCCCGAGACCAGGAAGGGGTTCCAGATCATGTCAGTTTCACTGAGGAGAAAAACCGCAAGGCCACCTCTCCCTGGGCCCTGCACCCAGCGGCCCTGGGCCACCCTGAGCTGAGAAGAGTGCATTGTTGGGGTAGTGGTATCACTGAGTTTTGTCCCAAGGCCTCCTCCAGGCAGCCCCCCGGGGCCACTGTGGTACAGATTGCCTGCCCCCCATGAAACTCCCAAAGGGCCGACCCCAAGGCTCAGCATACTGCCCAACTGAAGAGCCCTCTCCTCCAGGAACGGTATGGGGACTCACAGATCCCGAGGGTCCCCATGAGTCTGGCCACCTGTGGCAGAACCACCCACATGGAGGCCTGGGCCAGGGAACTAGGAAAGTGGCCCAGACCTTGGGCCCCAACTAAGTGGCTCTGGGACCCTGGGCAGATGTTGCCTCTCTGTAGGCTTGTCTCCTCAGAAGATTCAGAATCACCTCATAGTTCTTATGAGGCTTGAAGAGCTACCCCTGTCAGGACAGGAGCCCCAGTGCCATCACTCCTTCCCTGTAGGAGCCCCCAGGAGCTAACCCGTTAAGAGCTGTGCATAGAAAGCAAGCGGCATTTCTCCCCTGGCTGTGCACTTAGGGTGGCTTTTGAGGAAGGGGAGGGGATAATGCTGCTGCTCTAGGCTCTGGGCTGAGGGCTATTACTCCTCCTCTAGGTCATCTTTGGCCTTGACTTGGGTTGTCACCGAATAGCTATGGGACCCTGGGCAAATCACTTTTCTCTGGGCCTCAGTTTCTGCATCCATAAAAACTGGCCACGCTCTCTTTAGGTTGTTGTAAAGGTTCCATGAAATGATACCTGTACCGTGCCTGGCACATAGTAGGCCCCCTATTCATGGCGGAGGATGTTGTTCATTTCCTTTAGAATTGGGATTACTGTCCACAAAGAAACAGAGATTCAGAGAGGCTGCACAATTACAGCCACAGAATCACTCACTGCTGCTTCAAGGCCCTTTCCCTGGGGCAGAGGGACCCCAGCACACACCTGAGGGCCTCTCCGGTGTCACCTGTGCCCTTCAGGGAGCAGAAGTCCAGGCGGTGCAGGCCTCCTCCTCCGGCGGGGGCTATCAACACAGAGGCAAACACGGCCACTCAATTAGTGTCTTTATTCGTACTGTTGACATTTCCCATGGGGAACTGTTGAAGGGGGAGGAGGGGAGGTTGGAGCAGGGAGCCGTGGCTTGGTTTTCCTCCATCCGGTGGAGGAAAGGAGGGGACAGATTTGGAATAATAGAGTGAGCCAGGGAACCATCACAAGGTGGGCTGGGACGCTTCACCCAGTGACTTCAGACCGCCCGAGTCCTTCTGTCAGGAAATGCGATTTCAAAGTGGAAAAGTAAAAAAAAAAAAACCAAACAAACAAACAAAAAATGATGGAAAGAAAAGGACAAAGTGCATCCAGAGAAGGTTCTAAGGCAGCCAGCAGTGGGAAGCCAGGTGTCTGGGGGCCTCCTGGCCACGCCTCTCCCCCAGGCCAGGCTAGGCCAGCCTGTTGGGCCACCAGTGCCCCTGTTGAGACAGTCCCTGTTGGCCGGAAGCCACAGAAGGTTGTGGAGGGAGGAGAGCCTGAGGTGTGGCAGCACCAGGGTGGCCCAGGGCAGGGCCGCGTTGAGGATATCAAAGCCTCTCTTTGGAGTGGCCTGGAAGGCTGGTGGGTTATGGAGGGGTAAGGAGCCCCTTTCCTTGGGCACAGGGCACAGTCACTCTCCGGAATCTTCTATTACCAGGCGGCGGTGAGAATGCTGGTTAACCACAGAGCTGAAGGCTGCCAGGCCCGTCCGGGTCCTTCCCTGGCGCCCAGGGCCCGGCGTGCAGAGCGTGATGGAGACGCCGGGCCGGTGGGCGCTGCGGCCAGCTCAGCAGCCCAGCCAGTCGTACTTGATGCTTCCAAACTTCACGTTCCTCAGACTGTGATTCTCCAGCATCAGGTAATAATGGCCCTTGAAGAAGTAGCTGTAACCTGGGAAGAGAGAGAGGAGGGGTTGTGAGCACCCCAGGCCTGCTGGCCCTGGAAGGTTCCTGGGAGCCTTGAAAGCTGGGTGCCCTCGGAAAGCAGCGTTTCACCCGGAGGGGACCCTCCGAGGCTGGGAAAGGGACACGGCTGTGGGAGTAAGCTCTGAGTCGTCTCCAAGATGGGAACAGAGAGACCTCGTAGGGCCTGCGGGAAGATGAAATGAGACCATACGTGCTGCTACTAATGTACCTAGTACTCCTCGGGGCACCCTCCCTAAACTGGAGGCAACGAACCAGGAGGCTGCTCCTCCCGCCGGCCCACAGATGGGTTTTATTTGGCGCACACAAGGTTTTCTGTTGTTGTTTTGTTTTATTTTGAATTCTGCAACAGTCGCTACCGTGTAAACATCTCTATGTGTCACAAGAAAATAGGGACTTTTCCTGCTTCCTTTGAAAAGAATTGGAATATCCAGCCACATCGGGGCCCCGTCCTTGCAGGGCAGCCATCATCAGAAGCAGAGAAGCAACTGCATCCCCTTGTCAATGAGCCATGTGCTCTCTGGTTCGCCACAGACCCCACCACTCCCTACTGTCTGCCTTGCCTACTTCACTCATTTGTGCTACCGGCCTGGCCCCTCTGGGCTTTGGAATCTGTGACTCCGGACATACATAATCTCGTTTACTTCCTTTAAAACCCTGGCACATAGTAGGTGCTCGTTGGTTGTTTATTCCTGAAGACCATTCTTAACCTAGCATCTGATCGTGCCTGCTTTTTGTTGGACAGGTGGACCTTTAGCCACTCGAGGTCAGGGCCACGTGCTTAGCCAGCATACGATAGGGGCTCAAAAAAAATCTTTGTGGAATTTAATTAAAATGGTCTCTAAAAAGCCACGCTGGATCACTTCCAGGGCCCGCGAGACTCCCAGAAGCCTCCTCAAGAATATGGCTTTCAAACTCCAAATTCTACCCCTCGATGATACCGGTTGTTCTGTTCAGCAAGGGACGAGGGGCACAGTGAGTTAAATGGGGACCTCTGCCACATCAGCAAGAAGCCATGACAACGTTAGTCCTATCTCACACGGAGCCATCCTTCTGCTAACGGGAGGCGGTGACAAGGCCTGTGGAACCCAACAGGGCCTGGATCAAGCCCCAGAATGAATGCAGGGCACGGAGCCCATGTTCCCGGCCCCCCGCAGGCCTCCCGCCCCCCTCCCCCTCCTTCCCTGGCTCCAGGCCCTGCAGCTGTGAGGGGCCTCTCTGGGTCTTACTGCCTGGAGCCTGCTGCGTGAGCAGAGGTCAGGGGTCTGGATGCCTTCCCAGCGCTGGGCTGAAGGGGCCGGTTTGTTTTTCCCAGCACCATTCGCCTCCCTGCACAATGAGGGAGTGTGTGCTTGTAGGACAGGGGCCCTGGGTGGGGGCGGGGGGGCCTTAGAAAGCAGACAGAGGCCTGGGCAGCTCACCACCAGAATGCAGGTCCACCGCGGCGTCCAGGTCATCGGGGATAGCATTCCAGGCGTCTTCGATGAGCTTGGGGAAGTCGGGATCCATCTTCTTCTTCACCTCATTGTATCTGCAAGGGACGGGACATGGTGAACCACAGCGGGGCCTCCCTCCCCGGACCTGGAGGGCCCCGCTGACGGCTCCTGTGTGGGCCTGGGAAACCAGACCTCGCCTTTCTGGGAGGCTGCCAGCGTGTCAGAGAAGGTCTGAACCCCAGCTCTCTGCTCACTCATGACGTGACCTTCACAGTCCAATAAAAACAATCTTGTGATTACCGCTCACGTGGAAACAGCGTGTTAACAACTTTTCCATTTCCCTTCTCAGTCCATTCTTATGACAATCCTACAACACCGGGATTCCCGGAACTCCCAGTTCACAGACCGGAGGCTTAAAAAGGGTACCCAGCTTCTAAGGGGTAGTCCAGCCCAGGCCTCTCTGATTCCTCGATTTTACCAGCTGGAAGATGGGGTTATATTTCCTCGAATGTCTCGATGCATGTGTACACCAAAGACAAGAACACACGCACAGGGCCTCTCCCCGTAGCGGGCAGGTTATTGGGGACCTATCAGCTCCTTTACAAACTTCGATGCCCACGGCAACGTGACGGGCGCCGGACGCGATGTGCCCACCACGCTTTCCCTGGCTGGCTGGGACAGATGGCTGCCTTTTCATCTGTCCCGTGGAGATGACAGCGCGTGTCCTGGGGGCTGATCTCGGCTGGGACAGCGAGGTTACCATGCAGGTTGGTCCCAGGACGCACAGCTCTCCCTGGCCTGCCTTTAATCCGGGTAGCGATTGGAGGATGTGGTTGGCATTTGCGACTTTCTGTCTTTGTAATTTCAGGAGAACGCTTTAAGTGCTGGGGTCACATGGATGCCTGCCCTTCTCCGCTGATACTCCACCTTGTCGTTATTCTGTCACCATGGAATGCGCTCCCGCTCCGCGCCTGTGGGTAGCTGGCGCCTGGCCTTCCTGGTGCCAACTGCCTGGCCAGCTCTGTGTCTGAGGGCCATCCTGGCGACAGCCACCCGTCCCTTTACCGTGTGGCACAGCTGATGCTCGCTTCTTCCCCACAGCCGGCCGACCACCTCCAGCCCAGACACCGGCCACGGCTTCCCCCTCTGAGCGCTCTTCTACAAGGGTCTTCCCTCTCGCCCAGCACCCCGGGAACTGCCCGAGAAGCCTTCCTTCACCCCAGCCCCATCATTAGACTTCTTGCAAGACCCAGCCCGCTTCCTCCTGACCTGGGGTCCCCACACCAAGTGTGCCCCTCAAAATCCCAGCACGCCACCTGCTCACCTCCACCGAGCCCTCAGCCTACACCCTCTACCGTGAGGGTGGCTCCGAGCGAGGTGTTCCTGAACATGCCCTCGTCGCTTTCTCGCTCTACCCACGGATGTTGGGGGGGGGGGAAGGGGGGCAGGCATCAACCCTATTTTCTAGATGAGGAAACTGAAGCTCAGAGAAGCGAAGCCATTTGCTTCCACATTCCTTTTCCCCCAGGGAAGCGCACGGCACTGTGGCGGGAGAAGGTGCTGCGAAGAGGCCCCCATCTCTTCGCGCTCCCTCTGTCCCCAGAGTCTCCTCCCCAGTGTCCCCGCTCGCCTGTGCGCCGCTTTGAAAGGTTTCCCTGTGGCACTCTGGAAGCCCCCTCTGCATCTGGGGACATGGCCGTCAGGAACACAGGTTCTACTGGCGTATCCTTGAGGCACACAGGACTCAGTCTCCACACCCGGAAGATGGGGCTAATAGGCCTATCTGCCTCCAAGGAGAAACAGGTGACACGCACAGCCTCAGGCCTGGCACAAAGCCCAGGGCCCAGTGTGTTTATGTCTCTTGCTGTACTGGAGGCTCCACAAGGCAGGGGGACTATTTCTTAACCACTGTCTTTCAGCCCCCTCTCAGTGCCTAGCACTCAGGAGATGTTGAATAGGTATTTGAGGGCTTCGTGGAAGCTTCCAGAAACAAAGGCTGAGCCCTCCCTGGCAGGAAGGAGGGGATGGCCAGGCTGGAGGCAGCTACTCGTCCTCTGTTGCTCTGGGGCCCTCTCTCCTTCTCCAGCAAAGGGGGGTGGGGAAGGTCTGGGGTCCCTGCGGACTCTGCACCAGGACCAGCACCTCAAGCTTAGGGGAGTGAGACCTGGCCCTTCTGGAATCGGTGCCCAGAGCCTCTGAAGGAACCGACAGCTCTGCCACTTTTAAGAACCTTGATTCTGGAAGGTGGGCTTGCTGCGAACAGGACTGGGAGGTAGTAACTATGCTAGAAACCCCAGCACAGCACCGTCATGGCCTGTGTGTGTGTGTGTGTGTGTCTGGTGTGTGCACACATGCATTTTCACATACCCAGAGTGTGTAGAACATGTCTGTCCAGCCTGGCTGGCATGGCTCAGTGGTTGGGCGTCGACCTATGAACCAGGAGGTCATGGTTCGATTCCCAGTCAGGGCACATGCCGGGTTGTGGGCTCGGTCCCTGGTGTAGGGTGTGCAGGAGGCAGCCGATTCCATGATTCTCTCTCATCACTGATGTTTCTCTCTCTCTCTCCCTCTCCCTTCCTCTCTGAAACCAATGAAAATAAAACGCCACGATTCAAAGACACGAGGGTTCTAAGGCTCATGTCTGTGAACCTGTGCCTCTCACTGCCCACAGGCTCAGGTCAGGAGATCCGGATCGCCCACCATGCCGGATCCGGCAGCACCCGTGAGCCTGGGAGGGCTCGGGGGCCTGTGGGCGGGGAGCCCGCCCTGCGGTTTCCTGGCTGGCTGCGTTCTTTCGAGGCTTGAGATATCAATCAGCTTAAGCTGCTAAGTATCTTAGCAGTATGTCTGGAATTCCACCCTTCTGAATGCCTGGGCAGCCAGGGGCGGGGTGGTGGGCGAGAAAGTGGGAGAAGAGAGGGCCCTTGGGAAGAAAGCAGGATTGTTTCAGGGATGACAGACCCAGAGCCAGAGGCAGCGGCAGCCACAGAGGAACGTGGGTGGGTGAAGACACCCTACCACCCCATCCTTGCACAATCACCTCTTCCCCGTGACCAAATGACCCTCAGGGTGCCGTGGAGGGGCCCCAGGGTGAGGGGACAGGAAAGGCAGTTATGATCCTGGCTCTGTGGCCAACGACACACAGTGAACCACAATCTCCTTACCTGGGAACTAGGACAACATTCAATCACCCTGAGGCTGCTTCTCGCTGACCATTCCTAGCTATGGGGCCGCTGCCCCTTCACCTTGACCCTGACCTTTCAGAACTGAACCTTTCCCTTTAGATAACCTGGAGCAGAGAGCTACCTGCTGGCAAGCTGGCCCCTGATTCAGAAGCTGGCCCCTGATTCGGATGCTGGTTCATGGGGGAAGCTGGTGCTCCCATCTCTCAGTCTTCATCATATTTTGCCCTCTCCCATCCCTGCCTCTTGAGAACCCCCCATTTCTTGAGAACCCCCACTATTTCAGGGGCACAGTGTAGAATAGCGAAAAAACAGCATGTTCTCTGGGACCCAGAATCCCAGGGTCCAAAGCCCACACTGCCACTACCTGGCTGTGTGACTTTAAGCTACATACTTAACCTCTCTGGACCCAAGTGCCCTCCTCTATAAAGTGGGGATACTAAGAGCACCCATCTCCTAAAGCCCTTGGGAAAGGGTCTGTAGGAGAAGCTACCATCTTTCTTTTCATTACCCTTCCTTCAGTGAATCATTCCAAATTGTGAAGCTCCAGACCAGACATGGGCCACTCAAGAATTCTGAGAAGGGGAAGGCGGTTCTCACCAGAATTGCACCCATTCATGCGCCTATGTCATCCCTTGATGGCTTCTCAAAGGGGCTGCCAGAGAGGGGGCATCCAGGGCCCACCAGCCTCCGAACGTGACCCAGGAGGCACGAAGCCGCAGTGTCTGTGGCCACGCAGCCGGCTCTGCGGCCCTCCTCACCTCCAGAACTTCTTCCCAGCAAAGATGTATGTCTTCTTGTTCTTGCTCCAGTTAAAGGCGGCATCCACTCGTTTCACACTGGGGGGCAGCCCCAGGCTGGTCAGCGGCTTGGGGTACCCAGGCTCCAGGGTGCTGGCCGAATAGACCCAGTACTCATCCCCTGGGGTGGAAGCAAAGAGCAGGTCAGGGACTGGCCAGCCCGTTCCTCCCCTCATCTGTCTGTCGGGGACCCCGCTGTGGCCACTCTCAGCAGGGACACGCCTGG
The DNA here is from genome assembly GCA_026230045.1 of Corynorhinus townsendii. Taxonomy (NCBI): domain Eukaryota; kingdom Metazoa; phylum Chordata; class Mammalia; order Chiroptera; family Vespertilionidae; genus Corynorhinus; species Corynorhinus townsendii. The sequence goes on along the minus strand of JAPDVU010000011.1, from coordinate 6,235,678 downwards.
GGTCAGAGCCCTGGCCAGGGCTCAGGTGGACGGGGTTACAGTTGGTTATAGAAGGTGCCTGGCCAAGGAGGGGACTGGGGGTGAGTCCAGCCCTCACTCCACTCACCAGCCACGTACTGTGGGTGCCACGCCTGCCATGTGGGGGCACCTTTTTCTAATTTGTGCACAGGAGCCCCGGGGGACCAGTACTGGCCTGGCCACAGCCCATGATCCCTGGGGCAAAGAGGCCTGGGAGTCGGCTGGTGAACAGGTACCCACGAGGTTGGCTGAGCCTTCGGCTCCTCCAGGAAGCCGTTCCGGTGCCCCAGCTCAAACCTGCCAGTCCTCCCTCCTGCGTCCCAGCACTGACTGCAGCCCCGTAACAGCTGGTCTGTGAGCTCTGTGAGGGCAGGGGCTGGATCCTCAGGTCCGTGTTAGATAAGCACGGCTCCCCAAACATTAGCCATGTGACCGTCTCTTGACGATTTTGACCATTTCTAGAGACTCCTTATACAATTATTTACTTTCAAGGCATTCATTTTGAAAGCTTTAAAACTATGTTCGTTTTAAAGTTGAAAAATAAAAGCAAATGATGTTGTCTTTTTAAAAGAAATACCAACTAAAGTTGTTGTGTGCTAGAGGCTCTAGCTGGCATTATAGCTGGCATTAGAGACACCGACACAAAACTTTCCTTCTGGGAAAGGAATCGGAAGGAGAGAGAAGGAACACAAGGTCATGACATGCTCGCTCCGTGGGCCGATGCTTCTGACGCTGGTGTCGGAGCCAGCCTCCCAGACGGAGCCCACGCTTTCGGATGGGGTGGTAGGAAGCATGGGTCCCTCAAGCGGAGGGAGCATCCCCAGGTGCCCGGGAACCGGGAGGCAGAGCCCCGAGGAGCCGAGGGCCCAGCAGGATCCTTCCCACACACCTGCAAAGAACACCGCCTTCTCCTCCTGGGGGGCCTCGTACACGGCATCGATCTTGTCGGGAAGTTCAGGCCAGAAAGTGGCCACCAGCAGCGGCCCCGTGGGCTTCTCGCCTAGCGTCACTGCCCGCCAGATGAACCTGAGGCGGGGAGGGGGACAGTGGAGCGGAGGCAGCCCTTCCCCAAAACGTACGGACCGCCGTCCAGCCCCACCAGGCTCTCGGTTCCTCCCCGCAGAAGCCAGGAACTTGCGCGTCTCTGTTGGTTGGCTTTGCCCTTGCACTTCCCCGTCTCACGCACCCCCCCAACCGGTCAGCCCATCCCTGCCCAGCCGAGTCCACGTCTCCTGAAAGGCCCCTCTGAGGGCTGCCTCCTCTCCAACGCCTCCCGGCTCTGAATGGGTCCACAAAGCATTTGACTCATTAATGCTTCTGCCACGATGGCTTTCGTTCTGCCCTGTATTGCAGTCGGTATTCTCTGCCTCAGTTTCCCAAACCAGACTCATGGATGTTCACCTTGACCGTGCGTCAGAGTCATCAGAGGGATGTGCTCACATGCAGATTCCTGGGGCCCACTCCCAGAGACTACAGGCAGAGGGCCTGGGGGTGGGAGCAGACACCCACACTTTTCACACGCACACCCTAGGGGGTTTAGGGTAGAAGGCTCGCGGACCTCTCTGAGAACACGGATCTAGGCATGAAGTAGCCTCTACATCCCATGCCCCACCCCCAGCTCCTCAAGCCTAACCAAGTATTTGGTACCATCGATGCCAAGTGATTAAGTGTTGATGATACCAGCTAGCAGGATGGGACACACGGACGCTGTGCCAGGTTGTTGTTCTACCGACGGAGCTCACCTAACCCTTACAACAGCCCTGAGACAGGCGGGAAAATATGTCCCATTTCACAGATGAGGAAACTGAGATAAAGATACCTAATTAACTGGCCTATGATCGGGCCACCAGTAAGTAATAGGTCTGGGATTCTAACCCAGGCCATCTGGCCCCCGAGCCCACTCTGTCAACTAATATGCTCTATGAATGGCCTGATGGACAGATGGGTGGATGGAGGAGGAGGAGGAGGAACTGATCACAGATGACAGATGCGCAGATAATGGATGGGTAATGGGTGGATGGAGAGATAGATGAATGGATGGATGGGTATATGTGGGTTTGCACGGATGGATGATGGATAGGTCTTTAATGCAGCCCTAATACCATCTGCCATTATCCAGGAGGGCTAGGGCCGCGGGATGGGTCTCAGCCCTTGGTCAGCAGAGTGGGGGGGCCTTTATAGCACGAAGGACACCCCCTTTCTCTACCCTGTGGTCACTTGCTCCCCGGACATAGGACAGTTTGGCCATTGGAGGTCAAGGCCATTCTGGGAGAAGACCTGTGACGGCCTGGATGATTCTTCCCAATGTTCCCTTCCATCCCTCTGTTAGAAACACAGAGCCGTGTCTGTTGCCATGTGACTGCGGTGCCGCCCCTGACGGTAGGCCTTGGGCTGGGCCCTGGGACTTGCTTCCGTCAACGGGATGCCCTCAGGCGTGATGTGAGCCTTTCATTGTGCTTGTGCGGCCTGACCTGGCCTCCTGTGCTTCTGCCATCGGCCATGAGCGGCCACAAACCCCAGGAGAATGAGCAACAGCAGCGCATGCTCAGCCACACTGCAGCCTGAAGCCAACACGCCTAGTAGACCCACAGACTAGGAGAAAGCGAAAGAGATGCCTGTGGGGGTAAGCCACTGAGATCCGGAGGGCAGCTAACACGCAGCAAAAACTACCCATATGGGCCCTTCCCAGAAGCGTCTAGTGGGGTGCCTGTGCCAGGGCTGGGGCCAGGGAAGAGGGGCCAGAGCAGAGGACAAGAAGCAGGCCCCCACACTCACCGGTCCTTGAAGAAGAAGATCTCCCCGCGGATCTGAGCGATGCCGTCAAAGACGATGTCTTGTGTGCAGATCTCGGGAGTGACGGGTCCCAGCGTGGGGGAGGGGCCGGGGCCGGTGTCAGTGTCAGGATTGGGCCCTGGGGGAGGACACCTGACCTCAGACTCTTCCCCCGCCCCGGGGGTTCTCCGCACCAGGCTGAGCCCCCTAGGCTCCCACCCAACCTGCTAAGGATCCGAAGAAACACGATTTTGGCCTTCGGGTAAGCCGGGTAGGAGAGGGAGACGATGCCTGCACGTGGGGAGAGGGGAGCGGAGAGAAACCAGAATCCCATGGCCCTTCGCCCTTTACGATGCTCTTCACTGACGTCACCCGAGTCGGTCCCCACTTCCTCCCTGGGAGGTAGGCATCATTATCACTCCCACTGCACAGATGAGGAAACTGAGTCCAGAGAGACAAAGACCGGCTCCGTCTCTTACGGCCGGTGAGGGCCGGAGGCAGCACACAGCCCGGTGCCTCCCCCTCCATCGAAGGTCAAGGTCACTGCTTGTTCCCCCAGCCTCTCGGCTCAAGCACCACTTTCACTCTTCCGGCGTGGTCCGCCCAGCACCAGTACGTTACACATCTACTTTTTCTAAAGCGTGGATTTAACTTTTTAGACTCCAGCCCCGTGGCAAGCACCAATAATAAAGTAAGCACTGGTCGCAGGTCCCAGTTGTGTGGTTCCGATTACACGTGCAAATGAAAGAATCGTCAGGAAAACCAGAAACCTGCGTGCCTGTGTCATGAAGACCATGGCAACGCTGGGAAGTTCTGCCCCGCGCTCAGCTAATTCTCCTGGACCCTAAACCTAACTTGGTGGCTGTGACCTGGTGACCCTGGGGCCAGGGAGGTGACCTCTCTCAGGTCTCAGCGGACTCCCTGAAAGATGGAGAGCCAAGAGGGGCGTGAACACGGATGAGATCTGGAAAGAAAAGGAGCTGTCCTGGGTCCCCTGGAAGGGCTGACCCCTCCAAACCAGGTCAACACGGTGCCTCCTGCCCTTGTCTCCTGCCATCCGGGAGAGCTGGGACCTTCCTGGGGCACCCCCTGCACCTCCATCCCAGCTGCACGGCCTCCCAGACCCCCGGCCCACAGCCCCGAGCTGAGGCTCACCGTAGAGCTCCTGGATGCCCTTGATGTCGTCATGGGACAGGCGGAAGTTCTTGGTGTAGGTGTAAATGGGGGCCATCAGGGCTCCGGGGTCCTGCGAGTGCTCCAGCCCCATGGCGTGGCCGAACTCGTGAGCTGCCACCAGGAAGAGGCTGTACCCTGAGGGCCGCGGGGGGGTGGGGGGAAGTGGGGAGAGAGACGAGAGAGGAGTCAGGCCTTGGCTTCAGAGACAAGGACGTTGGAGGCCGTCCTGTGGTGGGGAGAGGGCCCTGGAAGGGGACGGATCGAGGCTTCCTGCTCCTGAGAATTCTGGGATGGAGAGATGAGGCCTCGTCCTTTCACGCAGGGCAGGCCGCCCATTCGCTACCAAGGGAAAAAGGAGGCATCTGTGAGTCCGCTCCTCAAAGTCCCATTGGTTCAACACCGTACCTCCTGGCGTTTTGTGTCTCTCTATGGAGACCAGGGCAAAACTTGCTCCGCAGTCTCCAAACAGATAGGAGAGTGGGGACAGGCTGGCCCGAGGGTCCCCCATGCCCGCCCCAGGGACAGCAGTAAAAGCCATCCACACTTCCAGGGGCTGCCCAGGCTCAGCCGCAGGCCGAGGGCAAACCTGCTGTAGGGTGAAGTGTGTCCCTCCAAAAGGCGGGTTCCAGTCCTAACCCGGAGGACCTGTGGGGGTGACCCGATCTGGAAACAAGGTCTCTGCGGGTCCATTAAAATGTGAAGCCCCGCCCACGTGGCTCCGTGGCTGAGAGTCGACCTCTGAACCCAGAGGTCACGGTTCAATTCCCGGTCAGGGCACAGGCCCGTGTTTCGGGGGCTCCATCCCCAGTGTGGGGCGTGCAGGAGGCAGCTGATCCGTGATTCTCTCCCATCACTGATGTTTCTCTCTCTCTCCCTCTCCCTTCCTCTCTGAAATGAATAAAAACATATATATTTTTTAAAAATGTGAAGTCACACAGGGGTAGGGTGATCCCTCAATGCAATAGGACTGGCGTCCTTATAAGAAGAGGTACAGAGACGAAACGGAGGGGAATGGCCACGTCATGACAGAGGCAGGAGTGGCGTGATTCCGCCGAGGACACGTGGCCCCGCTGACACCCTGATTCTAGCCTTCCAGCCTCCGGGGAGTACCCGAGAGCGCATTTCTGTTGTTTTTAAGCCACCCCATCTGGAGTCCTCTGGGTGGGCAGAGCGCTGCTCAGGCCGGCTGTGTCTCTGCACCCCATTCACAACTTGGTGAAGGATAGTGCGCGGAGGGATGGGGGCGGCGGGCAGGGAGGGCTCTGGGGCTCTCCGCTCCTGCGTGGAGGCGGAGTGGGAGCAAAGATGAGCTCCTCTTGTTCTCCCCTCTCCTCCTGCCCACCCCCTCCTGGGAGGCAGCTGTCTGTTGGGAGTGGGGATGCCTGGTAGGAAGGGGAGTCCCGAGCCCAGCACGGTGCCATGGTGGGTCGTCTCGGGGGCAGCGCGTACCAAGGTGGCCGGGGTCCTCCATTGGCAGCCGTGCCTCTGCCTGGATGGGCGTGGTCTAAGCAGGGAGCCGTGTCCGCCAAGAGCGGGTGTTTCGGTGGAGGGCGGGTCTAGAGCAGGTCGTGTCCCCTCCGTGGATGGGCAGGGCCTCAGCAGGGTCGCGTCCCCACCCCAGTGAGTGGAGGGCTCTGTCTGTGCCTGAGGTGGGTGGGGACCCGGGACGGCTTCCCGCCCAGAGGTGGGGCGCGGGCGGTGGGCCCCGCGGCCGGGCCGGTACCTTGGTCGGGACAGAAGCCCCAGGTGCGGTCGTCGTCGAAGCTGGCGGTGGTGGAGCACCACGCCTTCCCGTCGCTGCGGCCGTCGCTGGTGCAGCGCTCGTACTTCTTGCCCAGGAAGGTGAAGGGGAAGACGCAGGGGCTGCCGTTCCCGTTCCCGCCGATAGTGGACATGGCTGTGGAGTCAGGGACGCGGGTCGGGGCCGTGAGCAGCCTGAGCCCGCCACCACCAGGGACGGCGTGGACGTGGACATTCACACCCCCCCTGACTGAGCCCTCGCCCGAGCAAGTGCTGGAGACACGTCTCACCCACCCACCCCACAACCCTGTGCGGTCAGAACCGTGCCACCCGTTTCACCGACGGGGAAACCGGGACCCAGAGAGATGAAAAGATACGGCCTGAGCCCTGGCCCGTTGGCTCAGTGGATAGAGCATCGGCCTGCAGACTGAAGGGTCCCAGGTTCGATTCCAGTCAAGGACACATGCCCGGGGTTGCGGGCTCGATCCCCAGTAGGGGGCATGCAGGAGGCAGCCAATCAATGATTGCCTCTCATCACTGATGTTTCTCTCTCTCTCCCTCTCCCTTCCTCTCTGACATCAATAAAAATATATATATATTTTTAAATTGCCTGAGCAGATACTGCTAGGCAGGGTGCAGGCTTCAAATGCAGCGCTTTAATCGGGTTCCATGGACTGGGACCGAGGGGCCAGAGGCAAAGGGGCTGGGCAGGGGTAAAGGGGCAACACCCTTCGTGGACCCGCAGCTCCGTCACAGCGGGCCCTCGGGAAGGCTGTCTGCTCCCCTGCAGAAAGGAGGTGCTCACACATACCCGCTGGACGAAGGGAGGGAGGAGGGGAAGAGGGGGAAGAGAGGCAGACGAGAGTTCGTGCTGACAAAGAAAGGCAGGGAAGAGAGACTTCCAAGATCCGAGGGAGGGACAGAAAAGGGCCCGAGAGCACTGTGTTGAGCGAAATAAGCCCCAGGAAAGGTTAAGTGTCCCATGATCTCACTCGTAGGTGGGATCTCATGAGCCAAATAAGCGGATGGTCGAAAAGAGACCCGGAGACAGGGAAGCATGGGACAGACTGAGGAACCTCAGAGGGAAGGCGGGGTGGGGGTGGGAAGAGACCAGCCAGTGAACTTGTCCGCATAAATGCATCACCCTGTGTCACCCAAGGACACAGGCAATGGGGGGGAGGGAGAGGGCTGGGAGAGGTTAATGGAGGGGGGGGGGAACGGGAGACCTATGTCATACTTTCAACAATAAAAGTTTCTTAAAAAGAGAGAGAAGGGATGGTCAGGGAGCCTGAGGGAGTGTGGGCCCCGCAGAGGGGGTGCCTGGTGGGCCTGACACCAGGCAGCCCCGACTGGGCTGAAGCGGCGATCGGTCCCAAGGTCTGTGCCGCTGAGTATTCCGGCAGAGCCCCGTCCCGGGGAAAGGAGGCTGGGGTCCTGGGAGTGTTCTGGGGGAGGCGGGGAGAGGCGGGGCGGGGGGCACCCACCGGTCTCCGGGCAGAAGCCGTACTTCTTGTCGCGGTCGTAGTCCTCCGTGGTGCTGCACCAGCGGTAGCCGTCGCTGCGGCCCTCGGTCGTGCAGCTGTTGTAGGTGGTGCCTTGGAAGCTGAACGGGAACTTGCAGGGCTGTCCATCACCGTTGCCACCCAGGGTGAACAGGGCTGGGGTGGCGGGGAGAGAGGGAGGGTGCACGTGTGAGAGAGGCCACCCCCCGGGGCACCGGGAAATCAGCCGGGCCCCTGCGTGGGCACAGAGCTGGCTTCACCAGCGAGGTGACAGCGTTCAAATATGAAAAGTCACCCTCGCCGGTCTGGCTCAGTGGCTAGAGCGTTGGCCTGCAGACCTAAGGGTCCCGGGTTTGATTCCGGTCAAGGGCACGTACCTCGGTTGCAGGATTCTCCCTGGCCGGGGGCCCATCTAGGAGACAACCAATCGATATGTTTCGCTCACATCGATGTTTCTATCTCTTTCCCTCTCTCTTCCACTCTCTCTGAAAATCCATGGAAAAATATCCTCGGGTGAGGATTAAAGAAAAAACCACGGATACTGCTTGGTAAGCGGCTGCTTCTCTGAGCTCCTGGGGACCTCCCCTGGCTTCCTGGTCAACCCCAGCCTTCCCCTGGGCCCTGATGGACCCTCACCCTCACGGTGACCTCATGGCACACAGCAGGGAGCCCCCAGGAACCCTGCTCCAGCCCCACGGTCACTGTCCGCCCGCCTGGTCGATGCCCACACCATGTAGATCACTAAATACATCATCCATGGTCGGCAGGGCCGCCGGACTCTCTCCATTTGATGCATAGGGAAACGGAGGCCCCGAGAAAGCTGGTTCCGGAGCTGCTCACGGTCACATAAACGGAAGAACTGGGTGAGAGTGTCACGGAAGGCCACAAAACACACGAATGTCACTCTCTCTCTCGCTCACTCTTACGCACACACACACACCAGGCTTCACCTCCTTTCACCCCAGGCGATTTTCTGTGGTCCCTGTAGGAGGTAGGGAGGAGGGAGAGGGAGGGAGAGGGGCGTCTTTGGAAAGCTCCATCCACGCTGACCTCCCCGAGACAGGGGCCACGACTGGAGAATTGTGGGGAGAGAATGGGATTCAGAGTCTGGGCTTATCTGTCTCGGGTTCTTCCCCTGTGGCCCGTGGCCTCATCCACCCCAGAGCTACACAATGGTGCATCTCTGGAATTGCCAGCAAGCAAAACCACAAGTGCGTAACGAGGACCATCTGTGCACCACCGCGCCAGAGGTGACCTCACCAGCCCGTTAACTCCACTACAACCAGAATGGAGCCCCGTATCCTCACTGGTTCCTTCTCCTCAATCAAGAGACCTTCTCCTGCCCGGCTCGGAGTGGCTCAGTGGTTGAGTGTTGACCTATAAACCAGGAGGTCCCCGGTTCGATTCCCAGTCAGGACACATGCCTGCGTTTTGGGCTCAGTCCCCGGTGAGGGGCATGCAGGAGGCAGTCGATGGACGATTCCCTCTCCTTATTGATGTTTCTCTCTCTCCCCCTCTCCCTTCCTCTCTGAAATCAATAAAAACATATTTTAAAAAGAGAGAGAGAGAGAGAGAGACCTTCTCTTGCAACGCCAGCAACAATGGGATAAGAGAAGAGGCAACACTAAGGCCAGATGCCTGGTGGCCTGCGCGTGGGGAAAGGCGAAGAGTTAACCGCCACGCCTCTGGCTTCCCATCGGCTGCGTGTCTACCGCCCAGGAAGCCCCAATCTCCTCTCAGATCCTGACCCCAACAAGGATGAAGAGAAACAGACACTGACTCAGCAGTCAGGAGGGGCTGAGTAACACATCTGCCCCCAGACGCAAACACGTGCGTGCTGTGCGTACTTGCATCTGGCTAGATACCAAGTAAATGGCTAATGCCCCAGGCGGGGGAGAACCCTTCCCCAACTTATGAATTACAGCTGTGTTCGCTTCGAGCCTCAAGGCATTCTTTTCTCATCACAAGGGTTGATGCATGGGAGGGAGTCACAGCACCTGGATCCCTCCTGGGAAAGGCAGCATGCAGAACAGACTTCTCTTGAAAGTCTCTGATTTATTAAGGGCTCGAACTCTTACTTTATACGAAGTATCACATGGGCTTTGCAGAACCCTTCTGTCAAGACGGCTGGGGGCGGGGGGGGGGGGGGGGGCGGAGGTCAGTATTCAATTGCCATGGTGTCAGATGGATTCGCAAACATGTAGCATTACAGCCAAAAGGACAAAGGCGTGTACGGATCGAGGAGTCCACGGGGTCGGGGAGAAAGAAGTATTTAGAAAAACGCTTGCATTTTCTCCCATTTTTCTGGCTTTCAAACTCCAGAATCACCAGGTAGGATGACTTGACAAGAGTATGAAGGTATACGTAATATCATTCTCAGGTGTCTGATTAAAAAGTGTGGCAAGGGTATTTTTTAAAAGGATGGTGTAGGGCAGTGGTCGGCAAAGTCATTAGTCAACAGAGCCAAATACCAACAGTAAGTACAACGATTGAAATTTCTTTGGAGAGACAAATTTTTTAAACTTAAACTTCTACGAACGCCACTTGTTCGAAATAGACTCGCCCAGGCCGTGGTATTTTGTGGAAGAGCCACACTCAAGGGGCCAAAGAGCCGCATGTGGCTCGCGAGCCGCAGTTTGCCGACCACGGGTCTAGGTCAATACCCTGACCCCTTTAAAAATGTTTCCCTCAATATGACTTCACAATATCCGAAAATGTTATGTTTTGGGCACTGACACACACACACACACATAAATACTGGGTCAAGGCACAGAGATGTAGACACAAGCCAAAATAGACAAGAGACCGAGAGGCAGACGGAACAGTCCCCATACACAGAGGCAGACACACTAGCAAAGTTGGCATCAGAACCAGGAGTAACGGCTGAAATGCCAGGGGTCGGTGTCCCTCAGCCAGATTGGGTACCAGCCTTGGTGTCTGAGTCTCGGTCTCCAACCCCATTGCTGGACTTCTGATCCATCCCTGAGCCTCTCTCTCTCCTCGTGCCCCTGAGCCCCCAATCCTGCCCGGAGGGTACAGAGTGGTTCTAGAGAGAACCACCGGGCACATTAATAGTTCTAAGTTCACCCTAAGGCGTGCAAGAAAAAAATAATTAGCACATCAAACATGTGATTTCGCAAGTATCGTTGCTCATGGCGAGACATAAAAAGGAACTGACTTAATGAAAGCATCTATAATAATAAAAGTGTAATATGCTAATTAGACCAGACAGCCGAATGACCTTCTGGACATCATTCCAGACATCCTTCCAGATGAAGCCGCGGTGGCGGCGGGGGCCGAGGCAGAGGCATTTAGGGGTAATCAGGCAGGCAGGTGAGTAATTAGAGGTGATGAGGCAGGCAGACAGGTGGTTAGGGGCGATGAGGCAGGCAGACAGGTGGTTAGGGGCGATGAGGCAGGCAGGCAGGTGGTTAGGGGCGATGAGGCAGGCAGGCAGCGTGGTTAGGAGCCAACGGTCCTGGATTGTGAGAGGGATGTCCAACTACATTCCCTGAGGGGTACGGGATTGCAAGAGGGTGAAGGCTGGGCTGAGGGACCCCCCCCCCCCCGTGCCACCCCACCCAGTGCATGAATTTCATGCACCGGGCCTCTAGTTAAGTGAATAATTATACAGGTGAGAGGGACAGTAGGTGTCAAGGGGGTTGGGGTGCCAGGCCTGGGCAGCATAGATGACGGGGGACAGCAGGGAGCCTGGGGCCAGAGGACTCACCTTCATGGGGGCAGAAGCCGTATTTGTTGTCCTTGTCGAAGTTGTAGGTCGTGGAACACCAGAGGAAGCCGTCCGAGCGGCCCGCGTTGGTGCAGCTGTTGTACTCCTTGCCGTTGAACATGAAGGGGAACTTACAGTACTCCCCGTCGGCGGTCCCGTACTTCGCTCGGACCACTGGGGGGGCGACACAGGGTGGGGTGAACCTCTCCAGGCCCTTCTCCGGAGACCAGAATCCTGTGTGACGCCCCTCCCGCTCTCATCAGAGTAAACGGAGGTGCCCAGGGTTGTGAGGGAAGGTACGGTCCTTATTACTAGGTTACGGGGAGACGGGAGAGGGTGCTCGGGCAGGGGGACGGTCACTTTCTTACCTTGCCCTTCTCCCAGGGTCCACAGCTCGTCGTCGTCAAAGTGGGAGTCTCCCCCAACACCAGGCCCCGGGGCGAACGCGTGAGCCAGGAGCCCGTCCTTGCCATCGAAGGGGTATCCATCTCCATGCTCTGGAACACATGGGGACTCAGCTTCTAGCTGCCCCCCTGGGCCCTGACCCCCAGCCACACCCCACCCACCTGGCATTTGTCCCCTTCCCTATCCTGTTGGGGTTATCCAAGACTGGGACACAGCAAGTCAATACATAGTTGTTGACTGGGTGGTCAGCGCCCTGAGGTCTCCACGGTCAAGTCTATCACCGATATTCACACCTCTAAGCCACAGGCCTACTTGGCCGCCCAGGTCCATACCACCCACCCGCATCACCATGCTACTCACAATGTCTATACCGCCTACCTTTATGTTGAAACTAATGGAAATGTGACCAGCCCTTTGTTTGTTGGAGCTACTGTACGGGATGGCGCAGGAAGAGCCCTTGCTTGCAGTTTACGCTGCCTCACATCCACGTGGCTCTCCAGTGTCTGGTCCCAGCTACCCCACTCGGCATCCACCCCTTCTCCTCTCCTATCTCAGTTGCTCTCAGGACCCCGGTGCCTCTCCAATGGCTGGATCCCCTCCATCTCCACCCTGAGCCCCTGCTGGTCCCAATTCTGCCCACCCCAGCGGCCGAAGTTGATCATGATGTCTGCGTCTCCATCGTGGATACGAGAAAACCGGAGGGGGGTCACATTACTCCAGACTTGGAAGGCACGGGCGAAGGCATCATCCACTGTGTCGGAGTCAAGGTCAGGTGTGTAGCCAATGATCCTGGAGATGGGAGAGATGCAAAGGAGTGAGCAGGCACACGCACGCGAGTGTGTGTGCACGTGTGCAAGAGCGTATGCAAACCTGTGCGAGTGCACGGATGTGTGCAAGGGTGGCGCATGTGCACAGGCATGAGAATGTGTGCATAAGCATGTGAGGGGTGCATGCGTTTGCGTGTGCACGAGAGTGTGCAGGTGTGCACACATAGACAGGTATACGTGTGTGTGTGTGTGTGTGTGTGTGTGTGTGTGTGTGGTGAGCAGAGCACCCTGGGAGAACAGCGCGCCCAGAATGCCTTGCATCCTAGGCCAGCCAACATCCTCAGGGCTTGTCTCAAAACTCTCACCCGCCCCATCTGGCTGGAGGATGCGTGGGGTAAAATCAGTGCACGTGGGACATGGGGCGGAGCCCTCATCCTGGAATCCAGCACGAGCCGTACAGAGCAGAGGCCAAAGCCAAACAGGCCTCCGCAGAGGGTCATCCCAATAGACAACCGATGACAACTCCATCATGTAACCAATTAGCAGCTGATACCACATTCTCCACCTGCCCCAAAGACCCCAGCCAGGAGTAACAGTGACTGGCAGTTATTACACGGTTCCTACACGCCGGACGCTGAGAAATCCCTTTGCATATGGGACCCAGCTTAGTTCCCAACCAACTTACGAGGAAGGTTTTGTCTGAGCCCCATTTTGTCGATTGGAAAGCCAAGGCTCAGGGCATTGAAAAATAAGGAGCACGATGCCTCACGGCTACAAAGTGTGAGAGTCGAGTCCAGGTCTGTCTGACTCCAGCTCCTAAGAACTTTATCTGTAAACTCCTGAGGCCTCCTAGGACACCTCCCGGGTCCCTGGAGCGGGGCGAGGCCCCAGGAGGCCCTGTGTCCCACGGCCCAGAGGCCCCGCCGCTGCAGCCCTGCCTCGGTACCTGTACGTGATCTCGTTCTTTTCCCACTTGGGCTTGCGGGGGAAGAAGTTGTAGTTGGCCACGTCGGGGTTGCCGCAGCGCGGCTTCTTCATGGTCATGATGGTGCGCTTGTCGAGGTTCCCCGTCTCGGGCAGCCCAAAGAACTTCTGCATCTTCTTCAGCGCATCCTTCAGCCCGATCAGGTTGCACTTGTCCTTGGGGCAGCCGTAGTAGGTGTTCAGGTATTGCTGGAAGAAATGAGTGCCAGAGGTGAGCAGCCACAGGAGGGCAGCCACAGGAGGGCGGCATCGTCCTGACCAAAGCAGGCCGCAGTCACCAGCCCCCGCCCAGCTCCGTGGCCCAGAACAGGACATCATCCAGGGGCCCACGGGCACTGGGTGGAGTGTTGGGTTCCCAAACCAACTTTGGCGTCCACTAGCTGAGTGACGGAATAGCTGTAGAGAGCGTGACGTCAGCAAGTAACCCTCATGCTCACAGCAGCTCTATAACGTGGTTATTATGACTATCCCCCTCGTACGGAGGAAGAGACTAACGCACAGAGAGATTAAGAAACTTGCCTAATATCACACAGCTCACAAATGGCAGGGCTGGATTCGGACCCGAGCAATCTGGCTCCAGAGCCACGCTCAGAACTGTAAGACACTACCCTTCTTTACCTCCATCATCTTTTACTCCACCTAACGGCTGATGATGACGTAAGAGTTATTTTTCTCCCGTTTCTTAGGTAGAGATTCGAGGGCTGTGTGCATGGGTGGCAGCAGCAGACAGACCTGGCTCCAAACCCTGGATCAGTCATTCCCAAAATGCACTTCAGGGACTCTGCCCAAACGGAGGCCTCTGCAGAGGGTCAGGGGCCAACCAACTTATTTCTTCACCAAATACTTTTTGACACCTGCCGTGTTCCAGGTCCTGTGCTAGTGCTGGGGTAAACTGGTGAACATGACTGGTGTTTCTAACTATATTTTTTACTGACTTTTTTTTTGGCGGGGGCGGGGGGAGAGAAACATCTATGAGAGAGAACCATTGATCGGCTGTCTCCTGCATGCCCCCTACTGGGGACCAGGCCCGAAACCCGGGCCTGAGCCCAGACCGAAATCAAACCGGAGACTTTTTGGTGCTTGGGATGACGCTCAACCCACTGAGTGATTCTGGCCAGGGCGCAACAGAAATAAATGCAAAATTAAATGTGATGGGTGCTGTGTTGGAAAGGTGAAAGCAGCCAGGAGACCTTACGATAGGGGCCCTCACCATGTTCGGAGGAGTAGTTAGGAAAGGAAAATGTGGGGTATGATCTATATATATAAAAGGCTAACATGCAAAATGTCCCCTTGGGAGTTCGACTAGAGACCAGGAGTTTGATCGCTCGCTATGATGTGCCCTGACCACCAGGGGGCAGCGCGGAACAAAGGACGTCCCCAGACAGCAGCCGGAAGGCCCCAATCGGCCCTGATTGCTGGCTAGGCCTAGGGACCCTACCTGTGCACAAATTCGTGCACAGGTAGGGTCTCTAGTAGTAATAATGATGACGACTAACACTTACCTAGCGCTTACCATGTGCCACCTCGGAGTGTGTCAGATTAGCTTTAAGGGGCACCGTCATTACCCTCAGTTTGCGGAAGAAGCTGGCACTGAGAGGGGCAGTCACTTGCCAGGCTGACGAGGCCAGCTGGTTCGTGCACCTGGGATTGGAAGCCAGGCAGCCCAAGCCCAGCGCCTGCTTCTCAAGCCTCCCACTGCGTTGCCTCTGGCCAACACTGACTCCCTTATGCTGTGTGGGCACCCGGGTCGCTTTGTCAAGGCTCTGAAGCTCCACCCTCACCCTGAACCAACAGCCACATCACGATGCCAGCCAGCTCCAGACCCGTGAGAAAGAATAGCAGGCCCTTGCCCGGTCGGGGTGGCTCAGTGGATGAGCATTGACCTATGAACCAGCAGGTTACAGCTCAATTCTCCGTCAGGGACACGTCTGGGGGGGGGGGGGTGTGTGTGTGGAGGGAGGGGGCTGGATCCCCAGTGTGGGGTGTGCAGGAGGCAGCTGATCAAGGATTCTCTGTCATCATTGATGTTTCTCTCTCTCTCTCTCCCTCTTCCTGCCTCTGAAATCAATAAAAATAAAAAAATAAAAAGAGTATCAGCCCCTAAAATTGTAAGCTCTCCCAACCCATTTATCCAAAGGGGACAGAGGCTTGGATGCTGGGAAGGAGGGAGGGATGTTACATGCTGAGAAGGGGTTCCCAGGGTGACCAGCCGGCACAGGAGTCCTGTCTTGAGTAGGCTGAAGGAGAATTGGGGATTTCTTGGGGGTGGGGAACAATAAGATGTAAGATTTCTTATGGGCTAGAAGGAACATTTTGAGGGGTCCCCCAGCTCGAGGCGCTAACAGGTTGAGCGATGGTGCCTTCCAGTGCCCAGCGAGGCGCGCTCACAGAACAACATCCATCGGAGCCGCCGCTGGGAGCCCCGCCAGGAGGGAGGGCTGGCTGGCTGCTTTCCCACCCGCTGGGCGCCTCCGCCCCCGCCCCACGCGCCAGGCCTCCAGCGCCTGCCCCTCCCTCCGACCCCGCGGGCCACCTCTCTCCTGTCCCCCATCCCTTTGCATTAAGTTGCAGAAATTCGAGGAAACTTTCCAAGATCCAACCGTTGACCCTTCTGGCCACCTTGTCCACTGGGCCAGGCGAAAAAGATGCGCTCTCGGCGTCACTCCCGCCCCCAATATTTACCCAAAGGTCCCCCCGAGCGGTGTGTCCAAGGCCCCTCTCCAGATGTGTGCCAAAGGTCCCCAACGTTCGCCAAGCCCCGCTTGGCCCAGAGCTCCCAATGTGTGCAAGAGTTTACCCAAATCGCGTGCCACGGGAGCCCCTTTCCAAAGTGCCGCGGGGCTTAAAAAACCCTCCACCGGTTGCTAACGGGACCCCTTTAGGCCTTTTGGGCCTACCAAGATGCTTGCTAAGGGTCAGCCAGACCTCTTCCCCCAGATGTGCCCAAAAGTTGTTTACAAAGCCGCCCCTTTGCCAGATCCTTCAGATCCTAGACAATGTCCCAGTTATTTACAAAAGAGCCCTTTGCTGCAGTTGGCCAAGCACCCCCATGCCCTCCCCCCGCGTCTCACGCCCCCCGCTGTGTCCGGAAAGTTTCCAAGTTGTTTATCAAAGGCCTTCCCCACGCACAAAAAGCCCCCCTACGGTTTCCAAAACAGACCCCACCTCCGGCTGGCCCAAGCCTCTCGCTACGGAAGCCCCTCCCCCACGTTGTGTGCCCCTCGGGGTAGGAGGAGGTGTAGCCGGGAGACCCCCCCCCCCCAACCTCGCCTACAAAGTTTGTTTAAACTTCGCTCCTGGAGGCCTGCGGGGCAACTCACCACGGCCATCTCTTTGTCCGATTTGGGGGCGACATCACCCGGGAACTTGATGATGGGCGATGGCGCAGCGGCGATGTGGCCCAAAAGGCAGCCCAGGACGCAGAGCGCCCGCAGCGCGCCGGCGAGCGCGCCCCGGGCCACGAGCGTCTCCATCATTGCGCTCCTGGGCCCCGTGCGTCGCCCCGGAGATCGCTGGTTCTGGTTCGAGGTGTGTGGCCGCGTCGCCGCCTGGCTGGCCCCGCTCCACCGCGCAGCGCTGCGCTCCGAGGGACAGCTCGCCTCGGTGGCCTCGCTTCGCCCGGCTCAGCTGCGCGTGGCCCAGTCCCTGCGCCTCCGTCTGCGCTGCTGCCTGTGCTGCCGGTCCCGGAGTCCTTTTGTATGTTTAAAGCCCCAGATGTACAGCCTCCAGCCACCCCTGGGGGAAGTCTGCATGCAGCGGAAACAAGGGAGGGCAACCGCCAGATGTGGCCGGCTGGGCTGGGAGGGCGTTGGCAGTGCAAGGAGGTAGCGGTGGTGTGGGGGGATGGGGCGGCGCGCTCAGGCCCGCCCCTCACTGCCCTATTCGCCCCGCTCACTCTTTTCTCCTCTTTTTCTTTCTCAGCCTGTTTTCCCCGCCGCCTGCTGCTGCTCCAGGCCTCATCTTGCACCATCAGTTCTCGACCTCTCTTCCCCTTCCCCCGAATCTGGGCACAACGCCCAGCGACCCCCTGCGGGGGAACATCTGGTGTGCCTCTCCAGGATCTGAGGTCAGAGAGCAGCGGTTCTTGGAGGGACGCAGGCCGGCCTGCACTCCCAGTGACAAGGGTCAGAGATGGGGAGGCAGGGTCAGAAACAGATCGGCTGCATCACAGAGGACTAGACGGGCTGCAGATGTTTAAATTGGAAATAGAGATGGTCAGGGTGGAAAAAAGAGATGCAACAGATACAGTGAAGGGTCCTTCCTTCCTTCCCTCTTTTCCTTTTTTTCTTCTGCAAACAGTTAAGCATTTACTGGGCCTCAGGCATAATACTAGGCTAGATATACCCTTCCTCCAGCTCTCCGTAAAGAGAATTAATTGGGTGCAAGGCTGTGATGGGGAACACCTGGCCTCGACCTCTACACCAGCTCAGATGGGCCAGGGACACTGCCTGCGGGGAGTGACTTCTGAGCTGCGACCTGAAGAGTACAGGATGAAGGACTATTCACTGGGTGGGGCGGCCCAGATGTTTCAGGCACAGTCTAGGGCACCATCTGGGAAGGGCCAGAGATGAAAGACAGGATGCCTGGAGGAAAACGTTCCCTGCATCTGAGAAAGGTAGGGGGCAGAGTGATGAGCCAGGCCTGGGGGTCATCAGCGGGGACCAATTTGAGGAGCAAAGTTATGGGCTGAAAGGGTCAGCAATGGTCTGCCTGTGAGGGCCTCGGGGTGGGGGGGTTGCGGGTCATGGTGATGAGTCTGGTCTTTATCTTAAAAACCGAAAACACCTCTGCCGCTCGGATCTCAGTGCATTTAAAATCGGTCCAGGCTAGTCTGGCAGGCATGGCCTGCTGGCCCGCTAGAAGTCAGCCTGAAAGGAGGCCCTTGGGAGGGACTTTGCCCTGCAGAAGGGCGCTGGGCCCATCAGCCTGACCCAGGGTGAAACCTTGGCTTTTGGGGAGGGTGAGCCTGAGGTCAGTGAGGAGGGGGGCTGCCTCTTGGCTGGGCCCCTTTTGGCTCCTGTCATGGCCTCTGGAGAGTCAGCCAAGTTGGAGAGGCTAGAGCTGGGAGTGAAAACGGAAAATGTTGTCTCACTGAAGCAGAGCCTGCAAACTCGTGGCCTGTGGGCTAAATCCAGCCTGAACAGCATTTTGAAACCTGGGAAGCTTCAAGTAAAATCCGGGCTTTCTGGTTTCATTTCAGAAATTCCCGAAGCTCTGGCAACCCCGGGTGCCCATGGCCACATGGCAACAATTAGGCAAAGCTGAATAACGGCTGCTCCCTTTCGATGAAGCAAGGACTTTGGTTTGCCACAGTCCCCACCGTTCCCTATCGTCTCGCCGGTGACTCAGCTCACCTTTGCTCATTTACATCACTTGCCCCTGTGGATGAAAGGGAGCCACATACTAACCCCGGCAGCTCAGGGGGAGGCCTGCGTGGTGGGCCTTACCAACTCGGAGACCAAAAGTAACTGTAAGGTTTGTGACGACACAGGATACAACACACAGAGAGTCCAGGCGATTAGAAAGGGGGAGTTTAATCTTGCGACCTAACAGTAACCACAGGGGATGGTCTGAACAGAAGGATTGCTCACTTGGGTTAGAAGTGGGTCAGGGTGGGTAGTCACATCCTAGGCCTGTAACTCCTTTGACATAGGTCAGTTTTTATCTTGAGTCAGCCTGTCTACTGGCCTTTTGCACCTAAGATAACATGCCTTTGAAATGTTAGAGTACTATCGGTTTTCAGGCCCCTCTACCTCAGGGCGCATGGGCCAGAGCACAGACCACGGAACCCATTGTTACCTTGTTCCCATCTTACCTGCTGCAGATGCTCATGGTTCACTCTCTTGTACCCACCGATGTAAGGAAGTAGGTGTCTCTCCATTTTACTTTTTATTCAGTCCCAGAGATTTCCCCGCTGTGCTTCCCCTGCCTCCTTAATCTACCACCGATGGACTTCCTGTAACCCTCCTATGTCTCCAGCTTTGATTCTGGCATCTACAACAAGCTGCAAAGTGCCATTTTCTGGAGCATTTTCTTGAACCATCGAGACTTTTTTCCCTCCCACATAATTATCCTCAGTTTGGCCCAAATAAACGCTTATAAGACTTATTCTTAGGCTGGATTTAAATATATATATATATTTGCATTGATTTTAGAGAGGAAGGGAGAGGGAGAGAGCGAGAGAAACATCCATAAATGAGAGAGACTCATTTATCGGCTGCCTCCTGCTCGTACCACTGGGGATCGAGCCCACAGCCCGGGCCTGTTCCCTGATGGAATCGAACCGTGACCTCCTGGTTCATAGGTCGACGCTCAACCGCTGAGCCACCCTGGCCGGACTAGGCTGGATGTTTGTACCTCAACATTTACTTGGCATAGGAGGTAGGATTCCAAAGAGGCACCCCCAGGACCCCCCCTGTGGACTGGGACATGGTGCTAGGTACTTGCAGGGGCCATTGTGTCCCTCCTGCTCCCTGATTTGCACTGGGTGAACTTGGGTGAGTTTTTCTCAGATTTCCGGACCTTCCTAAGGTAGGAGGTCCTGACTTTATTTGAGCTGTTTTTTTTAAAAATGTCCTTGAGGTGGCACTAACGGTTAAGGCCTGAGATAACTCGGGGATGGGAGAAAAAAACGGGTGGCAAGTTCTTCATTTTGGCTGTTCAACTGGAAAATACTATAAGTCTGAATAAAACCTTTGATTGGATAAATAAGAATCTGAACTTGTTTGGCGCCAAAGATAAGGGCTAGGTACTCCCTTCAGTTCACATTCTTAGATGACCAAGAATCTATGTGGAGGGGGTTGAGGGTATCCCTCAAGACAAGCAGGGCCCCATAGGGAATGTCAGCACAACTGTAATTAATTGACTCGTCCTGGGACACGCACATAAAGGGTGGTCACCTAGTGCTCTGAGTCCTCACACTATACTAGACCCATCAGAGGGTTGAGTGACTCAGGAAGTGAGAGCCCCTTGAAGCTGAGTCCGTAAGCATCACACCTCAACGCACTACTCAATCTCCTTAGAAATTCGTTGAGACTCTGCAGATGTCAAAAGAAAACTGAAATTACCGTGGGAAGTCAGGCCTCCAAGGCCGAAAAGCCCTGGCCCCCAACCCCCAGCATGCGCCTACAGATAGGCAATTCGTAGGGACCCTTTACTGTACTTGCAGAAATGGGAAGATTTCACTAGAAGCCATAACTTAAGATGCCCTAAATGGAGTTCTTTTGACACCTAATTTTTTTTTTGGGGGGGGGGGAATATGCACCATGGGGGAGTGGGTGGGATGGGGACCCCACTCTAAAGTCAAACTGGATGAATGAGATGCTTATCTCAATTGTCTTCTCTCCAGAAAGCTAGGAAGAAACTTGTCTCTGAGCCGAGGGAGGTTTCTGAAGCGGCTCGATGCCAACACTCCATTTCCCCCACTTCCCCAACTGCCCTGCTGTGCCCTTGACTTCCTTGTCTGGATTTACTCTCTTCTCCTTCTCCTCCCCCGCCCCTCTTCCTCACCTCCGCCGCAGCCCCCTACTGACCTAGGGGACACTCAGAATAAAAAAAACAGACCAGGATCAACTAGCAAGAACAAACAGGAATCTGGCAGCTCCCTCTGCAGACAAGCCCTCCTCAGGCAGAGAGGAGCCAGCGACTGTGTCCCTTGGACTAGAACAGAATGAAGGAATCGAATGATTTCCCAGGACCCCGACGGGTTTGCAAAGGAATCTCATTTAACTGTTAGGACAGACGATCCTGGCTGTTCTGACCTGGACCAATGAACACACCTACTGGGTTCTTAGAGGAGAGCAATAGAGTGGACACAGAAGGTTCTCAGGGAACAAAGAGAGGCAAACCAGAAAAATGCACGGCATTATCCCACCAGCTTTACCAAGCCAGACCTGAGGTTCCCCCTGCCCCCCTGAAAATGGATTGAACCAAGATAGAAAAGCCTGATGAACCAGCACTTGATTTCTTTAAAGATTTCAAAAATAAAAAAGGTCCATCAAGATTGAGGTCTACCTCTGGGCTGCTTTAAGCATCATCAAAATGATGGCCTACTGAATTCGGCATTTGGGGGAGGACTAGATGAAGAGCTTATGGCTCTGATGAACATGCTGAGGAACTGGTGATTCAGGGTGACCCTCCATCTAAAACCCTTCAAAAGAGAGAAAAAGACGAAGTTGCCAAAATCGTGAACTTAACAGCTCCAACAATCAAGCAGTCAGAGACCTCCCCATCGCTCTTAGACAAGGGAGAGGGGAGTCTGTGCCTATTGTGAAAAGCTGGTCACCTTAAGAAGGATTGGAGAAACGGAATGGGATTTAACCAAAGAAAAGAAACGGAAGCAAGCACAGGGCTGCTCCGACTATGAGAGCACCTCCCCCCTCCCGCCCTCCACCCCCTTCTTACTGACATATCAGGTGATGTTGAAACGGCCACCAACGGCGAACACGACTAAAACCCTTGGGGATATCGGAACAACTTTATCTGTTCTTACTCCTCCCCAGCCGAGTGGCCCTCTCCCTCGGGGAAAAGCTTGTGTACAGATGGGAGGGATAGCTAATCCACCAGAATCTAAGTACAACCGGTCTGTTGCCTTCCAGCCAAGGTTAAAGGGCAACTCATATGTCTACTCCTCAGAGCTCCTCAGCTCACCTACCTGATAAGGTGAGGCTCTCTTGAAAACAGCCACGCCCACCTATTCTTCTCCCAGAAGGGGCAGATGGACGTAGAACTAATGAAATGAGATACTGAGTCCATTTTAAAGGAACCTCCTTACGAGGAAATGAATCTTGAGCCTGACTGTTGGAAGATGCTCCAGTATAGCTTTGGATCTTTTCCAATACAGATACCGGTATGACCAAGTCAGCCACTTATTAAATTAACTATGGTCAGAACTTTGCCTCTACCTAATATTCACCAGCATCCTGGAAGACCGGATGAGGTATTGGAGTGAAGCCCCTTACTCAAGATGACATTAAAGGGGGGGTTATAATTCCATGCATGAGCCCCTGCAATTCTCCTATCATCCCAGTAAAGAAGCCCAATGAGCAAGGGTGGATATTTGTACAGGAACTCAGAGCTATAAATAAAATAGCTATTCTCACCCTGGCCAGCGCGGCTCAGTGGTAGAGCGTTGGCCCTTGCACTGAAGGGTTGTGGTTTCGATTCCCGGTCAAGGGCACGGGTTCATTCCTGGGTCCCCACTGGAGCACATGCAGGAAGTAACCAATTGATGTGTCTCTTTCACATCCATGTTTCTCTCTCTCACCCCTCTCTCCCACTTTCTAAAGATCAATGCGAAAAGATACCCGGTTGTGAGGATTAATAAGCAAAAAGTTATTCCCAGACATCTTGTGGGTCCAAACCCACATACCCTATTACCAGCTATCCCTGCGGAGGGCAATAATTTTTGGTGATAAATTAATGCAGCTCCTTTCTCATCATTCCTGTAAACAACAACTAAAGGATAGTAAATTATCTCTTTGCTTTGACCTGGGAGGATCCAGAATTTCCTGGGACAGTAATGCCCCAGGGATATACAAAGAATTCCACCCATTTCAAATACTAAAGGCTGATTTGAACAACCCATGATCCCACATATGGATGATTGACTTTTATGCTCTAGGACAGTGGTCCGCAAACTGCGGCCCGCGAGCTGTGGTTTGCCGCTCTATTGACTAATGAGTTTGCCGACCACTGGACTAGACTAAATGTTACCGTGTAGTTGGAAGCTGTGAGGATTAGGCAATTGTGGCATATTGTGTGCAAAGAGAGAAAGGGTAGTACATGACAGTGGTCGGCAAACACATTAGTCAACAGAGCGGCAAACCGCGGCTCGCGAGCCACATGTGGCTCGTGAGCCGCGGTTTGCCGACCACTGCTCTAGGACATACTGGACTCCCAGGAGGCACAACTTACCTGTTACAACAGCTAGCCATAAAGAGACATGGAGTCTCCAAGGACAGGCATTGATTCTGGTTTTCCCAAGAGAAATGCCTTGGTTATCACCTAACCGTGAGAGACTCAGAGGAATAACAACCTCTCCTCTCCTAAACACAGACACACAACAGCTTAGACTGGTTCTGACTGGATACGGCACAGCTGGAACCCACATTTCCCATTCATGGCCCAGCCTCCATGCGTCCTATGATACTCAGACGGAACCCAGAAGGGACACACGGAAGAAGCTCTAAAGGCCCCACGTGAGGACACATTGCTGATAAACGTTCTCCCTTTTTATACATGAGAAGAAAAGAGATGCTGTAGGAGTTTTAACTCAAAAACATGGAGATCATGCCTGGCTGGGATGGCCCAGTGATTGAACGTCCACCTACGAACCAGGAGGTCACGTTCTTTTCTTTTTTAAATATATTTTTATTAATTTCAGAGAGGGAGAGGGGAAGAGAGAGAGAGAAACATCCATGATGAGAATCACTGATAGACTGCCTCCTGCACACCCTCTACTGGGGATCGAGCCCGCAACCCGGGCATGTGCCCCAACCTGGAATCGAACCGATGACCTCTTGGTTCACAGGTTGGTGCTCAACCACTGAGCCACACAGGCCCGCAGGAGGTCATGGTTTGATTCTCAGTCAGGGCACGTGCCGGGGTTGTGGGCTCGATGTCCAGTAGGAGGTGTGCAGGAAGCAGCTGATCAGTAATTCTCTCTCATCATGGAGGTTTCTCTCTCTCTCTCCCTTCCTCTCTGAAATCAAGAAAAAACAAAACAAAACAAAAAAAAAACCCAAACACCATGGAGATCATCAGAGACCTACAAGGTATGACAGACAGCAATTAGACCCTGCAGCCAACGGCTCCCTCCCTGCGTGGCGGCATCTCTGTCACAGCGATGCTGGGCAAACACACAGCAGACACAGGGCTCTTGATTGACGTGCCTCCTCCGGGTGCGTCCCCACTGCATTCCCCGTGGGGCCAGGGGATTCTCTCTGCACCGAATGTTCCTGGCACCGGATGTCACCGTGTGAAGCCGCCGCTGGCTGCCTCCTTTGCAGGGTGAAGACAGCCGCGGTGGGGTGTTGCTGAAGGACCCCCTTCTTGCTCCTGGGACTGGGTTACAGGAACCTCTTCTTGGCAGTGCTGACGTTATTTGGTTCGTCATTTGGTTCGTGGAGGGATCTTACCTGGAAGAGGAACAGGCACGGGACAGTTACTGAGCTGCATCTGCAAGAACTTCCACAATCAAGAGTTCTTTTTTTTTTTTTTTTAATATATTTTATTGATTTTTTACAGAGAGGAAGAGAGAGAGAGTTAGAAACATTGATGAGAGAGAAACATCGATCAGCTGCCTCCTGCACGCCCCCACCAGGGATGTGCCCGCAACCCAGGTACATGCCCTTGACCGGAATCGAACCTGGGACCTTTCAGTCCGCAGGCCGACGCTCTATCCACTGAGCCACACCGGTTTTGGCCACAATCAAGAGTTCTTATCTGCCTGCCAGAACTAAGGCCTGCCCAGCACCTGGATGAATGGCCCTCACAGGAGCTTATCAGTCGGCCAGAGATCCTATAGCCAGTGTTCGCACTGATAGCCTCCGTGCCCCTGGTGTGTGTAGCTCAGGACTTCAGAATGTCGTGGAGGCGGCCCTGGCCGGTGTGGCTCAGTGGGTAGGGTGTCGGCCTGCGGTCCGAAGGGCACATACCTTGGTTGTAGGCTCCTCCCTGGCCCCGGGCCGTGGTCGGGGCATGCAGGGGGCAGCCAATGGATGTGTCTCTCTCGCATCGATGTTTCTCTCTGTCTTTCCCTCTCTCTTCCACTCGCCCTAAAAATCAATGGGACAATATCCTCAGGGGGAGGATTTTAAAAAAATATTGTTGTGGAGGCACCAAGGCTTCTTCGCTTCCTCAGGGCAGCCCACGAAGAATGGGGAAGAGGTTGCAGAATTATTAGCTGCCTTACGGCAACCGAAACAACAGGCGATTATAAAAATTCCAGGTCGTGTTAAAGCTGCCCCCATGGAAGCAAAAGGAAATCATTTAGCTGACGCTGCAGAGAGACAAGGCAGTAGTAATAGCCACATTATCAGGCTCAGGAATGCCCTTTGCTTCCTTAGTGAAGAAAAAAGAAAAAGAAAAGAAGACTCTCACATTTCCAACAGGCAGCTACCGGAGGAGAAAATAGGATATGGCAACAAACAGGGAGAACCTTGGGCCCGGACAGACAGATACGGATTGGCACCAACCAGAAGCCAATGTTCCCTACAGGAGCCCCCTCCCTCTACTTCACCGCGGACGTGAGCTAACGCCCGGGGGTCCTGAAGAGATGGTTTCATGGACTGGACCCTCAGGGGTCCTGGAGGCCTTCACCTCCCGAAGCTTGTGAAGCGTAGCGCAGATGTTCTGTCTGTTCAAGACGTAACCGGGACAATCACTGCACAGGTCCCACGGACATGTCCCACTTCCGTTAGTCCATGTGAGGCCTGACCACCGGATTTTATCCAAATGCCACCATCTCGCAGATACAAATACGCGTTAGTGCCCAGCTGGCGTGGCTCAGTGGTTGAGCGTCGACCTATGAACCAGGAGGTCACGGTTCGATTCCCCGTCAGGGCACAGGCCCAGGTTTCGGGCTGGACTGGACGTGCAGGAGGCAGCCGATGAATGATTCTCTCCATCATTTATATTTCTCTCTCCTCCTCTCTCTCCCTTCATCTCTGAAATCATAAAAATCTATGTTTGAAAAAATGTATTAGTTATGGTCTATCTGTTTTCTCACTGGACGGATGCATTTTCCTGCAGGAGGGCAATAGCCTTCATGTCGGTAAATTATTATTGGGGGGAAGAATCCAATGAGGGAATTCCCTCTGAGTTACCATGGGACTCATTTCGCTGGGCCAGTATCGCCATCCGTTTGTAACATTTGGCCTATTCTGTCTGCAGCCTTTCACTCTGCTCATTGCCCCAGTCCTCTGGATTGGTGGAATGTGCAAACACATTCAAACTCAACCAGGTCCATCTTCAGAAGGGTTTCATCTCCCTGGGCCCCACGCTCGCCCTGTTGTGCTCCTCAAGCTGCCATCCGCTTCTTTGGGTAAATATGGCCTTTCTCCTTATGAAATAGCCACCGGTCGCCCCAGGCATCCGGAGGAAGGGGCATATGGACCGGCCTTCCTCGAGGGAGACATTCTGCCTTATTATCAAGGACTCACTCGCCAGCTTAAAGAAGCTGGGAAATGAGGGACTGATGGATTTCACGGTGTGCTCCTGGGGAGATGGAGACTCAGCTTCGAAGACCACGACTTACAACCGGGAGATGGTGTTCATTAAGAAAGACATCCACGAAAGACTCTCCAGCCCCCCTGGAAAGGACCTTGTCAGGTATTGCTAACGAATCCTTGTGCAGCTAAACTTAGAGGTGTCAACTCAAGGATTCACATTTCTCATCTGAAAATCAAAAAAGGCGCAGAACTGCAAATGGGCGTCTGCCCATCCCTGACCCTTGCCCCTGCCTAGAGCGACATCAAAGACCCCTCGAAGCCCTAACTGGTTTGGCTCAGTGGGTAGAGCGTCGGCCTGCGGACTGAAGGGTCCCAGGTTCGATTCCGGCCAGCGGCATATACCTTGGTTGCGGGCACATCCCCGGGGAGCGGGGGGTGAGATGGTGCAGGAGGCAGCTGATCGATGTTTCTAACTCTCTATCCCTCTCCCTTCCTCTCTGTAAAAAAAAAAAACACAATAAAATATATTAAAAAAAAGACCCCTCGAAGCTGAGAAGCTGCTGACATCAGAGCTAGACAGCTATCCCAAGACATCGAGAAGGCCGGATGCCCACAAATGGATGTTGAACTTAAAAAAAACACAAAACTGTGTTTGATTGCCTGCCCGCTAATACTATTAGCCATAATCAGTTATACTTGTTCTTTGGGCTTCTCTCAAAACTTGTTCTCAAATAACCCAACCAGTAATGACCGCTGAAGGTGTGTGAGGTAACTGTTGTACTGTTAATAATACTCCTTCTATGGTTTCTTTTTTGAAATTTAGAGGAAATATCCTTACAGAAGGAAGGACAGGGATGTGTGTGTATTTGAGAGAAGTTAAAAGAAAAGTAGTTTGTCCTAATGAGTTGCTTACTTCCAAATGAGTAAAAAAGAGACAAACTAAAGACAGGGGGAGTTGTAGATTAGTGGGGGGGAAAATATTGACAAAGGGATTTTATGTAGAAATCCTAGAACCCAATTATGGAAACGTGCTTAGCCCCTAACCCAATAAGGACTACCAACCGTGCTAATTGAGACGGAAGCTGCTGTGGCTATAGAAATCTGGCCCTCTATAACAGCCTCGAGGCACAGGAAATATACTTATGAAATTCTTGCTGTCCGTCTGGCCTGTGGAAATTCATAGAAATATGGCCCTCTATAACAGCCACGAGGCACAGGAAATATACTTATGAAATTCTTGCTGTCCGTCTGGCCTCTGGAAATTCATAGAAATATGGCCCTCTGTAACAGCCACGAGGCACAGGAAATATACTTATGAAACTCTTACTGTCCGTCTGGCCTGTGGAAATTCATAGAAATATGGCCCTCTGTAACAGCCACGAGGCACAGGAAATATACTTATGAAATTCTTGCTGTCCGTCTGGCCTCTGGAAATTCATAGAAATATGGCCCTCTATAACAGCCACGAGGCACAAGAAATATACTTATGAAATTCTTGCTGCCCGTCTGGCCTGTGGAAATTCATAGAAATATGGCCCTCTGTAACAGCCACGAGGCACAGGAAATGTACTTATGAAACTCTTACTGTCCGTCTGGCCTCTGGAAATTCATAGAAATATGGCCCTCTGTAACAGCCACGGGGCACAGGAAATATACTTATGAAACTCTTACTGTCCGTCTGGCCTGTGGAAATTCGTGATTATTGTGTTCTTACAGCCTTGGCCCTGATTGAACCTTAGTTTCAGTTTCCAATTGCACAACCAGCAGGAATCCGATAAATAATGAATGACACTTGAGTGTTCCCAAAGGCAAGTAGATGGGCCATGTTAAAGTAGTAGTACTAATAATCTGTAATAATAAAAGCACAATATGCTAATTAGACCGGATGTCCTTCTGGACAAAGCCTCGGTCCCAGGGGCCAGAGGGAAGTCAGTGCCGGCAGCTAGGGTAAGGAAGGCCTACTCTTGCACGAATTTCATGCATCGGGCCTCTAGTAATCTTACTAATAAAAGCCTAGGTGGTCCTCACGCTGTCACAAGATGGCTGCGTGAGTGTGAGCAGGTTGGCGGGGCTGGGCTTGATGCTGAGTGCGTGGCACGGAGGCTGCCTGGGAGTCCTGCCTCCTCCCAGCTCTGTACATGTCCCATGGCTCTGTGCGGTGCAGAGAAGACCAGCAGGTCCCCGCAAGGAGCGGAGGCCTAGGGGGCCCAGCCTCCTCCACATGGTATGGTGGTGGGGGGGGTGGTCAGTGGGTCCCTGTGTAGCACGGAGGCCTGGGGGGTCCTTGGCTTTGGCCTACCTCTTTGGGGCAATCCATCGAGGAGCCTGGGATGGGTGGGTGGGGCCTATCTCTTTGGGGTGATCCATTGCATGCTCCTGCACTGTGACAGGGCACAGGCCAGGCTGGGGGGGCCCACTCCCCCCCCCCCAGTGTACGAATTTTATGCACTGGGCCACTAGTAATAATAATAATAATAATACCAGGAATTGGAAACCCATCTCATGGTCAATTGAGAAAGCTGAAGAGGTGTATAATGGACCCTCAACTACACATGTTTTCCTAGGTGCAAAATACAGAACAGGAGACAGACAGAACTTGGATCATGGTGGTGTGTAGGCTAGACATGACCCAGAGTGTTTCTCTTTCTTAGTGAAGGCCCGTAAGACCGGACTGCTCCCCTTCACCCGCCTTTCCCTTTTGAGACAAATTTGGCCTTGACTTTCATCCAAAGTTACGGTCTGGTCCCATCCCCAATGGTTCCTTGTTCAGCAAGACAAACGCTGACACTAACACTTCCTAGGAATGAGCCTTCCTAGCACTGTGGGACCCTAGTATCCACCCCAGACGTTGGTCATCAACGCATCCTTTGGGTTGATTTATGACCGAAAGGAGAGACTGTGGACAAAGAAAAGGGGGCCAGGTACTAAACCTCACAGGCTCGTGGAAGGCCTTAGAAACTCAGAAACGAAAGTAACCACATAGGATGATCTGAACATAGCGATTGCTCACTTGGGTAAAAAGTGGGTCAGGGTGGGTAGTCACATCCTAGGCCTGTAGCTTCCTTGACATAGGTCAGTTTTTATCTTAAGTGAGTCTGGCTACTGTTCTTTTCCATCTAAGATAATGTACATGTGCAGTGTTAGAGTAATATCTGTTTTCAGACCCCCCAGGGCACAGGGGCCAGAGCACAGACCGCAGAACCCATTGTTATTTTGTTCCCAGCTTATGTGCTGTAAATGCTCATTGTTAACTATCCTGTATCCACCGATGTAAAGAAGTAGGCATCTCTCTATTTTACTTTTTATGCAATCCCAGAGATTTTCCTGCTTTGCTTCCTCCTGCCCCCCCTTAATCTCTCCCCCACTGGATTTCATGTAACCCTGCTCAGATCTCCTCCTCTGATTCTAGTATATAAAATCTATAGTAATAAAAGGGTAATATGCTAATTAGACTGGATAGATCTGATGTCTTCCGGATGTCCTTCCGGACAAAGTCATGGTGGCAGGGGCAGAGGCAGAGGTGGTTAGGGGTGATTAGGCCGGCAGAGGAGAATGGTTAGGGGCATCAGCCAGGCAGGCAGAGAGGTTAGGGGAGATCAGATAGGCAGACAGAAGGGTTAGGGGCAATCAGGCAGACATGCAGAGTGGTTAGGGACGATCAGGCAGGCAGGCAGGTGAACAATTAGGAGCCAGCAGTCCTGGATTGGAGAGGGTGCAGGCCAGGCTGAGGGACCCTTCCCCCGGCCCCCCATGCACGAATTTGGTGCACTGGGCCTCTAGTATTTTATATAAGCTGCAAAACTGCCATTCTCAGAAGGGGGTCCTAATGTGAGGTGACAGGAGAAGACTTGACTTTGGGTGGTGGGCATACGGTGCAATACACAGATCTTGTAACATAGAAGTCCACACATGAAACCTATACATTCTTGTTGACCTATGTAACCCCAATCGATTTAATAAAAACAATCCATCAAACAAACAAACAAAAAACTGCCATTCTCCAGAGCACTTTCTCAACCCGCTGAGATTTTGCTTCCTGGCAATTGTCCTTCGTTTAGCTCAAATAAACTCTTATAACAGATTTCTGAGGATGGGCGTTCTTTGATTGACAACCCATTTGACATTTAACCTCTTTGTAAGACATTGGGGCCTAAACAATCAATCAATGAATTAAACAAAATTTAATTAATTGATCAATGAATTCCAGGCCTTTTGCTGGAGGTCTCTGGGATGCACACTACACTCTCAGCTGTTGATGAAGATGGTGTGATGACGCAGGGGATAAAGGTGAACTTAAGAACAGAGGCTTCCTGAGAGGAAGCAACACCAACGACAGCAGAACTGGCTACCTGAGCTCCTGTTGGCTGAATTCCTTGATTCAGACATACCTGCAGCCACATAATCCTGAGCTATTTACTCCTTGAGCCAATACACCCCCCTCCTCCTAATTTCATGTTTTTCTTCTTTTTACCTTTTTCAATGACAGATAATACACAATATTATATTTGTTTCAGGTGTCCAACACAGTAGTCAGATATTTATATAATTTACAAAGTGATCCCCCAATGAGTTTCGTATCCATCTGACACCGTAACAGTTATTACAATACTGGAGGCCTGATGCACGAAGATTCGTGCAAGAATGGACCTTCCGTCCCCTGGCTGCCGACACTGCCTTTGCGCTGGCCAGAGCCACCTTTCTGCCTTCCCACCTGCCCAGAGGCCCCCAGTGGCTGGGGTGGTTCTGAACACTTGTGTTGTCGCCATGGCAACCACGCAAGTGTCCAGCCCTGCCCCTGGCAGCTCCACGCCTGTGTGTGCAAATTAACCCACCATATTTGTTGGGTTAATTTGCATACTCACTCTTGATTGGCTGGCAGGCATCATGAAGGTACGGTCAATTAGCATGTTACTCTTTTATTAGTGTAGATTATTGACTATATTCCCTATGTTGTGCTTTACCCCCATGACTAATTTTATAACTGGAAATGTATAGGTCTTAATCCCTTTCACCTTATTTTTGGTTTTTGTTTTACCTAAGCCTGTTTGCCCCGAGTTTCTGTTGCTTGCAAGCAGAGGGTCCTGACTCCTTCGGTAAAAGACTTAACTGAGAAACCAGGACCAGTGAGACCTGCTGCCCGAGGTCACGGTCCTCCCACACTTTGGCTCTGCCCCTTGGTCTCAGGGACACCTGTGGCACTCTCAGGGGCATATCGGTGTGCCAGCACACACAGCCCTACAAGGGCAGAGGCTGGACCTTCTCCGGGGCTAGGGAGTCCCAGCAACCTTTGGGCTTCTTGCTGGGACCCCAACTGCAGGCTTGTGAACCTCAGGCTCAGAGACTCAGCAGGCCTGGCTACTCTCTGCTCAAGAGACTTCCCTGACATCAACCCTCTCTTTGCATAAACCCTGCTTCCTTGTCATGCTCAGCGGGTCCTACACGCCTGCCCTGGCTTCTCCACAGCGGCCAGGAGCCCAGGAGGGGGCAGATGGCCCTTCCGGATGAGGATAACTCCAGGAGCGCTTATGACAAAGGGAATGACTCCAAAGCGTGTGGGTGGGGTGCAAGGGGAGCCAGCCAGGGGTGCAGGGACCTGGGCCAGAAGCTGCAGGACTGGGAGCATCGCAGGCCCAGAGGGTTGGCAGGAGAGGGCAGGTGTGGGAACCCAAAAGAAGGGAGAATTTCACAGAGCAGTTATCTTACACAAAGCAGCCAGCCTGAGAGACCTCCGGGTGCCAGGGGGGACGGGGGGGGGGGGGGGGGAGGGGAGGGAACGGGAGGGGGGGACGGGGAGAGAACCCAGGAATAAATGCCCTGATCTTGTTTCCCTGCCTATGATCCTTTGTTGGGCTCCCTCAGGCCAAAGCAAGTGGCACCCCCTCCCCAGCCCCTCGGTGTGTCTCAATGGTTGAGTGTTGACCTACGAACCAGGAGATCATGGTTTGATTCCCGGTCAGGGCACATGCCTGGATTGTGGGCTCGATCCCCAGTGTGGGGCATGCAGGAGGCAGCCGATCGATGGTTCTCTCTCATTATTGATATTTCTCTCCCTCTCTCTCCCTTCCTCTCTGAAATCAATAAAAATATATTTAATAAAGAAAAAAAGCTGGGCAATGCCATTTGAGGGAGGGAGGGAAGAGGGAGGAGAGAGGGAGGGAGGGGTAGCACCGTGGTATCCCATAGAAGCAGGTGGTGTGGTTGGCATCCCTGTTTTATGGTTGAGGAAACTGAGGCCCAGAGAAGAGGACTTGCTGAAGGTCACACCCCCAGCATTAGCCCCGGGTGAGCCCTGGGGGCTCTCTGACACCAGAGCCCTTGTACACTGACACCCCACAGACATGGCCACCTTGGAGAAATGGGGAAACTGAGGCACACCGAGAAGGACTTGCCCAGGAAAGAAAAGCAGCAACCCCCGGGGGACCACTTGGAACTAGGGGTTGTGGCTGGCACCTCTACGCAGTCCTCCCCACGAACCTGTTCCCAGGCTGTGAATGTGAGGGAACGTGAGCCCAGAGAAGTCAAGTAGCTTGAGCAAGGACACACAGCACAGCACTGCAGTGCTGGAACCTGAGTTGAGTCTTTCTCCGGCTACCTTCTCAATGGTGAGGTCTTTTGCCAGCCAGCTCCCCAACACCACTCTCTTCCACTCCCTCCCAGTACCCCTGCAGCCAAACAGGGCCTTCCCCCACGGCTACCCCTCCACTCATTGGTTTCCCCTTTGTTCAGGGATGGTCTCCAAAATGCCGTCCCCCCCGCCCCCTTGTCCAATGCATGACTCTACTCAACTTGTAAGCTGGCTCAGCACTTACCCTCTGGGGGCACACAGGAAACAGACAAAGGTCATGGTTCAATTCCCCGTCAGGGCACATGCCCGGGTTTTGGGCTCCATCCCCAGTGTGGGGCGTGCAGGAGGCAGTTGATCGATGATTCTCTCTCATCGTTGTTTCTCTCTCTCTCTCTCCCCCATTCTTCCCTGAAATCAATAAAAACACATTTTTTAAAAAAGTCTTTGCTGAGCACCGACTGGACACTGGGATCAAGTACCAAGACCACTGGCAGTTGGGCCTCTGATGGGGACAGGGGTTTGATGTCCATCATTCTGAAACAGAACTGGGCTCCAGTGGCCTCAGGGCTGGGGGCTAGACCCCACCTCAGCAGGAAGGGGTGTGGGTACCCTGATTCTGTACGGTGGGGTTATCCAAGTCCCCAGTCCTCAACAGGCTAGCGGCTCCCTCTGCGGATGGGCTGCGCCATCTGGTGGCCACTCTGGGCCAAGCAGCCTCGGAGCTCGGAGGCACCCGGGTCAGACCATTCTCTGGGCTCATGCCTCCATCTAACGGCATTAATGTGGAATCACAGTCGACCAGTTTCAACCTTAGAATCAGCATTGCCCCAGTGGTCGGCAAACTCATTAGTCAACAGAGCCAAATATCACCAGTACAACGATTCAAATTTCTTTGGAGAGCCAAATTTTTTAAACTTAAACTTCTTCGAATGCCACTTGTTCAAAATAGACTTGCCCAGGCCGTAGCATTTTGTGGAAGAGCCACACTCAAGGGGCCAAAGAGCCGCATGTGGCTCGCGAGCCGCAGTTTGCCGACCACTGCCCTAGGCGGTTCTTTACATTCCTGGACTCCATTTTAGGACTCTGGAATCCAAATGTGGGAAACGTGGGCGTGTATTTTCAGAACCTCACTTTTAGACAAGATTCCCAGGTGATTCTTAACTCTGGGGAAGTTTAAGTTTGAGGTGCATGACCTTAAAGGGACTTCTGTCCATGTATAATTGTACCTGCTCCCCCCATCTGTTCAGTAATAAAATCGTCACCCACTTCACATCTGAGATACTCATTTCCAATACAACGGTGAGGAGACCGAGGCCCGTGACCGCACAGCGGGCTCCGCCAATCCGAGCTAAAGACGTGGCTGTCTGAGCAATAATAACGGGCATTTGTGGATGTGCGTTATGATATCGCCAGGCCTGTTCCGAGCACTTTATCTGTATCACTTCCTCTGTCCTGCACACAAGCCCCTGAGGATCATCCCTTTGCACGTGAGGAAACTGAGGCACAGTGAGTGAGTGTTGACGCAGGTGGTCTGCTCTGAGCCCACCCTTCCCCTGAGCCAGCCAGCTTTGGCTTCTGCAGCCTCCAGGACCTCACGGCCCCCTCTCCGGACATCCGGGGCCATGCCTGCCTCCCGTCTGGGTCTCTTTCCCCACTTGTTTATTTATCTGGTCAATGTTTATGCAGCTTGAGCTGGGCACTGAATACACAGCAGTAATCAACTACGCCCTTGCTCTCCTGGGGTCTGCAGTGGGCGGGGGGAGGGGTAATTTAGGCAATAGAGATGAAGTTGGGGCTGGAGGGCGGGGGGTCATGCTGGTAGGCCCAGCGAAGGAGTTGGATTGTGACCTGAGGACAGTGGGACCCCTGTGGCTTCTCCTGGCACAGGCCTTCTGAGAGCCCATGGTTGAGTGTCGGTAGCTTCTTGCGTGTAGGGATGATCTTCGTCCTACCGGCCCCTGTCCTGTCCGGAACAGCTCCTTCTGCACCCAGGCCAGACCCCTGCCAGCCCTACAACGAGTGAGCCCGCCCTCTGCAGGCGTCTAGGCAAAGAACGGAACCTGTGGCTTTGAGCTTGAGAGGATTTGTCTGTGGCCTGTGCTCCCCCATGAGGTCCCCGTGGCTGAGATAAAGGCCTCTGACGTGGTACCCCCCCTCCTCACACACACACTCGAAGAAACATCCGTGAGATGCAAGGAGAAATGGACCATCAGAACCTGCTGCATGGTGTGGGGCCAGCAGGGGGCCCGGGAGCCCGAGGTGTAGCCCCTGCCTCAAAGCTCTCCCTGCCCTCGAATTCCGTGGCATCAGGCACCAGTCACACTCTCAACCAGCCAGCTGGTGACCCCAATCCTTCTGCAGAAGCAACAAGCTCTGGCTATTGTTTTTCTAAGAATCTGGTCAATCCCCTTTCCTGTAAGGGTCGCCCATCTCCCTCCTCCCTCCTCCCCCAGCTCTGGGTGTACACTGCCTGCCTCCCAGGGGCGCTGCCCCATAGCACCAGCCTCCCTTTGCACAGGACAATCGGCCCAGCCACAGCCCAGAGACCACACACTCCCAGGAACGGCTGGAGTCTCCTGGGGCCCACGTGTGCCCCGCCCGTCTCCATGTCCTGTGCCCACTCTCATCACACTCCACTGGTTCTTGCCTTCCTGACTGGGGGGCCAGTATGATAGGCCCCGCCCCCTCCCTCCACTAGGGGCAGCCCCGTGGGAAGAGGGGCCTTGTCCAGAATCCCAGAGGGACTTCTGGTGGATGTGCAGATTGTGCAGCCGGCAGCCAGGGGGCATTTCAAGGGGCTCCAAACTCCACTTTGTGGGGGCAACACCCCAACCCCCTTCGTCCTTCCCTTCCTCTGCCTTCCAGATGGCTGTAAACAGCCGCTCTCCCACTGAACTCGCTGTGGGCACCCAGCTGCCCATCACTCTTGTCCTCCAGGGAGCCTGTGAGCCCACACGGCAAGGCACAGGGCCCGGGCAAGTTGCCTGACAATCTCCCTGAGCCCTAACACCTCCATCTGTAAAATAAATCCATGCTACACCAGGCTCGGGGGTTGTCCCAGGAGGATTTGTGGAGCTCAAACCTAGTGTGTCCTTGGTACAGTGCCTGGAGCACAGTAGGTGCGCAGCAAACAGTTCCGTCTCCATTTCTCAGCAGTAGTGTGTGTGTGATTGTCAACTTCCTCATTATTTTGCAAGGGTGGGAGTGAGGGACACCAGACGTGCTGGCAAAGTACTTGAAATGATCCGAAGACGAAAATGGGTTGCCCGTCTCTGACTCACAGACAAATTAATGGAACGGCAGCTTTGGGTGCAAAATGAGATTCTTGTTGAAAGGATTAGACACACTAAATCCAGCTGGAATATACTGTCATCGCGAGGATGTGTGTGGTGTATGTGTGTGTGTGTGTGTTTAAGCAAAGCTGCAATCATCATACATTTATGATGAATAAATTGGGCCCTTTAATTCCTCAGCAATAAGCCTTGGAAATATAATCTGTCATTTCAGACTGAAGAACATGACTTCTCATAATGATAGTTCTCCAGCACACATTCCTACTTATAATTAAATTCGCTTTTAAGACATCCAAAGCGTATTTCTTTGCGGATTATCTGTTTGTATGAAGTCGTAATGGTAAAATGAACGGATAATCTGTTGAATATGTGTGGCTAGTCCCTATACAGGAACACACACTCTGATGTGAGCAGAAGCTGGAGAGACAGGTAAGAAGCACTAAATACGGAGGATGTCTGAGCAACAGGCTGAAACAAACTGGGGGCCCCCTCTCTCAACCCTGCCTCTCAAAAGGACATCCGGCCCCACGGAAGGAGAGGTTTTGAAAGAGTTGAAAAAACGTGAAATTACGGCCAAATTGTTTGCTGGAGAAGAGGCAGGCCCAGGGATTCTGAAAAGGCCCCTCCCTGGATGAGAAGCAAACACCCTAAACGTCCTCAAATCAGTGAACACGTGTAGGAGGCATACGGGGGCCCACAGCCTAAGACACAAGGAAAACCCGAGCAGACCAAGGAGGTGGGAACCTTGACCTCAGAGAACCCGGCACAGGAGAGAGGGAGCAGCGAGAGCAGGCATTCCTGGTCTGGGGGGACCATCTTGAGCTTTGTGATACAGCCAGGAGCTGCTCTATACATTTGCGGCTCCACCTAAGGTCAAGCCCGATGCATCCCAAACGGGCGAGGACCGCCCCCCCCCCCCCCCCCCACCATGGGCTCTGAGAGAAGTCGCTGCTTCCTCAAAGAAGGGATTTGGAGAATGATGAGGAATTCCTCCCCCATCCCCCCACCTACAAAACGCCCTCCCCCGATGCACGCCTCTGCGTGAGGCCCAGGAGTTAGTTCCCAGCAAACATGGCATTTCCTGAAAGGACCCCCTGAATGGGAGTCACATGGTTCGCATGAACATGGGCACCGCTGGACAGAGGCGCGTGAGCGGAAGGCAGCCCCTGCCCCTGGCCAGTGCGTGTGGGAGGAGCCTGGGTGACCTGGTGCAGAAGTGGCCTCCAGCGGTCCAAGGTGGGGAAAGGTTATGAGGACACAGGCATGCGTGCAAGAGGGAAAATTAAAGAGGCAAGAGGTCCCCCCTTCACCCCCCCCCCCCCGACCTCGGGAAACAACTTGACTTTTTTTATTACTGCTTTTAGAGAGGAAGGAAGAGGGAGAGAGAGATAGGAACATCAATGATGAGAGAGAACCATTGATCAGTTGCCTCCTGCACACCCCCTACTGGGGACCGAAACCCCGCACCCCGGGCATGTGCCCTGACCAGGATTCGAACCTGGTACCCTTCAGTCCGAAGGCCGACGCTCTATCCACTGAGCCACACCAGCCAGGGCTCAACTTCTTTATAAGGTGATGCCGCCCTGGTGTTACCAGGTCTTCTGATTTTTCAGCATTGTGTGCGCGCAGAGGCGTTGGTTTTCCTGGGAGGAATCAATGATTCAATTATCAGAAATCGAGCTAACATCCAGGCTGCCTGCCTATCCCACGCACCTCCCCAGTGTCCCCTGCGTGCGAAGTGCCGGCTCTCTCTCGGAAGCTTTAGTTTAAATGTCCGACACGTCTTATTAATGAAAGTGATAAGCTGTTGTTTATACATGTCCGAATGGGGAATAGGACTGTTTAATATAAACCTGACATTTAAATTCCACTTAGCTCTGCGATGGGGATGATAGCAAGGCGCAGCTCAGCACCCCGGAGTCCCAACTCCCTGGGTCTGCATTTTCAAGCATTGAAGTTTTCAAAGTAATCAGCCTCCTCCTCCTTTTTTTTCCTTCTCCTTTTGCTTTTCCAGAGGAACTAACTTGTGAAGACATCTGTTCTGTTATTAATTTCACATAAATCTTAAGCTCCTCAAAGCCAGAAATGAGGCTTCATTCACGTCGAATTAATGAAACATGATGGTAAGTCCCGCGCATGGAAATGCTGTCACACAGTTCTGAGCGGCTTAGAGGCCCTGGGTAATCTCGGGGGCCGCCGGGGGAACGCCATGTGAAATCCGCCCTCCCCGCCCCCCGAAAACAATATCCGAAATATCGCAACGCTAACCCTGTCCCACCAGATTAATAGCAGATGAACATTTCTGGGAAATGAAGCGGACTTTCTCAGTAAAGGATACACTGTCCTGGGCAAAAGCAGATTGCAAAATGTAAGCATTTAATATCCTCCTCCTCTCTCCCCCCGCGGTCCGAGGATACACCCAAACTGAGGGGAGCCCAGATGTCTCACAGGATGTCTTTTGGGAAACGGCGTTGAAATATATTCGGTGTAGCTTTAAGATGAGAACCTGGGTGTGTGAGAGAATGTGTGCGTGTATGTGTGCGCACATGTCTGGATGTGTGTGTATAAATGTGTGTTGTGAGTGTGTAAGAGCATGTGTGTGTGTGAGAGTGTGTGTATGACTATGGGTGAGCCTGCCCTGGCCAGTTTCCTCAGTGGTTAGAGTGTCGGCCTGCGGACTGAAGGATCCCGGGTTCGATTCCAGTCAAGGGCATGTACCTTGGTTGCAGGTTCCTCTCTGGGCAGGCCCTGGTTGGGGCATGTGCAGGAGGCAACCCATCGAGGTGTGTCTCTCTCACATAGATATTTCTCTCTGTCTTTCCCTCTCTCTTCCAGTCTCTCTAAACAATCAATGAAAAAATATCCTTGAGTGAGGATTAAAATATATATACATACACACACACACACACACACACACACACGGGTGAGTCTGACGGAGAGACTGTATGATTTTGTGTGTGCGCATGTGTCGAGTGTATCTATGTGTGAGTGTGTGTGCCCATATGAGTTCGTGTGCGCACGTTTGTGTGTGTATGCGGGTGCCTGGGGGAGAGTGTGTGTCTGCAGGGTGAGCGGTGTGCGTGTGCGAACGTGTGCCCAGGCACACACAGAGAAGGACGCCTCCCGAGGCACACAGGACCCAGGCATCTGGAGATGGATCTGGAACAGCCGCTCAGCACAGTCCTTGCGCGCGCCGGGGCTGATGCTGAAAGGAACTCGCTTCTGGGGCTGCCGGGGTGCGGGGCCTGCTGTTTCTGCCAAAGCACCGGGCCCGCCCGCCGGCAGGAGGAGTGTCTTGAGGGAGCCGAGGAAGGGGCAGCGTGAGATTTCTTAATCAAACTTCCAAGTGTTATTTTTGGTCTTCCGCTGAGCTGGGACCCCAAGAAGAATCTGCATACGCTATTTACATCCCAAATCTTCCGGGCCTCATTAGCTTTGATATTTATTTATTTATTTATTTATTTATTTGCAGAAAGGAATGCAAATCAAACGGAGAGGCACGGCACGCAAAACCTTTGAATGCGGTGCAGCCGTTAATTGAAACCGACATCCGGCGGGTGGAGTGGAATACAATGCGACTTTGGAGGAAAGACAAGGAAACTAATCAGACTCTGATGGGAAAAGCCCACCTCGCAGAGTGATCGCCCACCGGTACTTAATAAGCGACAAGTGTTGATATTGGAAGGCAATGCCAGAATTGTAACCCCGTTGTTTTTCTTTTTCCTAGAAGTTTCCTTCTTCGTGTCCTTAGACTTCCATCTTCCCAACGAAGCCCCTCAGATTATTCAAGGTTGTAATCACTCTGTTTCGGAGAAGTCCGTCTCGCCTGTACCTTCCACTGTCTCCAGGACGACACGTATGCGGGCTGAATGAACCGACAGCAGGTAAGACACCTCCGAACGCGAGGGTCGGGGAACGCCCACGGTTAACGTGAACGCAGGGGAGGAACCCGTTCTATCTGGGAACACACACCGTCCCAGCTGCATTTTTGCCCCAGGGGTATTTGGGGCCTGTGTTTGACCACCTATGCTTTTGTAGATCTGTGAAAGCATTCCCATCCATCCAGTTGAAAAAAAACCTTGACCGATAATATCAGAAAAACGTAGCTTTGCGTAGCCTGTGACGGGAGTCAAGGGGTCTGGCTTCTTGTCCAAGTTCTTCCCAATGCAGCTCCCAGAGCAAAAATGGACTTGTCCTCCCTTTTACTCGCTCCCTTTCATAGGCTCACACACGGCCACCGCGCCTGGGGTGGAGATGGCGGGTTCAGAGAGGTGTTTGGGGTCCAGAAACCCACCCGCTGTCCATGCCTATGGGTCAGTTTGGGGGCCCAGGTGGGAGCTGGGAGAATCTGACCTTTGCCCCACCTGTGAGCCAAGACTCAAGCTGCGGGAGACTAAAAACTTGGGGTCCGTGGAGCAGACGTCCCTAAGAGATCCATGGGGACCAATTCAGAGAGTCTGTGAGCTTGGAGATACACGTATAGATACATGGCACATATGCATGTTTTTTTGGTGCTAATTTCTCACTGAAACGTAGCATTGCCTTCCATTCTGAATGAAGGGAACAAACCACAGCTGTATCCGTGCTTCATGCATGTGACTTCTGCGTCATCAATAAGCATCACAGATTGCATATCACAGTGTCGTTGCGGTCGGATATCTTAAAATATTGGTCTCATGACTATCTTGAAATGATAACGATTAGATCCACCTATGGATCTTGCTCCTGAAAGGTTAATAAAAGCCTGTGAATTACTCTTAGAATTCCGTGGCTAACTGTCATTTCATAGAAGTTGTTGTCTTGGTAATCCCATTCTTTTTATTTTATGCCTATAAACACACTAGAGGCCTGGCTCACGAAATTCGTGCACAGGTAGGGTCCCTAGGCCTGGCCGGGGATCAGGGCCGGCCTGGGCCTTCCTTCATTCCACGCCGCCCTCTGGTGGTCAGCACACGTCATAGCGAGCAAACAAACTCTCGGTCAAACTCCGAAGGGGACAATTTGCATATTAGGCTTCTATATATATAGATTACTCTGCAATAAACCTTGAAGACAGTGTGCTCCGTGAAATAAAAGCCCCCAAAGGACAAACACGGTATGATTCCAATTCTAGGAGGGTCTAAACATTAAATCTACATGAGACAGAGGAACAAGAGAACAATAACCAAATTTAATTGCGTACGTATGTACAGGAACCCCACATCCACGCGAGGTTCAGAGGCAGAAAGAAAGATGAGGTACATAGGACATTCTGAGCTAGGGATGAGGTAAGGGGCCGTGGGGCTTCAGAGGGGAGGAGGGTAATCCGAAAGGATAATAAGAAGAGAAGATGTTCAGTAATTATAAGTTTTCCCTGCTCTACAGATAAGTCATAAAAAGTTATTTCTGGTGATACCTCTTATTTGGGCAAGGCCCCACCTTTAAATTCTCTAAGGGCGAGGTAAAGTTTGTCACGAGCCCACAGGGTCTCTGTCACTTTCAGCTCAAAGTAATCCACATGGCAAAGTACATCTCGGGGAGGCCTGTTCAGACCCCCTTTGAGGCACGCCGGCATCCAACAGAGACTTTCTTGATGTAACGAGGAGGGTCCAAAGAGAGTTAAACAGAACTCAGTGCACTTGCCGTGGGAGTCAAGGTCATTTCCTGTCCCGTCTGAGCATCATCTAGAATCACCTGTGATCTCTGTTAGTCTCAAAACACTGCTACTTCAGTTCATCCTCGCAGCCGCCAGTGCCTTTAGTACTAGCCCTGTTAGTACTTGTACTAGTTAGTCACCCCCTCCCCCCATGCCCACCCCCCCCCCCCCGCTCCATCCAGGCACACACTCTCCTGTGAGAAACCCCACGGCGAGACACACTCCAGGCCTGCAGCCCCACATTGCGT
This sequence comes from Corynorhinus townsendii, assembly GCA_026230045.1. NCBI lineage: Eukaryota > Metazoa > Chordata > Mammalia > Chiroptera > Vespertilionidae > Corynorhinus > Corynorhinus townsendii. The sequence goes on along the minus strand of JAPDVU010000011.1, from coordinate 6,193,671 downwards.
GACAGCGGTGTGCACGCAGCCAGCGACCCTGGACCTATCAGACTTAGTGAAGATGGCGTTGATTCAGGGAAGAGGGAATGGACAGGAGGGGAAGGAATGAATGCAAGGAATGGAGAGGAGGGGAGGAGCGGAGGGGGATTGAAAAACTGACTGCACAGGATGAGTTGGGAGGATTTGAGCACACAGTAGGTGCTCATACTTCTTCTCCTCCCCTCTTGTCTCCTTCCCAACCTCTCTCTCTCTCTCTCACGCGCACACACATACATACGTGTGTGTATTATTTACAGTGAAACTAGAGAGCTGGTGGCCAAGGTGAACATAAATGGGACCCATGGGACGAGAAAGAGAGGCGGACAGAGCCCGGGAGATTCAGGACCACCTCAGCAGAGCTGGAGGATGGGGTCCTCCAACAGGCATCCTCTGACCTGTCCCAGGAAGTCCCTCACTGCCAAGGGGCTGGGGTCCCACCATGGGAACCTTAGTCTGTGCACCAGGCATGGTCCCTCTGCAGGTTCTCCACGCAATGCAAGAGCTGACACGTAAAGCAAAAACGCGGGGCCCAAGCCCTGGCCGGTTTGGCTCAGTGGATAGAGTGTTGGCCTGTGGGTGGGAGGGTTCCAGGTTCGATTCCGGACAAGGGCACGTACCTCGGTTACAGGCTCCTCCCGGGCTGGACCGGGACCAGGGCCTGTGCAGGAGGCAACCCACTGATGTGTTTCTTCTCTCACATCACTGTTTCTCTGTCTTTCCCTCTCTCTTCCACTCTCGCTAAAATCAATGAAAAAGGATTAAAAAAAAGTGCATGGCTCAGGAGCTTTCTTTCAACAGGGACCCCAGGAAAGGGGGGACCCTGAGAAATGGACATGACCTACCCACGTAGATGCCTCTCCCTCACACGGAGGCTGAGGGTTCCTGGGGCTTTCCCTGTGCCTAGAAGGGGGAGGGGAGGCCTCGCGGGGGGAGGGGAGGCCTGCCAAAGCCCCAGATGCAAGGATGCCAAGGAGACTGCCCTGGGGCGTGTGACGGTGCGTCAGTTTCCGCCACCGCAGCTCCTTATCTCCTGTGGGCGGAAAGGCGAGGCTGCCGGGCAGGACGGATTGCACGCCAGGCCAGTGCGGCTGGCACCCCACTTCCGCGGCTCCCCGGAGCTCAGCACATCTGGCGACCTGGTGGGCTGTTTCCTAGGAGCCCGGGAAAACACAAACAGGGAGATGAGGGAGTGTGCGCGCTGCATAAATACGCCAGACCTGCGCAGGGACGGGGCGCAGAGATGGGGGCGGGGGTGGGGGAGGTGGGGGTGAGGGGAGGGAGCCTGGGAGCAACCGGCTGCCTTGCTCGGGGGCTGCCTTGCTCCAGGAGGGGGGGCGGGGTCTCAGTTGGTCCTCCCAGGGCCTCAGCCTCCTGAAGTGGGAACTGTTGGAGGACAGACAAGTCTAGCTGACAGCCAAGGACGCTTCTTGTTCTTAAAATAAATAAGAAGAATGGGATGGACATGGCTCTCACATGAAAATACAGACGCACAGGGAAGGCACAGAGAAATCCTCATGGATATTACTGCCTACTGAAGCCTCGTGTCTGTAGGGCCAAACACCTAGGGATTAGGAAAAACATTCAGCCCTTGCTGGGTTGGCTCAGTGGATAGAACATAGGCCTGCGGACTGAAGGGTCCCGGGTTCCATTCCTGGTCAAGGGCACATGCTGGGGTGGTGGGCTCGATCCCCAATAGGGGATCTATCTCTCCCTCTCGCTTCCTCTCTGAAATCAATCAAAATATATTTTAAAGAAAAGAAGTGGATTTGTGGTCATAAGGCCGTTCCATTAAAAGAAAAAGAAAAATTCAACTTCATGAGAGAACCTCCGTTACCAGCTGAAGAGTGGGTCCCGCAGACTCACAGGCCGAATGTATTTGCTCCCCAGGAATGCTCCCCAGGAATGGTTTTAATCTGAGCCATGCGTCCAAATTCAGAGGCTGGTACTTGCTTTTTCTTGCACCGCACAGAAGGGTTCCCGTGAAAATGCCAATATCTGGTGTCGCTAGGAAAACCAGCAGAGCTGGTGACAGTCAGCTGGAGTTGAGCCCAGGGTGCCTGCCCATCATAGCCATGGCCTGACCATCCTCGACCCATTGCAGCCATGGCCTGACCGTCCTCGTCCCATCACAGCCATGGCCTGTCCGTCCTCGTCCCTCCTGGCAACATTTTTCTCTTGCCACCTGCGCGGCCTGGGCAGTGGCGTTGGAGACTGCTCTCCAAGGCGGTGTCTGGATGGTCAAGGCAGAAAGGGAGCTGTCCTGTGGGAGTGCCATTGTCCCTGGTGACTGGCACAGACACAGCCAGGAGTAAGCCTGCTCTGCCTCTTTAAAAAAACAGACCACCTTTTCATTGATTTCAAAGAGGAAGGGAGAGGGAGAGAGAGACAGGAACATCAGTGATGAGAGAGAATCATTGACCGGCTGCCTCCTGCACGCTCCACGCTGGGGATCGAGCCCGAAACCCCGGCATGTGCCCTGACTGGGAATCAAACCGTGACCTCCTGGTTCATAGGTGAGCCACACCACTGAGCCACACCAGCCGGGCAGCCTGTTCTGCCTTAAAACAGCCAGGGTGCCTGCCTCAGCCCCCAGCGACCTTGCCCAGGCCCCCCTCCCCAGGCTCCTCTCCCCTGGCTGGCCCTGAACACTGGCCGCCCCGCCCCTCAGCATGGAGTGTGAGCCTGGAGGGCTGGGCCCCATATGCTTCCCAGAAATGTCCCAACCTCCCCTGTGATCCGGGTTTCCTGCTCAAGCTCCCGCGGCACCTACTGCCAACTGGTGGCCTTTCATTTCTTCTGCCCCCGGGCTTTTTCCGACGTGAGAAATTGCTTTCTCCTGCTTTCTGTGGGTGGGGCTCGGTGGACAGAGGAAGGCCTCTGCGGATGGAGGCTTTGGCAGGAAGGACTTTTCAGAAGTCATTTCCCTCCTAGACTTTCAGGATCCGCTTACCTACCGCTCTGGATTCTCTAGCTCACATCCTTAGCCGCTGGGCCCCAGAGGGCGGACAGCTGGGGGACAGCAGGAGGTGGCAGCCAGGGAAGGCTTCCAGAGGGGGGCGTGCGTGAGCCTGGCGGTGGGTCTACAGCTAAACACGCAGGAAAGGGGCATGAGGAAGAGAGAAGTGACTATGGACGGCCACCTAGGTTGGAGAGGGCAGGTCGGTTCTGGGGAGTGTCTGCTGGGTGCGTGGAGGCGCCTGTGAGCGTCTGTTTTCGGGGGTTCTGACCAAAGGACAGTGAAGAAGAAGTCGTAGGCGGGGCCCAGAACCAGGGGCCCTGCACGCCATGCTAGGCTTTGCCCTGAGGCCAGCGGGAGCCACTGAGGTTTGCTGGCAGTCAGAGCTGGGTTCTGGAACCTACGATGGATCGACTGGACGACAGACGGGAGGAGCAAGAGCTCGCCAAGGGGACCGGTGGCTGGACCGCGTGGAGGCCATGTGACTGTGGGTAATGGGCCAGGACCTCACGTTACTTGAGGAACTGGCTGTGGTTCAAATCTGGAGGATGAGGAAGAGGGAGAGGTGGAGGTGACCCCCAAAGGCCTAACCTGGGCTCCTGGACATTGGTCACTCCAGGAGGACAAGGAGGAGGGGGAGCAGCGCAGGAGCAGAGCCAGGGTGTGGTTTTACAGGGAGATCAGTGATGACGATGATGATGAAAGAGAGAGAGAGAGAAGTGCATTGTGGGGTTTTTAGTATCCGTTTGCACATTCTCCATCCTATTAATGGGCTGCATGCATGCATTTTGAACTCATAAAAGATTCACGCGGTGTGGGCAGCGCTCTGGTATCGAGGAAAAGCCCTCGCTCCCAGGAGACTCACACCCGGCCTCCCGGGCCTGGCTGACAGGACGTCCCTTCCAGGCAGAACGAGTGACTTTTTCTCCTGCGTCCCCATGTCTACTTCCCGGCAGCCCTTTTCCCATGGCCTCAGAGTCCGCTGTTCCTGTCTCTACCTCGGTGATAAGCATATTGGCTTAATCTTTAAATCCGCCCTCTGGCACAGTTTAATATATAGAAACTGCCGCTAAAAGTTGAAGAACAAATACATCGTATTTTTTATATCCTCCTTACAGCTTTAGATTCAGGGCACAGAGAAACCCAAGGGCGAGCCCCGGATCCCACAACAATCTTAGACCAGGTCCCAAGGGACTCTCTCCCAGCTTTGCCTCTCCCGGAAGACTTCCTTTCATGTTTCATAAAACACGTGTTTGTGCGACACAGTGGTTTATAAGTCAGAGCCCCCGTGAAAACGGGGAGGCTTCACAACGAGTTCTGAATTTCTTGTTTCTTTGGCTAAGTCAGAAGATCTAAAAATGTTTGGACAATCTTCCCAATTTTCCACAATCACCACCTTTCCCCAAGGTCCGCCTCTCACTATAGGGAGGACAGTCGCTATGTAGTTTGTGCTGCTACTGTCGTTTTTACCTACATGAAAAAACATCTATATATACAAAAGCCTAAGCGACTGTCTGACCGTTCGACCGGTAGCTATGATGCACACTGACCACCAGGGGGCAGACACTCAATGCAGGAGCTGCTGAGCTGCCGTGACTTAGCAGCTGTGGTTCTAAGGTGACACACCGGAACCAGAGAGGAGGGAGCCCGATTCCAGGGTATGTCACCTGAGAACCACCCTCTCACAATCCAGGACCCCTCAGAGGATGTCGGAGAGCTGGTTTCAGCCCAATTCCCGCAGGCCATGCTGAGGGACCCCACCAGTGCACAAATCCGTGCACTGGGCCTCTAGTTATTTATACAGCAGTGGCTTTAACAAACGGGGAATCAAAATGAAGCTGGAGTGGAGGAGGAGGGAGGACATATTTTTCAGTGGAAGTCCTGACTATTCTGACATGCTGTCTTTAAGGTGCAAATGATTCCCTACGTCACTCATTGTTTTACCGTGATTCTTGGGCCCAAGGACCCAGGGCTCGAGGGTCACCCCATGGAAACTGTGGGGCACAGTGGTTAGAAGCATGGCTTTCTAAGTGACCTCCAGCAGGTTCCTTAACTTCTGTTTCCTCATCTGCAAAATGGGAGGAGGATGATGATTCCCGATACTGCATACTTACACAGAGCATTGTTGTCATTGTGGTGAGTGGGAAACTGTCCACTCACTAATTCATTTGTCCGACAAGTCTTTTTTGATTTATTGATTAAGAAGGTAGATGCCACTGAAAAATGCCCACCTATAGGTTTTAAAGGTCTCTAACCACTTGGTCTTCACGAGTCTAGGGTCCCTTCCCATCACTCCCGTCCATACCCTGCCCACGTGGGTCACGCGGACCCTCAGTGCCACATGGACACCTTTTCATTTTAATAGAGCCCGTCCTGGGCCTCCCGGCAGCACACGCTTCGAGCACGCTGCTCATGTCAGCATCATGCTTCCTCAACCACGACCTGCATGACAATCATCTGGACAGCTCTGGCGAAGGGCCGACCCTGGGGCCCCACCTGAGGCCGATTACACCTGGACCTGTGGAGGCAGAGTCCTTTGGGCGCCCTCATGATGACAGTGGGGTCAGGTTAGGGTCAGGCTGGGGAACAGCCCTCCAGCCAGAGCCAAGTCCTGCCGGTCCCTGACAGTGGGGACCTCCTTGCGTCGTGCACCCTGGGGCCTCACCCCGTCGCTGCTCCACCTCAGACTAGAACAGAACCCGCAGGAGAGCAGGGATTTTATTTTATTTTTTTTTGGGGGGGAGGGGTGGTGTCTTTGTGGGACCCCTAATCAGAGAACGCCGGATGATCAAAGCTAGTTTGCCCTATGCATGTGGCATGCGTGAGGGCCATATCTCAGCAGTAGCAAGGTACGCGCTGCGCAAGTGCACCCCGATGCAAGCTGTTTATGTGAACTTCGCACGAGTGCGTATCGCTGATCGGCACGAGGCCTCTTTTGTTTGTGTGTGTCTATAAGTTGCCGCCACCGACCGGCCAGGTGGCGGCCGCTTTGTGGGGCCGCTTTGTGTGGGGCTACTTGGAAGAACTGCTTTGTTTGATGGCTCCTGTCGTAGCAATGGCTACTTGGTCTGCAGTAAACGCTCTCCTCTACGCCCAGGGCGTCTCATGTCTTCATTTAGTACCGGGCACGGGCGGGGCTGTGCTCCCTCCGTCTGTTTCCCCGCTGCTGTCTCCCCAGTACCTGGAACAGGAGTGAGCGCACAGTATGCCCTCGGTAAGTCTTTACAGAAATAGTGGGTGGATGGAGGGGCCCGGGCTCCTTGCTGCGTCCTTGCTGGGTCTGCTCACACAGGCGGGGGTGCATACTCCTAAACTTCAGAGGGCCAGTGTTTGTAGAGGGGGCCTGGGGCAGTCTCCCCCAAACCGAAGGCATTGGAGTCTCTATCGGCCTCCCTCGTTAACGGTTACGATTGTTATTTTTACATTAATTCGTGTTTACTTATATACATTCGTCCAACAAGGAAACCTTAAACTAGTTCTGTAAAAGGAGCAAAACGAGTCTCCCTGGCCGTACAGAGGCCGTCGTAAAAAGTAAGTACAAAGGAAAGAAAGCGCCTTGTTAAACGTGGCTGGATGTCGTTGCCCGCGGAGGCCTGGGAGCCGGCTCTCTCCGCTCGTTACTAGGAAGCGAGGTTGATGGGGGAGGCGGTTAAGACGGACTGGCTTTGCCCCCGGTGCCATGCACCCTCTGTGCACGGGTGTGATTTGATGCTCTCTTCTTGTGTATCACCCAAACCATCTGCGTGGGACTCACCCCCCCGGGGGAATCCTCAGCGATCCAACCCCCTCGTGTCCCTGCAAGACGTAGGCCCCCAGGGGAGGGTCTGCCCCCAGAAAAGGCACATTCAGGCATCCATCCAGCCTTCACTGGCCATCTATCCGCGTACGCCCGGCCCTGGACAGCCAAGTCCCCGTCCTCTCGCAGCGACCACCCCGGGGGCAGCGAAGGGGCTGTTCCCCTGGGTCCCCTGACTCAGTCGAGGGCCCCTTCCCATCGGGTGGAAGGCGTTGTCATCATTCCCGTCCACACCCTGCCCGCGCGGGGGACTCGGACCCCCCGTGTGCCCCGCACCTCTTCTCACTTCAATAAAGCAGCTACCCGTGCCCCCCGTCGGGGGCCTCCCGGCAGCACACACTGCGAGGATGCTGGTCACTTCAATGTCTGGCTTCCAGACCCAGACGTCAAAACAACCACCTTTCATCTCGGCTGCGCAACACAGAACACCTTCAATATCGGGAACCGATAGCCTGGGAGGTGCGTTCCTATCTCTCAGCAGCATGGCTGTAACCTAACGCGCCCGCGCCCCCGATCAAGGCGCTCTCTCTCTCTGGCCTCGTAGGCATTTTAATACAAATGTTCCTTTCATTGGACTGATTGAAGGTCCCCAACCTGCAATAAATGAAACATCTGATCCCCTGGAGTCCAAATCACTTTTTCTTTGATTTTCTTTTTACTTCTGTTTCTTCGTCCTTTGTTCTACAGCACGAGTCAGATTTCCCTTTAGAAATTGAAAGAATGTGTGTGGGGTTTTTCTGCACCCCCCGCCCCGGCTTTTTTTTTTAACTAGGTCTTAGTGCAATTGCTGGCCCGTGGACTAGAATATTAACATCGAATTCAATGGCTGGCTGTCTCCAGCAATGTGCTTTGAGTGTCATTGTCAACCCCCCTCCCCCCCCCCCCCCGCCCGCCCTGTCCCCTCCTCCTCCCACTTTTGGGCAATGGCCATACAAGTTAGCCTCTGTGTATGAGTCACCAAAGCCCGCTTCCTGGTAACCCCTAGGCTTGGGAGGAAACAAGACTAAAGATTCTTTCCCCCTGCAGAAAGAGCCAGGTTAGCCATGCACAAAGGCCTGCATCTGGCTACGGAGGTGAGCACTTAATTGCCTTTGTAACGACTTAGAGCATCCACCTGGTATGGGGCCCCCAGTTTCAGGTAACGGGCCAATGGAGCCGGTCAGTCTCGGAATGGCGGGCTTCTCCGTGTCCTTGACTTCAGAAGGGGGGCGGTGGCCATTGGGAAGCTGGCAAAGCCCTGCGTGTGTCCACTTCCCCGACGGGGCCCTGGGTCCATACCGAACCGGGGTGCTGATCTGCTCAGGGGTCTTGCCTTGCATCGGGGAGCCTGGAACCGTGTGCACCGTGGCGAGTGTGCTGGCTCTTACAGGCTAGGGAAACTGCCTGTCTCCGGAATTGGTGGAAAGCGTCATGGTTATCCGGCAATCATAAGGAACACTCTGTTGCATTCCTTAGCCTTTTGTTTGACCTGCTCCTGTCTAGGGCGAGCCAACCTTCATGAACCTGGGAACTCTTCCTGGCTTCAAGGATCTCTCTCTCTCCATCTGGTGTCGAACCCCTGACTCTATTTACCTACCTGTGCTCTGTTCATGTTTATCACCCCAAACCTAGGGTGGGTAGCCAGCCTTCAAGATGGCCTGCGAGGACCCCTCCTCCTGGTGGACCACTCTCGTGTGGTCCTTTCCCGCCTTGCACCAGGCCTGGTCCCCGTGACCAAAAGGAAATGGCAGAAGTGATGGTGTGTCTCTTCTGAGGATGGGTAATAAAGAACTGTGGCTTCCGTCTTGGGTTCTCTCTCTCTCTCTCTCTCTCTTTCTCCCTTCCTCTCTCTCTTGGATCTCATCCTTTAGAGAAAGGCTACTATGCTGTCAGCAGCCTGTGGAGAGACCTACGTGGCAAAGAACTGAAGCCTCTGACCCACCGCAGGCAGAGAACTGAGGCCTGCCAATAATCACGTGAGTAAGTCTGGACGTGGGTTCTCCAGCTGAACATCTAAACATCTAAATGATAGCAGCTCTGGCTGACAGGCCGACGGCAGCCTTGTGAGAGACTCAGGACATCTAAATGATAGCAGCTCTGGCTGACAGGCCGACGGCAGCCTTGTGAGAGACTCAGGACTCCCCAGCTAAAATGTTTTCAGATTCCAGACTCTCAGAAACCGTGTGCGATCACACATCTGTTGTTTTAAGCTGCTAAGTTTTTGGAGTAAGCTGTTATTTAGCAGATAGATAATTATTACACCATGTAAACTAGTCCCAAGGCTCTCTGGGGTATTCTGGGTCAGCTCACTCAATCTGTGTGGCCAGGTTCACTTAATATGTATTTTCAGTTCTCCCTTCATAAAAGAGACCACTAGCTTTTAAACAGCTACTTGGGCTGCCTAGAGTAATAGGCTGTCCAGCTTCCCTTGCAGCTAGGAATGATCATGTGACTACATTCCAATTAGTGGGCCTCTGTGTGAGTGGTATATACCACTCCTGGAGAGTGCCTTCACCAGAGATACTTTCTTACATCTTCCTTGTTTCTGCAGGCTGGAACTGTGCATAGAGTCTGGAGCCCCAGCAGTCATCCGGAATGATGCAGAGCAATGAGACAGAAGGCACCAAGGTCCCTGACACTGAGAAGTGCCAAACCAAACCCTGGTCACCACCCTGAAAATCTTACATGGGAGCGAAATCGATGTACAGTGGTTAGAACACGTCAGCAGCACCAGGCACACAGAAAGTGCTGTGCTCGTGTTCAGCTCTGGAACCCTCTCCAAGACCATGCTTTGCCCTGTCGGCCCAGATGTTTCTTTGGGAGATTTCTTTTCTCCTACAAGTTTGAATGCTCTTCCTGAAGCATTTGCTCTTCTGAGAGACCCATCTATCCTTCTGTGAAGTCCCTTCACTATACGATAGGTTTCAGGAGGCCCATCTCTCCCACACATTCTTTCCTGTTGCTCACTCTGCACTCATGAATTCAAACACCTCGGGCCCTTAGGGCAGGGTCTAGGATACAATTTCTGGACTTGTTAAAATAGTCACCTCCAAAGCATCTGGCTGGATCCACTAGATGAGTGATGGTGTCATTATTCGAGTCAGACGTGCTACCGTTGCGTGACGAGGTCCTATGTTGTCCTTATTGGGATAAGGAAGACCTGAGGGTGATGAGGGAGAAGATTTGGAGGGGAAGCATCGATCGTAGAGGGAGTTAAGGGTGGAGGTCAAGAATGGGGAGATAAATGTGAGTGCAGAGCATGCTCATACCTATGCATATCAACGGTAGGAGACCTTCACTTTCCAACTTTGCTGTCAGAATGGACAGTGCTGACAAGTACAAGTCTAGGAAGGTTCCAAGTCCAAGGAACTCATTTTCAAGGAACATGCAGGCTTAACAGGACCTTGCTTTCACAGCACACACAAAGTGAGGGAGCCACATGGCCAATGAAAATGGGGACAAGTGGCCCTAGCTCGTTTGGTTCAGTGGATAGAGCATCAGCCTGCGGACAGAAGGGTCCCAGGTTCGATTCTGGCCAAGGGCACATGCCTGGGTTGTAAGCTCCATCCCCAGTAGGGGGCATGCAGGAGGCAGCCAATCAATGATTCTCATCATTCATGTTTCTCTCTCTCCCTCTCCCTCTCCCTTCCTCTCTAAAAATCAATAAAATATATTTTTTAAAAAATGGGGACAAGTGGATACCAACGGAAAGAGTTCAGGTTTAAAATCAGACAGCTCTGTGCTGAATTCTGCCTCCAGCACTTACTAACACGTCATCCTTGGGCAAGTCAATTAACTTCTCTGAGCCTTACTTCCACCGCCTATAAAATAATGACAACAGAGTTGTTGGAATATTAAGATTTCATATATATATATATATATATATATATATATATATATATATATCCATAAAGGATTCAACTAAGAGAAGACATTAATGTATCTTACCCCCCTGCCCCTGGAAGGGAAACCACACACACACACACACACACACACACACACACACACACACACATATCCATAAAGGATTCAACTAAGAGAAGACATTAATGTATCTTACCCCCCTGCCCCCGGAAGGGAAACCACACACACACACACACACACACACACACACACACACACACACTATTTCTTCCATGGTTCCTGAATAATTTTTGGTGGTCAATGTGGTGAGTGAAGGCAGGAAGGTGTTGCAATGAGATCAGAGCTCTGATCTTCAGTTGGCACCTTGGAATGTTCCAGAACTGCAGGTGCTACAGCAGAAGCCCAAGGTGATTTTGACAAAATAACTCTCAGTGGGCAAACATTAGCCTCCCACCTCAGGGCAATTAGAAGTTTGAGAGACAGGGAGAGAGAAAGAGAGAGATTAAGATTCATTGGGTCTTCTGGTGCATGTCACAAGTTGAACCACAAGTACAAATAAGGGTCTCAAAGGGTATTTACAGACCTGGGGCCCCGGCTGGTGAAAGTGACCACGTGAGCTGGTGTCTGAACTTGGCGGGTGGCGGCCTCCGGGTCCCGGCTGTCAGAATGCCCAGCTCAGGTGCATAGAGAGAAGGCCTGGAATGCTCACCCTGAGTGGGCTCAGCTGAGAGGTGGGAGGGCCCTGGCTCAGGCCGACTTCCTGCTGACCCAGCGGCTCAGCCCCGGGCTGCCTTGCGGGTGTTGGTAAGCTCTTTCCCATGTCCTGTCCTTGTCCTCACAGCTCTCTAAACAACAATGGGGTCTCTCTCTTCCTTCTTCGCTTCCTTTCTTCCTTGTGTCATCTCTGCATTTGTTTCCAGTGGGCTTGGAGACCCGCTGCTGGGAGGCGAAGCCGCCTGCCTCTTGTCCTCCGTCTGCTTCTTACTCGCAGGGAGGCAGACATCAAAGGGCCCCATGCCGGCGCGGCTCCCCACGCCCCCAGCGCTTCCCAAATAACGCCGAGGGGAAACTGGGGCCTTGGGCTTCTCTCGCTCAGGTCCTATCAAGTCAGTTTTCTCTTCCCTTAATTTGCAGTTGGAGTCGCCCTCACAGGCACAGCGGTGGGTGAAGAGGAAGGTCAGGAGGGGAGAGGAGCCGGGCGGGCGAATCCACGAAACAAGGCGCTTTGACCGGATGAGCATCAGGCACCCAGTCCTGTGTCTGAAGATACAGCCTTGGCCACATCCCTTCATCCCTAGGCCTCCTCCTCCTCCTCCATCCCTAGGCCTCCTACTCCTCCTCCATCCCTAGGCCTCCTTCTCCTCCTCCATCCCTAGGCCTCCTACTCCTCCTCCATCCCTAGGCCTCCTCCTCCTCCTCCATCCCTAGGCCTCCTACTCCTCCTCCATCCCTAGGCCTCCTACTCCTCCTCCATCCCTAGGCCTCCTTCTCCTCCTCCATCCCTAGGCCTCCTACTCCTCCTCCATCCCTAGGCCTCCTCCTCCTCCTCCATCCCTAGGCCTCCTACTCCTCCTCCATCCCTAGGCCTCCTTCTCCTCCTTCATCCCTAGGCCTCCTTCTCCTCCTCCATCCCTAGGCCTCCTCCTCCTCCTTCATTCCTAGGCCTCCTTCTCCTCCTCCATCCCTAGGCCTCCTTCTCCTCCTCCATCCCTAGGCCTCCTTCTCCTCCTCCATCCCTAGGCCTCCTACTCCTCCTCCATCCCTAGGCCTCCTTCTCCTCCTCCATCCCTAGGCCTCCTACTCCTCCTCCATCCATAGGCCTCCTACTCCTCCTCCATCCCTAGGCCTCCTTCTCCTCCTCCATCCCTAGGCCTCCTACTCCTCCTCCATTCCTAGGCCTCCTCCTCCTCCTTCATTCCTAGGCCTCCTCCTCCTCCTCCATCCCTAGGCCTCCTTCTCCTCCTCCATCCCTAGGCCTCCTCCTCCTCCTTCATTCCTAGGCCTCCTCCTCCTCCTCCATCCCTAGGCCTCCTTCTCCTCCTCCATCCCTAGGCCTCCTTCTCCTCCTCCATCCCTAGGCCTCCTTCTCCTCCTCCATCCCTAGGCCTCCTTCTCCTCCTCCATCCCTAGGCCTCCTTCTCCTCCTCCATCCCTAGGCCTCCTTCTCCTCCTCCTCTCCACGGCGGAGGCGGTGCGGTGACTCCGTGAGACAATAACCAGGAGGGCTTCGCTGGTGCCTGGAACCTACAAGGTGACACTTAAATACTCCTCTTCCTCACCCTTCCGGGGTGCATGTGGGGGTGGGGTGGGGAGGGGTGCCCAGGGAAGTCTTAATTTTGACATATTGGTTCTAGTAAACATGTTAGGCTTCGTGGGCCCTATAGGGCCGCTGATACCTGTGTTTGCCCCAAGTATTAAAAGTTCTTAGCTCGCAAAACCCTGTGGTGGGTGGGCTGGCCTTGGCCTGCGAGCCTTCGTTTGCCAGCCCCTGCAGTGACCATGGGGGGCGGGGGTGTCTGATCCATCACGTTTCTTTATGTCCAGGACGGGTGGTCTCAGTCTGACCTGACCACGCATGGACGCTGGGGCCTCGGCTCCTTCCCAGCAGTCCCCCCCCCCCCCCCACTTCTGTATTTTTGGGATCCCTGGGCGACTGCTCTGCGGAGTCCAGGATGCTTTGATGTGGCCGCTCTTGCCCATGGAGCCCGCTGCTAACTTAGCACCTGGTCTCTCAGTTCCTGGCTCACCTCCGGTTCCTGCCAAGGGCTCTCTGCTCCCCCGAGGAGCTACATATTCCCATCAGGACTGGACCCTTTTGAGAAGGTCTGATGGGCGTATCGTAAAACCATGAGCAGGCAGTTTAACCGAGCCTTTGTCTAAGTGCATACTGACATCTGATATGGAATGCTAATGCTTAGCACTCACAGGGGACTCTTCTTCCTCAAAGCACTTGGCTGCCATTAAAGGCCACATGTGCTGAGCACAGATACACTTTTCTTCGCGTCACACGGAATCACGTCGGAGTGAGTTTGGAGGGGACAGGAGCAAGGACTCCCTGGGAGTGCAGAGTTGTGCTTGCAAACAGCCTGGAACTGAGCGCTGGGCTCTCAGAGAATTGTCATTTCCATCGAATTGCTTCCAGTGTGTCTCATTTCTTTTTTTTTTTCTTTTTTTTTGGGGGGGTGGGTGGGGGCAGGATAGGCTAGGTCAGTGGTCGGCAAACTGCGGCTCGCAAGCCACGTGCGGCTCTTTGGCCCCCTGAGTGTGGCTCTTCCACAAAATACCACGGCCTGGGCGAGTCTATTTTGAAGAAGTGGCGTTAGAAGAAGTTTAAGTTTAAAAAATGTGGCTCTCCAAAGAAATTTCAACCGTTGTACTGTTGATATTTGGCTCTGTTGACTAATGAGTTTGCCGACCACTGGGCTAGGTTATGCTGCAGTAACAAACAATTCCCTGATCTCAGAGGCTTAGGAGAACAGAAGTTGACTTCTGACTCGTGCAATGAATCCGGTGGGTCAGCTGGACTCCGTTCCCTTGTTCTTCTGCACACAGGACGTGGAGGTGTTTGGGGCCACCGCAACTTCTTGCTCTTCCTCAAGCAATGTGCGCTTGTTCCAACCTCAGGCCCTTTGTACTTGCTGTGTCTGCTGCCTGGAATTGCTCTTCCCCAAGGTCTTGGCATGATTGTCTTCCCTCACTTCAATTCAGGTCACTGCTCAAATGTCACCTCTCCAGGAAAGTCTTCCCAGTCAAAAATAGCATAGCCTTCATCTCTCCTATTTTTAAATTGTTCTCTGTTTGTAAACGGTTCATTATAGATGTTATAAAGGCATGTTATATGTGTAACTGGAGCCCTGATGCATGATTTGTGCGCCGGTGGGGTCCCTTGGCCTGACCTGTGTGCTCTCACAATCCAGGACCCCTCGGGGGATGTCAGGGACCCCACCTGTGCATGAAACTGTGCACCGGGCCTCTAGTATGCATATAAGATCTTTGGTTAATCTCTTCCCGCCCTTCCCCATCCCCCCTTACCTCTTAGATTCATCAGTCTGTTCCATGTTTCAATGCCTGTGGTTTCGCTCCTGCATTGAGCATCTGCCCCCTGGTGGTCAGTGTGCATCATAGCTACCAGCCAGTCTGTGGTCGCTTAGGCTTATATATATATATATATATATATATATATATATATATATATACACACACACACACACACACATATACTAGTGGCCCAGTGCACGAAATTCATGCACATTAAAAGAGGATTAATTAGAGGAAATAATTTAATATTGCTATTTGCCCTTTATAATAGAAGTGTCAGAGATGAAAGAAAATTAGTAAAATGTATATGAAAACCTTCCTCCTGTCAGAGTCTGGGGCGCACCATGAGACCCAGAGTCAAGTCCCCGCCCACCCACATGCGCCTCAAAATTGCGTGAGACCCAGACCCGTCCCCTCCCCCCCACTCCGCCCAATTGGGCTAGATCCAGACCCGGTCAGTCCCACCCTTGTCAAGCCCTGCCAGGCAGGGTCCCCCCCGACCCAGCACTGGGGGTGCACCTTGAGGTCCCCTGTCAAGCCCTGCTGGGTGGGGGGCACAGCCTGAGGTCCCCTGTCAAGCCCAGCCAGGCAGGGGTGGGGGCAGCCTCAGGTCCCCTGGCCCAGTGCTGGGGCGGGGGCTGCAGCCTGAGGTCCCCCGTCAAGCCCTGTCAGGAGGGGGCTGCAGTCTGAGATCCCCAGGACTGGTGCTGGGGTGGGGGATGCGGCCTGAGGTCCTCTGTCAAGCCCCACGGGGGCGGGGAAAGGCATAGCCTCAGGTCCCTGCTGATTGCTCGTTAAGGCTCCTTATGGGAACTTGGCCTCAGCTGTGGGTGTAGCCATCTTTGTGACGGAGTGATGGTCACTTAGGACATTCCCTCTTTATCAGATTGGATAGATAGTTTGTTCTTGGACCCTTCACTGGCATGTATGTTCCACAAGGGTAGGAGCTGTCTGTCTTGCTTATCACAAAATCCCCAGCCTTTGGAATGGTGCCCGGCACTAGGGGGCTCTATGAACACCTGCCAATAAGTGGTATTGATTATGATGTCGACAAACTGGCTGATTTTGTCACTGGGGGAAATAATCAAGGGGTTTATCTCGGTTGTCTGATATTTCAGTTGTGTCATATCAGATATTTCCTAGTTGTTCCCATGAGAATGGCAGGAATTGTCTTCCAAATTTCTGTTTCTCGTTCCCTTTCTGTCTCTCTCTGGCTCTCTCCCCCTTTCAGCCAAACAAAGGCAGACACATCTCTGCGTGAGCCTCTGCTCAGAACAACTTTATTAGATCATTAGCTGAGGCGGTGGATAGTTGGCGCTCTTTGATCTGGTTCTTCATGTGTTGTAGGTTGCAAATAAATTAAATTAGTCCCAAGAAAACAAAGTATGGATCTTGCAGTCTTCGGAGAGTTACTGGAACCAGCTCTCCAGCATGAGATACGCATCTATAAATATTTTCAATGCTTAAAGCAGTAATTACATCTCGCAGCCGATTCCCACGTAAATGTTTTTATATTTCCACCACATGCATGTTGGCGAGTACATGTTTTTCTTTTTCTCTTTTTTTCTTTTTAGGAGAGCACATAAGATACAAATGTTTCCACTTCAAAGTGGCAGCCGAGGAGTTAGAGTTGTAAATATTCTCTGATTTGGAAGGGTGTTCCACTAGCATGAAACCAGCATTTCATCAAAGCAGTTGGCTTCCATCAGGGGTGTGCCGGTGAGATATGAATTATAAATCACATCTTCTGTTTTACATGCGGAATGGGAGCTCTGAGGTGGAGCGCGCGCCAACAGATGGGCGCGAGGTGGTTTCATGTCTTCTGCTTATGTTTGGCTTCTAATGTCATTTTCAAAGATTCCATCATTAACTTCAGAGGCGCCCGGGCAAGGAACTTTCAACAACTAAATATGGGTTTTGGCAAAGGTTCCTGCAGCCAAACAAGGCAGGGTGGCCTGGGGAAGCCAGACCAAAAAATCCGAGGGGCTGGGCGCGGGGACGGGGACAGGAGCCGGGGACCGGGGGAAGGGACCTCTTCCCAGGGGTTCTCAGTCCCTTCCCCTCAGGCCCATTGCTGACCCCGGCTTCCAGTTGCCCATCTGGAACGGAAGGAGGTTGCACTAGATCGGGGCTGACAGGCTGTGATTGTGCAGTTCAAGTTGTTAAATGTTGAAATACATCTTTGGGTCAAAAGCCCCCTTGTATTAGCCTCTCAGCGCTGCTGTCGCAATCATGGACTGTGTGGCTTCACACAACAGAAATGTTATTCTCTCACTGTTCAGGAGGCTGGGCAGTCCCAATCCAGGGGTCGGCAGGGTCATGCTCCCTCCGAAAGCTCTAGGGCAGTGGTCGGCAAACTGCGGCTCGCGGGCCGCGGTTTGCTGCCCTGTTGACTAATGAGTTTGCCGACCACTGACCTAGACTCTCGATTCCAATAATTACAGGCTGTTGTTGTTCCTTGTGATTAAGCCCCTATCCCAGTGGTCAGCAAACTCAGTCAACAGAGCAGCAAACCGCGGCTCGCGAGCCGCAGTTTGCCGACCACTGCTCTAGGGGACCGTCCTTCCTTGCTCTCTGGTGGCCCCAGAGGTTGCTTGCCTGTGGCCACATCACTCTCATCTCTGCCTCTGTCTTCCAGGGTCTCCTCCTCTGTGTGTCTCTGTGTCCGCCCCGATAGGACATCAGTCACTGGATGTAGGGTTGTACCCCAAGTCCAGGATGACTGCCTCTTGAGACATACGAGGAGCCAGGGTCCGGGGGGCGGTGTGTGTTGACGGTCACCTTTTTTTGGCCGAAGTGGATGCCTTCGTTGTGGAACCCCGCAAAGTGTGTTTTCCCGCATCTGAACTTTTACCCCATGTAAGTTAGACTTGGACGATGACATGGGAGAGCGGGGCAAGCTTAAAGAACAAGGACATGATTTCCTACATCCCTTTGACTACTATGGCCCAATGCAGAAGCATCTGTCCCACCGTGGTCTCTGAGAGACTCCAAACAGCAGTGCCCCCTGCTGGCCGGTGATGGACGTGCAGCATGAATGAGAGGTCAACTCACTGCTTTATTTTAGGAGATTGCTTCTGTAGCGTGATCCGGCCTTCCCGGACTAATTTTCGTGTCTTATTCATTCTCCTAGCTCCTGGACCAGTACAACGCCTGAGATATTGTGGCCCCTCGATAATTATTTGCCACAGGAATACAGGAATGAAGACAGACTCCTTTCCTTCGAAAGGGGCAGTTATCCTGTGAGTAGGAAGGGGTGAGGGTGGGAATATAGCGCGAAGGGTAGGTTGGATGTAGAAATAGAAGGTCTAGTTTCCACACTGGGGCGCTGGTGCTCGTTAATCCTGTCTCGTTGGCAGGCTTAGAGGTTAACAACTGGATCTGAGAATATTGACTTTCGCAGTGCCTTGGTAGTTAAAAAAAAATTAAAAAGGCAGAAAAAAATTGATTCTGGGATGATGAGATAAAATGAAGCAGAGGAATCAGCAGGTGGTGTCTATAATATCCTCCTTCCCCATTTCTTTTTTTTTTTTAATATATTTTTTATTGTTTTCAGAGAGGAAGGGAGAGGGAAAAACATCAGTGATGAGAGAAAACCATTGATCGGCTGCCTTCTACAGGCCCCCTACTGGGGATTGAGCCTGCGACCTAGTCATGTGCCCTTGACTGGAATCAAACCTGGGATCCCTGAGTCCGCAGGTCAACACTCTATCCACTGAGCCAAACCAGCTAGGGCTGTTTCTTCTTTCTTATGACTTAATGTAAATGTGCTCAATTCATCTCCTGCCCATTGCTCTTAATTATTCAGTCAGTCAGTCCACAACCGTCGTGAATAGTTACTGGATGCCAGCTCCTCAGCTAGGTACCACGTGGATGCAAGGTGATCTCTTCTCTTAAGAAATGCACCATAGCATAGGGAGAAAGACCCATTCTAAGTGCTGTCAGGCCCAGGCCCAGGCCTGAGATGCTGGCCAGGAATCCACCCAGCCACCTGCGTGCAGTTTGCTCTAAGTCCTTGCTGCTTTCATCTCTTACCCCTCCAGTGTCCTTTAAGTTGCTTCTGCATCCCTGACCAGCTCAGCGGCAACTTGAGGAAGGAAAGGCCAGTCTTAGGGTCTTATGTCCCCGTTTGCAAGGCTAGGAGACAGAAGCACCGACGGCATAAGGCAGTGTCAGAGTTGCCACAGGGCTTTGTGGTCAGAAGGTCTAGAAGGTCAAGCCTCTTATTTCTAGGCCAAGAAACCAGGCCAGCATAGACCAGTGACTTCCTCAAGGTCATCTGGTAAATCAGTGTCAACATCAAGACTAGAGTCCGACTCGCCAGGTCTGTGAGATTCCTGGATGTGTCTTGTTCAGGCCACACGGGCTATTTAAAAAACCAGGCTCGGGTGGTGGGGACGAGAAGAGATAAACCAAAGAACGTATGTACTTATATGCATAGCCCATGGACACGGGCAATAGGGTGGTGAAGACCGGGGGTAGGGGCTGGGAAGAAGGGGGTGAAAGGCGGGAAATGGGAGATATCTGTAACCCTATCAATAATAATAAAATCGATTAAAATTTTTTAAAATTAAAAAAAAAAAATTAAAAACCAGGTTCAGGTTGACTAGCAAAAGCTCTTCCTGTAGACCGGTGTTGCTTCCAATCAAGAGCAACCAAACTCAAGACTCAGAAACGCCAGGCAGACAACTGCCTTCTCAAGACCCTCCCCGCCCTGACACGCGTGGGTGAAACAGGCCTGAGCTGTGCGTGGTCCACGTGCCGAGCGGACACCTTCCAGCCCTGCGTGCCCGTCGCGCACCGTCAATACCGTCGGTGTTGGTGCAGGCCTCTCTCCACGCCAGAAGCCGCGAGGCAGGTGGATAGGTTTGCAGTGGGGGAAGAGGCCAGCGGGCTTGCTGGGTATCCGTTACTCGGAGAGAGATGAAAGGGGAGTCAGCAGGCCCTTTCAAAGCTGACAACAGCCTGCCCGGGCCGGTCACGCGGCCGGCCGGCCAGCCAGCTGGACCGCAGGAATTCCTTCCACTGCGGTTGACCAGACCAGGAAACCTCTGGGCTGCTGGTGTTAATAGGTTGTTAATGATGGATGCGGAGGCCTTTCATGTCACCCGATGCAAGACAGAAGCGGGGGCGGGGGGGGGGGGGGAGGCTGGCTCTGGACTTGATGGCGGCACCAGCGCTTGTTGCGTGCAAGGGCGGAATTTTAAAACATTTATGTTGGAGCTGGAGCTGGGCCGCAGCTCGTGGGAGGAATGAAACCATCTTGTCTGGGGTTCGCCTCCCTTTGTTCTTTCACTCAGGCATTAAAAATACAGCAGGCTAAAAGCAGAAAACAAGTTTCAAAGATCCCGCTAGGTGTCAGGCACAAAGAGCAGGCAAGATGTGGCGGGGTGGGGGGGGGGGGGGAAGGGGGGGAAGTCGGCTAAACAGTTAAAGCAAGGAGGTAGGGGAGGTTTTATGCTGCCTGGCTCCTCACAGCCTCCTCGGGGCATTTCGTGTCCACATGCCGGGTGTCCCCGCTGCCCTGTGTCCTGGCTTCGGGGGTGTTGCCGAACACTCTCGGGCGTCTCGTGAAATAGCAATTCTCTTCGCTCTTGACTCAGCTGAGCTGGTCGCTTCCGGAAGTGGTGTGACTTGGCTGCTTAAGAACAATTGAGTTATGTATTGATGTGTCACAGAAACGCAGCAAAGTGTCACGTGTAAACCACACAGGTGCACCTGTCTACACGTGTGGCAGGTATGCATGTGCTCACGGGTGGAATACACCCGTGTGACCGGAGTCCCTGGCATCTGTGCACTGAACACACTGTGTTGGACACGCTGCATTCCAAAGACCAAAGGCTTTCTTCGGAACGCCCTTCCCATTGTAGATCGATGATGTCCTTACGTTGATCATGGCTAATCATTGGGCGGCCGTGCTCTTCCCAACAGGGATCCCCTTGGGAATGAACATGTGCAACGGGTCTAAACTGGCGCTGTCCTGGGAAGCTAGGATGTACTATGTCCAGTGACAACCATCCCCCGATGGCTAAAGGGTACATTTATGAGCCCTGTGTTCCCATTGGCGCTGTCCTGCCTCATCCCTCTCTGCCCATCTCCCCCTGCTCTGGGCTCCAGGAAGCGGGCTTCTGTGCATCACATCTCTGAGTTTCATTGTGCTCAGGCTTCAGCCAATGGGAAGCCCAGGATGCGATCAGAGGGCGGGAGGAGGGAGAAGCCAGCACATGTCTTCCCAGCTCCTTTCCTACACAGGCATAGCCTCCCTAGCCGTGGCTTCTCCCTTCTCTGGCCCCAGCCCCTGGCTTTCTTTAGGCGGGTACATCATCGACTGTCTCCCCCTTCCTCTTTTTGAGCTGTTGCTTTAATTCTGTAGAGCGGTGAGGTCCCCCGACCTATAGCATCAGCATCCATTGCTAAAATGCCAGCCCCAGGCCCCACCCCAGACCTACTGAGCGAGCTGTATTTTACCCCCCACTTCCACCACTCCCCTGCCCACGGGATGCTGATACCCTGGCCCCTGCGTTTCTGCAGCTTCCCGCCTGAAGCCCGGCACTGTCTGGCTCTCAGACTTCCTTGGGATTTCCCAAAATCTTCCTCTGTGTGATGGGATTGAGAGCACGTGAGAAGATGACAGAAAGACTCCAGGGCCCCTGCCTTCCTGCTTCCCCTGTGGGCCCCTCTCTGTTTGGGCAGCTGTTAAAATCACGGAAGCATTTGTTCATGAATATTTCAGGGCTCCTGACACATCCTGAGCCCGATCAGCAGGGCACAGAGGCGGGAGCCCAGACCTGCCTGACCTCACAGCCTGTTGCTGATAGAACGAGTTAGTTATTCGTTGAATCCTAGTGGGGCCCCCACATCTGGAAGGAGGGGGCCTTGGTAAACAAGGAGCCCATGTCTGGTGTGGGGGGAGGTCACGGCTGACCTTCTCCCTGCTCAGTTTCTACAGGAAGAGTGCTGGGGACATCCTTAAGAGCGAAGTTGAAGTGGGGTCCTGTGACTTGGTGATAAGTAACAGAAACTGACTAAATCAAGGAGAAAAAACACACACACCAAAGAAGTTTATGAGAAGGTGTATCAGCCAGGGTTCAATCAAAGAAACCGAGCCCGTAGAAGAGACATAGTAAGAAGTTTACTGCAAGGAGGTCAATTGGCTTATAGGATGGTGGGGCTGGCTAGGCAAGTCCTAACTCCGTAGGACAGGTGGTCAGGAAGGAGAGGCTGGCCCTCTCAGGCATGGACAGGAGCTGTTGTCCGTAGGCAGAATTCCTCTCTTCCGGAAAGCCCCCACTATGCGCTGAAGGCCTCTCACCTGATTGGCCCAGGCCCACCCAGCTGATGTAAGCTAGGTTCTCTTAGTTCAAGTCAACTGATTAGGGACTTTAATCACACCTACAGAGTCCCTTCACAGGAATATCTGGATTGGTGTTGGATTGGATAACCAGGGACTGGGGCCCAGTCAAGTTGACACATACAACTGACCCTCACGGAAAAGTTCCAGGCATAGAGGAGAAGCCCCAGTACGAGGATCAAGGACCCGTCTGGAAGTCAGAGTAGCTGGAGCTCCCAGTAGAATGTTTCCTCTGGGAGCCGTATCGAGGGGGAAGAGTTCCCACCAATGTTGACCTCATGTCGTTTCTGTCCCAAGTGGCAAATCCCGAGTTTATCGGATCCCTTCCATTCCATTTCAAACGTCACAGGGTCCTTCTTCCCTCTCCCCCATTCCATCTGTGTGTTCCCTCCTCACAGCAAGGACACTGGGTCCCAGCAGCAGTGACACAGAGTCTCATTTGCCCCATCGCACCAGCCACACAGAATAGTTTCAGAATCACTGCAGATGCTCGTTGACAAGCAACGCTCGAAGCGATGTTCCAGCTTCTGTTATACTTTTGGTTCTGAGGCTACATCCCGTGCCACGTGGGCCGTCAGGTGATTGTGTGCCAAGGTTGCTAGGGTTGCTTTTTGGGAGACGGTGTGACTATACACGGAGTGGCCAGATTATTACGATCTCTGAACACATAATAATCTGGCCACTCAGTGTGTATCCTATATAATAAAAGGCTAATATGCAAATTGTCCCCTCAACCAGGAGGATTGTCCCCTCAACGAGGAGTTTGACCAGCAGGCAGGCCGGCCAACCGCCCATGTCTCCTCCCCCTGGCCAGGCTGGCTGGACCCCACCCATGCACGAATTCATGCACTGGGCCTCTAATACATATACACACACACACACACACACACACACACACACACACTCTGAGTGGCCAGATTAGTATGCGTTCAGAGATCATAATAATCTGGCCACTCAGTGTATATCCTATATAATAAAAGGCTAATATGCAAATTGTCCCCTCAACCAGGAGTTCGACCAGGAGGCAGGCCAGCCAACCGCCCATGTCTCCTCCTCTTGGCCAGGCTGGCTAGACCCCACCCATGCACGAATTCATGCACCAGGCCTCTGATATAAATATATATGCACCAGGCCTCTAATACACACACACACACACACACACTGAGTGGCCCGATTAGTATGCGTTCAGAGCTCATAATGATCTGGCCACTCAGTGTATTATCATTGTGGTCGACAGTTCAGTTCATTCACTTCTGTTTGGGTTCAATGTCAGGGTTTGCTTTCCAGAGCCCTCTGACGATTTCATGTTGTTCTTTTAAAATATCCAGAAGGGTCAAGTGCCAAAACCTTCTTTCAGAGGCTACTCCTCAGAGAAGACTCCCTCCCGCCCCCTCTTTTTCCCCAGCATCGCAGTCTCCCTGTAGGGACGGTCCCATTGTGTGGAAGCTGAGCGGCCAGGTCCACCTTTCCTGATCCTGGGATCCTGGTGGTGATAGCTGATAGCGGGCGAGCACACACACACCCAGGCAGCCGGGGGCAGTTCCCCGGACGCTGAAACGTGAGCGGGTGACTCTACCACTCGGGGAGGTAGGTCGTTGTCCACCACAAGCAGTGGAGGGGGGCGCTCTGCCGGGAAGCTCTGCTCTCGTTTCACAGCCCGGCTCTCCTGAGAATGTGGGCTTCCTGCGGGTCCCAGGCCGCTGTCCCTGGCTCTGGCCCAGTCTTCGAGCCCCAACAACCTCCCGGGGTAACTGACCGCTCCGGGTGCTGGTTGCCGCTCTCCAGAGTCCGTTTCTGGCGCTTCTGCCCAGAAAGCCGGGCTTCTTCTTCCATTTGCTCCCGTGGATGCCTTTGTTCTAGGCGCGAGGAACGCAGCTGCGAACAAAGCAGAAAACTCCCGTCTCCCTGGAGCTCGCCGCCTGGGAGGGAAGACGGACAACACAGAAGAGAAATGAGGAAGGTCGCTGGGGCATGGAAAGGTGGGAAGCGTTTTGGAGAAAAATGAAGCAGAGACCAGGGGCGGGAGGAAGTGGGGGTGGCGGGTGGGCATCATTTTCAATGAGGTGGTGGGGAAGGCCGCATGAGAAGGTGATGGTCGAGGCGACACGTGTAACATAACAGGGAGGAGAGAGTTTCCAGGCACGGGGGACAGAAAGCGCGGTGGTGCCGAGGCAAGGTGTGGCTGTTTGTTGGAGGGCACAGATGAGTGAGCCCAGAGGGGAGTGAGCTTGGGGAGCATGGTGGAGGAGGTCCGAGAGGTGAGGGGTGGGAGTGGGGGTGACTGGGCCGGCTCCCGTAGACCACTGTAAAGACTTATGATTTCCTCTGAGAGCGATGAGAGCGTGGGAGGGTTCTGAGCAGGGGAGCAGCGAGATCACTCTGGCTCCCGAGTAGAGAACAGCCTGTAAGAAGCAAGGCAGGTGAGCCGGGATACCAGGAAGGAGACGGAAGTTATGCAGTGACCCCAGAAATGATGGTACGTTAGAAAAGCTTCTCACCTCCCATCATCTTATATGCTTTCTGTGATACTTGGCAGGGGTGGGGGAGGGAGAGCTGCAGGGTTAAAAAAATGAAGATTTGAATTCCATGCCACAGACTAGAGGTCCCACTGAGTCCCAAGGAGAAAGAGGCCCCTGGTTGGTCTTCAGAGTCTCAATTGTCCTTAGAGTAACAGGCAGAATAGAGCTATCATTATAACAATGGTGCAGATGAAGAAATGGTAACTTCGGGCTCTTCTCGTGGGGAATCAGACTAAACAAATGGAAATAAATGAAGAAAAAAAGAAAAAAGAGGCCAGTTGTCATAAAAGCCATGAGAAAGGATAAAAAAGAAGCTAGGAATTGGGCAAGTGGGAAAATCTAGGGAGCCCGGTACTCTAAAGAAAGAAAAGGAGTCAGCCAGGAGAAGAATGGAATGGCAGTTGGCAACAGCGCGTGCAAAGGCCCTGAGGCAGGAATGTGTGGGGTGTGCCAGAGAAACAGGGGCCCGCAGTTTGGGTTGGACCCCAAGCCACTCCCTCTGTGCACCTCCCCATTTCACATGCATGTGCTCGGGCTGCCTGAGCTCCAGTTCAGCTGCTGTGCTCATTGGGGTAGAACGTGGAGCCATTTCTTAATTGCTCTATATTTAGCTCTGCTTAAAAATCTATCATTTAAAACCCACCAAGGGCCAGCCTGGTAATTCAGCTTCCACGGTCCATTTACTCTTTGGACTCAGCTGCTGAGCCAGCCCACCGAGGTGACGGCCCGTGCCAGTCACCGTGGAAGTGTTTGTTAGCAGAACAGCTGCTCCCCCAGAGCCGGCCTGGGTTGAGTTGGCAAACCCCAGGGCCCCTTGGTTTAGTTTCCTACAAAGAGGGGCTGGGCAGGGGACAGCAGAACAGCTGGGGCCAATGGAGGGGTGGCCAACAGCATCAGAGATCCTGGGTCCATTCAAGTCTGGGCTGTGGGACTTTATAAACCTCATCACTTCCTCTCTCTGGGCCTCAATTTCCTCGCCTGTCAAGTGGATCGAATGAAATCAGGGCCCTAGATTTGGAGTGTCAGCTGGTACACCTTCTTGCAGGACCATTTGACAATGTAATATTTAAGTCACATGTAAGTCTTGGGTCTGCCAATTCCACCTCTGGCAATTCCTCCTCACATATTTGCACAAATAGGTAGGCACAGAGATGCTTAGATGAGCAAAGGATTGCAAACAACCATCTATAGGGAACTGGTCATATAAATCATAGTGCATCGATGCAAAGGAACATTATGCAGCCTTTGAAAAGAACGAGGCAGATCTATATGTATGGATAAGGTATGCTGCTTAAAATACCCTATCTAATGAAAGAGTGATATGCAAATTAACCATCACGCCAGCACACAAGATGGCAGCCCCCATGTGGTCAAAGATGGCTGCCCCCATGTGGATACAAGATGGCCACCACAAGATGGCTGGCAGGGAAGGCAGTTGTGGGAGATCAGGCCAGCAGGGGTGGGAAGATGGCAAGAACCAGGCCTGCAAGGCAGGGCAGTTGGGGGCGATCAGGCCTACAGGGGAGGGCAGTTAGGGTTGAATGGGCTGGCAGAGAGAGGCAGTTGGGGGTGACCAGGCCTGCAGGGGAGGGCAGTTGGGGGTGACCAGGCCTGAGGGGAGGGCAGTTGGGGGGGACCAGGCCTGTAGGGGAGGGCAGTTAGGGGTGACCAGGGTGGCAAGGGAGGGAAGTTAGGGATGACTGGGCTGGCAGGGGAGGGCAGTTGGGGGGACCAGGCCTGCAGGAGAGGACAGTTAGGGGCAACCAAGCCTGCAGGGGAGGACAGTTGAGGCGGACCAGGCCTGCAGGGGAGGTCAATTAGGGGTAACCAGGGTGGCAAGGGTGGGAAGTTAGGGGTGACCAGGCTGGCAGGGGAGGGCAGTTGGGGGGGGGGGGCAGGCCTGCAGGGAGGGCTGTTGGAGACAACCAGGCTGGCAAGAGAGGGCAGTTAGGGGTTACCGGGCCAGCAGGGGAGGGCAGTTGGGGGAGACCAGGCCTGCAGGGGAGTGGTTAGGGGATGATCAGGCTGGCAGGCAGAAGCAGTTAGGGGCAATCAGGCAGGCAGGCAGGCAGGCAAGCGGTTGGGAACCAGCCTTCCTGGATTGTGAGAGGAACGTCTGACTGCCTGTTTAGACCTGATGTGGGATCAGGCCTAAACGGGCAGTCGGACATCCCTCGAGGGGTCCCAGATTGGGGAGGGTGCAGGCTGGGCTGAGGGACACACCCTCCGCCATGCACAAATTTCGTGCACTGGGCCTCTAGTATCCTATATAATGAAAGCCTAATATGCTAAGTGTCCGACCCTTCACCCAGTTGCTATGACACACACTGACCACCAGGGGGCAGACACTCCCAGTGGTACGTTAGCTTGCTGCTGGGGTCTGGCCGATAGGGACTGGAGCCCTCCTGTGGCCTTCCTGCATCCTCCCCAGCCCTGATTGTGCACTGGTGGGGTCTCTCGGCCTGGCCTGCACCCTCAGGCAATCCAGGACCTTCCGGGGATGTTGGAGAGCCAGTTTTGGCCTGACTCCTGCAGGCCAGGCCTCTAGTTGTTAATATAAAACAGCAAAATATTTGTGTGCATTTGTGTGTTTTTTAGAAAGGTGATGATGCAATCTGCTTGCATATGCATGCTTTATCTGTAGAAAGAGGCAGGTGACTGGTACCGGTGGTTATCATGGGAGCCTGCAGGACAGGGTGCGAGGGAGGTTCCCTCCTTACTCTATATTCCTTTGCTGGAATCTGAAGTTTTCCCTACATGCATCGTTCAATGTGGCTGAAGGTCTGAACGCCACCGGAAAGATGATAGACTTGAACAGGCGATAAATAATGAATTAAAAAACAATGATTTCTCTTCCTCCCTTTAATGGTGAATAGCTGCCCGTTCCCGTTTGAATGACTCTGTCTCCTAGCCCAGCGGCCGGCAAACTCATCAGTCCACAGAGCCAAATATCAACAGCACAGCGATTGAAATGTCTTTGGAGAGCCACATTTTTTAAACGTAAACTTCTTCTAACGCCACTTCTTCAAAAGAGACTCGCCCAGGCCGCGGTATTTTGTGGAAGAGCCACACTCAAGGGGCCAGCGAGCCTCCTGTGGCTCACGAGCCGCAGTTTGCCGACCACGGTCCTAGACTATAGCTCTTAAAAAATAGTAATATCTATAAAGCTGGCCTTTCCCCATAAGAAGACTGGAACCATGTGGTCAGCGAGCTGCAGGGGGGCGATGATCAATTCACACAGGACTCGACTGAACCAGCTGGAAGAGAAGCCTCAAAGACACACTTGAAAGGTGATGATGCAGAAGGTGGAATGATCGGCGGGTGAGGGAGTGTTTCCCCAGTTATGGGCCTGGTGGGTGTCTGAAGAGAGAGAGAGAGAGAGAGAGACAGAGAGAGAGAGAGAGAGAGAGAGAGAGAGAGAGAGAGAGAGAGAGAGAGAGTTCTTTGTATAAAACCCTGGAACCCAAATCAGCACCAGAGCATGAAACATCCCATACGGCTGGATGAAGGTGCTTCTGGATTTCCCAGGACCGTGTGGGGGAATGACGCCCATCACTGCTGAACTCGCAGTGGGGCCACTCAGAGCCTCTCCTGGCACCGGTCCAGCCAGCCTGGGAGGGGGCGTGGCGGGGGGGGCGCAGTTGGAATCGGAGCTGTGGCTGTTGTGTGCTGAGGGCCGGGCTCTGGAACTCTCAGACCTACCCTCTTTCCAACCTCAACTCGACCAAACCAGTAACACACTGAGATTTGGAAACAGAACGAGGCAGCTGCAGGATTTGAACCCAGGACGCGCTACTTCCAATGCCCACGTCCTTTCCACTAGGAAATCTTCCCGGGCTTCCAATTGTTTAAAAATGTTAAGTGAAGTCCTTAGCCTGGCACGGAGGGTCTCAGCTCTCCTGTCCCTTCTCCTATCTGCCAGCGTCTCCACTCCAGCACAGAGAGCCTTCCTGCCCGCCGTTTCTAGAATATTCCTTGAGCCACCTGGCACATGCCCTTCACCTCATCTCTCTCTTACCCTGCTCCTGGCTTGCACGGGCTCTGGGCAGCCTGCTCCCCCTCTTTATTGTGGGGCATCCTGCCCGGTCCTGCGGCTGGTAATGTGCGTGTCTGATCCCCTCCCCCATTCTTCACAGAGCCCATCTGTAACGAAGTCCCATTGTGCCTGTAGTTCTTGTTCAGCTATTGCCCTCGGCCTAGAAGAAGGGCCTGTCCCCCTGGTGGTAAACTTCGTGATGTTTGCTTAGCCATACACCTGCCCTCCCTTTGTCCGGCTAACAGGGATCTTTGGGAAAGTGGAGGGGCCGGGGGGGCAGGGGGGTGACTGTGAGATAATGAACTGAAAGCAATGTTTTACACTTGGAAAGTCGGCCGTGTTATTCTGGGTAGAGACGTGTGTTGAGTTTTCCTCTGATCCCTTTTGCCTTCAAACGTTCCTGTGGAAAGGAGGTGGAAGGAAGTCCTTCCCCGCATTTATAGCTGGAGGAACGGGAACCCATAAGGCTGAGTGATAGGCTTAAGAGGAAACAGCAAGAGGAGGAGAGCCTGGAGAGGCTCCTTAACTGGCTGGCTTCTTGCGTGTTCATGGGGTCCCAGGGCCTCTTTAACAGCTCCTCTGCCCTTACGCTCTGAGAAACAATCATTTTCCTTACTCAGCCCTGGCCGGTTGGGCTCAGTGGATAGAGCACCGGGCTGCGGACTGAAGGGTCCCGGGTTCAATTCCAGTCAAGGGCGTGGACCTTGGTTGCAGGCACATCCCCAGGAGGGGGTGTGCAGGAGGCAGCTGATCGATGTTTCTGACTCTCTCTCCCTCTCCCTTCCTCTCTGTAAAAACAATCAATAATAATAATAATAAAATAATTTTCATAACTCAAATCCAGCTAGCTCTACTTTGCAGCAGAGAGAGATGCAGAGGCCTGGACTGGCTCAGGGAGCCTTCGTTTATTCGTTCCAGCTCACGAGTTGGAGCCACGGCACAAGCTTAGGGACGAGGCAGGAAAGTGCACTGGTCCGGGATGGGGGCAGCCTGCCCCTTTGACCCTGACCAGCTGGGTAACCGCGGGCACCTTGATTAACTCTTAAGACTCGGAATATCCGCAGAACAAGGCCTAGATTAAGTAACATCTCCATGAAAATACCCATGGTGGCCCGGCCAGCATGGCGCAGTGGCTGAACCTTGACCTAGAAACCAGGAGGTCAGGGTTCCATTCCCAGTCAAGGGCACATGCCTGGGTTGTGGGCTCGATCCCCAGTGGGGGGCATGCAGGAGGCACCCGATCCGTGATTCTCTCTCATCGTTGATGTTTCTATCTCTCCCTCTCCCTTCCTCTCTGAAGTCAATAAAAATATTTTTTAAAAAAGAAAGAAAAACAAACTCCCCACAGTGTACGAGGCGTTGTTTTTGGCGTTGGACACACACCAATGACCTAAACACAGTCCCTGCCCTCCTGGGCCTGAGAGTCACATAGGGAAGCAGATCACAAACGCATAGATGAGTACAAACATTTTCACATAACTTGGTGATCTTTTCCACCTGACCGTCATTGTGTAGATCATGACCTTTTCCCATTGGGTTTTATTGGCAGAGAAGACGCACACCCACGAGGCCATTCATTTTAGACGTCCGCATGGCTTGTCATCTGAAGGTCCCAGTTTTGTAGCCATGTCCCGAGGCCAAGCGCTCCCCGGAGAGGAACTGCCCAGGAGAGAACAGCTCTGCCGTAGCCCGACACCAAGTCGGGGTTTGCTTACGTCGGGGCTTGCCGAGGTCAGTGAGTTGCCTAAAAAAGGCAGTTGGCTGGCATTCAGAGGTTCACACGGAGAAGCAGACTCAGTGCAGCCAGATTTCCCGCTGTTTTGGGAGACGCGGGCGATTCAGAATTTTTGTACGACCTTTCCTGATCCTTGTGCAGTGGCCACAAATTCACCTTTACGATGCACTGGTTGCCCCAGGACAAGGGTGGATTAAACGCTCCTGGGCCGAGAGCAACCCGAGAACCACCCACCCTGTGCGAAGATCCTTGGTTTATGTGGTTGCGTGTAATTTTCAACTTTGTCCGAAAGGGCCCTGGCTCGGGTAGACACTGCAGTTTTCTCCCCTGTGTCTGTTTCTTTCCCCCGGCATCCTGTGTGGCTGCGGCCCTTGCAAACAGGTTTGCTGTGCGAGCCACTGCATCAGGTAGGAAGCCTGGGGAGCTTGGGCTGTCGAATCCTCTGCAGGGCAGCCTGCTTTTTGGTGGGCCTAGGGGTGCATCTGAGCACGGGGAAAACGACGCATTCCTGCTCCCCTAACTTGACTAGTCACTGACTCTTTGTACTTTCCATCTTCCTGGCGATGTTTGTTTTCTTTGCATATTAATATGTCTCCCAGCAGAGTCTGGGAGGGAGCCTGTGTGGGGGGTAAGGAGGGCATACAGACACTTTCATCGTCATTCTGGCTTCGTGCAGATGAAACCAGAACCCCTCGGGCCGCCTCTGCTTCCCCCAGACATCCAGGAGACTTTGGCCCTTTGTTTCCTGAAGATTACAGGATTAGAGAAACTGGCCGCCCGGACCCAGAGTATAATCAGCCGCACGGCGGCCGAGCGGGGCTCAATTCTGCACCCATGGTGAGTGACTGGCAGAGAATTTGGGGCCAGGCCCATGTGTGAGCGTGAGTGAGTCTTTATTCCGGAGGCAGCTTTGAATCATAGCGCGTGCTTTTCATGGCTTTGGACTCTGGCCTTCTGGAAATGGAATTCCGAGGCGATGAATTGGAATGTTCAGTGCCTGTATTTCAAAGCCGCCCTTCCAGCAAACTCACAAATCTCCACCACCTTCGAACGGGAGAGGCATCGCTCACCTGGAGCGTGTGAAAACACAGGTTTCTGCCTCCCCCCGCCCCCACTTTCCAGATTTTGCTTCAGAAGGTCGAGGATCGGGCCCAAGAAACTTGCATTTCTGGAAAGTTCCCAGGTGGTGCTGAGAATGTTGGACCAGGGACCACCCTTGGAGAAGCGCCGTTCTGAGGAATTGGCGGAGCAGGTGTCTAACCAGATCAGGAGGGGCTTGTTTAAGATACCTGTGCTTTTCGTGGCCTCAGACAAGACACTTACCTACTCTGAACCTGTTCCGCACCAGGAAGCTGAGTATAATAATCCCAGCTCCACTTCCTTCACAGGTGTGCACGTGCTCAAGGTGTATGGAGGACAAATGATCTCTCTCTCTCTCTCTCTCTCTCTCTCTCAGACATGTTTACGAAGCCAACACCACCCAAAAACACAGGTACTGATGGTGGGAGAAGGGAGGGTCCCCACAAAAATGGAGGCATCGTCAGAAGAAGCATGAATGAATGCTGGACACACAAAACCAGTAGATACCTACCACACAAGGAAAACTGAGCAAGCAGAGCTCATGACCTAGGACCTGGGCCATAGCCGAGGCTCCAGAAATGGGCGACTTGAAGGATGGCTGGAGTCTATCCCACTGCAAACAAATCATGTGTGTGTTATCATCCATCACACAGGGTCACTGAGCTGTCCAGCGGGTCTTGGTTCTTCCGAGGCATCCTGGGAGCCGCCTGGGCTCCGCGTCGCTCTGCGTGGTGCGTGCGACCCTCTTCATATCGGAAGATTAGAACAATAGCTTCTGGTGATCATCCCACACGTTATTGATTAAAATCGTTGCCCGGAAGACCTTCCATCTCACTTTCCAGCGCGGCCTGATTTACTTTCTCCTTTGCTCCCTGTAACGTGTGATTAATGCTGATCTCCAGAGTCCCGGTGAGATGAAGCTGTGTGTCAGGTACAATTTGTCAGCTTGGAAGTATAGATTATTTTATGTTTCTCGAACTTTGTGGCCAAGGGAACACAGCTCTTGATTGTTAAATCCATCTACACATTCCCCCTGGGCTATGAAATGCCAGAAACATTAAATAGCCCACTTAATACAGAACCTCATTCTGTATGCTTGACTATTTTGTTTTTAATTTTTCTTCCCTTTCCCGGCTGCTCACATGAAATGGGATCAAAGAAGAAAAATTATCCTCACTGGATTTTGTTAAAATATTAATAGGTTAGGGTTGACTGGCTAAATTGAATATCTTTGCTGATCTCACTTGCATGTTTAACTTGTGCTTAGGAAAATATGTTTCCTAGGTGATAACCTTTTATGTACCAGCCCGACTTCATTGAAATGCATAGAGATAAAAATATGTCACGCTCAGTGGCTAGGCTATTCTTGTGCGGCACTGCGATTATTCAGATGGTAATTGACCCCCACCTGTAGACAGCTCCGATTCTGTAGTCAATCATTTCATTTGATGTTAAAATATGTGAAAGTACAATTACGTAATTTACATTACAAATCATGCTGAATGCCAGGGGTCTCGGAACCGCTGACAATTGCAAAGGAACCGGGGGCTCCGGGGGAGAGAGCCCCGGTCAATAAAGGAAGTGAATCACACCGGGCGAATGGCTCAACTTTTCTTATTTGTGTCCACGGGAGCTTTTGTGCGTGTGTCATTGGAAGAGTGGCGATGGCCTTCTCGCCGCAGCCTCCATGGCAGGTTCCCGACGCCTTTCTAAAGGATGTCTCCCGCTCTCGGGCAAAGAATCGCTCCTGCCATTAAGTAAAGACGTGAGGGCTTGTCCAGGCCAGAAGGGAAAGCGGATCAATTAAAGGGAAGACCGTGTCGGGCCTGGGAGGTTTGGGTGCCTACTTGGTTCAAAGCCAACACAGGTTTGAGTGGTATCTTGCGTGAACATAGAAAACCATGGAAACCTGTAAAGAATTTTGTGAGTTTATTTGAGTCAAACTGTCGACGTAGGCTGGGAAGCAGAACCTCAACGAATTGAGATAACGCTCCGGAGAATGGCGGGTTACATCCGTATTTATACATGGCCATCAAAGGAAGGGGCATAGGTGGGTTACATGAAATCCATTGGTGATAGACTAGAGAGGCGGGAGAAAGCAAAGCGGGGAAACCCCTGGGATCGGATTAAAAGTAAAATGATGGACACATACTTAGGTGGGTGCAGGAACAATGAATGTGATAATAACGAAGGAATCTGTGGTCTCTGTCCTGGTCCCAGCACATTAGGTTGTGCCCCAAGGGGCTCCAGAAAAAGGGAAGTTACCAGTGACCCAGACATTTCAAAGGGTGTGTTATTATAGATGCAAATAGACAGGCTTAGTTAAGGTAAAGGTTGATGTTGTCAGTGAAGATACCAACCTAGGATGTAACTACCCACCATAACTGCCTTTAGTTAAAGTTTGATTTCAGACCATCCTTTGTGGTGACTTTAGGTCTCTGAGTTTGCAAGACCGCCATGCAGGCCTCCCCTGAGCTTGCCAGGTCAGCATACGGCCCTTTCGCCCACACTTGCAAATTCAGCTTGCACGGTTCCAAAATCCAGATGTTGGCCGGCATACTTGAAACTTGTATTAGGAGTCATGGCTATTGCGTATTGCGTGTGCTCGGACCCCAGTTAAACATGTTAGATATGTTGTGTAGGTAACCCTTCCCACACAGCGTGTGACATGGGTCTGCTCTCAGCCCCCCATTCAGTGAAGAGAATGGGCACAGAGAGGTCACCGGGCTTGCCCAGGGCCCTCTCGTTAGAAAGCGGAGAAGCGGATAGTGGCAGAGCCTGGGCCAGCAGGTGACCACCTTGCTCTTCCGAGTCAGGGGTCAGATGCTTACAGTGACCTGGGAAGGTGCACACGATGTGGCCTCTGCCACAGGTGGGGCTTCTGGGGAAGCGTGGGGGTCATGGTGGGATTGGGGATCCCTGGTGAGGATGGTCCAGGTAGGGAACCCACCAGCCCGTGGGCTCCCAGTAGAGTTGGATTCTCCACTGATGTAAAGCGAGGGCCGACTCCCGCCCTGCTCAGGGCTTGGTGATGAGGGAGCTCTGTGGGCCAGGGAGAAGGCACGCGTCTCCCTCCTGTGGATGCATCACACCTGGTACGTGGGAGCCATCCAAAGCCAGACTCTTGGTCTTCCTTCTCCACCCTCCAAAGCAGCTGGGCTGGGCGGTCCCCGGAGGGCCCTGGCTTCCAGCGTAGGTGCAGTCCTGGTCCAACTGCAAGAAAGAAAAAAGCTCTCCTCCCCCAAG
Organism: Corynorhinus townsendii; assembly: GCA_026230045.1. Lineage (NCBI taxonomy): Eukaryota > Metazoa > Chordata > Mammalia > Chiroptera > Vespertilionidae > Corynorhinus > Corynorhinus townsendii. The sequence continues at coordinate 6,159,041 of JAPDVU010000011.1, read as the reverse complement.
AGTGACTTTGGGCACCTTGAGCCGCACTGGTTTCTGATGGGCACACCTGGTCCTTTGAGATGGGCCGGGAACCCTGCCCTGCTGACCAAGAAGTGCGGGCTCGCTGCCCGTGCCTCTCCCACGGGGTGAGCAACCCTCTGAGGGACAGCCCCGGGCAGTGCCCCGGAGGAGAACACTTCGGGCCGGGCCACGTGTGTCAGGCACATTCTTGTGCTCCATTATGTCCTGCTCAGGGCCCTCCTGTCATCCTCACTAGAGGTCTCCTGATTAACGGCCTTCGCTTTCCCATGGACCAGTTACACCCGGCCCCCACCCACACCTGGTCTGACCGGTTACTCTGACCCTTACAAGAGACACAAATACCCCGTGCCCCCTACTCTGCCCCGCAGATGCCATGTTGGCCCTGTGAGAAATGGCTCCCCTGTCTGAATGCAAATGAAGGACTCAGAACAGTATGGTGAAAACGAGACTTTAACACCCTCTCGAGAGGGGGCGTCCGTGTCCGTCCCATTGTACAGGCACACCTGGTGCAGGGAGCATGGCCTATTAATTTAGTCCCTCCCCCAGTTCCTCATTGGCCGAGTACTATGGGGTCACCTCTTTCCTCACATGTTGCCTCGGTGTGGCTGTCTCCCATTGGGCCATTTAAAAATAAAATTGGGCTGAGGCCTTTCTAGCTGCCTCCACCTCCCCTGTCTAGCTGAGGCAGACGCCCTAGGAGTTTCCACCATGATGCTGGCCCACATGCAGTTCTTTGTTCCTCTTCCCACCTCCTACATTCTGTTTGTCTTGGGGAAATTCAGCAAATTCCATCAAAAGCCAACCATGCTGGAGATGGGTCACAGAAGTCCATTTCCTACAGTCTCGGCCCTTCTGCTAGCAGATGTCACAATAAATTTGTAATTCTTCATTCCTTGGCCTCGTGCCTTCCTCCTTCGGCGACCCTAACAACCTAGGGCAGATGCCCGACTTCAGTCACCTTCATGACTTCTAGCCCATCCTCCTGAACTAAGTTAGTCCCTTAGGGTAATTGTTAGGAGCACAGGGACTGGGGAGAAACACCTGGGTTCGAATCCCGGCTCTGCCGTCTGCTGGCTGTGAGATCTAGAAGAAGTTGACCTCTCTTTGCCTCGGTTTCTCCATCAGTGAGGGAAGAGTCAACGTCAGAAACCTTCAAACCTGCAATGAATTTTTGTGTTTATTTGAGCCAAACTGTGGCCCATTGCCCAAAAGCAGAATGTCGGGGCCTTGAGAGAATGCTCCGGAGAATAGCTGGTTCGCACCTTGTTTTATACATTACAATCAGAGGAGGAGATGTGAGTGGGTTAGGTGAAATCCATTGGTGACAGATTAGGGAGGCGGGAGAAAGCAGAGCCGGGAACCCCCTGGGATTGGATGAAAAGTAAAATGATAACCTCTTACAGGCTAGTTAAGAGTCGACAATGAACGCGATAAAAATAACAATGAGAGGATTTGTAGTCTCTGCGCCATGTTGGTTGTGCCCCGAGGGGTCCGGAAAAGGGACAGTCACCCTGAGGATCCAAAGGTATGTGATCTGAGATGCAAAAGACAGCAGGCTGGCTTTTGTCCGGGAAGATGCTGGCCTAGGACAGCACGCCCTGCCGTCTACTGCTGGTCGTGAAAAAGGGTTCGTGTCAGACCATCCTTCGTGGCTGGCTTTAGGTCTGAGTTTGCAAGGCCTCCATGCAGGCCTCCCCGAGCTTGTTAGGTTTAGAAGTATGTGGTCCCTTTTTGTCCACAGAAGTAAGCTCCCGTACACTGACCTGCTAGAGTTGTTATAAGGATTAAAAGTTAAAATGCAAAGCGCTTAGAATAATGTCTGAGACATAATAAGACTATAGGCAAGGGATTAAATACAATTTCCTCTTTTCTGAAATAAGCATTGTGTTTTTTTTTAACCTGATTGCATATGCAAATTAAATGCATCTCTAATAAACATAAAAATACAGGCTGTCCCTCCAAAAGTATACATACTTTAATAGCTGATAGTTCAATTTTGAAAATGAAATGTGTTTTCATAAACCCAACTTTTATAATTACTCAACATGTGTGTATAATATTTTGGGGACATGTAACTATTGAGTAGTGTTTTAAATTCTGTTCACGGACCCCCCTCCCCCACCTCCAGTGGGCTGGGGACTGTACTCTGGGAACCCCCAAAGCATCAAGTTCAAACTGCTGGGCCTGGCATTCAAAATCCCCCCCAAGGGATCCCCCACTCACCTTTGCTGCATTGTCTCTTACTCACCACCATGCGCCTTGAGCTCTGTTGACATACATACTTAAAAGGCACGCAGTTGCTTTGCTATTTCATCAAGAGGCAGCATGCTTAGTGGTCACGGACACAGGTCCAGGTCGAGGGTCAAAGGACAGCGATTTGAATCCCAGCTCTGGGCCATCTTAGCACCCTATGTCTCAGCTGGAACAGGTGGTTAATTAATAGACCCCCTCTTTAGAGAGGTTAGGAGAGTGAAGCTTGGTCAAAGCCAGTGCTCCTTAAATGGGAGCTTACCTAGTCATTTGGTCTTTTGGTCAAGTTTATAGGTTGGAGAAAAGTCCTTCAGCCCAGGTGACGGCCCAGGGAACGAAACAGGACTTCCCCGCCCCGCCCAGGCTAAGGGACAACTATTTGCCCATCTTCTCTGGGGCCCGCTCAGTGGAGAGCAGGGGGTGTGGGAAGCTGACCTGCGAAACGGCTGGCCAGTCATTCCTTCCTTCAACCAGAAACCCCGGCAACAAATGGCCCACTCGGTGCACCAGCCAGAAGCGCCGGCCGGGGCCATCTCCCAGGCACTTTCTGAAAGTGAATTGAGACATTATCTGTAATTAAAGTGGCAATCTGCCTCCCTGAGCTTGCCGGTCCCTTGATGCTCCAACCGTGGCCTAGGGGATGTCCCCTCCCTGCCTTCGAGCCCTCCTTTTAATTTCCAGCCCATCCCAAGGCCGGTTTAGTAAATTGGTTTTAATGAAAATTTAGCCAACATGAATAATAATGAAATGCAAAGTTATTCCTGAGCTAATGAACAGCTAGCGGCTTTGGGGTTAATCGTTTGCTTCTGGTGTCAGCTTATTTATATTGAAATAGAATTGTAATGGGATTCCTGACTAAAACTGTTTCATCTTCCTGATCATCACTTACCTTAGGGTGTATTCTTTACCATTAGTCATTGTTTAGTAATCGCTCTCACTTTGGGCCCATTTGTGAGTTAATTACCTAGTTAAACTCCAGTGATGTGTGTTTTTTTTTTCTTTAAAAGAGAGAAAACTTGTCTTATCCCAAAGCTCTGTGTATATACAGAAATATCTTCTTTGCTGATCTTTTTAAAAATATATATATATATTTTTTATTGATTTCAGAGAGGAAGGGAGGGAGAGAGAGATAGACACATCAATGATGAGAGAGAATCTTTGATCGGCTGCCTCCTGCACACCCCACACTGGGAATCAAGCCTGCAACCTGGGCATGTACCCTGATCAGGAATCGAACCCTGACCTCCTGGTTCATAGGTCGACGCTCAACCACTGAGCCACGCCAGCTGGCTTCACTGATCTTTATATCAATCCAGCATCTTGACCAGCTGGGGATCAAGCGTCTCTCATAGCATCGGCTGGCTCTGAGATCCCCTCAGCTGCCTCCAGGCAGAACAGTAAGGCTCAGGCAGTGGAGGGACTGTCCACTCCTGGAAACCGCTTTATCTGCCGTGGGACCCAGTGTCCCCACTTGAAAGGCTGGGGCGGGGGGGGGGGGGGTTAGGTCAGTAGGTCAGTGTTTCCTTAAACTGGGGAGTTTCTTCGGGAGTTCTTGCTGGGGGCTATGGGCAGATTGCGGATCCTTTTCTCATGGAGAAGAGGAGTGACCGTCTAGTGGGGTTCCCTTTTGTAGGGAGGTTTTCTGAGTGAGTTTTTATTTGGAAAAACAACATTTTTAAAAGTTGAGGCTATGGGCCAGATTTATAATTCCTAAACTTAACGACATCAAAACCATTTAGGCGATGATTTCTCGGGTTAACACCAACAGCACAGGCAGCCAAAGGGAAATACGGGCAGAACTATTCAACTTCACCGCCGGGCTGCAATCCAAAGGCACATCCACAGAGTGACAAGGCAACCAACCGAAGGGGAATGCGCATTCCCCATAGCTGGTAAGGAACGAAGATCCAGAATATGTAAAGAGTCCCCACAATTCAAAAACAACAGCAGCAGCGAAACAAAGAACAGACTTGAAAATGGGCAAAGGACTTCAACAGAGACTTCTCTGAAGGACATATACAAATGACCAGATCAGCACCTGGAGAGATGGCTCAGCATCCCTAATCTTTCATCAAAACCACCTGAGCTACCACAGCACACCTGCCTCCCTGGCTGAGAGGATGATGACAAAGCACCTGGAAAGTATTTAGCACAGTGAAACCCTAAATCCATTACTAATATACCTGTGAGTTTACCTGGCACAGATTGAGGACCTACTATGTGCCAAGTAAGGTGCTGTGTGCTCTGGGTTATATGGATCATGTCCTACCCAGGGGGCTGGGGAAAAGGTTAAATGGTAGCAAGAGATTAAAATGTTTCAAGGTAGGTTGCTTTCTGACATGTTTCAAGGTAGGTTGCTTTCTGACAACAGGTATTTATATCTGGCGGTTCTTAACGTTTCTTCAGTTAGAAATACTGAGACATGGCGGGAGGGGGGGCGGGGGGGGAAGGGGCCTACCTTATTTCTCTGTTTTTAAGACTGTGTCTAATTCCTAAGACACCGGCAAGTGCATTTAGCACTGCCCACCCTGGGTTCGGCCTGCTCCAGTCACACCCACCTGGAATTTACTAGAAGGCCGACCCATGGCACTTTGCCCTGGCCCCTACTACAAGGCAGAATTAGGCTAGACCAGTGGTCGGCAAACTCATTAGTTAACAGAGCCAAATATCAACAGTACAACGATTGAAATTTCTTTGGAGAGACAAATTTTTTAAACTTAAACTTCTTCTAACGCCACTTCTTCAAAATAGACTCGCCCAGGCCGTGGTATTTTGTGGAAGAGCCACACTCAAGGGGCCAAAGAGCCGCATGTGGCTCGTGAGCCGCAGTTTGCCGACCACGGGGCTAGACTCTCTAAGCAAGTGTCCGAACTGGCCCTCAGCAAGCTGCCGCATGTCATGGATTGTAACAGCAGCACCCGAAGGGGCCCTGGGGGTGTAGGGCCTCTCGTTGGGGAATCTGTGGTCTTGAAAGCAGAAGGGCCCCATGTCACTTGGGGCTTCCAGTATCAGAAGGCTGTGCAGTGTGCTCACCTGCTGGCCTGTGCATCTTTGTGCCATGGGGGCCTCTGCGTCCCGTCTTGTGAAAACTGACTTGGAGCCCTAGCCGGTGTGGCTCAGTGGATAAAGCGTCGGCCTGCAGACCGAAGGGTCCCGGGTTTGATTCCGGTCAGGGGCATATGCCTGGGTTGCGGGCTCCTTCCCGGCCCAGGCCCTGGTTAGGGCGCGTGCAGGAGGCAACCAGTTGATATGTTTCGCTCACATCCATGTTTCTCTCTGTCTTTCCCTCTCTCTTCCACTCTCTTTAAAATCAATGGGAAAATATCCTTGGGTGAGGATTAAAAACAAACAAAAACAACCACACAAAAAAATACACACACACACACACACACACACACACACACACAAACGTACTTTGAAAGTCCCAAAGCTCCCTGAGTCAGCGCTAAGCAACCTTCCCAGAGCCTCCGGGTCCGCTAGCATGCTGTGGCAAAGGGTGCCATTCCCAAACCCTTTCCTTGGGAATTCCTATTCGGTGGATCCCCGTGGACACTGGGAATCTGCGTTTGCCTGCAGCCAGGTGAAGTGGGGCTGTGTCCAGCCACGTCAACGTTTCCTGCCTCTCCTTCCCCGCCCCCGGGACTCGAAGATCAGGACATCGAGTCCGGAAGAGGAGAGATAACCATTCCGAGGCTGTGAAAATAGATCTAGAACCCGCCTGTGTTTTTAAAAGTAACGTACCCTGCTCTTGAAAGGCTGGGAGGGAGACCCCACTGGGGTCGGCACTCCTTTGTCGTCACAACCATGACCTGCGAACGGCTGGCCGAGGAGCCTTCTATTTCTGAACCATTGTTGTGCGGCTTCAGCGCTGTCGGTGTTAGTGAGCTAAGCTGCCCCAAAATGAGGCTTGTGGATATTAAAAGCGATGAATGTTCTCCTGTTTCGTGTTATTTATTCACTAGAGGCCTGGTGCATGAAATTCGTGCACGCGGGGGCGGGGGAGGGGGGAAGAGGGGAGTCCCTCAGCCCGGCCTGTGCCCTCTCGCAATCCGGGAGCCCTCAGAGGATGTCCCCCTGATGGGGAGCAGGCCTAAGCCACCAGCGGGACATCCTTAGCACTACAGCGGCTCAGGGCTTCTGGCTGAGCGGCACTCCCGCCCTGGAGGCGCACTGACCACCAGGGGGCAGCTCCTGCATTGAGCGTCCGCCCCCTGGTGGTCAGTGTGCGTCTCAGCGACCTGTCTTTCCACCATTCGGTTGATTTGCCTATTAGCCTTTTATTATATAAGATTTCTCAAAGAGGCCTTCCCACGAAATCCCGAGGATCCTTTCCCATCGGCAGAATGAAAATGTCACCTTTTGCGACGAGACGAACAAACGCCGTGTAGAAGCCAGTCCCCTCCGTGTCGCTGTGGACTGTTCACGGAGGGCTGATGGCGGCGGCCTCTCCCTGAAATACGGCCGCCGGCTCCACCTCTCTGCCGGTTTGCTTAAAACCTGCGAAGCTGTGTTGAGAACGCTATTTAATGACGAGAATGCCAGCCGTGGAGAATTCCAAACCCACGCTTCCCCTTCGCAATTAGCAACAGGGCAAACGTGAAACCCTTTCAACAATGAAGTGTTCATATTTCAAGCTTATACAGTAGCTGCTAAAAGGCTCGGCTCAGAAAATCAATTTTACTCAAGTCCTTCGAGCACTAAAGGGACTTGCATGCAACCAGGCAATTTTGAAAAACGGGTCCGGAAGCCGTGACTTCTTGATTCGTGTGTTGAACGGGGTTATTTTGGGCTGTTTTCAATATTGTCTCCTGGCAGTGGGGTCAGACGTGATTTGGGGAAGGGGCGAGCCAGGCGAAGGGAACAGGCCCCCGCAATTTCTCCCTGCCTCTTCTCCATCAGACGTGGGAACCTATGGGACAGACAATTCCCAATTTACACTCGGGAAAAGAGGAGCCAAATATGGATCTGAGCTACAGACTTATCAGCCTGGATCCTATAGCTTGCGTGGAACCTCCCTAGCTACCCAAGGTCGTTAAGCCTTCCAGAATCCTGCTCTGTTCCAATTCCGCACTTGACCATTCATTGCCGCCTTCCTGCCATCGTCTATCCCGTGTGGTGTTGACATTGAAAGGGCGACTTGTGCATCATGTCTCCTTAAGATGGTCTTGAGCATTTTGAGGGCTGAGACCAGGAATCCATCTCTTGGAACAGGAAGCCAACCATCTCTTGTCCTGAGCTGCCATTCTTACCTTTCTCTATGTGTCCAGTTATGTCTCTTCTCCCCAATGGCTTTTGCAAACTCATTGGTAAGACGTGGCCTATGTCGCCGGGGTGTCTGGGACAGGGTGCTTGGCCCATGGCAGGTGGTGGTGGCCTCTGTTAGGGAGTTAATCCCTTCTCCCTCTCTCTGTGGTTCCCATAGCGCCTGGGCCGGGGCGGTTACTCTGAGGAGGTACGCAGTGATTTCTTTCATAGCATGGTGTTAGTGTTTTCATATCCGTTAGTGTTTTGGCATAGTTATTTGGGGAGTCGTTGGCAGGATAACATGGGAACTAAAACGTAGGCCCCCGGATCTGACAGCCTGTGGGTCTAAATCCCTGGCACTGCTAGTTCCAGCTGGGTCGTCCTCCCAAGGGGCATCATTGACTTCGTTAAGGCAAGAATGGGGCCTCTCCTGGTTAGAGTATGGGCTCTGTCATCGCATCGGCCTCCACTTGAATAGGGACTTTGTTCTGACCCTGTTATCTGACCCTTGGTTTCCTTCTGCACAGAATGTGCACAATAATGTCTATTCCACAGACCGCTTTAAGGGTTAAATGAGGTGATACCTGGGCAGCATTCTCGCTGGGATGAGTATATAATAAGCTCTATAAATGGAGGCTTTTGGTGACGAAAACAAACACACCATGGCTGTTGTTTGTTCGGTGGGGGCCAAAGGCTCAGGCCTCAGATTTCGGGGTAAACGTATAGCGGAGAAGGCGGGATATTTGACTCTAACCCCAGCTCTCTGAGACTGCGGGCAAGTCCCCTCACATCTCAGTTTTATCATCTTTGAAATGGGGGCAATCGTATTTGCCTGCTGGCCTCCCAGTGTCGTTGTGAGGCTAAAATAAAAGAGCAGAGCTAACAGGAATGGCGCTGCACACAATTCTCAGCTTCTGTCTCACATGAGTGCTGGTTGAGGGCTCGATGCTGGTCCAGCATCTACCACTGTGGCGAAGACACGTGTGCTCTCACTCCTGGTGACTCCAGGATAGCGTGAGGCTAACCCTGGCCTTACCATCAACAGCATTTATTGAGCATTTGCTATATGAGCCGGCTCTAGTCTCAGCCCTTTGCCGGTCAACTCATTTAAGCCTCGTAACAAGCCGCCAGGACAGTATTCTTTTCCCTCCTCATTTACAGATGAGGACACGGAGGCTCAGAGAGGGGAGGTGATTTCCCCAAGGTCACACAGCAAGTACATGGCAGAGCTGGCCATCTAGCTCTTTGCTACTCTCAAGCTATTTGTCCTTAGATAAGTTGCTTTCCTTCTCTGGGTCTCTGGATTCTCTTTTTTAGGATGAGCAAATAGTTTTCCCTCCATGCTTCTTGAGTCCTGGGATGCCTGAATGGAGAGGAGGGGGTGAAGAAATTTTAGCAATAAGACTGGGGTAAGGCCAAGGGGACCCGGGCTGTACTTTAATAAAACGGAACACTATTTTAAGTTGTCAAGCCATTAATATTTTCATATAGAGCTCCCTTCCTTCTGGGGATCTTTGCAAAGAGCCTCCCCAGTTCAAGGTCAGATGAAAAGCTCCCTAGCACGTGGCCTGTTTCTTGCATTATTATGGTTTTACATTTGCATCTTTTAATTAGACTGGAATCTATTTGGCCACAGAGAGAGAGGTGAGGCCCTCACCTTTTACTTTCTAAGCAGTTCATTCATTTCACTGGCGCAATTCCATCAACTCATTAATTTTTTAACTTCCTGGAACTACCTTCTGTATCAAACAAGTGACTATGTACCTTTGAGTTTGTTTCTGAACCGAGTTCTCTTAATCTGTGGACATCTGTCTACTCATGTTTCCACACCACAGTGGCTGTTACTGGTTGATGAAAATAAATCCGCACCTAATGCCTGCCCATTAATAATATTCAAAGGCAAGAACTTTGGCCGCAAGGTCACACTGAACATGGGCCCATTCCCATGAGGACTTCGTCTGCCCGGCAGCCCTCCATGGGAATAGTGCAGGGTGCGTCAGGGCCCTGATTGCACACATTATGTCTGCCAGGCAGTCATTTGACCGATGGTCCCAGCGCTTGGTGGGAAGCCTTGGCAACCATCATGGAACGTTTGCAAAAGACAAGGACAAACAACGTGGTCAGGGAAAGTGCTAAGGAGAGGGTGAGCCTTTCTTGTTGCCTGCAGCCCGCTGGGCCATTTGGAGGTGGCTGTCCGTCCTCACTCAGTGTCGGCCCCTGATACAGGCTTGGGCGGAGGAAGCCACCTCCGTGGGCGGAAAAATCCATTGGTGCAGAGGAAATGCCGGTGAAAAATTCTTTGATTCTCAATCTCACACGCAGTGCTGTGTCCACCCAGCCAATGCACTGGGGAGCATGGACAACCTCATGGAAACTGGAGGCAGAATCGGTGCTGTGTGAAGGGTCCCCATTTGCTTTCTGAATTAGAGATTCTAGACGAGTAAACAATCTCTCCAAAACTCCATTTCTTTTTTTTAATTAAAAAAAAAAATCTTTATGGATTTCAGAGAGGAAGGGAGAAGGAGAGAAAGATAGAAACATCTCTCTATATAAAAGGCTAATATGCTAAGTGTCCCTCTGACCGTTTGACCATTCGACCAACCTCTATGATACACACTGACCGCCAGGGGCAGACACTCCGACTGGCAGGTTAGCTTGCTGCTGGGGTCTGGCCGATCAGGACTGGGCGAGATGGGCTGGACATGCCTGGAGCCCTCCTGTGGTCCCTCCCCGGCCTGGATCATGCACCGGTAGGGTCCCTCAGCCTGGCCTGTGCCCTCTCACAATCTGGGACTGCTCGGGGGATGTCAGAGAGCTGGTTTCGGCCTGATCCCCACAGGCCAGGCCGAGGGACCCCACCAGTGCACAAATCCATGCACCGGGCCTCTAGAGAATCATTGATTGACAGCCTCCTGCACTCCCCACACTGGGGATGGAGCCTGCAACTTGAGTATGTGTCCTGACTGGGAATTGAACCCATGACTTCCTGGTTCATAGGTTGATGCTCAACCACGGAGCCACGCCAGCGGGCATCTCTGCGCCTCCCTTTCTTGTTCTATAACATGGACAAAACTGTCTTGTCCATCTGAATTTGGTCATGTCATTCCTCTGCTCAAAAACCTCCAATGACTTCCTCCCTTCTTTGCAGGAGAAGTCAAATCCTTGCCACCACCCATGAAGTCGTAAATGCACTCTTTCCCCGCCCGCAGGCTAATCTCCCACTTTCGCCCTGAGTATCCTGGCTATGGACAGACTTGCCTGTTGGTAGTTCTTGTCTCAAGACGTTCGCACTTGCTTTTCCCACAGCCCACACTGCCCTCCCACCCGAATCCCGCGTGGCTGACACTGTTCCTTCCGGTCTCTGTGCAAACGCCACCTCATCAGCAAGGTCACCCTTGACCACCACTTATAAAACAGGCAACCTTGAGTGTATCACAACCTAATATGTATTTGTTTGTGCAGGCACATAGTAGATGCTTATAAATGCTGAATGAATGAGTGAGGCCTGGCTAGCACAAGTTCCGGTGAGAGTAGTGTCTGTCCAATGAGCTTGCTTGTTCTGGGTGGAGAGACTTCCCCTGGCCCCCAAGTCCCTGTGCCTCACACAGGAGGGGTTTGCTGTGTTCCCCAAGTCTCCAAGGGGCGCAGAGGAAATGCAGAGCTTGGCCTGAGGCCTTGAGGTGCCTCCAGATCCTGGGGGCGGGCCTGGCAGGGTGAGAAGGAATGAGGGTGTCGTGTTCCTGGTAGGTGTTCAGACACGAGTCTTGAAAAGGAGACTCTACTTCACAAGGGAGACCGAAAGCCAGGCAAGCTCCTGTCCTGAGCTGACGCGTCTGCTCTCCTGGTTTGTAGAGAATTCGCCTGGACTGATTTCCTCTGGGGAAGCAGTAATGGTGTCAGCAATTACTCCTTCAAGTCGAAACACTGTCTTTATCACAGGGCACTCGGGTGCTGGCACGGAGGCTTGGGTGGAGGGGAGAGGGTGATCGCCCAGCCTAATGGTTTCTGGAGGCCTCATCGGGCCTGGGACAGGGATGGGGTGGGAGTGGGCGCAAGGCTCGCCTGCTCCCCACCCCCAGCCTCTGGAGGGACCCCAGCCTGGGCAGCTCAGAACAGCCTGAGCTGGGCCTGGGGAAGCAGAGCCAAGCCGCACGGGGCCCGTTGTACGCTTTTAGTTCTGAGAGAGCAGTCATGGGGGGAGTTTCTCTGCGTTTGTGGAATCATAAATTTTTTAAAGTCTCTTGGCTCCACTTTTAAATTTAGTGCCTGAATAAAATGTTGGCTCGAGCGCCATATTCGATTATTAAAAATCCTGCTCGGGCCTGGGAGACGAGTATTGACACTTCTGCCTGCTCATCGGAAGAGCCACTTCTCCGAAGGGGGCTCACATCTGCGTGTCGTGGCCCCAGGAGAGGCCCCGGAACGGAGCGCCACGTTCGTTTCACAAGGGGGTGTCCCCGACAGGCTTTCAAACCCTCTCTGGTTCTAATACCTGTAAGTACTCCGGGCTACACTTTCACCATATTTGTTGTTTGTCTTTTTTCCCTTGATTATTATTATTTTTAAAATATATTCTTACTGACTTGAGGAATGGAGAGGGGGAGAGAGAGAGAGAAACATCAATGATGAGAGAGAATCATGGATCGGCTGCCTCCTGCACAGCCCACACTGGGGATGGAGCCCGCAATCCGGGCCTGTGCCCTGACTGGGAATGGAACCGTGACCTCCTGGTTCATAGGTGGATACTCAACCACTGAGCCACACCAGCTGGGCTTTCCTTGATTTTTAAAGCAAGACATGATTATGTGTGTGTGTGTATAAATGAATAAGAGAAAGTTCTGGAAGGAAGCAGACCAAATTGATAACAGTAGTTACCTCTTGAGAAGGAAACAGGATGGGAGGGGAGTGGGGGTTCAAGGAGACTTTACCTTATAGTTAATGCTTAATTTTTTTTCTAGGAATGTGTAGTCACGTATTCATTCCTTCCTTTTAAACTACCAGACGATCACTGTCGCTAACACAGAAGCCATCGAAAAGTATAAACGTGACAACAAATAGTAATTATATGTCTCCCACCCAGAGATGACACGATTCGTGTTTTTATTTTAGGAAAAGCTTCCCGATGCCCAGGTGCACGCACGCAAGGTGTTCACGCGAGGGTCCGAAGGGCATGCTTTAAAAGACAAGCCATTGCTGAGGTTTCGTTGCCGAAAAGGCTGATAGCCTCCCCCCCGTGAAAACCCACAATAAAACACCCTGAGGAGCGGGATGCGAGCAGTGTCCATGCTGGCCCATTTAAAGACCATCTGCACGTTTTATCTCCGGAGGCTCATGGTTCATAGGCATCCCAGGCACAGTAAGTATTTACACAAATGAGGGAGATGGGGGACATCACTAGCGGAAAAAACATGTGGGAGATGCTGCCAGAAGGGGAAGCGTCTAATTTCTGTTCTAAAGAAAGGTTAGTAAAAAGACAGATTTCTCCCCGCGGTTCTATTAGAGCTACAAAAAAACACCTGTAGTTCTGGTCTGGCTGACGTGGCAAAATACTGTAGGTAGATTCCTTTTGAGCAAGGAACCAATAAACAGCTAATTTTGAAAATTGTTTTTGCATGCATCTTAACTGGACTTGGCCAATAGCAACAAAACGTGTTTGCATGTGCACACACACATGTACACGGACACACACATGACGCACAACGCACACGCACATGCACATACACATACAGGCTCATGCAGACACACAGGCACAAAACTTGAAAAGCATCAAAATGGGAAAACAAACACCACGGACTGGAAAAAGATGTTTAAATATTAAATGATCCTTCAAGTAACGCCTTGGAATATGCACAGCACAATGGCAATTTAGCATATTTCAGAAATAATAACAAATGCCTAAAAAATCACAGCACTGCCATTTCTGTCCAGACAGGGGAGACAGAAGGACTCAGCTTCCATGTTTGAGATGAACGGGTGGTTCTGGGTTGCAGAGGGGGAGAGAGCAGCATCAGAAGGAAGGGTCCCATAGTTAGCAGAAACTGCCCAAGAGAAGAACACGTAAGTGGGGACCCCCATCCGAGGTCTCCTGACACCCGTGGGCCCAGTGTCCGTATATCAACCCTGCTCTCCCCAGCTTGCAATTCAGGGTCTCTAGGAGCCCCCCAATGTATGTGGAAGTGGGTGTGGCTGTTGGGGCCAGACACTCACAGGCAATTTTTGTTTTACTTTATGCATTGAATCCGTCATTGTCATCATCTCCATAGCAACTCTACTCTTGGAACACCTAACTTCCCTGCTGGAAAAGCTGGGTCACAAATGAGAAAGACCTGATTCCAGCACTAACCTCTTTGTCTTGAAAACAGTCATCTGGCTGAGCGTTAGCAGGAATGTCAAGGGTATCTAGTTCAACCTTCTCCCCAGTGATATCCTGTTAGGCACTTTCTTCTTCTACGCCCCCAGGGGAGGGGGGCTCACTGCCTCCTCACATCTGAGAATCAGAAACTTTTCCTCCTATTCAGTTCACATCCAGCTCTAAAACTCCTTCATCCAACGGTCTAGGCTGTGGGGTCTCCATGACAACGGGCTGTCACATCTCCCTGGAGTCCTCCTGTGTGTTTCCTTCAACTAGTCCTCACACACCTGTTTCCAGGTCCCTTTCCTGTGAGCTCACTGGGCTACCAGTGCCCATCCCCTTAGCTGGGAAGCCCGGAACCATGTCTGGGTTAATGTAATCTCCGGTCCAGGCAGAGACCCAGGCTGTGGAATAGATTGTATCCATCAGAACCCCTTGCACAATAAGTGACAGCACCTTGGCTCCCAGGGGCTACATCAAAATCGGAAGTGGATGGTGTGCGTCACTGGAAAAAGCAGCGGTGGGTCTCAGGAATGGCTTCGCCGGTGGGCCCACTCATGTCCTCAGGACTCGGCCTCTTCACCTCCATCTCTCCACCGTGCTTCTCTATCTCTGTGGGTTCCCAGGTGGCAAGATGGGCGCCAACCGGGCCAGACGTTGGCTTTCACAGCTCTGCTCCTGGTGGAAGAGAGGGCTCTCTCCTCATGGTTTGGACCAACGTTCTGGGTCTGATTCTCATGGGCCCATTGCCCATCCTCGCGTGGGGTAGCTGAGGCCACACGTTTTGTGGAGCTAAGACTGGCCATGTGTGGGTCAACCCTCGGCCCCTGGAGCTGGTGTCAGAGCCAACTTCTCCCAGAGCAAAACAACCGAGAAAGGCATTTGCTCTAGGAGAATGGGAGTCCCGTTACTGCACCGCGTGTGGATGGAGCCGGGGGCATGAACGTAAGTTACACCGACTGACGATATGTGTGGCTCCTGACCAGGGGTCCCCGATGGGGACAACGGAAAGGCTCCCAGACAGTTAAGGAAGGGCCGAGGCGGGTTATCCGTGCAGGTCAGGAATGTCCTTTGTAGACACAGAAACAGCCCGCGTCTCCCCTGGGCGTTGGATAAAAGCGTTTCCTCACACGTCCCCTAGTTTTAGCACCATCATTCACGGCTTTCGGGTTGTTGCCACGTTGTTCAGAAGCAAAGCTGATTTTTACACTTAAATTAGGTTGCTCAAAAATAAACACCCACACCACCAGCTACTCTTCCCTTCCCCCCCATTTCCTCCCACTTTGTTCAAAGACGATATTCCCCATCTGGGACCCACCGGAACCTTTGGGTGGTGAGTGTGTATCTATGATGGGACAGGAGATAAAGAGTCCAAATGGCAATCCCAATGGTCCCTAAAAAATGTCATCACAAGAAGGTAGTGCCCTAACCGATTTGGCTCAGTGGATAGAGTGTCGGCCTGCAGACTCAAGGGTCCCAGGTTCGATTCCGGTCAAGGGCATGTACCTTGGTTGCAGGCACATCCCCAGTAGGGGGTGTGCAGGAGGCAGCTGATGGATGTTTCTCTCTCATTGATGTTTCTAGCTCTCTGTCCCTCTCCCTTCCTCTCTGTAGAAAAATCAATAAAAATATATTTTAAAAAAAACACAAAAACAAGAAGGTAGGTGGTGCTTTGATACAAAGTAAAAATAGCTCATATGGTTAGAAAGGTGGAACCCTACTGCCCAGTTTTGGGGACAGGAGTGAATAGCAATGGGATTGTCTAGTCGCCAGACACGCATGTCAGAGCCGGATGGACTTCCCGCCAAGCTCATGTGCTTCCGGCGTTTTGATTAAGAGACTGAAAGGCCACACGCGAAAGTAAGGGGGCAATATTTCAGTTGCTACAATGACAAAACATTAGCATTGCAGTGATCCAAAATCCTCGCGGAAACGTGTTCAGCGAAGACACACGCCCCAGTAGAAAAAATAGGTAAAGGACTTCAACAGGCAGTTAGCGATGAGTCAATGTAGATGGAAATTCAATCTTCATCGCTTCGGAGCAATCAAGAGATTGAAAACAAGATGCAGTATGTTTGACCTTTCTGAAAGGCAAAGGGACTTAAAGGGCTAATACGCAGGGCTGGTGGAGAGGTGGGCATACTCCCCTTTCCTGTTCAGGAGGGTACGGAGTGGCCTAGGGTTTTGGGGGGCATTTTGGCAGTTTCCATCAGAAGCTCCAAAAACTTCTGCCCCGTGACTTGGCAAGTCATCCTGTAGGAATCCTCCTGAATTATGAAATTATCATAAATATGTATAAAGATTTATGTATAGGAATAATTACTGAAGTCTCACTTGCAATAGCAAAAAAAAGTTGACAGGTCTAAATTTCCAATAATAGGAGATAGGCTAAAAGAAAAAAAAAAGCCATGAAAACCATATTTTGGAAGAATTCAATGGGTTGGGAAGTGTTTACAATATAGTTGAAATGAATAAAGAAATTATGAAATGGTTTGTAGATCATGTGTAATACATACACACGTGTATGTGTGTGTAGTCTATATATTGTATTATTTTACATTATATTGTTATGTTATATTTGCTTGGAAGAAAGACTGGGAAGGTAATCTCCAGAATATTAACTGTAGTAGGGATAATGGGTGATTTTTGTGAGTATATTTTTCTATCATTAAAAAAATGTTGATGTCCTAACCGATTTGGCTCAGTGGATAGTGTTGGCCTGTGGACTGAAGGGTCCCAGGTTCGGTTCCGGTCCAGGGCATGTACCTTGGTTGCAGGCACATCCCCAGTAGGGGGCGTGCGGGAGGCAGCTGATCGATGTTTCTCTCTCATTCATGTTTCTAAGTCTCTATTCCTCTCTGCAAAAAAATCAATAAAATATATATATATTTTTAAAAAATCTTGGTGATGGCTACTATTTATTGAGGACTTACCACATGCCAGGCATTGTGATAAAACTCCTCTCATAGATAGAGTTTTCACACACCCACCTTGTGAGACAGATATAATTACACCCACTCTGCAGATGAGGAAACTGAGGGGTATTCCCACCCAGAGCCCATGCCCCGCTTCTAGTCCATGCCCTGGAGACCCAGGAGCTGAGAGTTCCCTGACCAAAGGGCCCTGTGGCTGGTGGACCTGCAGAGCAGGGTCAGTGAGGAAAGTGGGAGAGGGTCGTACCTGCCGTCCAGGTCGTCCTTCGCTAGTTAATGCTCACCGGGTTTGTTTCTGAGCCTTCTCCCTGCCCCTCTCTATCTTAAAGGAGGAAGCAGAACACACGGAAGGAGCACTGAGTGGAACGATAGCCCAGATTTGGCTGCGTGACCTTGGGTAAGTCCCTTCCCTCTCTGGGCCTCAGCGTTCCCTGCTGCTCTGAGGTTCCATGGTTTAACTCCTTAGAGGACCCCTACCTAACTCAGGGGAATTGCTGGGGCCAGGAATAAGCTAGTCCTCTTTCTTCTGGCCCCAAAGAAGGGTGTCTAAGCCCCAAACCCTTGGCGCCCTCAAAGGCACAAAGGAGGAAATCCACTTATTCACCTGCTCATTCATGCAACTAATTCCTGTGCCCACTTTCACGTGTGTGTTCTGTGCTGGGTGGGCATCACAGGCCTCCTTATTGACTTTTTGCTGTTGGGAAAGAAGTGCATTTTTTATGTAGCTTCACCAGCCGTGAGATGAGAGAAAACAAAGACCGTTAAGGCTTGGGTGGTGTGTCCCTTTTGAACCCTCCTGGCAAGTTCGGTGTCAGCATCGGTTCTCATTTGATTTGCCATCGTCCATCAACCTGCTGAGCATAAGTGAGGCCCGGGGTAGCACCCTGAGCAAGTTGGCATCCAGAGTCCTAACCCGTCATTCGGTCGGTGAGGTGGTGCGGTGGGTGTCCCCGGTGTGTACGTGCCAGGCGGGCAGAGAGAAGTCTGGAATGAAGGACCTCCGTGCCAGGGAAGGTTACATACGCCTCAGGCTTAAAACCCTCTCATGGTGGCCCCTGGGATTGACACCAGCATGCAAGCTGTTCACCTGGGGCTCACGGAGCCCACGTGACGAGGCCCCGCCCACCTCTCTGGTCTCACCCTCTTCTCCAGCATCCTCAGCTCCAACATTCTGGCCTTCCTTATGTTTTACCAGAGGCCCGGTGCATGAATTCATGGACGGGTGGGGTCCGGCCGTCCTGTCCCCATGGGGGCCCATTGGGCTGGGCTGGCCAGGGGGAGGGGCTGCGGGCAGTTGGCCGGCCCAGCCCTGCCTCCGATTGGGATATTGGGGGCCGATTGTGAACAGGGTTGGTTGGGGGGGGGCCATTTGGGGCCCAGATGAGGCTAATTTGCTGCTGCAGTGCGAGTCATAGCCACCGGTCATTCTAGTCGCTGGACTTTTATATATATATATATAGATTTTATTATTTAAAATTACATATTTTTTTAGATTTCATAGAGGAAGGGAGGGGGAGAGAGAGAGGTGATCGAGAAACATTAATTGGCTGCCTCCTGCAAGCCCCACACTGGGGATCAAGCCTACAACCGAGGCAGGTGCCCCGACCAGGAATACAGCCATGACCGCCTGGTTCATAGGTTGATGCTCAACCACTGGGCCACATTGGCTGAGCCACTGTGGCTTTTTTTAAACCGCAGTCTCATGCCCACCCTGGGCCTTTGCCATTGCTGTGCCTTGTGCCTGGGATGCTCTTCCCCTAGATTGTGGGGTAGACTGGCTCTTCCTGGGGTCAACATTCAGGTCTCTACATAGAGGCAGGGGCCTTGTTCTCACTCACCACTGAGAATCCCCAGCACCTGAAACAAGACTTGGTAGGTCACAGACCCTCCGTAAATATCTGCTCCATGAGTAATTCTTCCAATTGACATCCCTGAGGTCTGCCTGGAGGAGGCTGCATGTGAGCTGGGCCCCAAACACTGAGCAGCAGCTCACTTGGCCTCCCTTTCTCTATCTTGCTTCACTTTTTTTTTTAACATCCGGACACACACTCTTTCCCGGGATGACCTCCTCCATGTGTGTACTGGATTTCAGCTACTATCTTTGCTCAGGCCTCTCACCGCGATACCATGTCCCTGTCCCTCCCTTCCTCTCTCTTTGTCCATTCTGAGCTGGCCTATTTCTGGTGCTTAATTACAGCCCTGCTATGCAGACAATGATGCCATCATTCTCAACAGATGATTGTGTCTGCTCGCTCTTTTGTCCGGAGCAGAGAGACGGCAAGACTGCCCGGGTCATCAAAAGGAGAGCCGGGTTAGTTAGACACCGTTTCAGAGAGCGCCTGGCGTGAGGCTGTCTGTCACCACGCTCCCGGGCTCACCCAAAGGCACACACAACTTCCCATCGGCGGAGGCAGGGTGTCTTATTATTCATTACAATTTTTAGACGCTGAACCCTTTTTTTTATTCCTTTTTTTTAATAGAAGCTTTTAAAACAGATTTGTTTTGTTTGGGTTTGGTTTTGGTTTAAATGACAGGAACCGGAGTTTTCCCAGCCAGGAGCAAATTTAGACCCTCAAGAGTTTGGGTGGGAAATGTGCTCTTGCGTTCAACTCTGGTTTAGATCTTGGCAAAGAGTGCTGTTGCCTTCGTTGGACACACAGGCGCAGGGCCAAAGGCTGCAGCTTTTCCGGGCCCTTCGGGACCGCCTGAGACCCAGTCCAAGAGAACAAAGGAGCACTACCGAGCGTAAATAAATAATCATGCTGGGACAAAATTAGAAAATTCTTTTCCATCAAGGTACTGAAAGGCCACCAGCAAAAATAGGGGGTGGGGGGAGGTTCCGGCTGGCGTGGCTCCGTGATTGAGCATCCACCGGTGAACCAGGAGGTCAGAGTTCAGTTTGGGTCAGGGCACAGGCCCGGGTGGTGAGCTCGAATCCCAGTGAGGGGCGTGCAGGAGGCGGTGGATCCGTGATTCTCTCTCATCATTGATGTTTCTCTCTCTCTCTCCCTCTCGCTTCCTCTCTGAAATCAAGAAGAACATATATATTTTTTTAAAATGAGGGGGCAATATTTCAGTTCATACAGTGACAAAACAGGAGCATCCCAATGATCCCAAATCCGCTCACAAATGTGTTCGGCAAAGACACGAAACATCTACATGGAACGTGGACTATGCGTGTATTTCATTTATTTGTTTTTTAAAATATATATATATATATTTTATTCATTTTTTACAGAGAGGAAGGGAGAGGGATAGAGAGTTAGAAACATCGATGAGAGAGAAGCACCGATCAGCTGCCTCCTGCACACCCCCTACTGCAACCAAGGTACATGCCCTTGACCAGAATCGAACCGAGGACCCTTCAGTCCCCAGGCAGATGCTCTATCCAGTGAGCCAAACCGGCGAGGATTTGCGTGTATTTTAATACGTTGGGTGGTTCTTCGGAAAAGACAACCCACAGGAGGCAAGATCAGCCTGGGAAGATTCACTGAAGGTCTCGCTGCTGAACAGGGTGACCATCCTCCCGTCCCCGGACCTCACGACCAGCCAGCCACTCGCCTGCTCCGATGAGAAGGCGTTTGTGGTGCTATGGAGGGAGCTTTGATTCCTCCATAAAAAAGCAGAGTTTTTAAACTTCATGGGCAAGAGGAAGATTTACACATGAAAGTGGTGGAACCTCACAAGATCTTTACAACAGGGCAGTAATGGCAGCAATAATCCCCTTTGTTACCGAAGCTACTGTGTTATGGGTGACCTTGACTTCTATCATGTCCTGTTGCCTTTCGCTCAGAATCTATAACTCCGGGGACTACGAATTATCTGGCCGTAAGTGCTGGCCCGAGCGGGGGGCTTTCTGGAGAGGGGAATGCCACATCGATAGGAAGTGGAGGGCTGCGGTTGCTTTGACGGCCGTTATCAGCCATCAGGGCTCAGCAGCCCAAGGTCAAAGTCAGGCGATGGCTCCCCTGCCGCCGTCTCCAACTTCTCTCCTCACTGTGACCTCTACCTGTGCTGTCCCCGCCCCCCCCCACGCTCACAAAACAAATCGGTTTACATATACGCTGCAGACATCTCTACTTTCCCATCAACCACATCCCTCCGTTAAGAGGTGTGTCAAACTGAAACACCGCTTTTCACATATTTTCGTTTTTTTTTCTTGGAGCAGTTCTGCCAATTTTTGGTGCGTCTTATGGCATCCCGTATTCCCATCTCCCAGCGTGTTACCGCCGTCTGGACAGAGAGCTCCATGACACCTATAGCCAGCTCAATAAATGTTGAATGTGCTGTGTGGGGGAGTGGGTGGGCAAACACAAAGAAGAGACTTTTTCAAAGGAGCTAGAAATCGGAACAAAGAAGGGCATTTCATTTGCCACCTTTTTCTCCAAAGGGGGACATGGTACCCTTCCATTTCAATCGTCAGTTACAGCCAACCAGCTCTTCCGAGAAGTCCTCAGCCCTCTGGGCTGACCCCAACACAAAATTTCCAGCCCCCCCCCCCCCCCGTCGCCCCCCAAAGCCCTAATTGAATTGAAGGGTCGGTTATGTTTTGCATAAGCATCCACCCCACATCAAGGGCGGCCATTCAAGAAGAGTCCATCAGATAAAGACAGGCTGCCCATGTGCTGATGGACCCCAGCTTGTCAAACAAAACAAGTTACGTACACCATTCGAGCATTCCTCTTAGTTTTCCAGAAAAACCACATCCCTTGGGTGGATAATTGAGGTTTCCTTGCCACCCAGAAGGTAGCAAGAGAGTCCGCTGGGCTTTGTTCCTGTCAGGCGGGAGGGCGGCTGGGACCGGGAGCTGCGGCAGCCTGGCCTCACGTTGGCGGCTGTCAGATGCTGGACCTGGCCGCGACGCTAGGGAGCAGACCGACACCAGGATTAGGGGTGCGCTGCAGCCGCCCGGTCTGAAGAGGCAGGAACCCCTGCAGATGGATGGCTCCGTCTATGGGCTGAGGAGTGGGAGAGAAAGGGGGGCTGGAGGAAGCCCAGAGAAGGGGGGCAGGGTTCCTGCTCCAAGGTCCCTGCCAGCTGGAGCCAAACGTCTGTAAAATGCAAGGGTAGCAGCAGCCCAAGGAGAAGAAGGGGGTCGCTATCTCCCCCGTTCTCTGGTGAAGGAGAGGACAGAGATCTTCCCACAGGTGAGGCGTGGCCTGGGGCCCCCACACTCCTTCCGGAATCAAGAAACCTCGACACCTTTTTCCTCATTGATGTCAGAATAATCAGTTGCCCATTAGTAGGGGAATGAATGAGCAAAAAAGGAAAACACTTTAGTCGTATAGTAGAATAGTAAAGGGGATAAATGAATGACCCAGTGGAACAAGCAAATTGTTGAATTTTACAAACACACCAGGTGAGACCATGCATGGCTTACGGGTCCCTACGCATGCAGTAAAAGTGTAGAAATCAGGACGAGACACTCACAACCTTTAGTCCAGTCTCCTGAGAAGGAGGGAGGCAAGGAGAGGTGTGTGGGGGGGGGGGGGGGAGGGAGGAGATAGGGAGGGGACAAGAGAGACTTCAGTTTTATGTGCATTGTTTTGTTTTTAGTAAAATAACCTGAAGCACCTATGCCATTTAAAAATATATAGATTTACCTTTTCTTTCCAGGTTGTGGGAGCTCGTTTGTTTGTTTTAGTCTATGGACTTTTACAAAAATTTAAAGCTCTTTTTTTAAAGAAAAATAATTAGAAATATGTGTGTGTATACCACAAGCAGATGTCCATTTTCAAATATCCCAGGCCGGGGCTCCACAAGCCCCCAAGTCAGAATATAGCTCAAAAATTGTCGAGTGCGTCACCTTTGTCATTTTCAACTGCACCGTTTGGGTGTAAATGCGTCTCTTTCCTCCCCTGCCCCGCTCCTTTTAGTCAAATTAAACATATTGATTAGAACCCATTAGTATGTAATGGATTGTTAATTTGACTCTTTTTACAAATCATATTTATTTGCACCGATAAAATATTTGGATTTAATATGCATGTGTCACATTTATGGTGAAGTTGATTGAGGGCCACGCCATCTGAAGCGAAAGCAGACCCCTTGTCCTTTGCTCACACAAGGGGAAGGGCACAATTAGCTACGTGAACTCCTGCCAAGGGGTGGGGGTGGGGGGAAAGCTTCGATAGAAGGAAAATTCGAGAAAAAGGGAGGAATGCCCCGCCCCCATTTTTTGCAAACTTGAGAGAAAGTCCGTCTTGTGTTTGCACACTAGACCAGACCTGGGCACCCCACTGTGGTATTCAAGTTACTTATGATGTAGTCGCAAAGTCTCTGCTAAGATCAAGAATCAGATTTCTTGTAGCTATCCATTGAGCTGTGGTCTCTTGTACTCGTTTCTCCTTTCGAGGAATGCAGAGCCCAAAGACAGGTCAAGACCTTGCCTTTTTTTTTTTTTTTTTTTTTTGCTGGCAGAGGTCACTTAGCATGCAGTAGTTTGAAGGGGAAACGAGACTATATTTTTCTGCATGTTTTAAATATACTATATTAACTGAATGCTGCGGGGAATATGGCTACCAAGAATCCAGACAAAAATATTGAAAACAGTTAACCATTTAGCGAGCGCCTGTTCTGTGCTTGGCTCCTGGGGTGATGGTAAAAATGGTTAGCAACTAATACAGCATGAGCATCAACCAGTTGGAATGAATGAGGCTGAAAACAGAACAGCTGGTAAGTCTTACTGGTGGGCCAGCTGAGTTTCTGTCTGGCTTGTTTCTTGACCGGGAAACGCTGCATCTAAGTTGGTTTAATGCGCAATTATAGGAGTTTTATTTGCCTAGGCCGGTGGTTGGCAAACTCATTAGTCAACAGAGCGGCAAACCGTGGCTTGCGAGCCGAAGTTTGCCGACCACTGGCCCAGGCTAATAATGTGTTTGATTATTCCCTTCCTTCCTTCCTTCCTTCCTTCCTTCCTTCCTTCCTTCCTTCCTTCCTTCCTTCCTTCCTTCCTCCCTCCCTCCCTCCCTCCCTCCCTCCCTCCCTCCCTCCCTCCTTCCTCCATCTCTCTTCCTCCATCTCTCTCCTTTAAAAAAATTATTTTTCTATTTGTACCCGTCTTAACGCATATGGTTTTTCTGCTTTGTTTCGGCTTATCTTTTTGTCTTCGCAAGCCACCCTAAGCCTTTTGAGAAGCAGGCAGGCTGTACATTTTAAATAAATAAAAAATAAACACATGCTTTTCCTGGTCCCGGCCAAACCCCGTTACAAAGAGAACCTAGGCGCTGCCAGAATTCCTTTGTTGCCCAGGGGTTGTCTATCAATATTGTATAAAACAAGCAAGTCATTGACGAGGCCTCGGATTTTGTGTTGTTGTTATTTCAAGGGTCTGGGGTGGTGTTTGTTGTATAATACAAGCCAGTCTGTAAAAATAAGACTTCTTTTGGCCAGGTGGCAACAGGAAAGTCTGGCCTGGCCCGCCGTGGGCAGCGATCACATTTGCTCACTTGCTGCGTGGAGTTTGCAGACCAAGAGCCTGGCTGGTCATCCTTAACGATGGAGCGAGATGGCGACAACTTTTTTGATAGGCAGCTTCCAGAGAAACTATACTCAGCCTATTGTCAAGTCGTTTTACTGAGCTCAGGAAATTTCCATTTGTCACTTAACAGCCATGTGTCAAAAGCAAGATGCTCGGAACACACGGATTGTGAGCCCCTCCCCCTTCTCCCCTCAGTTATCTGCTTAAAAATGCATGTTCTCTCACCGCTATGAAATGACCCAATTTCGGAAGCAGTCACCTTTACCCCCGCCCCAATAGTAACCCCCAAGTTTCCTTATTCAGTACCATCGTAGTATTTTTCTCTAACAAACCCAACCCTCTTCATAAGCAGTCATTATTCTCGATAAGTAGGTGGTGAGTCAGGATAGAGGGAGGAAGCGGGAAGTTTCCCCACACTCAGCAGAATTTGGTGTCAGAAGCAGAAATAGTCTATTGTAAGTGCCTGGCTAATAGTTATGCACTTCTTCCTTTCCTGCCCGGGTTCGAGGGGAGAGGTTTTTATAGGAATACGTTATGGCTCCGGACCGTAAAGTCCTCGAGGACACAACATAGATTTCATTTGTTTATTTCTCTCTGCGGAACCTAACCAAAAAGAGCATTTGTTGATTGCATGCTATAAATTTGGGAATGAGCAATGGCCTGAAAAAATCTTGACCAAGTGCCTTCAAACTCTGGCAACACTGCTTATCATGTCTGGACCGAGATAATATTTTGAGGATCATTGAAGCATGGGGTGATTCTTGTGCCATTTGGCTATTGTTGGGACTGAGCAACACAGCAAAGACATTTATAAAATGCGTAATAATGATTTATGCAGTAAGTTATACTCCCTCAGGCAAAGACGTTCTATAAACCCCCAAATATTTGGCCGCGGCAGCGTTTAAGACATCTTAAGATGCTTAAATGCCATGAGATTTATAAATATTTTTAATAGTTAAATGGATTTCCCTTTGAAAGGTACCTAACAGTCTATGAGGTCTGAGGTTGGAACTTGTTTTTCTTTTTCTTTTTTTTTTTTTTTTTTGGGTATTTGAATGTGCTTCATCTGGGTTGATGCAAGCAAGTTAGTATGGGAGCTTAATGGCATATCATAGAGGATTTAACTTAATTCCACCATAATGAATTAATTCTCGCAGTGACACTGTTTTCATTATAGATTTCATGACATCACCTTGGCCAAGATTCAGGAATTCAGAACTCTAAGTTACCCTGAATTATCTAAACACCAGAATGGAAAGATGATTCCGCTGTGTGTCTATGTGGATCCCAACTGCGGATAAGGGGACGTGGGCAACGTCTGTTATTCTGAGTTCAAGATAAAACGCCCAACGCCAGTGAGGCGATTGGATTCCACATTCTCTTAAATTGTCTTTAGGGACATTCGTTGTACAAAACATGAAGCCAAGGAGGCGAAGAAAGGCCTGGTGTGTCTTTCCATTTGCTTATGTCATGGTTATTTGTTGTAAACATAAAAAGGCTAAATATGCAATCTTAGGCCATAATTCAGAAACGAGTTTCGCCAGCTAAGGAAAGGGGGAGGGGTGGGGAAGTGGGGGCGGAGGGTGTAAAAATATATATGCTCCATTGCCAGGACTGTGTTTGATTTCCTTTTGGATTTGTTTATTTTGGGGGATTTAGAGGGATAGCGCGTCCTATTTTTACAGCCCTGTATTGTTACCCCAGGAATGTTTCGGCAAAATTAGAAACAAATTTGGTGTGTTCCCCAGTGCCCTTCGGGCCTTAGAGGACAGGAAGAAAGTGAGGTGGCTTGTTATCGGGATGCCGGGAAGCCACAGGGAAGC
Source organism: Corynorhinus townsendii (assembly GCA_026230045.1). Lineage (NCBI taxonomy): Eukaryota > Metazoa > Chordata > Mammalia > Chiroptera > Vespertilionidae > Corynorhinus > Corynorhinus townsendii. The sequence goes on along the minus strand of JAPDVU010000011.1, from coordinate 6,132,938 downwards.
GGAGCTTAGGAACCAAATTGTTCGAAACGCGAGAGCAGTGAGGAACGAACAGCAGATGATCCCGCGCCTGCCTGGATGTGGGAGCCTTGGAACGAAGGGACCACCGGTGATGCTAATTGGCCTTGAACAATGGCTGTTCGCAGGAAGGCAGGAGACAGGGCCGGTTGGCCTCTGATTCTGTTTCACAGACATCTTTCCACGATTTGAAACTGACAATTGTAGACACAGAGAAACACTTGGCCTAATTTGCCAGCCTATGGGACTTGTGGGTGTCACCCCGCATGTCTGCATGCGTGCGGACGGTCCCTGCCGGCTTCAATCAAATTGGAGAACACAAAATCTGTAACATTTTCTTTTGTTCTTGCAGACTACGGAAAGGGCTGGTTGTCAGTGTCCCGGGTGTTGACATGAGAAACGGATGCTGATTTCTTAGAAGCGTTCCTTATGCTTCTATTCCAGCAACGCCTTCAAACTCAGTTGTCCGGGCTAAATTCGGAGTTGGGGAAACCGGGCCAATGTGCATGGGTGTCCAGTGTGAATGAGTGAATGTTCCCCGTGGAGCAGAGATAGTGTCGGATTGCCATCTGTAACTAGAACTGTTGCTTTCATCAGCACGGTCTTCACTGACCAGCTCCGTGATTTCCAAACACCACTTCCGTGAGCGCTCCCCTTTCTGATTTCTCGTCGTATCCAAGTTTCACTTGTACTATCATTTACCTGTGTTTCTTTTTTTTTCCTGTTCAAAACACTTGTTAAGTGAAATAAATTTATTTTTAAAAGAAAGTGCATATCCCTTCCACAGATGGAAAAGACATCCCACTAACTCCACCTCACCACGTCCCACCCCAGGCGTTCGCTCTCTTTACTAGGAAGGGAGGTCCTGTGTCAGAAACGTGCTAACGATGTCAGGGTGCCCCGTGCAGGCGATCTCTTTGATAACCACAGGATGGAAAGCAGTGAAAACAGGACTCGGTGATTCATCCTCCAAGTGCTCACAATCCAGCCGCGGTGCAATCGAAAAAGACTATCAACCTACAGAAGGGAGGGAGGCCGCCGTTCTTGAGTGCCTCCTGCCGCCCTCCTGGTTTCCATCCCGAAGACACTGAAGTTCAAGGAGAGAAAAATGTCCTGCTCCGGTCAAAGAATGCGTGGATGGCAGAGGGTGGGGCAGACCCAGAGTTCCTCCTTCCTGTCGAACATGCCTCCCACTCTGCAAAGCCAAGGTTAGAATTGATGGGCTTTTCTTGTGTTGTTTGTTTAAGTCAACAGGGAGCCCTTGAACTCCATAGAGGACATGACTTACTTGAGTTAAAAGACCAGTGCAATAGCATTGTTTGAAGAAGTCCCTACAGAACTCTTCTGGATTCATCCATCCGTTGGAGCTGAAGCTAGATGTTACACATGGATACCGGCTTACAGTTCAGCTAATCATCCCAGAGATTGTTTTTACTGCTTGGAAGTATTTTAAAAGCAAAAATATTAGTGAAATCCCGTGCATCAGGCCATTTCAAATATGCTACTTTTGTTTCTACCCAGGCCATGGAAGCATTTTCATTTTAGGTCTTGACAGTGTTTCTTTCTTTCTTTTTCATTGATAAAATAAAGTCGATTTCATGATGGACGGAGTCCCTCCTTCCAACGCCAGAAAAAGACACAGCATGTCCGTGAGGAGAGAGGCACGTGTCTCTCCCAAGTACTGAGCCCGGCTCCAGCAGAGAAAGAGGGTGGGGGACCCAGAGGTTGAAGGTCAAGTGTGTCTGCTGCCAACAAACCCTCAGCAGCAGGTGGTGGCGTGTCCCGAGCCTGGCGCAGGCAGCTGGGCCACGTGTCTGCCCTGCCCCTGCTCCGTGAGGACCACCTCACACATCCGTGAGCTGTGAACCGTCAGGCTGTGGCCACCACGAAACGCCACCTCTCAGGTCCATCCTACTGACGAGTGTTTTCCTGCTCCTTTCCTCACACAACAATGTCCACGTCTTTCTTCGTAGCAGCCGGTTCAGCTGCCTCAGGTTGGGCACCTCACTAGGAAAGCTTTTCCTTCGGGTAACCTTTTTTCTCAAAAGCTGGAGCAGACACGGAGTCTTAGAAACCCTATGAAGTAGCCGTTATTATTCCCATTGCACAGATGAGGGAGCTGAGGCCCAGAGGGGTGACGTCACTCTCCCAGGATTACCCACCCAGTGAGATCCAGCACGGGGGGCTCCCAAATGCACGGGCTTGCTCCCTGGGGCAGGGGCTCCCAAACGCATCCCATACTAAGACATCCATGTGGGCATCTGAACACACAGAGACTTCCAGGTCTCTCCCCTGTCAATTTTAAGTCAGTATTCTGCAGCGGGGCCGAGGATCCCAGACAATTTTTATTGTTGAGAGTATTACAGATGTATCCCATTTCTCCCTTTTGCCCTCCTCCACCCAACCCTGCCCCACCCAGGCCTTCCCCATACGATTGTCTGTGTCCATGGGTTATGCATAGAGGCATATGCGTTCTTTGGTTAATCTCTTCGCGTCCCCTCCCACCCGCCATCCTCCACTGAGACCTGTTCTTCTGTCCCATGCATCCATGCCTCTGAACTTATCTTGTTCGTCCGTTTATCTTCTTCAGTAGATTCCACATATGAGTGAGACCATGTGCTATTTGTCTTTCTCTGACTGGCTTATTTCACGTAGCGCAATAGTCTCCAGGTCCGTCTATGCTGCTCCAAAGGTTAAAAGCTCCCTTTCTGCCCTGGCTGGTTTGGCTCAGTGGATAGAGAGTTGGCCTGCGGATGGAAGGGTCCCGGGTTCAGTTCCAGTCAAGGGCACATGCCCTGCTTGGGGGCTCAATCCCCAGTAGGGGGCGTGCAGGAGGCAGCCAATCAATGTTTCTCTCTTATCATTGATGTGTCTGTCTCTCTCCCTCTCCCTTCCTCTCTGAAATCAATAAAAATATGTTTTTAAAAATGCTCTCTCTCTCTCTTTTTTTTTTTTACAGCCGCATAGTATTCTATTATGTAAATATATCCCATGCATCACTTCCTTTCTGACCCATTTTCTCTCTTATTTCCCATAATAATTCTAGGAATCCCAGGCCCCCTTTACAGGGGAAGCACCCGAGGCTCGGAGAAGTAATGCCATTGGCTCACGGTCCCCTGGCTCACACAGGGGCAATGTCCTAAGACTCAAACCCAAAGTTTCCTGACCCTAAATCTGGTGCTCTTTCCACCATTCCCAGAGAAACATAAGCGAAGGAGTGAGTTTCGTGAGGGAAAAGTAGAGTCATCTTTATTGAGAGCCTGGAAAGGAACCAGCCGACCGGGACTCATTTGGAATCGGGTGTATGCTGAGCTGCGTCGCACACTCGTGCCAAATGGAGCCCCCTGCCCGCCTGATTCCCTTAGGGTAGTCCCTACGAGTGAGTGTGACTCTGGAACCGTTGCTAAAATCAAGTGCCACGGAACTTCGTGCTAATGTTATGTATTAGGTAAAACCACACTGCTGCTCTGGGCTGCTTACTTAAGAATGGAGAGAAAAATAATAATGCTTGAGACTTTGATCTCCTGTTTTAAAATCTGGCTGTTATAAATAGATAGAGTTGCAGCTTAAATATACTAATGATTTTTCCCCTGCCACTATGCAAATCATACTGGTTCCTTAGCAACAGAACAAATAAGTGTTTCTCCTCTAATTCCGTGTGTGTTAGTTTAGGGAAGGCACACAATAAGTTAATTAGAGAGTGGTTGGGGGTGATTTGTAAATGTCATATTAACATGCCTCCTGCTTGTGTCGCACCCAAAGACTTTAAAATAAATGGATGCCATTTCTGGCGTGGTTGATGATTTTTTTTTTGTTTTGTTTTTTGTCTCCGGAACCTTTTCCCAACTAATATTTGGAACAGAGATTTAAAAGTGATATTTAAGTGAGGTGTGTGGTTGTAACGTCTAGTTATGGATGGGCTCCCTTTTTTGAAAAACAGACATATAAATTCAAGCTGAAAAGAAAGACAAAGCAGGGCATCGCTAGATTCCCAGTGCCATCAGAGGGAGTTCTTCTGAGCCTTTCGTTTTCCTGGGGAGAGAAGATGGGCTTAGACTGGGCAAACGACTTAGCCACGGGCCCAGCGTCTGCACTTGGCTAAGCTTCCGCGCGAATCCACAACTCCCTTTTCAGCCTGCCGTGCCCCCTCTCGTTCCGACACTTGCCCCCGTATTCCTTAACTAGCCAGCTCTTCACTGCTTGTCGGCAACGGTTTGTTTATACTTCCGTTTTCTGTTCCCCTTGGCCTTGATTTCGGCCAGAAGGTACCCCAGGTCCTTTCCTTCCTTCACGGATGACTGGGCTGTATTACACCCATTCGTGAACTGTTCTCCGGGAGTATGGAGCGGGGGGGGGTGCTGAGGGTAGGAATAACATAACTCATTCAGAATAAATTCTGAGGCAGAAAATCCGAACAGAGTTTTGAGAAAACAACGTCAGCGAATCCGTTCATTACAATAATCACTTGTCTCCTGTTTTAATCATTTCCAGCGCACAACTTGTTAAAATCTGACACAGGTTTACAGCTTTTAAAACCACCAGCCTTATTTTGATAATTAACGAAGGTCAGGCAAAGGCTGTCTTTAGATCTTACACCACCTGCAGAACCAGGAAAGACAGTGCAATGGACAAAGAGGTGGACTGTGAATTCGGAGACAAAATCCAATTTTGTGTCGGCTGGGAATACGTTCAGCTGCAAGTAACCGAAAAACCCAAGCGGCAGTGGTTTAAACCACAGGACAGTCACGGCTGGCATCACTGTAGGTCTGATGAGTGCAGTTTCGGCACTGGCTCAGAATATAAAGGAGACCAGGGCCGAAGTCATCGTTAGAGTTGCTGCCACTGTCCTGGGCCTTATGACCTCACATGCCCTGTCCAAAGGCAGGGGGCACAGGGAGGCCAGGAAGTGGGAGGTCTCTTTATACAGCTCTTTCCCAGAAGCCCCCAGGGGTGTTGTGTTACATCTCCTTGACCACAACAAGCCACCCTGAGCTGCAGGAGGCTAAGAAACCCTCTTTGCTGGGAGGCGGGCAAGGACGAAGGGGTTGGGCACGCTGCTGACGGGCAGCCACACACTGGTCTGCTAGCACAATGCCCAGCCCCTATCCCCTTGACACCCACCTTTCTGCGTGTGCTAGTCCTATTCTTCTGGGGGCAGCCGAGGGCTCTCTTTTGGCTGCAGGTTGGCTTGCCCTCGGGGCTGGGCAGCTAAGCCCCTGTGTGCCAATTGGACAGGGAGCACACGATGGAGTTGGAGGGTTCACGCTTTAGCATCCTCGTCCTTGAGTGGGATAACTCGAAGGCATATTGAACATTGATTTCCAGCGGCTCTGGGTGGGGTCATGACCCCACTGCCCACAGAGGTAACCTGCCCGTCCATGCACCTTGCACTGACTTCCTCGTCTGCTGTCTCCCTTCTCCTCCCCCTTGCTGGTACTCCCTTCGATCATCTTCCAAGTCAACCACTTGTATTCAAGTCTTGCTTCAGAGTTAGCTTCTGGGGGAGTGTGTGTGTGTGTGTGTGTCGGGGCGGGGGGCGGAGAGTCCAGCCCAAGATATTAGCTGTGTGACCTCTTTAACTTCAGTTCTTCTAACTGCGAAGGGAGGTCATAATCCCCATTCAGGTAGCTACGCCCCTTGTGAGGGTCAATGACTAAATACATGTCAAAACACACTGCAAACTGCGAAGCATTCGACGGGGCGCAGGGAACAAGGGCTTTTCCATGCACGCCGGTCAGCCGATTGGGTTCCGTCTCTGTAATCTGGCCCCTACTTGCAGAGGACTGAGTCTCTGGGCAGAGACGCCTTCCTTTGACAGGTAAAGGCAGTGTCATTACCAAGGTGGTGCTTTCCCTCCGTCTCAGCTAAGAGCCTTGCTTTTACGCCATTCCTGCACTGGGATTCCAATTAGCTGCGATTCTTTAGAGATTGGGGGGAGGTGCTAAAATGCTCCCCACGGTCGCATTATAGTTTTCAATGTTCGGTATATTGACAAGGATAAAGTTATTCTCTGTCGCAGGTACTCAACTGGAAACCTTTGGGGACTGGCCTCCAAAAGCCCTACCTCCATTTCATTTTCTCCACAGGACTTCCATGTACTGGCTACAATCACCTTAATGAAGCCGGGCTTTTAAAAATAAGCAGAGTCATCTATTTCCATGCAATGGAAACTCTCATCAAATAGGGCTTGCGGTTTCTTCTCTGTTGTTTTTTTCCCCTTGATCTCCAAGCTACGGGCCGTTCTTTTGGCTCCTATCACTGACTTGGTGCTTTCCTCCTGGTCTCCCAGGACCTCCGGCAGTAGGCCTGGGCTGTCCTGGGGCTGGCTGGCACCCACTCCACCTTCTAACACCTGCAGTTTCCTGGCCAAAGAAATTCATCTTCCAGACATCACCACCGATCTCCTCTTGACATGTGAACTTGACCTTGCAGTCTACTTTCCTATGCACGGTTGTACCCACGAAGAGAACATTTTAACACCTTTCCTGAGATATAATTGATGCACAGACACTGCGCCAATCGAATGGGTACAGTTTGTTGAACTGAGACATATCCAAATACCTGTGACACCGCCTTCCAGGTCACCGACTTATCCATCACCTCCCAAAGTTTTGTTTTCTTTTGTTTTTTAGGTTCTCGTTTTGTTTTGTGGTAAGAACACTGAACACGAGAGCTACCCTCCTTACAAACTTTTAAGTGCCCAATACAGTATCGTTAGCTGCAGTCACTGCTGTGGTACATCCGGCCTCTAGGACTTCCTCATCTTTGTACCTACTGAAAGGAAGCCGATCTGCGTTTACCTTTAAACACACGCTTGTGTGTGTGTGTGTGTGTGTGTGTGTTTTAATCATTTCAACTCTTTTATCGATTTTATTTCTTTCCTTTTATTGATTTTAAAATAGATGGTTCTTGAGCAGGAAAAAGGCAGGTAATTGCACGTTAGTGTGTCTAGCCAAAACATAAATAGCCACCTGCATAAATACGAAGGTTCCCAGGACCTTGAACTCAAGGGCAGAAGGGTGGGCTCTTCCCTCTTCACGTGCCTTTGATGTACCCGCCAACCTTCCGTGAAACGTCCTCCTCCCTTGGTCCTTTCCTCACTTCCATGTCTTCCCTTCCTCTCTTCTTCCTCACTCAGTCACTTTTCCACGTTGGGCTGTTTGTTGTTTGTTGTTGTGTGGCATCTACCTTGAATCGGTCACTGAGCTTGGTGTAGGGAACTAGCTAGACAAAACCGACCCTTCCCTTGCCCTGGCCAAGTCCGCGGTCTCCTCCAGCCGACAGGACTTGGTCCTGCCATCTCTTTCCTTGTTGTCCAAGGCACTCTCTCTCGTTCACATCCCACCTGGAGGCATTCATTCCTTTTCCTCTGAAGAACGTAAACCTCCAGAAATGTCCTCCCATTCAGGTGCCTTCTCGGACGGTCAGGATTCCATAACCTGTCAGCTCCGTGGAAGAGGCCTCTCGCAGCCGAATTTATGGCTGGGCAGAGCCATTTCATAAAAAATGATTCATGGTAATTAACATTTTAACTTCAGGCCATTTAATGGCACCTGACAAAGGGGTCAAGCGAAACGCATGGGTGTCACAGGTCAAATGGCACAGTTACAGGATGGGGCTGAGCGGTAGCTGAGAATTCGATGGAGACAGTGTGTGAGGAGCTGCATACAGACAGGCCTTCTGCTCCTGTCCCTGCGGCCTGCTCCCCGAGTCACCGCCAAAGGGATACCGCCTCCCTCTCAGATTAGGAGCGTCTGTGTATGTTTGAGAATTCAGTTTTGTTAAAAAAAAAAAAGTGTGAGACTACCCCACGCCCTTCTGCCTCAGGGGTTCCATACGCAGCGTGCTACACATTAAGGAATGTTTTCTGGATGTCCAGCATCAAGGGACTTACTTACCTGAATGTCCCAACCTCGCTCGCTCCACACTGGCTCCTTGCCCTCTGACCTCTGAGCTGACCTCCCCAGGGCCCATTCGTCTTCACATCCTCCGCTCACTTCCTCCCCCGGATCTAGGCTCCGCTTTGCTTCTCTCCCATGGGTTCCCACCCCCTCCCCTTTTTTTTTCTTGCTCTCTGAGAGTTTATGGATCGACCTTGGCGATGTCCCTCCTGGCTCCAAGCAGCCCTGGGGCACCCCTTTCCTGAGGGTGGTCTCACCCACTGCTCTGCCCCCACCTCACAGATGGCATCTAAACACCAGCCACTCACACTACAGACATTGGGCAGAAAGTGAGACCGGAACCCGTGTGCTTCAGAAATGGAAGGCTGGAGGGTCGGAGTCCTCCTGGGAAGTAATGAGACGAGCGGTCAAGGACTGAGCCCAGGGCAGACAGCGCGCCGGGGCCCAGCCCTGCATCGCTGGGGGGTGGGAGCTTCCTGTGGAGAGAGAGCTGCTGCTGAAAGCCACACACTCCCGGGGAGCAGGTCTGTCCCCCAGGAGGGGAAAAGCGTGGGAGGGAGACCATGCTTCCGTCTGAGAGTGACACCCCGGGCCCAAGTCCATCTTTGGGGAATGGCCCTCGGCTGCCGGAATGGAGACGCCACAGTGAGGTGGCCCATGAGAACTGGGGACTGGAGTCCCTACGTGATTGCCGCAGGGACCTGGAAGGCGAGCTGGCACTGCGGGTCACTCCCCCAGCGAGTGCCGCCGTCACGGAGCGAGTTAAAACAGTGGTGGCCAGTGTTTACGGAGCACTGTGTGCCAGTCCCCGAGCCGAACACCGAACGTTCATGGCCGGGCCTCCTCCTCAGCTGATAAACCAGGGCCCACAAGTTCGGTTCCAGTTTTCTGCCACTTCACTTGAAGAAGCTGAGGCTGGGAGGGATGACGGCTGCTGAGCGGTGGGGCCAGAAGAGGAACCCAGCGGCTTTTCCTCCTAAATGGATATTCTCCGTCATGCTGTCAAGCTGCCTCTTGACCAGCTGAGCATGTCAGGGTAGCCACACAGGAAGGGAAGGGTGGACATGAAGACTGGGTAGCAATGCAATGTTTTTCTGCCCAAAAATTTTACTTAAAAAAATGTGAACGTGGCCCGGCCAGTGGTTGAGTGCTGACCTATGAACCAGGAGGTCACAGTTCAATTCCCAGTCAGGGCACATGCCCGGGTTGCAAGTAGGGGACGTGCAGGAGGCAGCTGATCACTGACTCTCTCTCATCATTAATGTTTCTATCTCTCTCTCTCCCTCTCCCTTCCTTTCTGAAATCAATAAAAAAAACCATATTTTTTTTAAAAAGTGAAAGTGAGCTATTTAAAGAAAATATCAAGTGAACATAGTATATGTTTGGATATGGCCTGAGTCTTCAAGAAGACGTGAGACCTAGCATGGGCCATGACGCTCTGAAATGTACACAGCGGGTTCAGGCAGTATGCAAGTCTGAGGAGCCCCGGGGAATAATGAGGACTTCCAATGTCCCCACCGTCCCCACTGTTAGGCCCAGCACCAGCCCGATGGTCGGCCGGCGGCTCTCTGACCTTGCCTCGTGTCAATGTCAATAGCTGTTGTCACCGGGCAGTGGGCCTCCCGTGTGGTACTTAGAGGCTCTCCTTATGCACTTAAAAGGCGTCATTAGTACCAAGTGGCCATTAAAGCAGCCTTGCTGTTCAGAATGATTTTCCGAAGCAAATGCAGAGGAAACGTGTGCAGGGTTGAAGCCATTAGCTGCGACCACAGAAGGACTGACCGTGGGCAATTGTGCCATTAATCTTGATAAGGGGAAGTGGGAGCAATTCATAAAATCCACTTGGTGAGGTTTCTCCCTAAATGGACATCGAGTGAATGACCCCATGTCTTTGCTCTAGGTAAGAGGGACACGAATGAGCCGAGACATGGACTTGGCATGATGAGCCAGCCAGGCAGGCTGGGCTGCAGATTAGCGCGCACAACAGTGATTCCAGGACTCACTTTGGGGGGGGGGGGGGCGCGGGAATAGGAGGGGGGAAGGGACATGCCGGTGTCAGGGGTAGTTGAGATACAGCAGGAGAAGTTGCGGTTGGCATTTGATACAATACTTGCTCTGGGCCAGGCACAATTCTAACGCTTTACATAGTAACTGTTTAATCCTCACAACAGTCCTGCAAGGCAGGTACTATTATTTCCATTTTAGCGAGGAGGAAACTGAGTCCCAGACAGGTTATGCCACTTGCCAAAGGTCACGCCGCTGGTAAATGGCAGAGCTGGGATTCAGACCTGGGGAGGCTGGTTCTCACCAGTTTTCTGCACAGTGTGATCTGCGAGCAGATGCCCTCTGCCTCCTGCCATTGCTGGGGGGCCTGGGCTTTGGGGTCACACAGACCTGGATGAAATCCCCAACTCTGCCACTTCCTGGCAGTTGGGCCTTGAACAAAGGACTTCGCTTACTTAAGACTTTGTTTCCTCCCGGACAGGCTGGGGAGTTGTTCTGAGACTGTACGAAGAGTCAGGCACTTCCTAGCACTTGAGTCCCTGTCACTGCCCTCTTCTTCCACATCGAGGCGACACACACATTGTCAGGCTGGGACGCTGATGGGGGAGTTGATGGACAGCCAGATGCCTGCCCCACCAGTACCATCTGTGGCGAGAGACTGGTCCAGACCATTGGCCAGAGAGTCAGCACCCTCCTCCTGGTCACCTGCTTCCTAACTGGCCTTGTGCTTCTTGGGTTCTGGGTTAGTGTCTTTTATGAACAGAATGTTTGGGATTCTTCGGAATCCACATGGGGAAGCCCTAACCCCAGTGAAACGATATTTGGGCTCCTTCCCAAACCATGGGGCGGGGGGTGCACATTTTATATTTCATTTGACCATGGGGCAACCAGAAAGATCCTTAGATTCGAAGGGAAAATCGTAGGCTTCTAGACTCTCAGTGGGCCAAGCCCTATCCCTCACCTCCACCCAGCTTCTAGAAAATGCCAGGGCTGGAACGAGAAACAGCCTGGTTGCCCTGGGTCTCAGCCTCGGCTGCACATTGGAATCTTTAAAAAAACACTGCTGGACCTCACCCTTAGAGACTGGATTGAACTGGTCTGGGGTACAGCTTGGATAATGGTGCTAAAAATCAGAACAAAATGAAACACCTCCCTGGCTGGCTGTAGGCCCCACCAGGGTGGAGGAGGACTTCTCCGGAGTCATCATCGTGTCACTGTTGGCATCACGGCTCTGGGACAGGGTCTCTGAGGCTCTAGACAAAGCCCATGTGGAGGCAGGCCCAGGCCCTGAGGGAAGACCCCCATCTCTGATGATCTCACAAATCATAATCACCCTTGACGTGAACACGGATATACTAGCCAAAGACTAGAATGTGTACCAGCAGCGAGGTGAGCTGGTCACGGCCTTAAATAATGCTGAATCGCAGTGTGACCCAAACCACTCATTTTTCAACCGGATTTCTGACTCACAAGGGAGAGGCCTCCGTTTGGGGCTAGCTTGCCTAGAAGCGCCCTTCAGCTCTTGGCAAACACCGGGGAGTTGGTTTCCTAAGGACTAAACTTCAAGTAACACTGATCTAAACCTTTGTCCCCCTGGCAGCTACATGAGAGAAACGTGGAAATTAGGAACGAGCCACGGGATTTCACGTGACCTCACCCCACTCGGGGAAAGCTGAGTCCCCAAGGCACTTGGTGATTTGCCCAAGGACACGGACCCCTGTGTCTCCCCCTTCTCCAACTTCACGTTGAATGAAGAAAATCTCGCCTCTAGAGGGTTCCTCTGCCATGTAACTGGGAGATAGACAGCCCTTGGACTCCATCCTTACTCTGATCCCAGAGGAAGGGCCAGACGCGTCCCACCGAGGAGGAGAGAGGGGAGAGGAGGCTGGAGAGAAGGAGAAAGAATGAGTCGTGGAGGAGAGCATGACTTGTTGGTTCAGGAGACCGATTTCAGAAGTTATGTGGAGAAATAATTTGGTTCAAACTGGCTGTGTCAGGAGACAAGAGAGAAGCCCACCTTCTCCATCCGTGTATTTCTTCGTTAAGGAGACAGTCTTGCCTTCCTCATGTTGGCTTTCCCCAAAGGCGGAGAGATCCTTGACTGGATGATCATGTTCGGGGACAGAATGCTGTTAGATTGAATGTGAATCCAGATGAAGTCCTGGAGGAACTGTTTCCACCTGTTCCTGGGATGTGACCAACTCTGGGCTAACAGCAGGTGTCCTATGCCCCCAGGCTGAGCTTGGGGACTGGCCACTTGAGGTTCAGCCACTGCTATTCAAGTTAGAGTCCCATCAGACCACCTAGGAAGCTTGTTGGTTACAAAGGTAGATCTTCTAACCCACACCCCCAAGGATTCTTCCGTTATGGGCTGATTTTGATGGTGATCTATGGGGGACAGTTTGCCAAACACGGATCAAAAGTGTCTAGGACAGCCACCTCCCAGGGAGATGTGGGCAGGGGGAAAGGTGGGGAATGCTCACTGCCCGGGTGTGGGGGTGGGCCCAGGAGGCACTGAAAGTCTTTACCCATTGGACATTCCTGAGAAGGAAGCAGGGCAAGCTGGAGTTCCTGAGATAGGAGATCATAGACTCAGACACTTAGGGTCTCAGAAACACAGGCTCTCATTTGTAGTGGAATAAAAGAAGCCTATCTAATAAAAGAGTAATATGCAAATTAACAATCACTCCGCCACCCACAAGCCATGTCCACCAGCCAATCAGGAGCAAGTATGCAAATTAACCCCAACCAAGATGGCTGTGGCTATGGAGCGAGCAGGAGGCTTGGGTTTCCCCGGCAATGGAGGAAGCCAAGCTTTCCATACACCCTGGTGGGCCCAGGCCTCCACTCTATAGAATGTCTTCACAGGCTACAAAGTTTCAATTATAGAAGATAAATAAATCCCAACAAAAATGGCGGCAGCCACAGAGTGAGCAGGAGGCTTGGCTCCGCTCAAGGCTACAAAGTTTCAATTATAGAAGATAAATAAATCCCAGATACCAGGGCCTCCATTTGGGTCACTGGGGGGCATGGCCAGCCTGCAAATCACCACAGGTCCTTTGCCCAGGCCACCTCATGCCCCAAGGGAACCCCTACCCTGATCCAGAATACCCTTCAGGGCAAACCAGCCAGCCCCCACCCATGCACCAGGCCTCTATCCTATCTAATAAAAGAGTAATATGCAAATTGACTGTCACTCCAATGTACAAGATGGCTGCCCCTATGTGGACACAAGATGGCTGCCACAAGATGGCCAGCAGGGGAGGGCAGTTGGGGGCGATCAAGCCTTCAGGGGAGGGCAGTTGGGGGGGACCAGGCCTGCAGGGGAAGGCAATTAGGGGCAAACAGGCTGGCGGGGGAGCAGTTAGGCATCAATCAGGCTGGCAGGGGAATGGTTAGGGGGTGATCAGGCTGGCAGGCAGAAGCAGTTAGGGGCAATCAGGAAGGCAGGCAGGCGAGCAGTTGGGAGCCAGCAGTCCTGGATTGTGAGAGGGATGTCCAACTGCCCGTTTAGGCCTGATCCCAGTAGGGGATCCCAGTAGAGGATCCCTCGAGGGGTCCCAGATTGGAGAGGGTGCAGGCTGGGCTGAGGGACCACCCCCCCGCCCCCGTGCATGAATTTCATGCACCGGGCCTCTAGTCTATATTATAAAAGGTCAGTGGCTGTAACGCCATAACAACCAAACGACTGGTCATCAGGAGGTGCATTGATGGATCTCCCAGCAGCCGGTCTGGGGTCCTGCAGTGGCATGGCAGGTCTGGGTCTCGCGAGATTTCGCGAGCTGGGCCTCTAGTCTTAAAATAATAGAATGTCTTCACAGTAGAGCTTAGTGGTTAAGAATCAGCGATACCCAGAGTGTGACGTCTTTGCATGTTCGCTGGATAATGGACATCTCTTTACTTACCCCTGAGCTTCTGTTTTCTCATTCAGTAGATGGGCACACCAGTGAGTATATTATAATGCTCTCCAGGACTGTTACATGCATCAGGGCAATGAAAGGACATGGCATGGAGTCTGGCCCATGCTAAGGGCTCCACATGCTATTATCACTACCAGGGTCATAGGATCTTAGAGCCAAACCTGACCATAGAGGTCACCTGGTGAGTCCAATGCAAAGGTACTGACTCCCGTTGGGAGAGGAATCTATAGACACTGGTTCAGCTTTTCTCAACCTGGGCCCCTGGTGGCGGCCCCCCAGCTGATGGAAGGGACTCTTTAGCCATCAAGGGAGTGTGGAGGTCCAGCGCTTACAGACTCAGCCCTGCATCTGCCGGCAGGCACTTCGCGGAGCTCACAGGCCAGCTGTTGGTGGGCACCAGCAGGCTCAGCTGGGAGAACAGGGCTGTACCCTCCCTCCCCTGGCTCTGGTGTTTAATCAAAACAGTATTCAAAATATGATTCTGGGAGATTATATGAGGAGATTTGCAGGAGGCTCTCAGTGAGGGCAGAGAGGGTGGGAACAGATTGCTGCTGGGGCCAGGGCTGCGATAATCACAGGCTCAGATGGGCCATTCTCAGCGCCGCCCCCCCGCCCCCCCGCCACTCACCCCCAATGGAGATCTAGCCTATCCCTGTATTCTATAGCAGGGGAAACTGAGAGAGGGGATGGGGCTGGTCCTCGCCACATAATAAGGTAGGAATGGGATGGAGAGCCACTTTCTGGAATCCCAGGCTACTCTTTGGCTCTTCTCACACCCCACTGTCTCCAGGCAACCAGGCCCAGGTCTTGGGGACAGCCTTGGCTGCAGGCTCCTGCTATGGTTTGGGGGAGTCTGCTATGATTTGGGGGATGCAGGGAGAGGCTAGACTTCCAGGACAAGAGATAACGAGACACCCTCCTGAGGTCCTGGTGGTGAGACCAGACGGCTCAAGTGGGCTTTCTTCCCCAAGGCTCACTGTTCCTGGAAAAGGCTGATTGGCTGGAGGCCCTGTGGGGGTCAGGACCCCTGTCCCCCCCCCCCCCCCCAAACCTCCATCCTTTACTCCCTGATCAGCCATGTGGCCTCTGGCTTGGGTGGGTGCCTTCTCTGGAGCTTTCACTTTCCTCATCTGCGAGTGCAGACACAGTGTGATGCTGAGGGGCCTCTCTTGCCACCGAATGGCTAGCTGGAGCCCCACACCCAACGGGGGCCCCCAGAAACAAGCCTGAGGGGGGAGGGGTCTACATAGTTCCTAAGGAGGAGGCGTGGTCGAGAGCGCCTTGAAAGAAACCTCTAGCTAATGCTCTTTATTACAAGCCTTAATCCTGCAAAGCCGACTGGAAATAATGTTTATCTTTTCGCAGTTTAATTTTCCGGACCCTAAGCCACGGGTCAGTGAGGGTGGCTGGAGGGTCCCCGGGGAGCAGGGGCAGGCGCATCTGTGTCCAGAAGCAGAAGGAATGCAGGGAGGGAACTTCCCAGAGGAAGTGTGTATGTGTGTGTGTGTGTGTGTGAGATGTTGGGGTTGTGGGGGGAGGGGGGAAAGGAGGAACCAAAAAGAACCCTGGGTGGAAAGTTGGGGTCCCTCCCAGCACAGACTCTGTGACCCTGAGCCAGTCCCTTGCTCCCCCCCCCCCCCTTTTGGCCTCCGTTTCCTCATATGAGAAAGGGCTTTGTATTTTTGTGGGTCATGATCTGTGAGGAAGATTTCGCACTTGGCTTTGAACAGTGGCTGGAAATAGATGAGGAAACGGGGAGAAGATGCCTCAGAGTGGACGGGGGAGACAGTCTTCTCCCAGGATGGAAAGAGGGGGGCTTCCACAGCTCCCAAGAGCGTGTGTCATAATGTTTTTCAACATAGAGTAGAAATAACAGTCTCTGGGCTGTGCCTTTATGTAAGATATTTGTTAGGGAAGGATTAAAGTGAATCTTTTCATATATGCCAGTATATTGTTCATTGAAAAAACCCGCATTATTAACTGGTGCACCTAGTAAATATTTCATTGAAAAATCCACATGATTAACCGGTGCACCTGCTAATAGTCGTACCGGCTAATAATGTGGATTTTTTTTTCATAAATATTTAACGGTTAGTAGTGCGTATTTTTAAAATAAATGTTTACCAGTTAGTAGTGCGGATTTAGAAAAATAAATATTTACCGGTTAATAATGAGGATCCTTCTTCCTGGCTTGTAGATGGCCACCTTCTTGATGAAACAGGAATGTGGGGGGTAAAATAGGACAGGCTTAGGAAATTTTAGGAATTTTGGAAATGAAGGGGACCATTTAGGAAGCACCGGGCTGTAGAGCAGCAGAAGGTACATTTCCATAGAACAGGGTAGCTGGGAACAGCAAAAGGTCTATATTTACAAAATAAAGAGGAGGAAGCCCCAGGGGAATAGGAAAACAATGAGGGGTGGAGGGAAGAACTTCACATTTCCCACCTGAGGTTCAACCTTTGAGCCCAGGAGTTACTATAGTAACCAGTCCAAGGAAATAATGACCAATCAGAGGGGATATCAAGGCACCAGGGTCATGGGACCCTACCAAATTATAGCTCTTTGGTCAGTTCAGGTGACCTGAGGACCCCTCAAATTGTAGCTAGTGCAATCCATGTTTCTCTCTCATCATTGATGTTTCTATTTCTCTCTCTCCCTTCTTCTCGGAAATCAATAAAAAAAGAAAAAAATTTTTTTTTTAAAATTGTGGCTGATGTCCAAAGCGAGGGCCGTCTTGCTCGGGATAGGACTCTCACCCTGTAGAGTCTGCACTATTTCCAGGTCCTGTCTCATTGCATTGGGGTCAAATTGTAGTGCGAAGGTCTGGGAGTGCCTGAGTTGGGCTTTATTTGGTTGGCGGCTGGAAGTCATAGAAAGTGTATGAGAAGATGACTGGCAGGATTAGGGACAGGGATTCTGGGAAAATAATCTGGCCGAGACTGATGTTGGCCAGCATTCTCCCTGAGCCCCAGGGCCCCTCGGTCACACAGTCTCAATTTTGACGTGTGATGCTGGTCACCAAAGACGTTCCCTTACAAAAAAGAGAGAGCAGCGATAAAGCAGATGGCATGGATGGACAGTCGAAGGTGGGCGCGAAACACAGAGCTCGTGCTTGTATTATGATGTACTCATTATTGCATTGCTTTTTCATACGACCAACTGTCAAACCACTTTGGCCCCACCCTGTGTATTGGTGGGGGTGGAGCCCTCCCAAGGTAGGCCCGCCAAGGAGCTGCCGAAAATGCTCACTCCTGGGAGCAGAAGGTCCGTTGCTTCTTCCGGGTCCACCCTCTGCAGACACTGAAATTCATGTCAGAGGCTTGGATGCACATCTAGCCCAAGCCTTCTCTTGAAAGCACAAGGGGCGTGGCAGCAAGACCAGGGTACAGCTGCCCCCTGGGGAGCCTGGATTCCCTTTTCTTAGCCTTCCTGGGCTCTCCAGCTTGCTTCTTCCCAGCAACAGCTCAACACTGGCAAGTGGTATTTCAACATTTCTTCAAGATCCTTCTGACTCCCATCATGGGAGGAAGACGGGGGGCGGTGGCAGGGGGGGCAGGGAGGTAGCCTGCCGCCTGAACCCCAGTTTAACCACCCCCTTCCTCTGCAGCCTCCACGGGTCTTAAAATCTCTCTCCCTTCCTTCCCCTCAGGACACGGACCCTCTCCACCCCAGACTCTGGGGACTGGCCAGCTGGCACCCGCGCGGGTCTGAAAGGCCATCCCCCCACCAAGGCGGGTCTGGCGGAGCCCAGCAGTGGAGGCCCAGCTGCTCAAGGGTCAAGCCCGCGGGCGCACACCCCAGCTGCCATCCCCGTTCCCATCCGCTCCCCACTAGGCCCCGGCCCCAGATGCTCCTCCCTCTTTCCCCTGAGCATCTGCGAGCAAGCTCGCTGGCTGAAACCGAAGCCACTGCGCCCAGGACGCGCGCGCTCTGGCGCTGCGCGGGCGTCTTGAAATCTTTCATCCCTCCGCTCCCCAGCCCTACTCCCCACACGGAGGGACAAAGCCCCCTTCCCCGCCCGCCCGCTCCCGTTGGTGGGCCGGGACCGGAAGTGTTTGCTGACACTGGTTTAAGGGAAAGACTGTCAGACTTCGCCATTCCGCCCCATCCCAGGAGCGCGGGGTCCCAGAGCCCAGTGCCAAGGGACGGCCACGAAGATCCCCATTGTCCCATCCTCCCAATGAACTTAAAACCCAAGTACGAGGGAAACACACGCAGCTTCCAGACAAGTACCCTGACAGCTCCCACCATCCCCGACCTCACAGTTGCAGTCCCCACCTCCGGCGCCCAGGATTCAGCCCGGAGACAGCCGGGCGGGCGCAGGGAGCTGGGTACGCGCGCGGAGTTCCGAGGGCTGAGCTGCAGGCGCCCGGGCCTGGACCCAAACCCTGTCAATTTCTCTCCCAGAAATTGGGGGCTGAGGTCTGCAGCCCACCCTGCCCTGTCCCCGGAACCCCTGGCTACTTTCCGTGCCCCCCCACCTCTCCAATCGCCCCTGTCACAGAGAGGCCACACAGCTTAGGTCCGGCTTGATTATTTTTAAGGACACAAGGAATGGGGGTGGGGGGTGTAGACATAGATGGTCCTTAGGGGCCAGGCTAGCGTGGAAGTTACCAAGTGAGGGGAGAGGGGGCGGTGATGAGGAGAGGGAGCAGCTCAGACCCTGAATCCAGAGAAGGGAGGCAGACTCGCCCTGCCTTCCCCCAGGTAACCTACCACTTCCTCTGGGATCGGAGGTAACGCCCCTCTGCCCCCACTCCCAGCTCCGCGTGCAAGGAGAGCTTGCTGGAGGGTTGGTTTCGGTGTGTTTGTCCGTCTCTTAAGCGTAGGGAGAGCCCCCAGTTCCTGGCGAGGTCTCCCCGCTTCTTGGAGTGAAGGTGAGTTGGCAAGGTAGGGTTGATTTCCAAGATGCTTCCGCAAATCGCACCGGTGCGCTAACCTGCTGAGAGAGGAAAGGTTGATTAAAACCTGGCGGCCTCAGGGTGGCGATTCCTAGGAAATTGGAGGCCAGGGGTGTCTCCTCCGCAGGGAATCAAAGGTCTAGAAGCAATTTGCTCGCCAGAAGTAACATTTGGACCCCTTTGTGTGTAAATTCAAATAACAATGTAACCCAATTTCCTAAGCCCACAACCAATCCTGAGAGAAATGACTACAAAGAGCAGAATCTGACAGTAATTGCTGGAGGCTGCCAATTTCTTGGGGAATGGCCTTTTGTGGGGTGACATTTCCTCCCGCCAGGCCTGGCTAGAGAACCAGTGGGGAGGGGGACAGTGGGAAGGAGACACTGATTGGCAGTCACACCCTGCTTAGGGGTGACCTTGGGGCTGAGTGCGCTCCAAGGATATCACCAACCCAGGGCTGCCCTCCCCAGGGTGTCTGTGGGCTGCAGAGAGGATCAGAAGCTCTCTCTTAAGCTCTGGCCTTGCCAACTGTGTGCGTGGGGCCCTGCCCTTCACGCTTTTCAGGGAGCTCAGGTGCCTGCCCAGCCCTAGCAAACTCTGGATACAAGCATGGCAGGGGCCCACTGCCCTCCTCTGCAGGGCGGGCAGGGGGCCAGGGCACCTGTGCCAGAGGGTCGTGATGGTGCCCACCTGGTGCCCTTGGCAGGTCAACTGGGTGCCCATCTCTCCAGTCACTGTCTCTCTCGGAGCTCATTACTATTATTTGGCTTTAAAATGAGGGAACGCTAGGACTACTCTCTCTAAGCTTCCATTTCAAGAGTGCCGTGGGCCCATCTCGTGCCACGTGGAACCCGGCCATGCCCAAGCGTCCGAGAGGGTATGCCACGGCCGGGCAGCCCAGGGGCAGGGTCTTTTGGACACAGTCCCAGCGCCACTGGGGGCCCGCTACCTTCTGCTCCCGACGGGTACTGGCACTGCCCTGCTGCCTCCCTCCGCCGCGGGCACCGAGCGCAGCTCAGGGGCAGCGCCTGCGTCGCAAACGTGGGCTTTCCGAAGGCCCTGGCTACGCGGCAAGGCTCGTCTGGTGCGGAGTCTCTGAGGACCGGGGGTCGCCCGCCCGAGCCTGCGGGCTGTCGTAGAATCAGGCGGCACTCCCTGGGCGGGGTGGGCGGCGCCCCTTCGACAGCGCTGGCTGTGGCCGTGTGCGCCAGAGACCAAATGCGCGGCTTCTGGCTGCAGGGGTAGTGCGTGGTCAGGGTGGGGGCCCCTGGCTCCGCCCGGAGGAAGTCAGCCTCTCCCGATCCCGGGGGCTCATGGAAAGAGAAGCGGGGCGCCGCCAGGCCGCACTCCCTGCGCTCCGGCCTGCCCATGGGGGCTGCAGCGCATGGGGTCGGCTGCGTCTGCGCGGCCTTGTGGAATGCCGCGAGCCTGTCCATAGCTGTGACCGCTGCTTCCTCTTCTTCCTCCTCCTCCTCTTCCTCCTCCTCCTCCCCCTCCTCTTCCTCCAGGTCCTCCAGGTCACTCAGCCGGAGTCCCCGAGCTTCGAGGCTCGCAGCGAGGTCTGCAGGACATGAGGAGGGAGTGAGAAAAGCGCCAGGCCCCAAGGGAAATCCGCAGGAGTGCCCATCCCCAGAAGCTTTTAGCGAGATGCGCCCTGCACTGGGGCATTCTGGGAGTCATCCACCAGACTGACCACACCAGCCCTCACCCTGGCCCCAGGGAGAGAACCCCCACCCCACCGAACCTCTCCTCCTCTCCATTCGCCCCCAGGCCAGGGAAACCCCCACGTCTCTCAACCATATAAAGGCAAGGGAGTCATTTCTACCGCATTTCCACAGGCACAGGTGGCTGGTGTGTAGGATGCAATGCAGCAAGAACTAAAGATGTGCCAGGCATCATCTAGGCATGCATTCAGGGCAAGGGCTTCTGGAGGCCCTGAGGTTCTTGAAGGGGTCACAGTGCTATGTTGCTGAAGGAAATAAAGGGGGGCTGGCCATAGAGAAGAACTAGGGGGCTGTGTTGGCTTAGGCGGCCAGGAAGGGCCCTGCAGAGGTGACACGTTCAAGTCCAGAAGAAGCTGCTTCTGTAGGGAAGGCGGGGCAGAGCGTACCAGCGGGCACAGGCCCTGAGGCCTGCAGGAGATGCAGGTGCCAGGGTCAGCGAGCAGTGCCTTCCATAAAAGCTACCCAGCAAGCAGCAGGCAGCTGGGGTGGTGTGCATTGCTGGTACCTTTGGTGTCGCCCTGTAGGCAGCCCAGCGACTCCTCGGCCCCATCCTCTGCCTTCCTCTCCTCCCCGCCTTTGTTCTTGGGAGCCCAGGTCATCTTGTTCTCCTTCTTGAGGCGCCGGCGCGCGTTGGCGAACCAGGTGGACACCTGGGTGAGGGTCATCTTGGTGATGATGGCCAGCATGATCTTCTCGCCCTTGGTGGGGTAGGGGTTCTTGCGGTGCTCATGCAGCCAGGCCTTGAGCGTGCTCGTGGTTTCCCGGGTGGTGTTCTTCCTGCGCCTGGCACCACTCAACTCCACGGCATTGTACCTGCAGGGAGAACCCGGCTCACAGTCCCGGGGCCCGGGAACCTGGGGCGGCAGGCAGGAGAGGGTGTGTGGCCTGGGAATGGGCTCTCCTCCTGTCCTTCCCGGCTCATCCCCCTTCCCACTCGCTGCCCAGATCAGCCCTACCTGGGCAGTGGACGGGGAAGGACTTTCCATGCCAGCCACCAGGGTGTCCCACATCTTACCGGTCATAGGGGTATTGCCCCAGAGTGGGCTCATAGGGATAATAGGCTGCGGGCTGTGACAGGCTGGGTGTGAAGTTCCCTGCAGTCTCCTTAAATTCATACTGTGCATTCTGGTGGGGGAGGAAGAAAGAATTCAGTTCTCCCTACATTTGGGGAGGAGACGAGGCGGGGTAGTTGCTAAGAGTGTAAACTGCAGAGGAGTCTGATCTAAGTTAAATTCCTGTACCCACTCCCAAGCATTGGCGGTGTGATCTTGGGAACAGTTGCTAACCACTCCAATTCTCTGATTCCCCTTGGTAAATGGGGATAATAATGGTCCCTATAGGCTATTGAAGAAGAGCGCTGGTCAGAATTCCTGGTGCAGCATAAGCAGTAGTTACATATTAGCAGTTATTAGTAGTTACATATTACCACTTGTGCGTCCCTCCCCTCCCCCCACCAGCTGGGGGACTTCCCTGCCTCAGCTTCCAGCAGAGCTGGTCCCTGACCCTGGGTACCTCGGTGACTCTGGGTAAAGTACTGACCTCAGCTCCCTCAGCTGCACATTGAGGAAAGTCGGGGCTTGCCTACCTGGTGTGTGACTAGAGATGCAAATGTTTTCTATACAGCATGGACTTCTGCGCAAACTGTAACGTGGTGCAAAGATGGACTTTTCACCTTTCCAAACCCTAACCACTGCCTGTCCTCGGAGCTGGGCGTCCTTCCTAGATTTGCCTGGAGATGTCACAGTGGATTTCACCCGTAGCTGCTGGGGCTTCGGCCCCTGGGTGGTGGGTTCTGGCGCACAGACCCAGATCCCACCCCTTGCACTCACCAGTGCCCCGTACAGCGCGGGTGGCTCCGGGCTGTAGGGCAGGTACCCAGGGTAGCTCTGGACAGCTGCAGCGGCCGCGTAGGGGGCTCCATAGATGCCCAGGGCTGTGCCCAGCTCCGGCCGCACACTGCCCAGCAGCCGGCTATCGTAGGGTGCTAAGCAGAGAGCCGCCGCCGCCGCCGGGGTGGAGCCCGAGGCCACTTCTGGGACGGAGCGCGGGGAGGATTCGCAGCAAGTGGCGCTGGAATTTGCAGACACCAGAAACTATGGGGGCGAGAGAGAAGACATGGGGGGGTCAGAGACGCGAGCACCGGATCGCTCCTTCATTCCACAATCACCTAAACGCCACCGCGTGCTGAGCATTCTGCTGAGCACTGAACAGGAGTGATCCGGGGACTCGATTCATCCAAACTGCCCTCAGAGACACCCCTAAGCCGTGGCTAAGGCGTCAGGTTCCCACGGGGGTCCGGCCATTGAGGACCTTCTGAAAGCCACTCTGCTGGTTCCCTCGCAGACCCCCGCCCCTTCCCCATCACAGGGTCCTGCAAAGGCAGAGCTGGAAGTTGGCCTTGGAGACCTTCATCGCGTCTCACACACACAGACTCCCATTTTACAGAAAGGGCGTGCAGGCTTGTCCAAGGTCACAACGTGGGTCAGAGGTCGGGCAGGGACTGGACCCCAGGAAGACAGACCCCGCACTCTGGAGAGAAACTGGAGAAACCCTGGTCCCTGCACAGCACCCACACGGGCCTGTAAATCGGCAGGAACCAGGAGCGGAGAGCTGGGACCGACCCCAAGAAGGGGGAAGATAAGAACAGAGGTCAACAACGCACAGCAGCAGGGCAGTTGTGCGAGGGACAGCGTCCTGGACTGGAAGTCTCCTTTCCTGAGACCCTCCTGGCCACCTCGCTGGCTATCTGTACAGTAGGGAGGCCTGTCTGGAAGCTCTCCGAGGAGGGTCAGGGAGTCCAAGTTTCGGGTCACCCGGTTTTCCAGCCTGCGCTGGGGGAGTGGAACCCTCCCGGCTAGGACCTGAGGATATCAGAGTGGACTGTGGTACCTTACCTGGTCCCTGCTGCCTCTGGTTTCCCGGGAAGACTCATTCTAGAGGAGGGTGCTCAGGGACAGGCGGGTGCACTGGGTACTCCTTCCATTCAGTCCCCCCCCCCATCCCCCCAGGAGGCGCCTCTTACCTGGGAAGCGCTGCCATACGGGTGTCCAAAGTGCGGGAAGGCCATGGTGGCTGTCCTTGGCTCGCCTCCCTCTTCTTTAGCTTGTTCCCGCCTCAGCCCCCGCGGTCCTGCGCCTCCAGCCGGGCGCTGCCTCAGTTCCTTATGCGGCTGCGGGTGCCCAGCGTCGGGTCCTCCGCCCGCTCCTCGTTACCGGAGGCAGAGCCAAGGGCAGACCGGCCGCCAAGCCCTGAGCTCTAGAAGGCGCTCCACCGGCTGCCGAGGTCCGGATGACAGAAGGGCCCATGGATGAGCAGGGGAAGGGAGAGGATGCGAGTTCCCAAAGGCGCGCGGTGGCGAGGCAAGGGGAGGCGAGGCGCAGCGCGAGGCTGTGCGGCTCCGGAGGTGTCCAAGGTGGCCAGAGGCTCAACGTGACGTCACGGTAATCCTGGGCCGCCAGGCGGGCCCCCGGGCCCTGGGGCCCCGGGCCACCCAACGTGCCGAGCGCAGCCAGCCCGTGCGCGCGCGCGCACACACTCTCACCCACACTTATTCCTTATTCCGGGAGGTTTGTGCAGCTGGTGAGGAATGTCAAAGACCCTGACCCTCTCTGCTTGGCGCTGGATCCTACCCCTTTTCGCTTTACATTCACGCGCGCGCGCGCACATACAACCTCTCCAAATTACCCGGGAGAAGTAGGAGAAACGCCTCCCTCTGCGCCGCGCAGGCCCCAGGCGCAGCGCGCTCACCTCCTCCCTGCGGCCCGGAGGAGGAGAGAAGCAACCGAGGCGGCGAGGGAGGAGAGAGTACAAAAGAAGGCACGGGAGAAAAAAGCGGAGAAAAGTGGGGGAGAAATGCTAGAGGGAGAAGGCGGAGGGGAGAGGAGAGAGGAGTCCAAGGGAACAGAGGCGCGCTGGGGCGGGGAGGGAGCTGGGGCGGGAGCGGGCTGGGCGGCGGTTGCCCAGCGGCAGGTGGAGGAGAGCGGAGGCTCCGGGAGAAGTGTCTGGCCGGCTCCCCCGCCCTCCGCCGCAGCAAAGTTTGTTCGCGTCCCAAGCCCCCCCGAGATCCTTGGGGCAGCGCGGGGCGGCGTTGGTGAACCCCAGTGGCACGCCCGTCTTTGTCCTCGGGGATCGGGCTCTGCTCCCCAGTCTCCCCAAATCTAGCTGGATTCAGGCTCTCCAAGCCCTCCTGGCCTTTGCCAGGGCCTTGACCCCGGGCTTCTCTGCCCCTCTGGCCCTTGAATAGGCCAAAATAGCGACCCTGGAGGCCCAGGTTCAGGCGCCCTCAGAATCTACCTGGAAACGGGCCAGGTCTGACCCCTGGCATCTGCAGACCTCGAGCTAAGAGGCCTGGGTGACTCCTCGGAAGGGAGGCTCCGCCGCCTCCGGCGCACCACCTGCTGTGTCCAAGGGGAAGCGGGAGCCGCAGGAAGGCGCCGGGCCGGGCTGCAGCGGCTGCGCTCCGCTGAGGGTGGCGCTGGCGAGCCGCGGTGGAGCGGCCCCTTCTCCGCTTTCCGCCTGGACGCCCGGCTGGGCCGAGGGGTCTGACCAGCCCCCTTGATCCTAGAAGCCCTCCAGGGGGCACTGATGGGCGAAGGAGCTCTTTGGGGCCTGGGAAGGGGCTGTGTCCTCCATGCCCGCCCCGGGAAAGCGGCTCTGGTTGGCGAGCGGAGCGCGGTAGACTCCGCACCCCGGAATGCTCAACCCCTAGGCCCGGAGCAACCTCCCTCCAGGGCCTCCAACCCGCGAAAAGGGACGGCCCTTCTGGAGGGCGCCGGCGGCGGCTGCCCGAATGCCAGGCGAGCTCTGGCGTTGGAGTTGCAGGCCAGCGACCTCGGGAAGCCTGGCCTTCCACTCTCGGGGTCACCGCGCTTGACGGTTTACAAAACGCTCTTCCAGGCCCTCAGGGCCCCGCGCGGGAGGAATGGGGCGCGGGGAGGGGGGTGCGGGGAGGGGGCGGCCCAAGGGCTCAGTTTTATTTTCGAGCTGAAACGCAAGAACGTCTGGCCCCGAGGTTAGGGACAGCCCCGTCTCCTCTGCCCTGGGTCCTCGCGAGGCCAGGTGGGGGCACAGGGCCAGGGCCAGGGCCAGGTCTGGGCCCCGTTTGCCTCTGGCGCGGGCGGAAGGGACGGGTAGCCCCCCCCCCCCCAAGGCAGCCAACCCTTTAGAGCCACATCTCCGGCTCCCCTTTCTCTCTTCTCGGGTTCTGCAGAACGCGGGAGGCGCTTAAAGAAGCAGCACACCAAACCGCAGGCTCCCCCTGAGATAAACAGGACGAGCTCTTTTGTGAGCGGGAGCAAGCCCAGCGATGGCCCTGAGCCAGGAGAAGCCTCGCCTTCAACCCGGGAAGCTCCCCTCGTTAGAAAGAGAATGATGGTTATCGCCGGATTGATTTCGTGATAAAACTTCCCCATAATAGCTAGATCCCTTGATTTGTCCAAATGCACTTTGGAGCCATCCACACATTTGCAGCTTGGATACATCTAAGCTTTTTTTTTTTTTAAAGTGAGAATTGTAGAGAGAATTCATTAAATTAGTCCCTTGGGGAAGATTACGGCTAATTAATTAATTGCAAACATTTCCAGAGGGAAGGTATGTCAATTGTAACGTAATAAAATTAGGTAGTTGAAATCCTTACTCAGCAACTTAGATTGCCCATTCGTTCCCAAGCAGGTTTTTTTTTTTTTTTTTTACGACAGAAAAATGGGCATGGTGGTGGTGGAGAAAAAGCATTAGCTCTGTCCCCTGGCGATCTGGTTGCAAAGGAGAAGCTACCACAGAGCATGTATTGATTTTCAGCTGATTTATAAGACCTCTGCGGTATCAATGCGTGCAAAGGGCCTGCAGGCCTCGCTCTCGTCTCTGCTGGCTGGGATTAGAGGAAAGCAACATGATTTTTCAAAAGAGAAAGAGAGGAGGAGGAAGAACAGCGGGGAAGTGAATTGGGACGTAGGGCTGCGAAGATACCCCAGCTTATTTCCTTCTTACGCAGAAAAAAAACCACACACACACGAAAACAAAGAACTCCACGCAGAAGGGGCTTCATGTTCAGGAACCTTCCCTATTGTCCTCCTCGTTGCTTCGTGGTACCGGGATGTGAAAGCCGCCAGATTCCAGGCGTGGGAGACCGCGGTTGGATATTTCTTTCCCGGGGAGAGAGGTGGCACCCACAGCTAAGCCTACCCTGGGCTGCTGACATGGGGTGCCACCCCCTTGAACGCTTTGTGGGGTCCCCTACAATTGGTTCTTAGGGAGTATCCCCATTCTTCCCATCATGTTGGGATCCCATTTGGGACCCAGAACAGAACAGAGCCAGAAGTTAAACCGGTATCAACCTCTCTCTGGCAGAAAGCTCAGGGCAAAGGCAGACTGTTTCCTGGAAAGTCCGGATCAGGGCCACTGCAGTGGGATCTGCTCTCCGGACTGTCGACAGGCGCCCACTTTGGCTTGCTCGCGAGGCCTCTGAGCTTCTCCGCCATGCTGGCTTTTTATGGCTGTTCCGCCGTGATTCATTTCGTCTCGGGAAAAATGCCCGATGGTGTATGTGTACCCAGAGACTTTTATGGAAGCAAGTAAATAGACCTCTCCAGTATAGACCCTCCCAGCTGTAGTGAAGGGAGTCAATTAAGCTAATATGTTTCAAGCAATGATACAGAGTCTTTTATGGTATCCAGCAGCATGCCCTGGCATTTCCTCCAGCTGCTCATCAAAACAAATATGGAACAAAGTAAACACTCAAAGGCCCATTTGGAGCAGACAGTATTAATAGTCCACTTTGTTTGCTTCCACGTTGCTCTGCTTAAAGGCATTGAAGGTCCCAGCCAGCAGAGGAAAGGATGTGGCTTTGACAATAAACTTGAATGCAGTATCACACACACACACACACACACACACACACAGAGGAAAAGAAATTGTACTGTGTTAATTTTGGGTTAAATGTCCATATTTCCTTCTGATTCATAAAGATAACAGATTTTACCGGGAAAGGGGGCGGGGATAAGCCAGCAATGCCCCCAATCAACTTCAAATGCCTCATAGACGACATACGTGAGTGCAGGGGCACAATAACATAGATGAAAAATGTACTAGATTATATTGTTTACGTGCAGATGTGTTAGGGACTGTTAGGAACCGAGAAGAATGAAATTCCCCCAATCTCTGCATGGATGAGCAAGTCCATCTGGACAGACACATCTATAATTTATACTGACCACTCACCGCAGGTCTCCCCAAGTAAAGCCGGAATGAATGCTCATTGTTCTGACGGAAGTAGTGTGTGTGGCATCTGACAGTGAGAGAGGCAGGGGGCCCCGGCCTTGCCTGGCTACACATTGTCAACAGCAACTCTGGCATCAGGAGGGGAAAACGCAGAGGCAGGAATTCCCAGGTGAGGGTGTTGGTGTAGCTTGGTAGAAAGGTGGCAAATAGAAAGAATGAACTGAGAGAGAGAGAGAGAGAGAGAGAGAGAGAGAGAGAGAGAGAGAATATGCAGGGCTCCTGGTGTGTCAGCAAACCAAGTACTAACCTGGCACAGAGCTCACAAAGGAGAGCTTGTTAATCACCAAATTCCTTTGCATTCATAACATGGTTTGGAGCTTTCTGAAACACCTCTGCTTTTTTCTTTCCTTGTCTTTCCTTCTTACTGAAGGCTCATGATGAGGAAGTTGGAGGGGTGAGAAGCAAATCCAAGATCATGTAACGCAGTAGGTGACAGAGGAGGGACCGGAATCCCAACCATCTGACATTGGGTCTGCCCACAGGCCGTATTTCAAGCCCTGGAAACCAGGCACTGCCTGGAGATGCTGCTAACTCCAATCGGACCGCGGGAATTCACACGGGGAGAGAATCCACGTGAGAGCAGAACTTAGCAGAGACAATATCTAAATATCTTCAGGAATCAGTAGGAAATATGGACGTTTAACCCAAAGACAGGCCACTGGAAGCACCTACGTTCAAGGCCGCGGCCACACGTTTTTATATCAACCTGAATGGTGAAAGAGCCTATGTAATACTTGGGCAGTTTTAGAAATGTGGTGTGGATCATGAATTAAAATGGAAAACAGCGAGCAGACCCAGCTGTGGCTAAGTATATAACAAAACAAAACCAGCAACGAAACAGTAAATAAATAAAAACGATCTAGTCAAGGTTATGTCTCTACATGCACATTGGTTTAAAAAAAAATCAATTAATTGAATTTAGTGAGTGACTGTTTTCGGGAAGAGAAACGATTTTTAACCTTTGTGCTTGCCTGGTAGATGGGAGGGAGGGCAGGGGGGAGGGGGAGGGGGGAGGGGGGAATTTGGTGCTCGCTTTCAAAGTGGTTGTTGCGTATTGAAATTCTTGATTATTGTACTAGTATCCTGTGGCTGATCACATGTTGCTAACGATAAGCTCAAGGCATCTCAGGTATTTTCAGAGAGTTAAAACGGCAACTAAACAACAGAGGCAGGGATGTGAAAGGCCGGGAATCATTTTTGAAGCTAAAGCCTTTGGGAAAGAAACGCCTGGAAGAAATAAAGGCTCCGTGGATACAGTGCCATGGCCGTTCTCCCCTTTGTGACGGGGCCTGGGTGTGGTCTTGAGTGTGCAGTTAGGAGCAGGGTCACGGGCGGGACAGATGGGCAGGGAGCTGGGTGGTGCTGGCCCTGATGGCGGCTGGACACTGCACTTTCACACACAACGTGGCTAACAGTCTGTTCCCAGGGACCTATTTTGTCATTTTCCCCGCTAAAGGATTTCACTGTCATGGACTTTGAGGTTTTGATTAAAATATGAGCAGCTTCAAGCCATCTGCATTTCTGTCTTATTAGTGGCATTCTCTTTCACTGAGGTTTCTCTTGCTGGCTAACAGGCCCGGCCGGCCTGGCTCAGTGGTTGAGCATTGACCTATGAACCAGGAGGTCACGGTTTGATTCCCGGTCAGGGCACGTGCCCGGGTTTCGGGCTTGATCCCCAGTGTGGGGCGTGCAGGAGGCAGCTGACTAATGATTCTCTCTCATCATTGATGTTTCTATCTCTCTCTCCTTCTCCCTGCCTCTCTGAAATCAATAAAAATATATATTTAAAAAAGCAAAAAAAAACAAAACTGACTCCTAGGACCGACCAGCAACCTTCTTTCGGGTGCCACCGGGGCCCACTACTTTAGGGAGGCTGGGACCATTTCTGATGTCACACGCTGGCCGCAGTAATTCACGACAGATCTTCACGAATCGATAAAAACATGGGAAATATATCATTTTTAAAGGAAAAAAGAGAGAGAAACACACGAGACGTGCCCATTAAGGGCACAGCCACCCTGCTACCTGCCTGTCTGCCTGGGCCTGCAGTTAAAAACATTCTGATAATAAATCTCCTCGCAGCCCCGCGTAATGCTTTTAACTTTCCTGAAGGTTCAAATTGGTATCCCAAAAATGTGCCAGGTCTCTCACAAGGTATTTTATAGGCTCATAAATAAATACGGCAATTAATCTCCGCTGTATTTCTTTCGGATTTGATGACAATTTATTATGGCGTTCACCCGCTCGGTGCACGAAAACTCTAATGCACTTAAAATCGGATTTCAAACCAAACATTTTATGGGAAAATATAGTATTGATCATCCATTTAAAGGTAGCATGAAGATGATTCATAAGCTGCTATAAAAAAAGAGATCCCAGGAGGGTCTTACAAATGACTGGGGTGGTGAGATGGTCTATTCATAAAGCCCGGGCCTCTTGTTTTCTTAATTTATCTTCGACTTTTCCAGCACTGATGACTTTCGCATGTTGCTGCTTGAGAAGAAAAATCCCCCTCATGACATTTTTCAGAGTGACAGAGGCTTGTGGGATTGCACCGTATTTTTTTTTCTTCTTTTTTTCCTGTGGCAATTCTGTCTGCCGGAAGACTCTCAGGAGCCATGGCGATGTGTCTGTTACTTGGGAGTCAAAACAATTGCCTCCCGCCTCATAGGGATTTGCCCTCGCCCTGATGGTGGTGGGTTTAAGCCGTCGTGGGCCCCGGATGGTCTCGGTCCTAGGGTACCACACATGCTTGAATGGCCTTGGGGCACACACAGGACCAGGTGCGTGTGGGGCTCTCCGAGAATCTGAGGGTGTTGGCCTTTCTTGCCAAGTACCATACAGCCTGCGTGGGAAGGAGAGCACGTATCATTATTCACGCAACAGGCATGGATTGAGTGCCTGCTACACGCTGGCCTAGGAGGGGAGGGTTCATCCCTGCACCAGACAGGTGTCTGCCCGCATGCAGGCCCCATTCTAAGGAGCTACCTGTTTTCACATCCTCCTCGGCTGGTTCATCCAGCACCAGAGAAAGTGGCCTAATGTTTCTGGGGTGATCACAAGACTCCAGGCCTGAGGTTGAGCACTTTGTATGTTACCCTTCCTCCCTCCCTCCCTCCCTCCCAGAAGCATTTATTGAGTGCTTATTATTAAAGAGCACTGAGTTAGGAGCTGGGGGTTTGGTAGCCAGCAAGACAATTAAAATCCCCGCTCCCACGGCATTTACAGGGGTAACTGTAATATCTACCTGAAATTGGACGGCGTTCGTTCTGTTTTATAGACGCTGGAGCCTAAGAGAGCGTACCTTGCCCGGTGTAATAGAACTAGCATGGAAATTCTGGGGTTTGATCTCAGGCTGCTGGCTTCAAAGTCCCGGAAAAAGCACGTATTTCAGATGGAATGCTTGACTGCCAAGACGATGCCATTTTCAAGAAATAACCGCCCCCCTCGAGGGGCCGGGATCCGGGCTGCTCTGTGGCTGTTCTGGCCTGTGCTTGGCTTCCCAACGCGATGTGAATAGCTGCAGAGAAACGGAAACGCCGGGGCGGCCAAATAGGCGTTTTGTCTCTTTGACACGGATGCTCAGCTGATGTTTTTCCCATTTGCCTTCGACCGATGGCCAGTGCCGTATGTAAAGTCCGCATGATGAGGAAAAACACGGCTCGCTCTCGTGAATCTTGGTTGATGGCGGGGGGGGGGGGGGGGAGGGGGGGGCAAGGAAGCACGGCGGGTGGAACTTTAGGGCTTCGGGGCCTCGCTTTCTCCAGACCTACCCACGCGACCTGCTCCCTGTGTGACGTGCTCACCACGTGCTCTCGTGTCTCCTCCCTGTCTCTCTGGGGCAGTAAAATAGGGAGGGTTTCTTGCTCTCCTTTCACTGATGAGCAACGGAGGGTCAGAGGGCGGAGGCGGCTGGGCAGGCCACATAGCCGATGGGCGTTTGAGACAACCTGGGAGCCACGGAGTCTTTGAGGGTCATGGTCCCCTTACGGGCTCCGGCACTTCCTGCGAGGAAGCACCGTCTGACCTTGGAGCTCCGTGAGGGCGGGCGGGCGGGGGGAGGCAGCCGGGCAGCTCTTGCCATCTCTGCGGAGGCGACCCTTCCCGCTTTCCCTGTGGTTCTGCCACTGCCTTTCCCCCGGGGAGCCTTACAGTCACCCGCGCCTCTGCGTCCTGGCTGGTCAGGTTTGCTCCAACCTCGCGCTCTGAGACAAAGAGAGCCTACAACGTTCACTCCCGGCGATCGGCCGGCACGATGTCGAGGATGAGGCGTTTATTTTATTTTTAAAATGTTTTATTGATCTTTTACAGAGGGGAAGGGAGAGGGATAGAGCGTCAGAAACATCGATGAGAGAGAAACATCCATCGGCTGCCTCCTGCACACCCCCCACTGGGGATGTGGCCGCAACCAAGGTACATGCCCTTGACCGGAATCGAACCTGGGACCTTTCAGTCCGCAGGCTGATGCTCTATCCACTGAGCCAAACCGGTTAGGGCTGAGGATGAGGCATTTAACCGACAGGGATCAATCCCCCAGCATGACCTCGCCGTGGTCCTCCTGGCCTGCTTTCCTCCTCTGCCCCGAAGCGGGCATCTGTCAGCGGCGGCGCCTCCGATGGCTCCGGGACCACGCGGCTCTGAGTCCGCGGAGATGGAGGCACCGGGCTCGGCGTCGATCTCGCGGCTGGAAGGAAAGGAACTGGACAGAGACAGCACGAAATACACGAGGGGGATTAGACTGTCAGGGCAGGACAGGGGGCATAAACCATTTCCTGTCGCTCTCCAGCTCGGGGGCAGGGGCAGAGCAGAGGGGAAGCCTGCAACTCCAATTATAAAATATAAATTCATCCGCACGTACAGGGGCCAGCCGCGAGCAGATATTAATCGCTAACATTCCCTTTCCGTGATCAGCACCACAGGGACCTGGAAAAGCAGGGTGGGGATTAAGGGCATCTTTCTGCCTGGGGGCTAATTTATGACTCGAGATTATGCAGTGAGCGGAGAAAGGGAAAATGGGCATTTTGGGGTTTCTCTGCAAAAGTTAAACGCAGGGAACTGGCCGCACACGCTTGAGGCTGAAGAAGAAGACAGCCAAGAGCTGCAGGGAGCAGAACCGCGAGTGGTTGGGAGGCTTTGGAGAGAAGCTTCTGGAAGCCCCGGCTTCCGCGTCTTCCAAATGGACAGCATGAGGTCGATGGCTGACAGGGCACCCGAGCTCCCCTCTTCGTGGGAGTCGGGTCACAGCCCCTTCTCTGGGGCTCTGCGCTCTTCTCCTCCCTGTGAGCGTGGGCCCTGGAAAGTTCTTTCTAGCGTGGATGGTGCATGGAAACCTGGGGAGCACTGTTAAGACGCACCCATGCTCAGCCTCGCCCTCTGACATGGCGAGCAAGCCTGTGTGGGGCCTGGATATCTGTATTCATGCAAAATGGAAAGTCCAAGCAGGACATGCCCCTGGTAAAAGGCCTCGCCACCTGTGGGGGGGCATCATGGATCATGTAATGACACCCACTCCCTGCGTCTTCCTGGCGAAGCATCCTGAGGTTGTCTCTGGTGCCACGCGCGGTCGTGGCCCCTGGCTCCTGGCTTTCTGGCATCTTTGGCTGCAGGGCACGAGGAGCATGCCATGTGAACCAACTTCAGCCAAGAAGACTTAGCGGAAACCAGCAGGGAGGGTTCTGGAAAAGTATTTGTTTTCATGGTCAAAGAGGCCCTAGCTGGTTTGGCTCAGTGGATAGAGTGTCGGCTGGTAGACTGAAGGGTCCTAGGTTTGATTCTGGTCAAGGGCATGTGCCTGGGTTATGGGCTCGATCCCCAGTGTGAGGTGTGCAGGAGGCAGCCCACCCATGATTCTCTCTCACCATTGATGTTTCTCTCTCTCCCTCTCCTTCTCCCTTCCTCTCTGAAATCAATAAAAATCTATGAAGGAAGGAAGGAAGGAAGGGAGGAAGGAAGGAAGGAAGGGAGAAAGAGAGAAAGAGAGAAAGAAAGAAAGAAAGGAAGAAAGAAAGAAAGAAAGAAAGAAAGAAAGAAAGAAAGAAAGAAAGAGGCAGGGATGGCACCTCCCCTCTCTCCTTGAGTCTTGAACTTGGGCATGATGACTGAAGCGGAAGCATCCATTTAGCCATTCACTCAGCAAATGTTTATTGAGCTCGTGCTCTGTACGAGGTCAACTTGCAAAGCGCTGGGAGGCCGCGGTGAGCGAAACCAAGTGCCTGCCCTCACGAGTGGGCCTGCTGGAGCAGAAAACGGACGTGGCATTCAGGCAACATGTAGAGATGTCGACCAAGACCCACGCCGTGGAGGGAAAACCAAATCGGGGGGCGGGGTGACTGGGAAGATCATTGCACAAGAAGCAGCCTGTTGTCAGGAAGCCTATAAACCACCACTCCCGGGCTTTTCGTTAAGTCAGACAAATAAACTGGTTTTGTTTCCGTCTCTGTTAATTGGGTTTCCTATTACTCGCAGATGAATACGTTCCGGAGACAGTGCGGTGGGGGTGCAAAGAGACGAAGAAGCCATCTGATTATTTCAGCCCCACTCTCCCTCTCCGGGGCCATGGGCTCCTAACAGTGTCTTGGCTGCCTTCCAGAAATTTTCTATGTTAATACAAGCTATAAAAGTATAAGCTATATGTACAAGCGCTCTCTCTTTTCACACACACACACACACACACACACACAATTAAGACAGTATAGCTTGGTGGCTGGGAGTCTGAAGGGAGACAGCCTATATAGCATGGTCTACACCGAGTGGCCAGATGATGATGATCTCTGAACGCATAATAATTTGGCCATTCAGTGTATATCCTATATAAGAAAAGGCTAATATGCAAATTGTCCCCTCGACCAGGGGTTCGACCAGCAGGCAGGCTGGCCAATTGCCCATGTCCCCTCCCCCCGGCCAGGCTGGCCGGACCCCGCCCATGCACGCATTCATGCACCGGGCCTCTAACCCTACATAATAAAGAGCTAATGTGCTAATTAGACTGAACAACAGAACGACCTTCCGGATGAAGCTGGCGCTATGAGGGCCAAGGCAGCAGCCGGAGTGGCTGCGAGGGCCTATCCTTGCACGAATTTTGTGCATCGGGCCTCTAACATATACCTGTCTATACTGAGTGGCCAGATTATTATGCGTTCAGAGATCATCATCATCTGGCCACTCAGTGTATAAGTTACCTGCAGAATGGCTCCACCACTTACTGGCCATGTTATCTTGAACGAGTTTCTTAGTCCCTGTGTTTCCATCGGTAAAAGGGGGATACTAAGCCTTCCGGGCAGGTCTCGTCTGAGGTACATTACTCGATAAAGCACACGGAACTGCCCCTGGCCCGCTGTACCAATGTTTGCTGGTTCAGATACAGTGAGTGTCGCTCTGTTCACTTCACAATGGACTTGTACATCTTTCCAACAGGCCCATAGACGTCCCTCCTTTTTGACGCCTGTGTAATATTCCTCAGCATGGAGGTCGCCAGTGTTTTTTTTTTTTTTTTTTTTTCTCTTATTAATGTCCACGGGGCATTTGGACGAGCCCTCTTGATAGAGGACTGTGCTCTAAGACAGCAGTCGCCAACGGGTGGTCTGCGGACCCCTGGTGGCCCGTGAGGTCCGAAAGGTTGGCGACCGCTGCTCTAAGAGGGGTGCCCACACCGAAGCTGGCCAATGGCAAACAGAAGGATCTCTTCTTCTCTGTCAGACCTCTCTTCACACACCTCCCAGCTCGCTCTCTAACCCCCAAGGCTGCGCACCTTCCCCGTTAGTCACGTGCAGGGCCAGGCACACCCACGGTGGGAGCACATTTCACTTCCACACCTAAGAACTGGCTCTCTGCGGACTTTTCTCCCAGGCGGCTGCATCTCTCGTTTTTGAATGGACTAAACAATAAATAAATAAAATGGGCACAAACCCAGAAGTCCTCTCGGTCTAGGGGGACACGGTAGCTGATCTGGTAGCATCAAGCCTAGGAAGAAAGGGCTGTTTAGCCAACAGCTAGCCCAGTGGAGAGTACCGACAAGAAATAAATCAGATAAACATGATGCAACACATGAAGCACAGCGAGGGAAAAGGAGCACAGAGGGCAGGGGGAGGCATTGATGGCAACTAATCGTCACTCATTCAGCAAATGTTTATAGCCGTGTGCAGAAGACGGAGACACAGCCTGCTTGTGAGAGACACGTTGGGTTTTTAATCAGAGAAAGAGGCAAGGCATTCCAGGTGAGGGAGAAGTAGCATAGGCAAAGAAAGTCATGGGGGGGGGGGGTGAGAAAGATTTGGGGGTCACAATATGAGGATAGATGGGAAGTAATGGACGGATAGGACCAGAGAAGGTGATCGGGGCAGACCGAGAAGGGTGTCGAGTCCCACTGAGTCTCTGATGAGCAGCCCTGGGTTCTAGCAAGGTCATGCATAACCATCCTGATGAGGTACAACATCTTCTAGAATGCTAACCCTTGCGCACACACTCAGCTTCTTCCCTGCCCCACCCACCCGGGGGCGCCATTCTGTGGGGGTTCCAGAAGAAACTAGGCGAAGTTGCTGAGTTTGGGGGAGAAATACAGAAAAGTAGGTCACGGGCGATGGAAAGGCTGAAGACGATGTGTCTCTGTCTGGATAGGAGTGAAGATTTTGCTGGTTGCTGTCTCAGTCAAGTGGAACAAAAAGGCAGGTTAGACAGCCCACCTAGTGGAGTCACGCTCAGAGATATCAGCAAGAGGCATAGAGACTTTCTCTCCAGGAGGCTACTGACCATCAAGGAATCCTGGCTTCCAGTAGCTATGTCCCTTTTGATAAGTATCATATTCCTGAGAGAGAGTATCTGATTGGTCCATTTTGGGCCCAGTATCTCTGTGGTTGGACCAATCAGCTATGGCGACAGAAAGGTGGGAGTGATGGCCTAAACTTGGGCATTGAGGGTGAGAGTAACTGTTGTGAGACAAGTAACACCCCCTCCATCCAAAATGGGGGTGTGTGTGTCAAAGAATAAATCAGGGCAATCCCCAGGAATGAAGTAAAGCCGTCCTCATTCAGCGCCCAGAGTGGGGGGGGGGGGGGTGGGGGGCAGTTAGAGCTACCCCGGCTGGACCCGGGCCCTAAGAAATTTGGACTTCTTAATTTACGAAGGCAACAGGAGCCAACAAATCCATTCAGCACACGTGAAATATTTCAAGCGAGACACCAGGGACCTGGGGCAGGTCTTGGGGGAAGATGGATTTACATCTGGCAATAAAATCCCAACTCCAGTCACCTTTGCACTGAGGTCTGGATTTTGTCTGGATCTTAAAGCTTTTATAAGTGTTTAAGAGCATGAACTCTGTAAGGGTTGAAATTTCTCTTGCCTTCTCTCCCCCAGGGATTAGGCTGCCAGAACGAATTTGGGGCAGGGTGGGGGGAGGTGGGGGCTCTACCTTTTATTCTCCCAGAACTCTTTGCCTGGAAGGTGTTTTATCTCTGCCGTATCAGTGGACTTGGCCCCCTGACTTCTTAGGTGATGTACCTAACCTTGCTGAGCCCCAGCGTCCTCACCTGTGAAACTGGGGTGTCCTGCAAACCTGCTAGGACTGTCACGAATGCCAACTCCAGAACGTATTTCAAAGCATTTGGTAAAGTAACAAATGAGCAAATGCAATTATTTTGTGATCTTGTTGTAGCTTAGTTTTGGAGGCAGTAAACCGTTGCTTTGGGTTTCTCTGCTCTTGCCTCTCTGAGCCTCCGTTTCCTCACCTGTAGAACGGGGACAATATCGCCTCGCTCATGATGTTATCGCAAGGGTTAAATGCTAATGCATGCAAGTGGTCTTGTAAGGGTCTGAGCACCAGGCCAAGGCATAACATGTGATAACTCTCTCCTCCTCCCATGGACGTGTTCCAGGAGTCACATCTAACATTCAGGGTGGGTGCAGGTCTATATACATTTCTCCTTTCCTTCCTGGGCACGCTGGATACAACACATTCAAGCCTCCTTGTAGTTAGGGCCGTGTTATCAGTTGGGCCACAGAAATACGAGTCATGTGAGTCACTTCCAAGCTGAGCTGCCCATCTTTGTCTCTCCTTGTGTCTGCAAGATGGAGCCACTGGATCCCTGAGAACAGGTGACCTTAAAGATTCTCAGATTTGTAGCAAACTTGGTACACATTGAGCCATTGAGATCTGAGAAATGTTTGTTCCTGCAGCATTTCTAACCTGTCCTGACTAACGTACTGTACTCCGTTGCTTACTACCTATGTATCTTAGGCAAGCGGCTAAACTCCCCTGAGTCTTACTTGGTTTACTGGCAAGCTAGGACTAAAACAGCATGAACTCATGAAGCTGTCCAGTGAAATGGGGCGTGGGACGTGCTCAGCACAGAGCTCTGCACACGGGCTCTGCTTGATAAGTGACGGCAGTCGTGATGGTACCGGTGGTGTGGCGTGATGGCCAAGTGAAGTGAGGAGGAGGATGCTGGTGACTCACAAGCTGGCTGCAGGAACTGTTCAAACCCTTCTACTTCAGTAGAAGAACGCAGGTAGTCTCCAACTCTGGACAGTGTTGGAGGGACCCATCTCTGGCACATGTTGGTTGGTACATGGTTTATTGTGTCATGTGATACCAATTAAGTGCCAACATCTGTGGTTGTCTGTGCAACTTCCTAGGGTGTGTGTGTGTATATATATCTCAGAGACTTCTGATTGCCTCAACCTGGAAGTGACTCACACGACTCGTAT
This sequence comes from Corynorhinus townsendii, assembly GCA_026230045.1. Taxonomy (NCBI): domain Eukaryota; kingdom Metazoa; phylum Chordata; class Mammalia; order Chiroptera; family Vespertilionidae; genus Corynorhinus; species Corynorhinus townsendii. The sequence continues at coordinate 6,094,500 of JAPDVU010000011.1, read as the reverse complement.
TTCTGTGGCCCAACTGATAACACGGCCCTAACTACAAGGAGGCTTGAATGTGTTGTATCCAGCGTGCCCAGGAAGGAAAGGAGGAATGTATAGAGACCTGCACCCACCCTGAATGTTAGATGTGACTTCTGGAACACGTCCATGGGAGGAGGAGAGAGTTATCACATGTTATGCCTTAACCTGGTGCTCAGACCCTTACAAAACCACATATTATATATATACACTAGAGGCCCAATGCACAGAGATTCGTGCAAGAATAGACCTTCCAGCCCTAACCAGTTTAGCTCAGTGGATAGAGCGTTGGCCTGCAGACTGAAGGGTCCCAGGTTCTATTCTGGTCAAGGGCATGTACCTTGGTTGTGGGCACATCCCCAGTGGGGGGTGTGCAGGAGGCAGCTGATAGATGTTTCTCTCTCATCGATGTTTCTAACTCTCTATCCCTCTCCCTTCCTCTCTGTAAAAAACCAATAAAATATATTAACAAAAAAAAGAAAAAAAAAAGAATAGGCCTTCCTTCCCCTGGTTACCGGCACCGCCTTCGCTCCAGCCTTGAGCGGCCTTTCTGCCTTGCGCCTTGTCGTGTCAATTTGCATATTCCCTCCTTATTGGCTGTGGGCACCTCCATCTTTGTCATGGAGTTATGGTCAATTTGCATAGTCTGTCTTTATTAGATAGGATATATAATAAAATTCGCCTTAACTAGAAAGTTCTGCTGGCACACGCCCTTCTGTTCTTCACGTCCATCATTAATTTTTTTTTGTTTAATAAGACTGTGAAGTCAGACTTTGGCCAAGCACTGTCAGGGTGGGGATAGAAGAGAACTGTGCCCTCCGGAGCTCAAAGTGGTGTTCGTAGTCATTACACCGAGAGACCGTAAGGCAGGCGTACGTGTGTGACATCGGTACCTTCCCTGTGCCCCGATGCCAGGTTGCACACAGTGTGAGTGCATGGAAACAACCTGGCCTTGTGCGCCCCACGGGATGTGAGTCTGCGTTCTAGCTCTGCTGGCTTCTAGTTTTGTTTTGGGGTACAACTCCTGATCTCCATTAGCCTTAGGTTCTTTATCTTTAAAAGGGGATAACGATTGCTGCCAGATTATGAGAGTTAATTACGACCCACGTAGCCGTCCTGGGGCCGAGCTTAGCGTTTCATAGATGCTCGGTAAATATTGGCAGTTCCTAAAGTCCTTAAGAGTCTACGTTATTCTGTCCTCCCAACACTTGGCCCACAGAACGTGCTTCGTCTGGGTGGGTGGAGTTTCAGGCAGAAAAGAGGATTTTCCACAATACAGCATGTTTGATGGTTTTGAGGTATTTGTACATTTTTTTTTAAATCCATCGTTTTGTTTCACAGAAACGTTCATTCACGTCAATTTATTTTTAGTTAATTAATTTTCAACGTCTGTCATAGAATTATGTGGCTCAGATTTTTCGATTTTTAGCCAGTTATTATTATTGGAGTGAGGTCTCTTCTTAACAACTTTATTCCCTCCTGTTTTTATGATCCCCATGCCCGCTCCCCTCCCATGATAAATATGAAACATGGAATTTGGTTTTGTGTATTTTGTGGTTTTGTGTCATTTATGTACTGAAAATTCACTCTGTCTTGCTTTTCTCATGAAGCATCCTGGTTTTTGTGACCTGCCCACTTTACTCGTGTATATCGAGGTCGCTGTTCCTCACTACTGCATAATATTCTACGTAGTCACTTTTTTAAACAAAATAATTTATTGATTTTTTTATAGAGAGGAAGGGAGAGGTCTAGAGAGTTAGAAACATCAATGAGAGAGAAACATCAATCAGCTGCCTCCTGCACACCTCCTACTGGGGATGTGCCTGCAACCAAGGTACATGCCTTTGACCGGAATCGAACCTGGGACCTTTCAGTCCACAGGCCGACGCTCTATCCACTGAGCCAAACCGGTTAGGGCTGTAGTCACTTTTTATTAACCAGAAAATTGAATATAGCAGAACACCTATATTCCCCAGCCAAGACCACTCTGTAGAAATATTGTCTTCATTTGCTACTGAGTCAATCAACCATCACATTATGACCTCATGTTGCTGTTACAGCAATATCGGCGGCCCATGCCCACTTGACCACACTGAGAATTAGGTCGGGAACTGTGGTGGGAAAGAGCTGAAAGCAAGCTCTTTGATTTCATGCCTCTCTGTTATATGCATGTCTGCACACATATGCTTCTGGCTAGATGGCGCTTCCCTGTGTTTTAAGTAAATATTCCATAATTTACATAATTGAAGTGAATTTTCACGGTGCCTGGAAATGTAAACTCGGGGCTGTGATGTCAATGAAGACAATTTGTACCCCACAGGAAAAGCAGCCTTGGGTTTCGAGGCGGGCGATCTAGATTCACGTGGGGCTTCTGAGCCTCTTGTTAGCCGCGTGGTTTCAGCCGCGCCATCGACCTCCTTCTATGAAGGGGGGACTCACCAAGGCAGGGCTGCCGGGGAGCAGATGGGGTAACACTTAGACAGGCCAGAGACCTGCAGCGCCGAATCCTCGTTTTTGTGCTGTTCACAACGGAAGGGAATTGGCAAACCTGCGAGGGCCTGCTCCGATGGCGCGCCTTCCCAGGCTGTGCCCGTGAAAGACGCCGCTGATGGAGCTGCCCAGCCTCGCATGGCTGTTCAACTCAGCATGCCTCCTGGCCAGAGCTGGCACACACCTCATGTGGCATGTTTGCCATTCCTGAGTTAGGCACCGGGCGGGGCCCACTGGGGAAGAGCAGAGGTGCGCGTGCCCCCGGGTTGGCCTGCAGAAAGTCTGAAGTCACGCAGGACAGACAGACACAATGAAGGCCAACACAAGACCAAGTCTCGTCTCGGGAGAAACCCTCACAGCTCTGTGGCCACACGGAGGGTGGGAAACGAACTCTGCCGGGGGTCAGCACCGGAAGTGTATTTCAGCCGAGATGTCAAGGTCGAGAAGACTCGGGAGGCAGGCGCAGGTGCAGGGAAGAGCATCCCCGGAAGGAGGGAGGGAGCAATCGAGTTTCAGATGTGCAACGCGCACAGTGTGTGCGAAAGTCGCCCCGTCTGGCTTAAATCCAGGATAAACAAGATGCACCGGACGTTATGGCAAGAAGTTTACAGAGTATTTTCTTCGGCTGCTGTTACTACTGTGAGGGCCATTAGTGATTCCAACGACCAGGCACACGTTTAGCAACTGCTAGAATGACGTGCTTACATGATACGTGCATGGACCACGGAAGTGACCGGCTCTGGCCTACCTTCTTGTTCTGTCTCCTTCCTCCCCGCTACTCCCTCCATGACTTCGCTGACAAATGGAATGAGCTGAGCAGCTCCTAACTCCCACATCGTCACGGTGTCCAGCAAGCGAACGGTCCTTTCGTTAAAGGGACTTACTCTCTTACGTGTGCAGTTTAGTGCATTTATTTCTTGACCTTTTTCAGGGGAAACCCCTGTATGTCCCCCAGTGACTTAACAAGAGTTCTTCCCAAATAACACTGGGCTTTCTACAAGAAGGTTCTGCTTTAAAAAGAAAATCGCTGGATCTCGTAGCATGTGATTATTACATTTATGATATTACATTGCAACAGGCACTTCCCATGAAAATGGCCTGGCATATAGTAGGCGCTTAAAAAAAAAACCTGAGTGAATGAATGAAGAGTCCTACGTTTAGCATCTATTTTATCTTCTCCCTTGGGACCTAGTGGTCCAATTTCACCCTTGTTCTCTCTCAGAGCTGCTAGAGGGCAGGTACTGATGGTCAACACCGTGTCTGGCACACAGTAGGAGTGCAGAAAACCTTTATCACGATGAGGCAGAGCACCAGGGTCCCTGGAACTCATGTCCTCTCTCTCAGCCTGTGAGTGAATTCAAGAAACTGCCGGGCCGAAACCAGTTTGGCTCAGTGGATAGAGCGTCGGCCTGCGGACTGAAAGGTCCCGGGTTCGATTCCGGTCGGGGGCATGTACCTGGGTTGCAGGCACATCCCCGGTGGGGGGCGTGCAGGAGGCAGCTGATCGATGTTTCTCTCTCATCGATGTTTCTAGCTCTCTATCTCTCTCCTTTCCACGGCGGCAAGGCTGGTCGGGCGCTGGCTGAGAGGGGCCAGCGGCGTGGGGAAGCTCTGGGTGCTGCCGCCGGAAGGCAAGCCACGGCTGCCAGGGCCTGAGGTCCAGTCTCGGGAGGGAGGGTTGGAGCAGAGGCCTGGCACTCAATTTAACATCAGCTTTGCTCCCGGTGGCGGCTTCTCTGGGAGAGCACCTCGCTGTGAAGGAGGCCAGGGAGTCAGACCCGTGCAGCAGCCCAAATCTGTTTCTTATGAAAATGCTCTGTGCTCCGGGGTAGCGGGGAGCTAAGCTGATCTGCCTCTGTGAGAGTGTTCGCCTAGAGCACGCTGTCAGAGACTTTGTCTCCTTTAAAATAAAACTAAGAGCTGGGCTTTCCCCCTCGGTCTCTGCTCCTGCCCTACATTGCCCACGACAGAAGCCGGCCAGGAGCAGGGACCACGTGCCCTCCTGGGAAGAGCCCCCATGGACCCCGATGCGGTCTTTCTGATGCGGCGACCCCAGCAGGGGGTGGGCAGAGCCAGAGGAAGGCAACCGCTTTGATCTGGAACAGTGGTGGTTGGAGAGGCGGCGTTACCCACCAGGACGGAGCTAATGCTGCAGGGTGACAGCCTGCTACGAGAGCTCCCCATCCTTCGCAGCGGCGCCCCTCACGGGTGAGAGATTGTATCCAGATCATCAATTTAGAAAGAAAAGAGTGCCTATCATGGCATCGTTATGCACCCCGTGAATCAGCTCTCCCGTCTGTCCTTCCCACGGTGTGCAAGCCCATTGCTATGGGGAAGATAAGATACAGACATTTGCTTACCTCTTGGTGTTTCAGGATTTTAAAACGAAGAAGGAGTCCCCCCCCCCACCCCCACCCCAACACACACACTAAAAACCCACCCGGACAGCAAGTCCTTCAAACTGATTGCCCTTTACGGGCCCTGTTCACAGTCCTGTGTTTCTCTAACACACGGCGCCGGTGTCCGGGGCAGGCTCCAGCCGTAACTACGGCCTCCCTAAGTGCTGCGACCTGTGTGATTTTTCTCCCGCCAACTCAGGGCCTCGGACACGATGCTCCCCTTGCAAACAGCACCCTGTGGGTGAGATCCGTCCTCCTAATTCAAGACCGACCCAGGAGGCCCGTCGTGTTTAAGTCTGCCTGAACGCGGGGACTCAGAGAGCAGCCAGCGACTTCGTTTCCTGCCTGGATCCGCAGACCCGAAACCCTGCGCTTCTCCGTGTCAGTCAATCTCTCTCTCTCTCTCTCTCTCTCTCTCTCTCTCTCTCTCTCTCTCTCTCTCTCGGCCGGCGCTCTCCTCGGGGACATCATTGGGAAAAAGCCGAAGGCACGGGATTATGGGTTCTTACGTGTCTTATTTTTAGGCGTCGGCAGCAAAGTATAGCAAAGGCACATTTATGTGCAGAGCTATCAATAAAACATAACGGAGAGCTGCTACATCAGTCATCATAAAAAAAACCAACAAACCCTACCTGGTCCTCGCTCACGCACGCGCTCTCTCTCTTTTAATATTACAAAGCAACTTTTAAAGTAGTTGCCTTCGGTGGGAGGATGGTCTCTTAAGACAACACAGACTTAAATATCTCGGAGGCACCTCAAGGCCTTGGTGTGGGCTTGGGGGTGTCAAGGGAGACCACACTAAAATCTAATAAAGGCTTTAAGCTCCATGCCTTCAAGTAGCGCCACGGGTCTTTACAGTCAGCTGTCCATCCCGAGGCATCCGCTATCAGCACAACGGGAGGTAGTTTGTCAGCACTTGTTAGTAAGTCAAATGAATAGATGGTTTCGCCCGGGCCTCTAACAGCTCTATCTCAATCTCAGGGACACCGAGGAATGACACATGAAACCATTAGTCAAGAGGGAAACGCACCCTCGTCTTACCGCCGCGATGCTGGGTTTCCGGAAGGGAACATCAACCGTCAGGCAGGAAGGAAGACGGCCCGGCCAACGTGGCTTGGTGGTTGGACATTGTCCTGTGAACCAGGAGGTCCTGGTTCCATTCCCGGTCAGGGCACATGCCCGGGTTGCGGGCTCGATCCCCAGTAGGGGGCGTGCAGAAGGCAGCTGCTCAATGATTCTCTCATCATTGATGTTTCTACCTGTCTCTCCCTCTCTTCCTCTCTGAAATAATTTTTTAAAAAAGGAAGGAAGACGCCCCCGTGAGGCAGCCACGGGCCGGGACCCGCCCCAGAGAAAGTTCTTTCCTTCTGATGGTTTCACACTCAGAGGGAGCGCTTTCCTGGGTAGGGGGGCAGCAGAGCCATCTGGTATCCCCAGAAGGCAGCACGCAGAGGGGTGTCTGGATATGGTTTCTTTTTTGGTGCCTACATCATTTGCAAGAGGCCCAAGGACCAGAAAACACAGGCAATTAACTCCCCGGGGCCGCGAGGATGTGAGGGCTCGAAGGCCTCCCAGATAAGTTGACGGAGTGGTTTTCATTTTCCTTTTAGGCTCAGAACGCTTTCTTCCCTCAAAATATTACCCAGCATCTGATTATACAAGAGATAAAAGCAGAGCGCTCTGGTGAAGGTGGGGGTGGGGGGCTCAGGATCCCACCCACGGAGCCCCCGCCCCGCCTCCTCCACCAGCTCCTGTGGAGCGCCTACGGGCCCAGCAGAGCCTAATTTTAAAACCACCGCTTATTAGCTTCCCTTCGCCCCATAATCGTGGAGGAAGCAGCCAAGACCCAGAGAGGGCAAGCGACTTCCCCGAAGCCACACAGCTTCCAAAGGGCAGAAAGGAAGCAGCATCTCTGTAAATGTCTGAGTCCCTTTGGTTGGACAAAATCGCAACGTTCTCCGAGTCTGAGAGCATCTGTCCCGTCAATAACATCCCCCTCCCGCTGTGACAGCCACTCTGTTCTTACGTTCTCTCCTGACATTCTGCCGACTCGTTTGAGTTGGGGTTTTCGCCCTTGCATCCCAGGGAGCCGGACACGTTCAGATCTAGGCCCCCAGAGATTGAGTTCCCTCCTGGTGCCTTCTGTCTTTTATGAAAAGGCCACAATTGAGTTGCACTACAGGCCGAGTATAATACAGCGTCTCAGACCTTCTCTAAAGCGCCTCTGGGAGCATAAGAGGCAAATGACGATGCCGTGTGGCCACCGCTCCAAAAGGGAGGGGCGAGAAAGACCACACAGGGTGGTTGTGTCCAGCTCTGGGGTTAGAGAAGGCGCTTGGCTCTGGGTCTTGAGGGGAAGGGGGCCCTCCGTGACGAGGCACCGGGGGGAGGCCGGTCACGGTGTGTGGGGGGACAGCCACGCGTCCTTGGGGGGCACATTTCACGTGAAACCTCAGAGCGCAGCCTGGGGTCTGGCAGTTGCTAAGTGATAGTTATAATGGACGGCGTTGTGGGAATACATCCTATGTGCCAGACTTCTTTTGTGTATTTTGTGTGCTTCACAGCTATTTCCCCCAACACCCCCCGCCACACACACACACACACACACACACGGGATGCTCCCAACACTCTCTGGATAGAGCCTGAATGATTCCCATTTCACCTAAGAGTTGACACGTGTGAGCCGTGTGGCGGGATTCGGACTCCTCCCAGGACACGTGCCCATGCCTCCATGACCCCAGGGGCACAGTGCCAGGCCTCGGGAAGACATGGAGCTCACCGTCCAGTGTGTGTGGGTAGGAATCCGGACTCAGTCCTTTCTCCCGTCGCCGTTTTGATGAATACCAGTTGGACGTAGTGGAAGCCTCCCTTGTCTGGGGTTGCGTGGCATTTTGAGTTTGTGTGAGGGCTTTTGTGGTCGTGTCGCCAGCCTGCCTTGTCCCGCCCTCCCCACTTTCCCAGCAGCTCCTGATTTCTGTGACTCGGGTCCCGGGCCCAAGGTGGAATGCAGGGGAGCCCGGGCTAAGGTGATCAACGCGTTCCATCTCCTGGTTCAGGCGTGGGCGCGCGGCCTCCGCTGGCCTGACTGTATTTGTGTTCAGGAATGCGGAGACAGAGATGCTCTTTCTTCCGGGGCACGGACAAAGAGACAGGAAGTCCTCCCAGCTCCTGAAAGCGATGTTGGGACCAGGAGAGGAGACACTTGCCGAGGTTGGAGTCATTTCCAAGCCAACGGAGAAAAAAACGAAATCCAGAGAGCAAAGCTGGGTCCTGGTGACATCTCTGGGCTCCTGGATCAAGCCTCACCTGAAGCCTTGGTGGATCCACTTCTGGGTTTGACAGCCACAGAGGCCAGTGTGAGTCAGGGGTCCATTGGAATCCAAAACGTGTCTCATAGGAGGCTGTGGGGGCCACCGCTGGCATGGGCAAGTCTCCTGCGAGGTCCAGTCTGGCACCCCGTCTTCCTGTGACCCCTATTCTCCAAGTCTCGGCTCTGGATCTGTGGGATGGAGATCACAGTGACGATGAGCATGTGGGGAGGCACTCTCTGCCTGTCGGCTGTGGTTGCACGCAGCCTCTCACTGAGTGGGCCCCACAGGCGCACGAAGCAGTACCAGGAGGAAGCGGGTGCTCAGAGAGACAGAGTCGCAACACAGTTAGTCAATGCCTAGAGGCCCAATGCACGAGATCCGTGCAAGAGTAGGTCTTCCTTCCCCTGGCTGCCGGCACCGGCTTCCCTCTGGCACCCGGGACCCAGGCTTCGTCCAGAAGGATGTCCGGTTAATTAGCATATTACACTTTTTATTATTATAGATGTCAGAGCTGAGACCTGATTCAGGCACCCACCACGATGGACCTGATTTTTATTTTATGTTTTTAAGGAGACCAGCTTCTTCATGGTAAAACTCCTCTCACGACCTGTGAGCTCTAGGAGGACTGCAGCCACAGCTCTTTATCCACACGTCACCCGCCTCCCTCCCTCCATACCGAGCATCACACCGGGCAAAGAGTAGACAGCCACTCTACAGGGGTTGAATGAATGAATGAATGAATGAGTGAGTGCGTGAGTGGCGGGAGGAACGCCAAGAGCCCGTGCAGCTCCAGCGTCCTTTGACACCTGCCTTATGCTCTTTGGCTAACGAGGGCTCCCAGAAGCATTTCTTGGGTGAAGGGCAAACCCGCTCTGTCCTCCTCTGAACGAGCGTGGGCCTCCCTGGCTGTCCCCCACTAACGAGGGGACACAGCCCAAGGGGACCAGGTCTCCGGGCTAATTATTCTGTGGCCGCTCTGACCACACGATTCAAAATATTCAGGCGATGGCTGGTGTTTTACATCTTGTCTCTGTGGCCCTTGTCAGCTTCCCAGGGCACGAAGCCGTGGCCCGCTGGGCGAGCCCTTTCAAGGTCAGCTTGACGGCAAACGCAAACTTAATTGAGCTGGAATAATAATTCCCCCCCCACCTTTGCTTGATGTGCAGGTGACAATACTTTAAATATCGACATGCCTTAATACTTTTAAATTCAGTTGTTTGCTGATCAGCGGCAGCTACTTAAATGGACCAATCTCTCCTGCCCAGCTGGAGATCAAGGGATCAGCACTTAATTTCATTCCCTGAATAAAGAAATTTTTTTTTTATATCCACATGGAAATATCAGAACATGAAAGGTTAAATCAATATGGAGTTTTACATTGCTTAAAGGGCATTTGCATCAAAGCAGCCCTGAATGCAATTCACTTGTTTAATGAATTTTTTATGCTTATTTAATGAATTTCACAAAGGTTTGGTGTTTTTCATAAAATGGATAAGGACTTCCAGTTTTATGAAATAATAAAAGTGGAGCTGAAGTTATGAAATGAGCAATCTCATTAGTTAGGCATGATATATTCAGATGGAAATGTACATGTCGCTATGTGATTGCCTGGGCGCCATTCTGCGAACAGTGGCTTGTTATAATAGCATGGCAAATATCCCTCTAGTTAAGATATCAAGAAGTGACAGAAGGAAATTGCATTTTCTCCCCATTTCTAATAATGACATAATTAATGCTCATTTAAAATAACTACCTGGCCATTGTTTCCCCAGAGTGCCGAGGCCTAACCCCACGGTAAATGCATCCCGAGATGCTGCTTTTTTTGAGCCTCAGTCACTCAAGTGACACCCCTTGCTTTTTAATTCGTTGTGGGGGTGATGTAAGAGTAACCCCGTGCCTTTCCATGTTAATGTCATGGTGCACAAACAAAAGAGACCAGACTAAAATTTATCAAATTACCCACATGCCAAAAAAGAAAAAAGAAAAATTCCCCTGTTCTGATGTTGAGATAGAGAGGTAGATGACAGAGAGAAACAGGTATTCATTCTCCCTTCCTTGGCCTTTTCCGCGGGGGGTGGGGGGGTGCACATTCCTTTGGATCTTGGGCTTCTCCTTGGGTGCCCAGAGTTTGGCGAACTGGTCAGGAACTGTACTTATAGACTCATCTTGGATGTTCACCGGTCAGAACGTGTCCTGGTGAACCATTTAGGCCAGTGGTCGGCAAACTCATTAGTCCACAGAGCCAAATATCAACAGTACAATGATTGAAATTTCTTCTGAGAGCCACATTTTTTAAACTTAAACTTCTTCTAATGCCACTTCTTCAACATAGACTTGTCCAGGCCGTGGTATCTTCTGGAAGAGCCACACTCCAGGGGCCAAAGAGCCGCATGTGGCTCGCGAGCCATGGTTTGCCGACCACTATTTAGGCTCTGAAACACAGCTCTATGCCTCACAACTGTCCGAACCCTGGCGAGTTGCCAGTCCTTAACTCTCCGAACCTCAGCTGGAACATCAGGATCATCCTCGGCAGGTAGGGTTGTGGGCAAGACTGAGGAGGAGCTGAGCACGGCGTCTGGTGCTGGGGAGACACCCCATCAGGTCAGCTGTCCCCACAGAGGCCGTGGGTGAGGAGCCGCGCCTGGAATTGGCTGCGGGCTCTGCCGTGGAGCCTGAACTGCAGCCGTGAGTCAGTGTGACGCCCGGGCCTCGCCGGGGAAACCTGAAGCGGCTTCTTCTCTCTTTCTTTCCCCGTTCAAGAGGACAGGCGGCGGCACGGCTCCTCGGCGTTCCACGCTGATCGTCACCTCAGCACCGTTAACCATACAGGGCGACCGAGCCCGTGCCGCTCCTCTGGCTTCACGGAGGGGCCCACACAGCTGGGCACGGCGTGAGTACGTCTGGGGCACCACCCGGGTGCTGGGCACCGGCAGAAGGCCCTACAAGGGGAGGCAGGGCTCCCTGTTTCTCAAGGAGTTTGTAATGTTGATCAGGCAATGAGGAACAGCCAGGCCGCAGTTTGATTGGCCATCACAGTCCTTGCATCTGTCCGGCGCGTGGTCATTTTTAAAGACCTATCAGGGATCAGTCGTGGGACCAGCGGATCCCTTAGGACTCCTTCGCCAGCAGGTGAGATAATGCCATTGGACACAGAGAGGCACTTAACGTTGTGGTTAGCAAATTGGGCCCTGCGGTTAGGACGGAGGCTCAGCACCGGCTGGGCACAGTTCCAGTTGGTGTGGCCTCCTGCGAGCACTTAACCTGTCTGGGTGTCGGTTTCCTCATCTTCCAAATGGAGGTGGTGAAAAGAGCCGCCGAGGTTGCTGGCCTATAAGACACATGGCCCCGTCTTTCCTCCGCACCTCCCAAATTACTGCACCCAATGAGCCCATATTCCAGGTGGAAATGAGAGGCAGAGAGAACGTGATGGGTGATGCTGCCCCCTAGTGGTGGCGTTAGGTAATTCAAAACTTCACAGCAAAGGTAAAAGTACCATTGCCTTCTCGTAGTTGGGGCGGTTGGTAAATGTTTACTTTGACTGATTATAGAGTTGGAGTTATTTCTTCTAGTTTCCAGATTCACTCAAACACACGCACACAAGCGCACACAATTTTTAATGCTATTATTTTATACTCTTGAAAAAATTAGTTATTACTGAATACCCAGCAATTATGACCTTCTACTCAGTTCATATATATATATATATATATATATATATATATATATATATATATATATATATACACACACACACACACACATATATATATAGTCTACTGTGTTTATAATAATAATAAAGTATTAAATGATAAAATTATAAAATAATATTTTCCCCTATGAAACCACATTAATATCACCTTTTAACACAGATAGTAAAAAGACTCAATTAGTTCCCCTTCTTCTAAATTTTACTCTACTATGCGGGTGAATCTTAGTATATTTTGTTAGTAACAATAAACCGAATAAAAAAATGTCTTCAACTGAGGTCTTCACCCCGAGATCAAAGCTCCTGTCTCTCACCTCCAGGTTTGCATGTTCCCCCTGAAGTCCCCAGTGTGCTGGGTCAGGGCGCACACGGGAGCCACTTGGAGACTTGAGACTTACACAAGCCCACAGCTCTGGCCAGGAAAGGGCCTCTCACCCCTGGGGGAGGGATGAGCCCTGGCGATCTGAGTAATGAAAACCCTCCCCTTGTAATTCCGATCGGTCCCCTTTAGAGAAACCATGACTCTGAAGCAATAGATACAAAACCCTGAAGAATGTGGCAGGATTCTGAACCAAAAATGACGAGGTTTAAAGATAACCTTTCCTAATCCTGCCAGGTTTAAAATCTGCCTTCACCTGCGTCTTTTTACTCATCAGGGCAGCCCCTCCAGGTCCACGGTAACCTCATTTTATGTCACCCGGGGAGATGCTTAGATCCGCAGGTAAACTCACCTGTCCGCCCTGCTTCTCCACCTTAGACACCGGGTCTCCTGTGCTCCGGCCCATACCTCGGAGCCACCCTTGACATCTCTCTGACTCTCATCCTCCCCCCCTCCCGGCCCCGCCCGCCCCCCCCCCCCCCCCGCCTGACCCCCGCACATCCTGCTGCCTGTATCATGAACATGCATCTGGAAAATGACCGCTCTCACCTGTCCATGACTCCCGCTCACCATCACATATGCCTGCGTCTTGCAACAACCTTCTGCCTGCCCTTCTCCTCCTCGCTCTGGCCCCCTCAGCCTGTTGCCCATAGAGAAGCCAGGCTGGTGCCTTTAAGATGTACATCAGATCAGATTGTGCTCCAAACCCGTCTTCCTCAGAGTAAAACCCTAAATCCTTAGGTAGCCTGGCTAATGCTCAGATCTTCCCCCAAACTCCAGGCAGGCTCCCACCTTGCCCGGCCTTTCCCTCTGCCTAGCCCTCTTCTCCCTTGTCATCTGTAGGGACCTCTCCTTCCCCAGGGGCCCTCCCTAGCTCCAGCTCCTAAGGTTCACCCCTCCTTCCTCCCCCCCCCCCCCCCCCCCCGCACTCCCCTGGGTCTTTGTTTTCCTCTGCAGCGCGGAGGAGCCCTTAGCATAGCACGTTTGGCTGGTTAGTCGTCCTTCTTTAGTGTCTGTCCGCCTTTCTCACCGTGGGGCTCAGCCTTGTAGCCTCAGGGCCTGGAACGGTGTTCAGAGTGAGTGATGGACGAGTCCTGAATGAGTGAGTGAATGAATGAGTGAATGAATGAATGAATGACTAGGCCCCAGGATAACTCTCATTCAACGTCTGAGACGATGTCCCTGTCTCCACCCCATCATGGTTTGGGGACAATGAGGGACTCATTTCGATGGGCCTTCCCCTGCCCACGCCAGCCTTGGGGAAGGGAAATACAGACAGACCGTGGTGTACAGATGGCACTCAATGTCTGCAGACCCCAGGCCCGGCCGCCCTTACACATGCTTTAAAGACAGAAATCAAAACCAGAACAGAAACCATCGAATCACATACAGTTCTGCAGGTGGTCGGTTTTCAGGAAGCACTGGTGCACTGAATTCTGAGGATTCAAATGCCCAGGAAGCACACATTCATAGAGATCTTAATTTTAGCCAGAGAAAGAATGGAACTACTAAATTTCCAAGCATGGTTTGCCAGTTCTTCCCCCTTGCATCTAAGATCCTGAGCTTTCCCCTCCCACTCACCTCGTCCTCCTTGGAGCAGGGAGTCGTTTGTAAAACTCAGCCCGGTTTTGAACGTCCCACGTGCTGCGGGGGTGAAGCCCCTCTCCTCGCCTGGTGCCAGGGGGCCTGGGAGGGAAGCGAGTGAACCAGACGAGGCCGGTGCCCGCCGGGCGCTGACAACTCCAGCCGGCAGACGGACAGACACACGTGCACTCAGGAGCCGGGGCCGAAGGAAGAGCCAGCTAAGGGGAGCTGACAGCACCGTGCTTGGGGCCAGGAGTGTCCATGCCATCAACTCTCCTCGGGTCCGATCCGTAACCACTGCTGTTACTCATCTAAAACTAATAATGTCTGTGGGCCTGCCTTCTTGGAGAGCAAAGGGTTGTTTTTTTCTGCTGCCAGAATTAATGATACAAGAATGAATGATTGTGCTTGTTGGTGGTTGAGAAGGGCATGGGTTCTCCCAAAGGTGGGGAGGTTCCATATTTCTTTTCTTTTTTTAAAATTTGTTTTTATTATTGATTTTCTTAGAGAGGAAGGGAGAGAGGGAGTGAGAGATAGAAACATCAATGATGAGAGAGAATCATGGATCGGCTGCCTCCTGCCGGATCGGGGATCGAGCCCGCAACCCGGGCACACGCCCTGACTTGGAATCGAACTGTGACCTCCTGGTTCATAGGTCCACGCCCAAGCACTGCAGCTGCGTTAGAGGCTCTCTTTAAAGAACCCCTCTGCCCCCAGGATCCCTTCGGGCAAAGCATGATGGCATGTGCGACGGTCACGCTGGGTCTGTCTCTGCCCAGGCTGCCACTCGATGCTTAACACCTGGGAGGGAATGTCCTGACGCTTTTCAAAGCAGAGCTGTATTCCAGCTTTGTGGCGAGACTCGCAGACAGGGCTGGCATCTCACCGGTATGGGCACATGGCGGGATCCAGGGACCCCACACCAACCGCGCGAGGCCCTCCGTGGGGTTTCCTAGGGCCTGCGTGGCCTCTGCATGGAAATGGTGGGGGGCCAGCATTCTCCAATCCTGTTTTCCATTGTATCCCCATAGGCCCGGGGCTGCCTTACCACCCTGGTCAAACACATCCCGGTCACAGGGCAGCAGGGATATTAGGGCCAATGTTGAAGGTAACCATGGATACAGTAGGAAGTAGGCGTTTGTCTTTGGTGGTGCCTCCTCACCATGTCGGCGTGGTAGGAAAGTGCCCACGGGCGGTCAATCATGTGGATAAAGTGGGCCGGGTTTTAGTACATGCCTGCATTTAAACATACATGTATATCTTTTTATTGATGTCAGAGAGGAAGGAAGAGGGAAAGAGGGAGAGAAACATCAGTGATGAGAGAGAGAATCATGGATCGGCTGCCTCCTGCACGCCCCCCACCTGGGGGTCAAGCCCGCAACCCAGGCATGTGCCCTTGACCAGGAATCAAACCGTGACCTCCTGGTTCCTAGGTCAACGCTCAACCCCTGAGCCACGCGGGTCGGGAAGCTTCCTGCTTCTTGAGCCTTGAGCCGCCTTGCGAAATGGCTGACACATTAAGTAATCACTTGACGCTTGTTTTCTGCCATGCCATTCCTGGGGGGTATGCCCTGCAAATAAACCTGCAAGCTGCAATCCTTACTTGCATGGCACATCCCTAGATCAGCCCTATTTTAATTATTTTATTCTGATCGATGTAAGTGTGTCACTGTCAGTGGAGTTACTTAGAAGATTGCAAAAGAGCACCCCCCTCCCCCGCCCACCGCTCCCAAATTATCTTCTCTCTAATGATGGTCACCAGGAATATTTAGCCCTCCACTCTTTTTCTTTTTTAACAAAGTTGAGATCCTACTGGCTTACTGCTGTGTAATCTGCCTTGATCGCTTAGTACGTGGTGAAAATGTTCCCATAGGATGAACCGTTCTTCAGTGTGATTTTTAGTGGCTGAGCGGAAAATTTGTGTTGCGGATATACGATGCTTTATGTGGCCAATTTCATATTGTTTGAATATTTAGTTTGTTTCCAAATTTTCTGCATTATAAACACGTCTTGCAATCGGTATCCTCGCCCATAACCAGTAGCTCATATTTCTGATTATGTTTTAGGATGCATATGTGCAAATGAAATTGTTAGGAATAAAGTTTATGCGCATTTTCCGGGCCTTTGATCACCGGGAAGTTGCTCTGTGGATTAGCAATTTTGAAACTGACAATTTTTCCAGGATCTTCTCAAATACTGAGTGTTATCATTATTATTTTAAAATCCCTCCTTTTTCTTTTTTTCTTTTTAGCTATCATTTATCTGGTCTGTCAGGCACTGCTGAATGCTGACAAATCTACGAAGTGAAGTATAATGATTAGGTCTGTCTTACAAAGAAGGAAAACGAGTGTGGTTAAATTCTTTGCCTAAAGTCAAACATGAATTTGAATCCAGGTTTGCCGGACTCTGCACTCTTAACTCACCTAATCTGCTGCCTTTTGGTAGTTAAAAATGTGATATTTTTTAAAAATTATGTTTCTTTGATGTAGAGTGGAGGCAAACCATCTTCCCTATCTGAAAAACATCTGCAAGGCACCTTTTGAGAGGTGCCCATTCACGTCTTTTGGCCATGTTTTGATACGCTGCTCACATTTTTCTCATTTATTTGTAGGTGCTCTTTATATATTAAGGGCATTAACCTTTCATATCTGTTACTCGGTGTTTCTCTCAGATGGTCATTTTTAAGAATTTCATTTAGGCTGCTTCTCTACTTATACACTTGAAAAAAACTAAAGGTAGACTTTAGGGACAAAGTAGCAAGTCTCAGAGCTTGCGGCACTTCAGCGCTGGGAAGAGCTTTTGAGGTTAAGGTTCACGGTAGGACACAGAGGACTGGAGGACGAGGGGGACTATTCCGCGTGGTAACCCAGCAGCACAGTCCACTTCAGGAACGATTGCCTGTTAGCTTGCGCCCCTGTGTGTCGTATGGGTGGAGGAATGAAACGTGAGCAACCTAACAAATCAGCATGTCAGAAACAGAATCTCATGCCTTTGGTTTTCCACGCCCTTTGCTGAGGGCTGGGTTCACTTAATGATCCCAATGAGACCCTCCCGGAGAACATTGGAACTGGACCTTCTAGATCAGACGGCAGCGGGGAATTCTTTCAAAAATGACACCTTACAGGAGAGCCCAATACCAGCCTGTGTTTGCCTTCCGTGCAGGCGCCCGGGCGAGTCTCACACGGAGCCGGGCATAAAGCGAGCGGAGACACATGCCCTCTTGTTCTATTTCCTGCACGCGTTTGCATGGCGTTGGTCACCTGTCAAAATGGCTCCTGTGGTTAAACTTACATCTCGCTCCCCTACCCACTTAATGACATCCACCTTTATCTGTCCTCGACTATTTTCCACTGATTTTTAAAGCATGGGAAAGCAGTACATGTACACAGCCATGCATTCATGGTGCATACTTTTAAAAAAAATGTACAGTCCATGTTTTTCACCCTCCCTCTCCCCAGTCTGCCCAGTTCCCATCCTCCCTCCAAGAACGCATTTTTGTTTATCTCTTGTGTGCCCTCCAAAATAGTAGATTTTGCGAATAAGTATGAATTTATTTTCTTATCCCCCTCTTAATAAAATGCTGCACCTTGGTCTTTTCCATACGTCGTGACACTCTTCTAATATCAGGACATAGGAGCATGTCCCAGTGTTGGAAACAAACGCATAGTATGTCCTCGCATCGCAGGTATTAGGGTTACTGCCGCTCTTTTGCTGCTGTGAGCTGTGCTGTAATGGGTAGTCTTGTGCTGATGTCATTTCTGTCAGGAATTTCTATGCGTAGGGTAGGTTTTCAGAACTACAACGTCTGCATCCAAAAGGCTTCTGCGTGGGTAATTCTGATGAATTTTGCCAGTTTACCCTCCGTGAGGGTTTTACGACTTAATTCTCATAGCGATGATGTACGAGGCGTGCTGATTGCCTGCCGCCCTTGACAGCAGAATGTGCTGGCAAACTTTTGGGCTTTTGCCCATCTGATAGGTGGAAATCAGTAGCTCGATGCACTTTCAATAAAAGTCACGTAGACTCTCCTATTGGGTGGCTGGTCTTTTTCTTATCTAGTCTCGTAAATAGTCTTACTTGGATTTGGGTTGTTTTTGGCTCTTGCAGAGGTTTTTTGTTTGTTTTTTTTTTAAATTTAATTAAATGTATCAATCTTTATTTCTATGACATCTTGGTTTTGAATCATAATTAGAAGGATCTCCGCCCTTCCGAGGTGATACAGAAGTTGGCCAATGCTTCCTTTCTGGGACTTTCATGACTTAGTTTTAAAAATGTAAATATTTGATCACGTTTTCACCGTCCAGGTGTGAGGTGCACTGCGAGTGTCTCTGCCCCGCCCCCCGCCCCCACGTCCCGCGTGGTGTAGGGTTCAGGTTCAGGGTTCGGGCTCTGGAGGAGGCCGCACACAAATGAAAGAGACAAGACAAGAAAATACTAATTTGGGAATTGGGGGCCAGGCGGAAGCCCAAGAGAGGACTCCGCTTTGCTGGGGCCTTGTGATCCCTTTTATTCAGGTCTGGGATCCACCCATAGCCCTCAGGCAGGCAATTTCCAGTAACAGGCAGGCTATCTTGTCAGCAAGGATTTACAGGAGACTAGAAGGTGGCAGTTGCTTCAGCTCCCTTTGCCTCCACCAGACAGTGGGTGTGTGGCTCTGACCCTTGCCAGAGCCTCCTGGTTGACCAGCCTTCCGGGTTCCTTGTCCACCCCTCTCTGCTAGTGAAGGCGATGGGCAGCTTCCAACAGTGCGCGACGACTTTATCATTTTTTTCTTCTTCCCATTTGGTCGCGCCACTGTTCCAGCTTCGTACACTGGACGTCCCATGGTTTCCGTGCTGACTCCAGAGTGGTGGCGGCATTTCCGGGTAATTTGGGGTGAAGTCAGTCCATTCATATTTCCCCCCAGGAAACAATACATGGCTTGCTGTCTCCCTGGTCTCAGTCCAGGAGCAGAGCACAGGGTTTCTCCTTTGCCCCCCCCTCCCCCCACTCTGGGCGTTCAATCGCTCCCCTAGGTCTTGGCTGTACTGGGCTGGGGGAGGCTCTGCTGATCTTGCTGGCCTCAGCCCTCTTGCTCATGACATCTGGGACTGCACCTTGTAATACTCCGGTCTCCAAGCCGGAGGTTTCAGGGCTCAAGACTGTCTCTCTCCAATTATTAAGCTTTTGCCTTTGAGTTTCCAATGTCCATTTTGGAACTTGAAAGGGTCTCGTTCTCTCTCCCTTCTGCACCCTGAAGCCAGTCACCTAGAATGCTGGTACTGTTGTCAGCGTGTGTAGGTTTTGGGGGGCAGGGGGGACAGAAAACACTGGGCAATGAGGCTGGGTCAATATCTCAAACTATGGCTTCCTCACGCCACAGCTCCGGTAAACACGGCTCCTGGGAAGTACTGTTTGGAAGCTTTTTTGTCCCCCATTTGAGGCTTGCTTGTTTGTTTACTGATTTATTTATTAAATCCTCACCCGAGGATATTTTCCCATTGATTTTAGAGAGTGGAAGAGAGAGGGGAAGACAGAGAGAACCATGGATGTGAGAGAAACACATCGATTGGTTGCCTCTTGCACGCGCCCCGACCAGGGCCCGGGCCAGGGAAGAGCCTGCAACTGAGGTCCATGCCCTTGACCGGAATTGAACCCGGGACCCTTCGGTCCGCAGGCTGACGCTCTCTCCACTGAGCCACGCCGGCTAGGGATCTGAGGTTTATTTAGTGGAGCAGTGACGGCCTCATTCCAATCCTGGTCCGACCGTGTCACCTTGGGGACACAGGGTGACTTTGCCTCAGTTTCCCCCCCTCTGCAAGATCTCCTTCTCTGGCTGCCTGTGAGAACCTGAGCGTGTCACTGAGGCACCAGTGCTTTGTGAGGCTACAGGCACGAGACCCACGGAAGGCACTGTCATCGTCCTTCTCATCGCAAACACCCACCCAGGGCCCCCCGTGTTCCAAACGCCTGGCGCATCTGCATCTGCATCGGCTGCGACACAGAACAAACGCCTCTCTGAGACGCACTTAATTGCGCCTTCGCTTCCTTTCAGGCCTGATTCATTTCTGATCTGAGCGGCAACAAAGGGGGCTTTTATTGCCGAGGCTCATTTCTGGAA
Organism: Corynorhinus townsendii; assembly: GCA_026230045.1. NCBI lineage: Eukaryota > Metazoa > Chordata > Mammalia > Chiroptera > Vespertilionidae > Corynorhinus > Corynorhinus townsendii. Next base: position 6,074,519 of record JAPDVU010000011.1, on the reverse strand, counting down.
ATTGAATTTCCATTTTCAACACTAATGCTACTGTAATTCGCCGTGGTTTCTGTCTCTTTTTATTGTGTCTGACAGCGACCGGCCTATCGGCGTTAAGTGGCTGGATGCGAGTATGTAAATGTCCAACATAAAAAGACATTTTTTGAAAAGGGTGGGGGGGGGTGAGGGGGTGGCGGAGGGGAGGGGGAGGAAAGGAAAACATTTAAAGTAGGAAATTAGAGCAGTTACTGGATCCCACGCCGTGGTTAATGAGTGCGCAGAAAGCAAACAGCGCCTGGCTCTGGGACCCCGAGCGTTACCGCCCGGGCGACACGCCTCCTGTTTTTGGAAGGAAATCAGTAATAGCCTCCACACCCGGGAGCCTCCAGTTGGCATTTTTCAATGCCTCCGGGGAGGACAGGGTTTCTGGTTTCAAATCTGTTAAAAATTTCCTTAAAAGACGGGTTTTGTTCGGAAACCCAAACAACAATTAGCATATTGGGAATATATGCGGGTCACGTGCCTGCCCGGTGCGGGAAGATTTCATCAAGCGTGGCTTGCAAAACATGAGCGGGTGCCCGAGAAGCTGGGTGGGACTCGGTCACTTTGGCCCAATTAGGTAAAAATCTCTTACACGCTCCACACCCCGTCTTTATGAAGTATCATGGATAGGACATTTGGCCGAATGCCCGTCACTGTGTTAGAAGTGGCCGTGCCAGTGTGGGGAGTGGGGCGACATCTTCATTTGCTCCCTCTTGTTTTTCTGTCTTTTTTGAAATTTTTATAATAGGAGAATACGGTTTTAGGAGAAATAAAAGGGGCACAAGACACAGCAGAGTACAAACTCATAAATAGTTTTGCTTTTTATCCTGTAACTAGGGGACCGGTGCACGAATTCATGCACCATGAAAGGAACTGTGGGCCACAAGGCTGTGGTGGGCACAGGGGCGGGTCTCAGCTCATCCTCTGCTGCCCCACCCGGCTCCTCCAGCCACAGCCCCCAGAGCCATCTGCTGGTGGCCCTGCTCCTGCTTCCATTGCTCCCAGGCCCTGTCAGCACTGGCTCCACTCGCACCTGTTGACGGTGCAGGGTGATTGGGGCCATCGCCGGCAGTGGGTGCCAGAGGTGGCTGCCAGCCCCAATCGACCCTCAGGAGCAGGGGGAGGTGGAAAAGCCCTGAGGGGCAATTGGGGCTGGCAGCCGCCGCTCGCACCCGCTGATGGCACAGAATGATTGGGACCAGTGCCGAGCGCCGGCAGTGGGTGCGAGTGCTGGGTGGGACTGTGGTGCTTGGGAGCAAAGAATTTTCAGTAACCATCAAAGGCTCGCTCTGATGACAGCGACCGGCGCCCGCCTTGGTCTGGTGCCCCCGTTCACCTGCTCCACTATCCCACCGCGGCCGATGCCTGCTATGTTCTGCAGTCTTATGCCTGCTGACGATGCCCGCCATATTCCATGTGCAACCCCTGGTGGTCAGCGCACGGCATAGCAACTGGTTGGTCAGTTGTTCTGCCTTTTGGTCTATTTGCATATCAGGGTTTTATATATATAGATTCCCGGCACACAGGACGCGACTTGAACGCAATTCAAATGAACACAAATGCTTTTACTGAGCACCTACTAAGTGTGACATTGTGCTTTCCTTCTGTCTCCAGTATTCATTTCTGTTTTTTCCTTTTACAGGTGAGTCTTTCCGAGTGACCCTTCATACCATCCAAAGACCAGATGGCTGTGGGAAACTGGTGTGAAGGTAATATAGAAAACTATGGAACAATTTTAAAACTATGGAACAATTGTAATATGCTAAGTGTTGGAGCTATCACTCCTAAAAACATGCTTCTTCAATTAAACTGTGGAGCAGGATGGTCCTAAAGTCCTGATTTAGCCCCACTTGGCCATGTGACGTCGGGCAAATCATTCTGTTAGTTGGGGTGAACTCTGGCTTAGTCACTAGGTTAGGTTCTGAGACACGGGAACCAGAAATGGGGCATCCAATGAGAGAAAAGGAGGAGCGCGGAAAACAGGGAGAGCTGAGACCAGTAGAGATTGCTAGTTGATCACTAAAAAGTCTCTTTCTCCCCCTCCTCTTCCCCCTCCATCTCCTTCTCCTCCTCCCCCTCCTCCCCCCTCCCCCCTCCTCCTCCTCTGTCTCCTCTTCTCCCTCCTCTCCCTTCTCCCCCTCCTCCCCCTCCTCCTCCGTCTCCTTCTCTCCCTTCTCCTCCTCCTCCCCCGCTCCTCCTTCTTATTCTTTGCTAGGTTATTCTAAATGAGCTCAATGAAAACTAAATACTAATTTCCAACTGAGTTACCATACAGTACCAACCAGATAAAGACCTTAAAAAAGTTGAGATGATGTGGTCAGAGGCTCTGAAGTGAGCACATAATTTTGACCTAACTTGGAACAATAAGCCACTCCACCCAGGTGGCCCAGAGGAAGGACCTGAACTCATCTTTCTAAACCCTGGGAGAGCTGTATCATGCAGTTAGGTTAGCGACCAGAGAGCCAGGAGGCAGGGACCCAGGTCCAACCTCGGTGCCCACTTGCTGGGTGGTCTTAGACAAATGCCACCCCTCCTCTGAGCATCAGTTTCCTCATCTGTCAAATAAGGGTTTTGGACTAGATCCATGGTTCTTAAATTACCTGCCTTGGACCCCAACATTCAAAGGGAATGTACCGGGGGACGGGGTTGCTGCTGAGCCTGTGGGGTCCTGGGTCCCCTTCCTGGTTTCCACCAGCGTGACCTCCCTTGCACCTAAAGTGGCGCTCTCACCCGCAGACGTTCAGACGTCGAGGTAACTGACCTAGAAGACCATTCAATATCACTGTTGGCTGAAGGCACGTTCAGAGCCCCCTACATATCCTTCTAAGATTAAAAAGCCTGCCAGGCTGGCAGGGCTCAGTGGTTGAGTGTCGACCTAGGAACCAGGAGGTCAGGGTTCCATTCCCAGTCAGGGCCCATGCCCTGGTTGTGGGCTCGATCTCCAGTAGATAGCGTGCAGGAGGCAGCCGATCAATGATTCTCTCTCATCATGGACGTTTCTATATCTCTCTCCCTCTCCCTTCCTCTCTGAAATCAATAAAAATATGCTTAAAGAAAGATTAAAAATAAAGTGGTGCTCTAGTGATCCCCTCCCATTCCCCTCCGTGCTGAGAGACTGACCCATCTGACCACAGGATGCCCCTGGGGAGCCGAGCAGAGGAGGCAGTAAGCGGGCACTGCTCCAGCGGCCCGGCTGCCATCCGAACGCTGAGCAGCTGCCTAAATATTTTGCCTCCAGGTTCCTCCCCGCAGCTGCCCAGGCTCTGGTTCATCTTAATTAAAGGGGCTCTCTCATTCTACCTCTGGCATCGGTGGGTGCATCCCCACCCTTTGACTGAACTGGATATTAAATTCCCAGGTTTGGCGGAGGTTTTATTTGGAATTGATTGTATTAGTGCAGTCATAGTGGGAGCATTCACACCATGATCATAATAATGAACACAGTCCTGTGTATACAAACCACTTCAAGTTTCAGAGGTACTTTCACCTACATGAATCCATTTACAGACAGAAAGCCCATGCCCATGCTGCCTTTTCTTTTTTCCTTTCATTGCAAATGTGGTAAACAGTTATATTTCATTAAGAACATCAATGGTGGCCCTAGCCAGTTTGGCTCAGTGGATAGAGCACCGGCCTGGGGACTGAAGGGTACCGGGTTCAATTCCAGTCAAGGGCACAAGCCCAGGTTGTGGGCTTGATCCCCAATAGGGAGCGTGCAGGAGGCAGCTAATCAATGATTCCCTCTCATCATTGATTTTCTACCTTTTTCTCCTCCCTTCCTCTCTGAAATTAATTAAAAAAATACACTAATAAAAGAGAAACATGCACATTGACCATACCTCCGCTATGCCCACAAGCCACACCCACCAGCCAATCAGGAGCGAGTATGCAAATTAACCCAACCAAGATGGCTGCAGCCACGGAGTGAGCAGGAGTCTTGGGTTTCCCTGGCAATGGAGGAAGCCAAGCTTCCTGCCTGCCCTGGCTGGCCCTGGCCTCCACTCAAGGCTACAAAATTTCAATTATAGAAAATAAATAACTCCCAGATACCAGGGCCTCTGCTTGGGTTGTTGGGGGGCATGGCCGGCTTGGAAACCACCACAGGCCCCTTACCCAGGCCACCCTATGCCCCAAGGGAACCCTAACTCTGATCCAGGACACCCTTCAGGGCAAACCAGCCAGACCCCACCCATGCACCAGGCCTCTATCCTATCTAATAAGAGTAATATGCAAATTGACTGTCACTCCAACACACAAGATGGCTGCCCCCATATGGTCAAAGATGGCTGCCCCATGTGGACACAAGATGGCTGCCACAAGATGGCCAGCAGGGGAGGGCAGTTGGGAAGGACCAGGCCTGCAAAGGAGGGCAGTTTTGGGCGATCAAGCCTGCAAGGGAGGGCAGTTAGGGGTGACCAGGCTGGCAGAGGAGGGAAGTTGGGGGTGACCGGGCCTGCAGGGAAGGGCAGTTTTGGGGGACCAGGCCTGCAGGGGAGGGCAGTTAGGGGTGACCAGGTCTGCAGGGGAGGGCAGTTTGGGGTGACCAGGTCTGCAGGGGAGGGCAGTTAGGGGCAATCAGGCTGGCAGGGGAGCAGTTAGGCATCAATCAGGCTGGCAGGGGAGTGGTTAGGGGCAATCAGGATGGCAGGCAGGCGAGCAGTTGGGAGCCAGCAGTCCTGGATTGTGAGAGGGGTCCCAGATTGGAGAGGGTGCAGGCTGGGCTGAGGGACACCCCTTGCTCCCCATGCACGGGTGTCCTCTAGTGTATATATTAAAAGAACACCAACTTTGGGCCCAGGCTGCTATGGTTTGAGTCTTGGCTCCGTCACTTACTAGCTGTGTGTGCTTGGGCCACGTTAATACTTACCATTGCCAGTCGTGTTCTTGACTGGCAATGGTAAGACAGACACTGAGTTTCTCCTTTTCCAGCGGTCTCTGTGGAACCTCATGGTGCCCTGGTGCCTAGCAGATAGCCTGGCACACAGTAGGGATGTTATACATGCTGACTGGTGAACAAAGACTCTCTCCAGAGGACCAAGGCCCTCTCTGGTCCACATCCAGGAACAGTTCTGCCTAAACCAAGGGGCCTCTAGCCCCTTGCCCAAGCTGGGAAAGGCCCCCTTCAGTAGTTTTCTTCTCTCCCCTGCAAACCCAGAACTTGTTGGCAGCAATGTATGCTTCTGGATTTATAAAGGGAAAATCAAGAGGGAAGGGAATCACCCAGGGTCACCGAACCGAGCCCGATGTTGTCCCTTTCTCAGGTTCAAGGTAGCTCCTGGAGCTCCTGCTCCCCCAACTGGGGCCCCGGGATGAGCGTAGGAGTCGCAGATCTGAGCTGAGCTACAGCCTAAAGCACTGATCCCACCAAGATCAGCCAATCCCCAGCTGACCCCATCACACGGGAAGTGCATCCCTGTGGCATGTCTCTGGGAAGACGTGGCCGCTGCTCACTCTGCATTACATGGTTGGCCATAATAGACTGAAAGGCATGCCCGGCTGTCTCTTCATCAAGCGCAGTGGCTCCGGGCTCTGCAGGGCCCACCACAGGTGTGGGCATCTCGAGCATGAGATTAGGTGGCAAGTGTGGTCCGGCGGCTCGGCACTGAAGAGTCCATGTGGACTCAGGCTCACACCCTGGGCTCTAGCCCCAGCCCTGCCTGGCATGAGACTGGGTCCTTACACCAGTCCTTGCCTTTACCAGGCCTCAGCTTCCTCATGTGTGAACAGGTCTCCTCCAGCCCCAACATGCATGCAATTCCAGGTGACTAAAGACTGGGAATGGCACCGTGCATAACTTTATATTGAAAAGGGACAATAGGTAGAAGTAAGAGGCTTAAATCTCTCTCTCTGTCTCTCTCTCTCTCACACGCACACGCACATGCACACGCACATGCAAACAGCCACACCCAGAGAAAGACCTTTTAAAATCAAGGAGTGCATTCTTGGGAGGGGATTGGGTTGTGGCAAACAGTCACATAGAAAAGGCCCCACCAGAGGAGCCGGATGTGGTGACACGCTAGACCTGTTACTTCCTTTGGACCTAGCAGACCTTGAATTACCCCAGGCAAGGCTCCCTCTGGATTTCCTAAACCACCGAGCTGTGGCAGTTGCGATCGGGACTTCTGAAGCCACACAAGCCTGGGGGTGGATCTGGAGTCCTACGCTTCATAGCTGGGTGACGTTGGGACACTGGCCTCCCCTCCCTCGGCCTCCTCCACGTCCTCACATGTAAGATGGGAGACTAGGGACTTAGGCACATTCAGTTCTGACTGAGATCCAGGCCCGATTTTAATAATTTTGCTGGAATTAGTGGCTCTATCCTCACAACGGCCCCATGGAGCAGGTCACTATCACCTCCCCCATTTTACAGATGGGAAAACAGAGGCTTAGAGAAGTTAAGTAACCGCCAGAAGGTTGCACAAGAGCAAATGCTGGGATCTGAGCCAGCACAGCTCCTAACCTCTACCCCACTTCCCTGCCTTAGAGAGAGAAGGTTACACAGCTCTAAGGAGTGCCTGGTGCCCAGTCAGGGCTCAGAACACGCTAGGAAAATACCTAAATTACAAAAACCAAAACACACTGTTTCATAGCCTTGGGGTGTTGCATGCACGAGCCTGGCCGGGAAGAGTTTTCTTCTTCGCCTTCTTCCGAGCTGATTCCAAAGGCGGAGATTCGGACTGGGTTTTTCTCCATCCATTACTATTATTTGCAGCCAAGGATGGCTGAGGGGGGCAGGTGTTTCTGTCATCTATCATAATGAACATCCCCAAAGGGCAGACATGAATACCAGTGCCAACCTCAGCCCTGGTCCCTTGGAGGGAAGTCATTAGATGGTGGCTGGCACAGAGCAGGGCTTCTATTGGGGTGCACTGCCTGGAGAGGAGTTCTGGTTCCCTTTCTGGCTCCCCCTGGGGCGGATGGAAGAAAGAACTCCCTAAAGGTCTCTCTGTCACAAAACTGAGGCTGGACATGGGGTCAGGAGGAGGCTTCCCTGCTGTTTCTGAGCATCCCAGGGCACCATCCCCCAACCCCCCCCCCCCCCCACACACACACAGGAGGGGCCATCCTGGGAGAAATCCACACTATGCCCTGCAGAGGGGTCCAGCCAGAGCTCGAGTTTCAGGGTCAGATGGTGAGCAGGGAAAGAATCACATCCAGAAGCTAATTAGTTTAAATTGTTGCATCGCAGGAACTAAAGGGCAAGTTTCAAGTAACCAATACCCCCAAAAGAAAAGAAAAGAAAGAAACTCCCCACTGGAATTAGGCTAATGCCGGAATGAAGAGAAGTGAAAGGATAATAACGTGCAATTTACAGGTCCATTTCTCTTTATTACCTGAGACACAGATCTGCTCATTCCTTTATTCGTATAATCCCGTGCACTAGAGGCCCAGTGCACGGGATTTGTGCACTGGTGGGGGGTGTGGCCTGTGGGGATTGGCCCACTGTGGGAGCAGCTGCTCATCCCAGTCAGCCGAGTGGTGCTCCTGCTGTGGAAGTGCACTGACCACCATGGGGCAGCTCCTGCAGTGAGCGTCTTCCCCCTGGTGGTCAGTGCGTGTCACAGCGACTGGTTGACCAGTTGTTCCGCTGTTTGGTCACTGGGTTTTTATTACATAGGATTCACTCCTTCACCCAGTGTGGGATCACCCCATTGTAGCCCACACCTGTGCAGAGGGCAGGAACAAAGCCGGGGAACTTCTTCCCTCAAGGTTCACCTTCAGCAGACATTTCCTGAATCTTGTAATCTGAAAAATCTAGAAATATGCTTTTCCAAAAATCAAATGTTAGCCTCTGTACTCATCTTCTGTGTTGGGTCTTACTGCCGTTTTTATTTTAAATGACAAATACTATAGAGTTGGGGAATCTGCTATCTTTATAATGCTCAGGGCCTCAAAACATCTAAATCTGATTCCACATTCAACCAATACAGATTGAATGCTAAGTGCCAAGTACTGTGGGAGTTGCTGTCAGGCCTTCAACTGATCAGATGAGGCCCACCCAGGTTAGGAAGGGCAATCTTCTTGACTCAGTCTATCAATTCAAATATTCATCTCATCCCAAAGCACCTTCACAGACACACCCTAAATAATGTTTGCCCAAATATCTGGGTACCCTGTGGCCCAGTCAAGTTGACATAAAATTAACCCTCACGGCTGTTAACACAGCTCTTTCATTCTGTGCTGTGATTGTCTCAGCAAAAGGTAGATGAGGCCCAGAGGAGGGTGCTGCTGGGAGAAACAGGAAGCAGAAGGCACCTGGGGAAATAGTGAGGCAGGTGAACAGAGCTTGCCAAGTCAGATGAATGGAGACAAAAAAAAGGAGGCATGATTTTGAGCGTTTGAAGTCAGAGGGTCAGTGGTAGAAGTTTGGTGGTACCATTAACAGGATTAATTAAAGCACCCCCCCCCCAAACAAAACAAAACAAAAAACCAACCACAAAAAAAGTTTAAGGAAGAGAAAGTAATGAATGAGTCTTCAGTAGGGTGATCATCATCTGGTATGTCCAGGACAGTACACACCTGGTTGGATGGGTGGATGGATGGGTATTTGAATGAATGAAAGAGTCATGAGCCCTGAAGGGCAATCTATAATAATAAAAGCATAATATGCTAATTAGACCAGACAGCCAAATGACCTTCTGGACATCATTCCGGATGTCCTTCCAGATGAGGCCATGGCAGTAGGAGCTGAGGCAGAGGTGGTTAGGGGCCATCAGGCAGGCAGAGCGGTTAGGGGCAATGAGGCAGGCAGGCGAGCAGTTAGGGGCAATGAGGCAGGCAGGCAGAGTGGTTAGGGGCAATGAGACAGGCAGGCAGAGTGGTTAGGGGCAATGAGGCAGGCAGGTGAGAAGTTAGGAGCCAGCGGTCCCGGATTGCGAGAGGGATGTCTGACTGCCAGTTTAGGCCCGATCCTGCAGGGATCCCGCAGGGCCTAAACTGGCAGTTGGACATCCCCCAAGGGGTCCCAGATTGCAAGAGGGTGCAGGCTGGCTGAGGGACCCCCCTCCCATACACAAATTTTGTGCACCGGGCCTCTAGTCCATTCATAATTCAGCATTACTCGGATGTGTCTGTTATTTCCTCCCAAGATTCAGAGCTGGTATAATCCTAATAAGGGTTCATTAAGAGTTCTCAGGGGATTCACATCTGAGACCTTTCAGAGAATTAATGATCATCTGCTGTTCAAGATGCCACCCAAGTCCCCAGGAGAAGTTGTAATCTCTGAACGGAGGGCCTGCTTTGCCGCAGTGTGAGCCTCGCTGACCTGCTGGTCCTCTCCGTGGCGGCGAACGGTGATGGGAGTGTGTGAAGCCACTGCTGGGAGAGGCTCCTGGCCTCAGGCACGTCCTAGCTGCTGCTTCCTCAGCTCACCCTCTCCGAGCAGAGATGGGATCACAGAGACAAGTGGTACCTTTAGGGCATCGGCAGAAAATGTGCTCCGCGGTGAAAGAGTGTGTGGCTTTGAAAAGTATCTACTTTTTAGGTGGCCTCGGAGGCCTCGGGGGCCCTCACAGAGCAGAGATTCCCTCAGATCCATGTGGAAGGGGGCCCTGCCGAAGGAGGCCGGGGACACGAGTCTTCCACAATCTCTTTTCTCCCAGGACCTCGGCGTTCTCTCCAATATCAACTGCGGCTTCATCCACACAATCGACGTGGCCCTGGAGCGCCAACCCTTTGTGAGGAGCCGCCATCCGGGAGGATTGAAAGGGAGTCACCGTAGACAGTGGTCTGGCCACTGCGTCGAGCTGCTGGGGAGCCAGGTTTCATCAGAGGCCACATCAGTCCTGCGCGCTGTTCAGTGTGATTTGGTGAGAAATAGAGTTGTCACCTATGGGGATCATTAGCAATGTCACCACCATAGTCCAGTGAGCTCTCCTCCATCGGGGCGCGTAGTAGGCCTGTATTTCCTCATCCGCTAACAGTGCAGCCACGGACTTGCTTTGGCCAATGGAGTGTGAGCAGAAGTAACCCGCATGAGGTCATAGGAAGTACCGGGGAAAAACAAGTCGGTAAGTGTCTCAAATGATCACCCACAGCATTAGTGATTACTCTAATTGCTGTAATCATCCCCGACGTATTGACTTACGGCTTCTTCTATTAATACGTGAACTCCCTTCACCCTATGCTCCCCTGTCCCAGTAATACCCATTTCACGAAGGCTTCGCTTTTGCCTCGCTGCCGCAACACTCTCTTCTGACCTCCAGCTCACACGTTTCTTCCCTCCTCTCAGCTCTTGTCTTGACTAGGATACATGTGCACACATGTATTTTCAATAACCTTTTCATGGGCATCGATCTCATTTTGCTTTATTATGGTTATCTATTGCTGCAGTTACTTCCCAAATTAGCTCTGAGAGCAGTCCCTGTATTATGTTCAGGGGTTTGTGGGTCAGGAGTTTGGAAAGAGTAGAGGGTCTCAAGATGTCTGGGGTCTCTTCTGGGAAGATCCTCTCTCCGCCCCCCCGCCCCCCAATGTGAAGAACAGGGGTGACCTGATGGCTGGAGCAGATGTCTTTACTCACACATCTGGCATTTGATGCTGACTGTGGCTGGAACCCCTACCGATGGCCTCCACATGTGGATTGGGCTTCCTTCCATCATGGCCGCATCAGTCTTCTTACGTGACAGCTCAGGGCTCCAAAGGCAGGTGCCTGAATGGAACCAGGCAGGGGCTCTCTTGCCTATCACGAGCGAGCCTGGCTGTCACGTGCCACTTCCACCCTAAGTCCTGAGCCTTCCCAGAGGCAAGGGGGAGACACATAGACCTCACCTCCCAATGGGAAGAGTGTCAAAGGCCCACTGTAAGAGCGGTTGGGGTGGGACGGATTAATTACAGCAAACTCTGGAAAATGCCATCTGTTACAGTCCTAGAAACTTTCCCTCTAGGATGGAGACCGTGACTCCATTCTCTCCGAATCTCTCCCAGCCCTGTTGCATAGCAATCATACACGCTCAGCAATGCTTATGGGTTGATTAACTGGCCCGTGGTGGAGACAGCCACGTGGTTATTTCCGGTGAATACAACTGGAGTTAACAGCGTTTTGTAATGGACACAACACTCAGCTATAGGCACAGTTCACATCTCATTTAACCTCCACAGGAGCCCTGCCCAGGAGGTGTTGGTAGCCGCGTTCAGTTCACCGAGGCCTCAGGGAGTTTAGAACTCATCTCATGTCAACACAGCTGGCCAGGGACGGATCCGAATCCAGGATTTGTCTCCCCGTCCCGGACACGTCCCCACAGAGAGTGGCACATGCCCAGATGAAACAAAGGTGGGGGGACAAAAAAGGCAGGTAAGTGCGGCTCTCCAAATGTTTTTCCTGCAGGCTCTGCCAACCCCTAATCCAACATCTGCAGGCTGTTTCTGCTTCCTGCTGTGCCCCCCCCCCCCCCCTTCCAGAAGGCGCCGTCACGAACCGGCTCCAAGTTCAGTGTCGAAAGCCGGGCTCCTGGTAACCAAAGATGGTTGGCAAATGGTCTTTGAACAGACTTGTCTCGTGAAATGCCGGGTCGGTTTCACAAGTGCATAAAATAACAACGGAATCAAAGACATAAACAAGAACAAGGCTGGGATCAGCACAGAGCGGGGAGGGCGGGCGGTGGCTTCGGAGGCCCTCGCCCCTCCTGTTTGCTTTGCCGGCGATTCCAGTGCTCCGGCCATCTGTTCCTTGTTGTGGGCGGCTAAGTGAAATGGGCTGCCAATACAAATAGCCCCACTTGAGGTTTGTTTGCATAAATTGTTTTGAAAGCTTCATGACGAATTTTCAGGATTACTTGCAGTGGTAGGGACCTCGCCGGAGGCGGAAATATAAATTTAGAGATGCCAGTTGGAATCTATTAATTTGCTCGCAGCCCATCACCCTGGCTCTGCTGCTCAACTGGCTGTGTGACCTTGGGCAGGTGAATTAACCTCTCTGGTCTTTAGTTTCCTTACCTGCTCAATGGGAGGTGAGAGGTATAAGTAGCTCCCTTATGGGATTATGGATACTAACCAAGATGAGGCAGGCAAAATGCCCAGCGCAGGAACTGGCAGGTGTATGTGCTCAATCCATGGAAGCAATTGGGGTCTTCTTGTTGAAATGAGAGGAACAGCCCCGCTTGGCGCGCAGAGTCAGCCAGCTCTGGGTTGCGTCCCAGCGAGGTGACCTGCGGTCTGGGTGTCCTTGGGAAAGCTGTTTTTCTCTCTCTGAGCCTCCGTTTTTACATTCGAGGGACAGGGCTAACCCTAGATCTTGATGAACACGGGAGGCGCCGTGAGTGAAGCACATGGCCCCGCGTTGAGGACTCACAGGGCGGCATCACTGGTATTCCACAGCAGCCACAGCCGGGCTCCTTCTTGATGCGTCTGAGCCCTTTGCTGCCAGGTGCGGCGAGTGGGGGGGGCGGGGTGCAACGTCCGTCTGTCTCCGTGCTTGTTCTGAGCGTGGCTGGAGCTACCGGAGCAGTTTGCTCAGAAGCAGCTACGTGGGCTCGCTGGGAAAGAGTGACTGGGCCAGGAGCCAGGGTGGGGGCATGTGAGTGTGTCTGAGGGCCCTGCAGGGACTCTAGCAGGAAAGACATTAAACCCACGGCCTGTGCATGTTCAGGTGCTAGAAACGAAGATGCTCAGCAGGAGGTAGAGAGAGAGAGAGAGCAGTACAGAGTGACATAGGGACACAGAGCATAGGGTTGGAGAGATGGAGGCAGACAGAGAGAACGGAGGGAGAATCCGTGCCTGCCCATCGCTCTCAGGGCCTGAGGACCAGGGACTGGAGTCCAGGGCACTCGGACGCTGGGATGTGCGCACCCAGGGGCCATCAGACGAGGCGGGGGCCCCATCTCGTCTCAGAGGCACCAGCTGCCCATCTGCCTCCAGCCTGGCACCCTGGCAGGCCCTTCCCGGCTTCCAGGGGTCTGACCCGCTCTTTCATGTTCCGGCCCCAGGGCCCCATCCCCTAATGTGGACCAGAAGCTGCCCAGATGGAGCGGAGGGCCGGAGCCCTGGCAGTGCCCACCGGGGCATTCCTGCCGATGACAGTTAAACCGTCGGGGCCCCTGGTCTTCATTTACATCACAGATGCGAGCGTCGTCTTCCGCAGGCCTCCCCCAAATGGAAGCCAGCTGCCCGGCCATCCAGTGCGAGGACGGCCTCCCGACTTTCAACTCAGCCCCGCCGTCCGCCTTGACAGGCTGCGGTGCTTAATGATGTTTTATTGTGTGATTTCGCCAAACCCTCGCGTGTTTCACTCATTTTATGCTAATGGACGAAATCTGGACGCATTTGCTGGAACAAGCTCTGTTCTAGTAAAGAGTGGAGCAGGCCCATGTACGCCAGGTAAAATCTGAGGTTCTGACGGCCGCTGACCGCACAGCGGGCTGCACTTTGATGTGGTTGGTCCCGCAGCCGTGGCAAGGCATGTCTGGGGCTTGCTGTCCTACTGGGAGGGACGCGCAGCCAACCCTTGTTCCATGGCCCTTGGTCGTCCGAGCCGTGTTTGCCTGGCTTGTGTTTTGGTAAGTCTTTGAGGAATATCCAGTTGAAAAGGTGACCCAAAGGAGATTTCATCCTGGTAGGAGCTATCTGAGATAGAGATAGAGATAGAGATAGAGATAGAGATAGAGATAGAGATAGAGATAGAGATAGAGATAGAGATAGAGATAGAGGTAGAGGTAGAGATAGGGATAGGGATAGAGATAGAGATAGAGATAGAGATAGAGATAGAGATAGAGAGGTAGAGGAAGAGATAGAGATAGAGATAGAGATAGAGAGATAGAGGTAGAGGAAGAGATAGAGAGATAGAGGTAGAGGAAGAGATGATAGAGATAGAGGTAGAAGTAGAGGTAGAGAGAGAGATTTAGATAGAGATAGAGATAAATAGAGATAGAGGTAGAGATAGAGATGTAGATAGAGATAAATAGAGATAGAGGTAGAGATAGAGATGTAGATAGAGATAGAGGTAACTAGAGATAGAGGTAGAGATAGAGATGTAGATAGAGGTAGAGATAGAGATACAGATACAGATGTAGATACAGATATAGATTTGGATATAGAGATATAGATATATGTGTAGATATAAATTTGAAACTGAAAGAGCTCAGTGCCTTAATGGAGGGCCAGTGGGCACAATTATTGGCCCACTGTGTGTGCACTCGGCTTTGTGCAGTGGCTGTGAGGGTCACGCTTGGCATTTGGGTAGGACTCAGTGGCTCTCAGCCAGAGGTGGTTTTGCCTTCTAGGGGCCCCTGGACACTGTCTGGAAACCTCTTCCATTGTCACAGCTGGGAGGAGGGGGTTAGGGGAGCAGCCAAACGTCCCACCATGTATACGACAGCTCCCCACAGCACACAGTAACCTGGCCTCCATGTCAGCGGTTCTGCTACCGAGACATCCTGCTTTAGAGGAGAGGGAATGGGAATGATGACAGGTAGGATGCAGACAGGCAGGTGACCAGGTCGAGGGGGGCAGGCTGTTCTCTGATCCATTGCATGGTCAGGGACAGGGCCTCTGACGAAAACGGGCCTCCTGGGGCGTGCAAGGCAACAGGCCTGCAGGAGGAGGGAAGGACCCCAAGGACAGTGAGTGTCAGGGTTGCCTGAGCTTAAGGCTGGTGGAGGGGATTGGAAGGGAATGAGAATTTAGGGCTGGGTTTAGGAGCTAGGGCTCGGACCTCCTATAAGCAGTGGGGAGCTACGGAAGGCTTCAGAAAATAAAACAAAAAGATCTGGGCCCTGACCGGTTTGACTCAGTGGATAGAGCGTCAGCCTGCAGACTGAAGGGTCTCAGGTTCGATTCCGGTCAAAGGCATGTACCTTGTTTGCGGGCACATCCCCGGTAGGAGGTGTGCAGGAGGCAGCTGATTGATGTTTCTCTCTCATCGATGTTTCTAATTCTCTACCCTTCTCCCTTCCTCTCTGTAAAAAATCAATAAAATGTATTAAAAAAAAAAAAAAGATCTGAGATGAGCTTCGGACAGACACGAAGGGCAGCGATATGTAATAGATGAACATCCTCCTGGGGAGAGAAAGCTAGAGGAGGGATGCAGCCTGCAGGGTTGAAAGGGGTGGGTCTGAGGAGCAGGCACAGCACAGAGGTGTCTGCATGGGGTGCGGAGGAATGGAGGAGGCCTGTGCCATCAGGCCACCAGCTCCAGGTCCCTCTTGAACGGGCCCCACCTGGAACCTCCTCCCACCCGCTTTACCATGAAACTCTCCGCCATCACTTGCCCAGGGGGCCCTGAGGTCCTGTTTTTGTGTCCGGTAAAACACAGAGCGTTGCTCTTTAACATGACAATTACTTCTCATTGTGGTGGCATGGAACCCAGAGAAAGGGAGAGTCCACGGGAGTCTCTCCTGGAGATCGAATGACGATGACTCCCCGAGAGCAGAGAACAGGGGTGTAGGGATTGGCTGTCCAGGTGAAGGTCCCGCAATCTGGATGCCCTTCTGGTGAACACCCGGAAGGCGGCTATGTGAGGTCAAGTGCACGACACTGAGAGTTAGCCGGGCTGGGCCCTCGTGCCTCTTGCTACGTGTGGTCAGTCAGCATGCACACCTGTCTCCCAGGCTCCCCAGCATTAGAATAGCTTATTCCCTCCCCTCGTTGCATTCAAGTTCATATACAGTGGTGATGGACCCATCAAATATGGGCGAGGGCCCACAGGGTTAATCTACTGCTAAAATGTTTCTCTTAAAGGCCGATTGTGTAAAAGGCAGTGCGTGTGGCCGTGACGCAGGGAGCCTGCGGACTTGCTCTCGGATTAGGTACTTGACATTACTCCCTAGTACGCGGGTGACCTTCAGCTGAAGGGCGAAAGGCCCCCATCTTTACGTCCGCGGTGTTAATAGCACCACCTTGCAGAGATGTTACGAAGGTGAAATGACTTCGTCAACGGAAAGTGCTTCACAGTAGCCGGCAGGAAACATGAGCTCAGTACAGCGTTCAGTGCCGTGGTCGTCCCCATCGTTATTCCCGTTTGCGTCTTCTCTGCTCTTCCACCTGAGCGTCTGAGAGGTGGCCCTTCAAACCAGAGCCGTGTTCTGTGCAAAAGATGCTCAGAGATTAGACACAGACAGTAATTCTGGCCTCAGCTCTCAACACGGTCGTTTCTTCCTCTGCTGTTTTAGATGTCATGGGTCTTTCTCCTCCTCCTCCCCCCCTCCTCCCCCTTCCCCTCTTCCTCCTCTTGTTCCCTCTCCTCCTCCTCTCCCCCTCCTCCTCCTCTTCCCCCCTCCTCCTCCCCCCTCCTCCTCCTCTTCCTCCTCCTCCTCCTTCTCCTCCTCCTCCTCCTCTTGTTCCTCTTCCTCTTGCTCCTCCTCCTCCTCCCCCTCCCTCCTCCTCTTCTTCCTCTCTCTTC
This sequence comes from Corynorhinus townsendii, assembly GCA_026230045.1. Lineage (NCBI taxonomy): Eukaryota > Metazoa > Chordata > Mammalia > Chiroptera > Vespertilionidae > Corynorhinus > Corynorhinus townsendii. The sequence goes on along the minus strand of JAPDVU010000011.1, from coordinate 6,058,165 downwards.
CTCCTCCTCCTCCTCCTCCCCCTCCTCCTCTCCCCTCCCTCCTCTTCCTCCTCCTCCTCCTCCCCCTTCTCCTCCTCCTCCTCCTTCTCCTCCTCCTCCTCCTCTTGTTCCTCCTCCTCCCTCCTCCTCCTCCTCTTCCTCCTCCTCCTCCTCCTCCTCCTCTTCCTCCTCCTCCTCCTCTCCCCTCCCTCCTCATCCTCCTCCTCCTCCCCCTCCTCCTTCTCTTCCTCCTCCTCCTCCTCCTCTTCTTCCTCCCTCCTCCTCCTCCTCCTCCTCCTCCTCTCCCCTCCCTCCTCTTCCTCCTCCTCCTCATCCTCCTCCTCCTCCCCCTCCTCCTTCTCTTCCTCCTCTTCTTCTCCTCCTCCTCCTCTTCTTCCTCCCTCCTCCTCCTCCTCTTCCTCCTCCTCCTCCTCCTCTTCCTCCTCTTCTTCTCCTCCTCCTCCTTCTCCTCTTTTTTTTTGCCGGAGGTTCAGTGTATGGAGTTAGCATTTCCTTGAATCCGGCCCTCCCATCTCTGCATCTGGTATGCGAGGGCGGCACCGGGATTCAATCAGCTCAGAGTGGTGCAGCCATTGGCAGTGGAGGGCGCAGTGGGCCTGGGCAGCCCACAGGGAAATGCCTTTGGTTATGCCCAATAAGTATAACAAACTGAAAAAGAAAGGAAAAAAAAAACCACTTCACTTAGACAAAGTGATTTAAATGCGTGTGTTTTGAAGGAACCCGGAATAACTTAGAGGAGAGAGATGACAAATAGACATTTCCGGAAAACATTAGCTGAAGCTTCGACGACGGATGGAAGCCTTCCGCGGGCTCCCGGCAGGAGGAGGCCGGCCGCCTCAGCCTCGTCGTGTGGAGGTGACATCCGTACATGACAGACACAAGCGGTGATGGATGGCCCAGGGAGAGGATGAGGATCTGCGGGTTTTATTTACTGCTCAAATGTTTATTTCATGGGCTGGTTATTTAAATGAGTGGCTAGAATGCAAGTCAGCTGACAAAAGCCATCTTTCCCCTCCAAGATGAAATATTTGAATCCATCACCTCAGGGTTTTGGAAATATGGGGTGACGGACTGTCACCGTGAGGTGGAAACAAAGGTGAGAGGAGTTCCTGACATGGAGTTGGGAATGCCCAGCTGGCTCCTAGGCGCTTTTCCCCGCTGTATCTCATTTAAATATATTTTTACTTTTGACGAGAGGCCCAGTGCACGAATTCATGCACAGGTGGGGTCCAGCCGGCCTGCCCCGATTGGGGCCAATCAGGCTGGGCTGGCCAGGCAGAGAGGCCACAGGAGGTTGGCCGGCTGGCCCCGCCCCCGATCGGTGTGTGGAGTGGGCGATTGGGGGCATGGCTGGCCTTGGGAAGGGGCCTTGGGTGGTTGGCCGCTGGCCCCACCCCCTGGTCGAACTCCTGGTTGAACTCTTAGTTGAACTCCTGGTCGAGGGGACATTTGCATGTTAGCCTTTTATTATATAGGATTTCAGAGAGGAAGGGAGAGGGAGAGAGAGATAGAAACATCAATGATGAGTGGGAATCATTGATTGGCTGCCTCCTGCACGCCCCCCACTGGGGATGGAGCCTGCAACCCAGGCATGTGCCCTGACGGTGAATCGAATCCTTGCCTACCGGTTCATACCTCAATGCTCAACCACTGAGCTACCCCAGCCAGGCCGGCTATATCTCATTTAAATCAACACAGGACAAACTTCGGTGTCGTCACGACTGGCTGCCTTTGTGCTAATGCTGTCAGCAGTCCGATGGCAAGATATTGCCAGCTACGTGTGTGCAAACCCTCCCAACTCGACCTTCCTTGAGTCAAGCAAGCCCTGTGTGGCCCCACCGTGGGTCCATGACCTCCCTCGGCCACTGGGTGGCGCTGTGCCACTGGGCTGGGCCACAGAGAGCATTTATCTGGCTGTTAAAAAACCCTGCCTCTTAAGGAAAACAGTGGGACATGACAGTTGTGGGTAACTACTCCGACGACGGGGGGCCTTAATTACAATGCAAACCTTGTCAGGAAGATGATGTTTACTGTAGGAGGCACTTGACATGACTAACTTTCACATGCGAGGAGACATTTTAGATCCAGTTTCAAACAAAATGAAAAGAAGACGACGCGAAGGAAGGCCGGCGAGGAGCCACACGGACATTCCGGACCCGTAATGGCCCGGATGGTGATCGCCTGAGATGGGATGCGGTCGTGTTGCGGGATGATGAATGCCAGGAGGGGTTCTTTGACCCCCTTCTTCTTCTTTCTTGCCTTTCCTTTCTGACAGCTTCCCTCCTACCCCTCCCCTCTTCCCAAAGCCACACGCACCAAAAAAAAAAAAAAAAAAAAAAAATGTTTTTCAAATGAACACAGACAAGGATGTGTCATCTGGTGATGGATTGCTCATTCTGGTTCAGCTTTTGATAATTAAGTTCCACTCTTCACAGGCGAAGGGTGTTCTGCCAAATCCAAACTGCCCTGGAAAAAAAAAAAAAGTAAAATTAGAACCTTATGAGAAGAGAGAGATTAAACGAGTTAAATGTATATGTGTAGGGAGTTGGGCTAAGTGGAGACTGGGGTGGGGCGCGGAGAGGGGGGCGTGAGTTGATACCTGCCTACCGATCTTCGCCGGGACACACGGCGTGGAAGAAGGGGGGTATGCAGACACCGGGGACAAGGTCGCGTTAGGAGTATGTAGGTGACCTAAATACAGAAGAGGAATACTTCGGACAAACATCGCAGGAATAGGCCTGATTGACAGGTCCTGGTACTTCCGTCTGGGGAACTCCTCCAATGGGAAGTGAAGATGCTGTGACGCTGGGGACGTTTCGTGGAGGTCTTGCCTGGACACAGGCTGGTGGTGCTCCCCAGAGACCACAGGAGCCTCCTGGTCCTCCAGGCGGTGGCTAGTTTCTCTTCAAATGCTGACTTCTGTCCCGACAAAGTTTGCATCTGGGGGCTGCAGGTTACACACCATTAAAAGGCCATTCGCTCCCTGGAATGCCCAACCCCTCCCTGAGGACTGGGTCTGAGCCAGGAGCTGGGGGCACCCACGTGGCCCCTCCAGAAGTCCAGGCCCCTTGGCGTGGAGGCTACCATCTTGGGTTGCTGCCTTCCACCAGTCACAGCTCGGAGGCGCGGGCTGTCACCGGTGGAAAATCCGGCCCGTTCTCTCACCAGAGATCAACACACGGACCACAGCAAGCAGCAGGAATTGTTGAGTGACTTATTAGAAGAGACGGCGGCAAAAGATACTTTAAAAGCAAATTCCCTTAGCCCGGGTAATGTACCACGATTGGGGGTGGGGGGGTGGGGAGGGGCGTGTGGGGGTGGCGGGAAGGCCCACAACCCACGTGGCCATTGCATTCTTGGCAGGGAGCCCCTCTCGGCTGGCTCCTGGATGGGCAGGAGCTGGGTTTCACAAACCCTTCCTATCTGGAGGACTCCTGGCGTTCATTCGATCGCCCTTATCTGCCCCAGTACCTTATCTCTCTGGAAGGAGAAGGGAGGGGCAAAGGCAGATGCGGTGGATAAACACACTCTTTTGCGGTGTACAATTAGCCCCGGTGAAATGTTCAAGTGCGGCCCCACGGGGGCTGCCTTTTTGCTGTGAACCTGATATTTGAACTGCCCCCTCCCCCGTGAATTCCCCTCCCCCCACTTTTTTTTTGCGGGGTGCGGGGGACAAGGGGGTTAGAGAGGAAAGAGGACAGGGCCAGGCCAGGCCTTGACTGGTCTTTGCTCTTTGCCAAGAAGCCCTTGGATTTTGCCTCTGATTCCCCCCCCCCCCCCCCCCCCCCCCCCGCCGGATTGCAAGCCTGGCCTGACCCTGGGCGCAAGGGGAGTGAGATAGCCTAAACCTGCTTTTTGTCAGAGTTCCCTTCCCACCGTGACGGCTTGGTGGGAACCAAGAGATAAAACACGGGAACTGACTTCTTCCACCGGGCAGGACAACAGCGCAGAGGAAGAGCGGCTTCCGGCTCCGCTCCGGCAGCGATAGCCTGGCCGGCTGGGTCGGCCTGCGGCTCAGTGATTAGCCTCCCAGTGAAGACCCTGGACCGGCACATGGTGGAACGGTGGCCGCACCGGCAGGGGTCCTGCCCCCAGTGTTCGGATGGCTGCCTCTGCCTGTGGCCCGGCTTCTTAGCATCATACATGGGTCAAAGGTGGGAAGCAGGCACTCAGGTCGGGAACCTCAGAACAACCTGGGGACCACTCCAGGTGCTCCCCATCTGGGATAGCATAGATGCCATCATTGGATGCAGGAAGTACCGAGCCACTAACACTCTTCTTCTGCGCGTGGTTTATGTTTTAATTAAACTCCAACTGTGTTTTTTTTTTAAATTTTTAACTAAATTTTAAATCCTTGGTATCACTCTTAACCTGAAGAATTGAGACTATTTTTTTAAAATGTATTTTATTGATTTTTTAGAGAGAGGAAGGGAGAGGGATAGAGAGTTAGAAACATCGATGAGAGAGAAACATCGATCAGCTGCCTCCTGCATGCCTCCTACTGGGGATGTGCCCGCAACCCAGGTACATGCCCTTGACCGGAATGGAACCTGGGACCCTTCAGTCCGCAGGCCAACGCTCTATCCACTGAGCCAAACTGGTTTCGGCCCAACTGTGTTTTAATTAACGCAAATGCTGCTCAGGGATCCCAAGCCCACGTGGCCCAGCTGGGGCTGGGCTGGGCTGGGCTGGGCAGGGACCCACTCAGGCTTTCAGGGCTGAGATGAGAAGCTGAGGGAGGGACAGGCTACCAGTCACCTGCCCTGTCTGAGCTCCCATTCCCTCCACCTGTGAAATGGTTCGGTTCCTATTAAGTGGTCGGTCAGGTGGAGGCGCCCTGCGGTCCTGGCCGAGTGGGTTTCTCCTCACAGCGGCTCTCAGCCCGGCGGCTGGCTTCACCAGAGCTCGTGGGAAGAACCAGAGCCTGGATGCAAATTGTAAGTTAGTCTTTCATCACCCCATCTCCAGGGCTCCGTCCTCACTTTTGCTTTCTCTCTTTGTTCCAAGCCAGTTATGAGGTCCCGCCCTCAAAGGGAAGAACTCCCTCCCCGCCGGGGCGTGAGCGCCAGGAGTGCGGGTCTTGGAGGGGCGTCCTGTGAACGCCAGGAGTGCGGGCCATGGAGGGGCGTCCTGCCACCGAAGGCAGCCTCCCACGTCCCGTTAGGGCAGCGGGAACAAGGCATTTGTAGGCCTCGCAGCTTGTGGTTGTGTCTTGTGCATGGCGGGCCTGCAGCCACGCGTTTGCAGAAAGAAATCATTTCTGCCAGACGTATTCTAACCAGCTGCTTCACATCATCAGCGCCAACCGTGAGGGATTCCCTTCCTTGGGTAGTTGGGCAACGGAAAGAGCCCTGGTTGAAGAAGTTTTAGCAGGCGGAGGGCTAGTCACTTGGCTGCTTTGTTGCCTGAAAACTACATTTCCCAGGATCCTTTGCCAACTGGCTTCCGGTTGGGGGTGAGCCAATGGGGGGCATTGGTGGCAACTGAAGGATAGGAGGAAGGGAAAGCCAGGGTATTTGTCTCCCACCCTTCTCCCTCTTTTGGGTGAGTTCTCTAGCAGGGCTCTGTGGCTCCAGCTCTCAGCACGCTGTGACCCCAGCTCCCGGGCCACACTGCCTTGGTCTCTCCAGCCCTGCTGTGCCATCTTTGAGCTGCCTCACCTTCCCTTTTGGTTTTTCAGCTCGCCACCCACTTTGTAAATAATTCTATGCATTAAATTTCATTGATTAGAGCCCCTGTTTTCTAAGTCAGACCCTGATTGATAATGGATCCTTTTCTTTTTTTAAAAAAAATACTGATTTCAGAGTGGAAGGGAGAGAGAGAAAGATAGAAACGTCAATGATGAGAGAGAAGCACTGACTGGCTGCCTCCTGCACGCTTCCAACAGGGGATGGAGCCCGTAACCTGGGTATGTGTCCTGACCGGGAATCGAACCATGACCTCCTGGTTCGTAGGTTGATGCTCAACCCCTGAGTCACACTGGCTGGTGATAGATCCCTTTAAAGTGTTAGAGCATCCTGTTTCCTTCCATAACCTGGTCTCACTCTATCCTAACAACACCCCTAAGTGGGCAGGGCGGCAGAGGCTGCCTTCACTTTACTGACCTTCCTCTGTACAGCAGCTCGGTTTGGGATGAGGGACGAACGCACCACAGGCGACACAGCAAATCATTGGTGTGGACACTGACCTGGCCCAAACGCCACACCCTTCAGCCCGGGCCCCTTCCGGACGGCACTCTGGTTGGAGTCCCTGATGTCCCGGGGCCCTCCTGTTCCTTAGGAAACCCCCGGCTGTCTCCATGGTCAGCAGTGGGTTCTCAACCAGAGTTGGGCCAAGAGGAGCTCCGTGGTAATGGCCATGCCATATCTGCCCAGCACAAGAGCTTAGGGCGGGGGTGAGGAGGGGCTGGGTCCAGCCAATGCTTTGCTTGTTAAGCTGGGCACCCTGGTTCAGGGCCATGCCTTCCCGGAAGAAGTGAAACTGTTTCCTAATTCATTGTCCCACAAGGAGCATCACCCCCCCCCCCCCCGCGCGCGCGCACACACACACACACACACACACACACACACACACACACACACACACAATTTCCCAAAGGCATAGCAGCTCCTGTCAGAAACCCCTATGACATGGGATGGAAGCCATGTGCCTTCTCCTCAGAAAAGTTCACATCGTCACACAAAATTGTGCATAGTTTTAGGGGTTCACAGGCTCCCCTGAAGTCCAAGGGTGTGCCCTCTACGGATCCGTGGAGTTAAGCTTAATACCAAGTTGTATGGTGTTTTAGGAATTCCCAAATGCCACTTCCCACCTCGGAAAGTTGTAGCATATCCCCACAGTGCCTTTCCCATCGTTTAATTTATGTTTCCTGTAAACCGACTTCCTATATATTTTAATGTTACTGTACAGTGCCTTTCCCATCGTTTATTTAATATTTCCTTTAAACTGACTTCCTATATTTCAATTTACCTGTAAAAAGGGTACTTGAGATCCCTATCATGGTACTTGTGAAATCACAGGCTTGGTGTAATGGTTGAGAGCTTGGCTCTGGAGCCAGACTGCCTGGGTTGGAGGCCTGGCTCCACTCTTTATTAGCTGTGTGACCTCGAGCGAGTCCTTTGACCCCTCTGTGCTCCGCCTTTCATGTGGGAAGCGAGGCGAAGAAGAGTACCTTCTGCACAGAGTTGTTGTGAGGATTACACAGGTTAGCTATGGAAAGTGCTTTGAACAGAAGCACTCGGTCAATAAATGCTAGTTATTGTTATACCACCAGCGCATCATAAATGTGTCCAGTACATTTGTGAATAGATAGAAAATACTAAAACGAACAATAAAGGCATCGTGTGTGTGCCACCCCAAATCACCCTGAGTACACCTTACACTTTGGGAAGTGATGCTGAATAGAGAAAATGTGTGTGTACACACACACACACACACACACACACACACACACACACACCAGCGAAAGAAGCAGGAAATCCCCAGGAGGAGATAAAGTGTGTGATCCTGGCTTTCGGACGAGATGGAGAGGGCAAATGAGGGTATGTTTGTTTCTGGATTACAGTGACAGAGCAATAAGGAAAAACAGAGTCTGTTTATCCTGCTCCATGCCACCTTCCAGCCAGGCCAGGAAGGGCATCCGCCCCTATCTTGTGACCAGGGTGCTTGCGGGACCTCCTGGGTCCCTGTCCTCCCCGTGGCTGCTGGGAGCTGCTGAGGGCCTCCCTCCGGGGGGCTTGGGAGGTTCTGCTTCACCCATCCAGGTGGGGGGCGCTCCTCTCCCTCCCCCTCCCTCATTCCCCTTCCCCTCCCCTCTCCCCTCCTGCCCCCCTTCCCTCCACCGGAGCCTGGATCTGTGCACAGAGAGATGGGCTTCTGGAGGGGGCGTGCTGCCTCTGTAGGCTGAAATCACCTCCCCCAGTGGCTAATGAGGAGGAATTTGGACCCGGCCATTGAGGCTAGCATGTGTCAGTTTTTCAAAAATATATTTTATTGATTTCAGAGAGGAAGGGAGAGGGAGAGAGAGAGAGAAACATCAAGGATGAGAGAGAATCATGGATCAGCTGCCTCCTGCACGCCCCCTACTAGGGATCGAGCCTGCAACCTGGACATGTGCCCTGTCTAGGTTGAACCATGAACCATGACCTCCTGGTTCAGAGGTTGATGCTCAACCACTGAGCCATGCCAGCTGGGCCATGTGTCAGTTTTTTTGGTTATCTCCTGCACCTTCTTCTTGAGGCAAAAACACCCTGATTTTATTCTGGTTAGGCTCACCTTCCTTCACTTTTGGGACTTACACGGTAACATTTATTTTCTCACAGCTCAGGAGCCCAGAAGTCTGGGTGTCCACAGGGTAGGTTTCCTCTTTCCTCTGAGTCCTGTCTCTATGGCTTGTCCATGGCCATCTTCTCCCTGTGTCCCCACATGGTCTTCACTCTGTGTCCATCCGTGTCCTAATCTCCTCTTTTAACAAGGGCACCAGTCCTACTGGGTTAGGGCCCACCCTGATGACTGCACTTTAGCACCTCTGCAAAGAGCCCACCTCCAAACTGGGTCCCATGCTGAGGTCCTGGGGGTCAGGACTTGAACACAGGAGTTTGGTGGGAAGACAATTCAGCCCATCACATCCGGTTCAACGGGTTCCTCTTTCTCCTTCCCCAGATTGGTCCATAGCACCATCAACGCCACATGCAAACAGGATGAAAACTTCACAGTCAGCCTCCCTCCCCCTTGTCCGCCACCTCTTACCCAACCCATGGTCACATCCAGCCAATGCTACAATCAAAATATTGGTCAAATCCATGCAGAGCTCCGCCCCCCACAACCATCCATGTCCTAGTCACTGATGCCCCCAATGGCCTCCCCCTACCTCCCAGTCCCTTTCAACCCTGTCGCCCTGTTTCATGTTCCCCATAGCACTGACTGCTCTCTGCGATCATCTGATGCTATACGTGCTCATATCTGTCTCCTCGTAGTGGATGGCAAATGTCCCGAGGACAGGAGACGTTGTCTGTTTTGGTTCGCGCTGGTTCCCCCGTGCCTAGGAGTCTCCTGGGATTGGTTAACAGTACATGTTCAATGCTGGATCAGTGGAAAGGGACGAGCCATGGAACAAAGACATGGTGGCAAGCTCTCCACTTCCCTACAACCTCCACGTCCTTCCCTCCAATGGGTGGGAAGTTCTCAAAAAGAAAAGAAAAGAAAAGAAAGGACATGAGCAGAGGGTGCCTTCAAAGGCATTGATTACAGCCACAGATGCCATGTCTGGTTGAAGAGGCAGGACCAGCCCTGCTATAGCCGGTTAGGCTCAGTGGATAGAGCGTCGGCCTGTGGACTGAAGGGTCCCGGGTTCGATTCCCGTCAAGGGCACATGCCCGGGTTGTGGGCTCGATCCTGGGTAGGGGGCATACAGGAGGCGGCCGATCAGTGATTCTCTCTCATCACTGATGTTTCTATCTCTCTCTCCCTCTCCCTGCCTCTCTGAAAGCAATAACAATATATTAAAAAAAAGAGAGAGAGAGGTAGGACCCGGGGTCTGCCCTGGCTGAGCAGGGCCTTTGCTGAGCCCATGAAGTCAGGATTCCCCTCGCCCTGCACTGTGTGAGCAGGACGGGGAAGGAAGCGGCCCCTGCTTCAACCTACTTGTGCCGAACAGCAAGGATGCCCGTGTAATTAGTACAGCCGCTGGCCTACAATTAGTATGGAAGCCTGTCCTCTAATTTAGTCAACAAAGCAGTCCCCGCAGAACCTCAACGTAGAAATAATTTGTCAGCAGTTAGATTCATAGAGCGGCAGCGCCGGGAGAGTCACTGAGAGTTATAAAGCTGCATCCACTTAAAACATATTCTATAATTCTGCCTTCTCCCTGGCCCGGTCCCCAGTCAATCCAAATGTGTTTATTTATGATGTCTACGTTTTCTACTTCCCAAAAGGATTTGACGTGGCTTACATGAGAGGCGCATGGCGAACAGGGCGGACTTAACGAGAGAAGAGACCAAGACAAAGGCAAGGCCTCCCCTGAGAAGCCAGAGGGGCCGGGGAAGACTGGGATGGGGGCCTCTCTGGCTTTGGGGCTGAGGTAAGCCAGGTAGAGGGGGTGGTCGTGGAGAGTGGGAGGCACAGACCTTGGGATCTACGGATGGGGAATTTGGAATCTTCCTCTGGTCATCCTGTGTGTGTGTTGGGGGAGCGGAAGGGGGAGTGTGGGGGTGCATCTTGCAAAGCCCCTGGAGGCGAAGGGCAGGAATGGATAACAGTCACTTCTTTCTCTTCTATCGGCCAATCATATCGCATGGGGGTTGGGGGTGGAAATATACTCTGCCATTTGGGAAAGGCCTCCAAAGTCATATGAGAAGTGCACGGGTACAAGAAGGGTGAAGGATTAGGGCCATTAGTGCAATCAGTTGATTCCATTGATTATTGCTATTATAGATAGCAATAATAGAGGCCTGGTGCATGACATTCATGCACTAGGGGAGGGGGTGTTCCCTCAGTCCGACCTGTGCCCTTTCGCAGTCCGGGAGCCCTCAGGGGATGTCTGACTGCCATCAATTGGACATCCTTAGCGCTGCCATGGAGGTGGGCAGCTGTGCTAACCAGCCATCAGCCTGGCTTGTGGCTGAGTGGCACTCCCCCTGTGGGAGCGCACTGACCACCAGGGGGCAGCTCCTGCATTGAGCGTCTGCCCCTTGATGGTCAGTGTGCATTATAGTGACCGGTCGTTCCACCATTTGGTCGATTTGCATATTACCCTTTTATTATATAGGGTATATATATATATATATATATATATATATATATATATATACCCTATATAATATATATATTTAAATATATTTATATATATATTTAAATATATTTTTATTGATTTCAGAGAGAAAGGGAGAGATAGAAACATCAATAATGAGAGTGAGTCATTGATTGGCTTCCTCTGGCACACCCCTTACTGGGGATCGAGCCTGCAACCCAGGCATGTGCCCTGACCAGGAATTGAACTGTGACCACCTGGTTCATAGGTCAATGTTCAACCACTGAGCCACGCTGGCTGGGCTACAGTTTCTATTTAAATATAGAATTTGAATCCAAGTCTTCCAGGATGGGGCTGGAGAACCCCACCTTGCACAGGTTTCCAAGGGTTCTGTGCAGCAGGCCTGGCTTAGGGGATCCTACTCTAGTCTCACATTCATGAGGAGGGAGCACCTGGGTCTCTGATGAGACAGTCAGGCTCCTGGGCAACTTCCCTGGAGAGTTCAGGAAGGTTCTGGAACCTGAATTGTAATAAATGCTCCACAGGCACATTCTAGCGACTGGGGATGTTGGGAAACACTCCTCTGAAGGCAACCTACATTTTTTTAGAAGCTATGAAGACTGAGGCCCAGGACCAGGAAGTGGCCTGAGAAAGGTCATCCCAAAATAAGGTTCTAATTGGGGCTAGAGTTCAGGTGGCCTCGCTGCTTCCTGGCCACGTGTCTTTCCCAACACACCTAAATGATTAGACGCTTCTACACCTTAACCACGTCACCACAGAGGCCTGGTGGGATTCGGAGTGCCCGTCCTGGTGGGATTCGGTGTGCCCGTCCTGGTGGGATTCGGAAAAGGCAAGCCAACCCTGAGGGAGTGTCCCTTTTGAACATTGACTCCCAGCGATGAAGGGTTACCATGGAATGACACACAGATAGACACCCTCTCGTGACACCTTCCGAGTGGCCGACTCGGACATGTGCTGCCCAGCCCTTCCTTCTGGAGAGGACTTGCTGCCCAACTGTGGGAAGTGAGGTCCACGGCAGCCCCCAGCTGTCAGCTCCGTCAGGGTCGGCCTGAGCCGCAGAGCCACCTGGCCCAAGGTCACGCCCTCCCTGGGACAGTGGGCAATGGAGTGAGGCAGAGGGTCCAGGGCTGATGCCCACTGAGGGGCACTTCTCACTCCAAAGCTCCCTTCTCGGTTGGCGTGTCTTTGTCAGGCTGTTCCCCAGTTTTACCTCTTCCTCTGCCCAGCCTTGTGTCCCCCCATGACCTTCACAGATGCTGATTCTTAAAAAAAACCATCTTGCACCCCAAACTGTGTCTCAGCATCTCCTTTAAGGAACCCAACCTGCAAAGGCAATGTTGGTGGCGTGGCAGGGGAAGACTTCGGTCATGGCGATTCCCCTTGCTGAGGGGCCCGCCGCGGGGACACGGGAGGGTGTAGCACATAAAAGGCATGCTTTTAAGGAAGGCTTGGCCGACAGACGTGCCGGAGACACCTACACATTTAAATCACCTTTCCCTATTGATTAAGGTAAATACTTTACTGATGGTGTTAATCAATAGCCCTATAAATCCTCCATGGGTGATGGTTTTACTGTGCATTTAATGTTTCTGTCTTTAATTGAGTTACATCCCTCTCAGCCCAAAATGATGAACTGAAAGTTAGAAATCATCTCGGCTCTGACAAAAAGGGGGAGTGTTTCCCCCCCTTTTGTTTAATTTGAAGAAGTCACCCACCCCCTGAACATAAGTCAGCCAGCCGGGCTTGGTCACCAGGGGCTGGTCTCATCTCCTTACCTCTCCGGGTCTCAGTGTTTGACCTGGAGGTGGGGGCAGTGGCTGTGTTGCCCATGGAACATAACAGCTGGGAAAGTCAAGACGCTGTACGGGAGTCATGTTATTAACGCCTCAAAGTATGGGTCTGTATGAACACCTACCAGAATCGTCCGTGGTATCGCCAGGGAGTGGCCACAGTGGTCCCCAAGCCCAATTCCTCCCCCGGCCCTCTCTCTGCACTGCCGCTAGCTGATGGATTTGCCCGTAGAGTCAGCGGAGTGTAAATATCCGCCTGTCAGTCAATCACTCCATTACGTTAAGTGCCCAGAGTGGGCTGGGCTGTGATTTACACGCTCCCCGGAAGGCCTGGGCCCGCTGGCAGCTGTGCTGTGTGCCTGGGAGGCAAAGTGGGGCACAGCAGGCTGCATCACCAGGTCTACACTCCAGACCCTCGGAGACATGACCTTGTCCCCAGAGGGAGGTCGAGATGAATGATGGGATGTGTTGTCACATCCCCCTTCCAGCCCCAGATTACAAGGTGTGCTGAGGGGCTGACCTTCAGCACACCTTGTAATAATCTAAAGGAGCGGATTCCTTCTTATGGAGAAGGATATGCCGCAAGGGTGCCCCACTGGAGGCCACGCCCCCCTAAGGGGACCTTCGGCAATGTCTGGAGGTGTTTTGGTCAGGACTAGAGGTGTGCTCCTGGCATGTATTAGGCAGAGGAGGCCAGGGATGCTGCTAAACTGTCTACGTTGCACCAGCCAGGCTCCCCTACAGAGAATTACCCAGTCCAACGTGTCCGCAGTGCCACTGCCGACACACCCACACCTATAGGGAGGACAAATGTGGCACATTCCTGGGCGGCAGGCAGCTGAAGGACAGGTCCGCAGGTGTGGGGTGATTTGTTGCAAGACCGCTTTGGGAATGGCAGGGGTCCATGGGGAATGGGGGCGCACGGTGGTGGTATGAGGACATGGAACCGCTGGTCAGCATTTCCCAGAGCCGGTGGAGTCTTCTGTCATCATCCCTTTACAGAGGTAGGTTCTGAGGCTCGGAGTGGGGCCTAACTTCCTCGGCTTGGGGGTAGATGGAGCACTGCAGGGCTCTTGTAACACTGGCGATGGGATGTTATTTCAAGGGATTAACTGGGAGTGGCCCTCCGGAGTGCTTGGCAGGGAAGGGTGCTGGCACTGCCTTGTGACGTCAGCCGCAGGCACTGGAAGGGAGGAGTGGTAGCACTTGGACAACATAGTTACATTCCTTGCACTCTGCCAGTGTTCCTATCCTGAACTAGAGGCCCAGTGCATGAAATTCGTGCACTGGTAGGGTCCCTTAGTAGTTGCAGGCTGCCGGCCGGGTACTCCCTCCCTTCCCCTGGCTGGCCCCGCCCCCTGGTTGAACTCCCGGACAACCTCCCAGTCAAGGAGACAATTTGCATATGACGCTTTTATTATATAGGATTATCACAGTTCAGGACAAACACATTTAAAGACATATAAACACATTTAGAATATTGTTAAGCTAAACAAAAAGATATGCTTTTAAAATCCTCTTTGCCTAACTCTGCACTGTTCTGACTTTTTAGTAATACATGTCCATTATTAAAAAATAACAACAAATAAAGAGAAAAAATACAAATCCCCTATATTCTAGAGATAGCCATAATGGACATTCTGATCATTTTCTTTAGACTTTTATTTCATACCATATATATATTCTTCCCCTAAATTTCCTAAAATCTAATTCATGTTGGTTCACTGCTATTTTATTTTTAATTCTAAAATATGTGTGTCATCCATGCTATTAAATGTATTTGTAAGCATTGTTAGTTCAGGACTATAATGATATGCCATACTATGGCTGTGTTAACATTCACTTAATAAATATTCTCTAGGTAGACACATGAGATTTTCCCCCAAGTGTTTTTGTTGTTGTTATTACATGATAAACAACATATAAATAATGTTTTTGCACATGAATGATTATTTTCCTAGTATTAAGCTTTATAACGGAGTAATGACTGGCTCAAAGGTAATGAGAAGTATTAAGGTCCTTGATATTTACTAAATTTCTTTCAGAAAAATAACTCTGGATTATATTCCTATCAGGAAGGAACATAAAGGTCAGTGTCTGAAAATTCATAAAAAATGGCAATTCTTTAAAAAAAATTTTTTTAGCAAAAGAATAGTACCTTGCTTTAAAATTTTCATTTATTAGTGAGTGTAAACTTTTCCAAATGATTGCAATTATTTATTTTTTGTGTGTGAATGGTCTGCTCATACCCTTTATCTATTTTTATTTTTTTATTATTGAATTTATTGGAGTGACATTGGTTAATAAAATCATATAGGTTTCAGGGGTACAATTCTATAATAACTCATCTGTATATTGTTATTGTGTTTTTACACCCCCATCCTTTACCCATTTTGGGGGGGGGGGAAATTTTTTCTGTTTTTCTTTTGTATAAAATAAACTCTTTAGATTTTGGTAGACTTTATTAAGACTAGTATATTAATTACAAATATTTCCCCTAGTGTATTGTTTGACTTTATGTGTGTATATATATGTATATGTGTTTACATTAGGAATTTTAATGTGTTCAGTCAAATTCTTTTTCTTTTGAAATTTATCCTACTGATTTTAAGGTCAATCATTTATAGCTTAATCATGTGTAAATATGATTAATATACGTATACATACATATACAGAGAGACTTTTATTTTAATCATATAAATATGATTAAAGATATTGATATAGTTATAAATCTCTAGTTTCTTCCACCATTTAAGAGTTTTTATATTTTGTATATTTAGCGTCTGAATTTATTTATGGGGCAAGGTAAGAAACTTATTTTTTCTACCTCAAATATTTAACCAGTGTTCCCAGTGGTTTTGTTGACCTAATCCTGCTTTCTCTCTGACATGAGGCCATCACATATGGTATTCTTTCTCCTTAATAAAGTTTGTGGGTTAGCTGTTCATTTGCTTTTTTACGCAAGTCTACAGTCATTTTGAATGCCCTCACCAACATTTCTGGCTTGCTGGCTTCCAGGAATGTGGTTAGATTTGCACTACCTGGCAACCATATTCCTTATGGAGTCATTTGACTAGCTCTGGCCAATGAACTATGAGCAGATGTGGGATGGGTCTTTTTTGGGCTGGAACCTTTAGTTGTCAGGGGAGAACTTCCGGAACTCTGTTCTTCTCCACCACCAATTCCATTAGCTGGAGTATGAAGTAGAGTAGAGCCCCCCCAATCAACATCTGATGGGCAAGCGTCAGAAACACAAACACATCTTTGTTTCTAAGACACTCATACTGTTGAGTTGTTTGTTACTGCAGCAGAATCGAGTGTATACTGACTGAGACATAGGCTACTGTTTTAATTATTGTTTCTATAATGCATTTTAACACATGGTCAAGTAAACTAGTCCTTGTTATCTTTTTCCCCCCACACCCCTGAATATGTTCTGAATAATTTTTACCTATCTGTTCCTCCAGAAAACCTTTGATTCATTGCATCAAATGTTACCTCTCCTTGTATTCCCAGGTGAATTTCAGTAGGATTTGGTTTGAATTGTATGAAATGTTATTAAATTTAAAAATATCTGACATCCATTTAATATTTCATATTCCTATCCAGAAACATGGCATCTTATTAATTTTATTTATACATTTTTATGGACCTCCTTATAAACATTTTAATATAGAGTTCTGTGTATTTATTATAAACATTATTCTTAAACATTTTATGTATATGATAGCTTTATGTCTGGGGTCATTGTATTAATACTATTTTGAACTGGTTTTTGCTGATATTTAAGAATGCTTTTTATTTTGTACTTTTTGTTATGAATTCAGCTACCTTGCTGGATTTTGATTGGTTCTAATAATTTTTAGTTCATTTTAGATTATTTTTCAAAATGTTTATTTTTTCAAATTTAAATTGTTCATTCTAATTTAAACACTCATTTTTATTATGCCAAACAGAAATAACATTGTGAGTAAATTAAGAAAGACAAAGTACTTTTGAAATTATTAATTTGGAACTGGAATTTATATATCACTAGGTGTTCTCTAAAGCCACATATTCCATTTTTTAACTCTTTATGGAGAATAGTACAATGAACTCACATACCCCCATAGATTTATTGCTGTAAAATCTCCTTTAAACAGATATTGCTATATTAAACCCATTGTTTAGCCCATACCTGAGATAACTTACATTTGGAATCAAGTTTAGTTATTATAGTTTAACATACTGCTGTTTTCAATTTGTTATATATTTTTAAGTTTAGGAAATATTTGTCTATATTTACAAGCGTGACTGGGCTGTAGATTTCTGTGATCTTTGTCATATTTTGCTACGCCATAAAATGAAACAGGGAGCTTTCTAACTTCTTCCAACTTTGGACACACTTTTAGTGTGGAACTAATTTGACCCCTGGAGTGGGAAAGTATTTATTCATAAGACAGTCTAGCCCTTGACATTTTTTCTTTTTTTATTGAGGTATAATTGACGTACAATTTTATATTAGTTTCAGGTATACAATATAGTGATCAGCATTTGTAGACATTACAAAATGACCCCGGAAGATTTTTTTCAAAGGTAATTGTTTGAGAGTAGTGAAATGTCTTAAATCGATTTTGATCAATGATATTTTCTTAGAAACTGTTCATTTTTTGAGAATTTTTCAGGAAAATTTACTTTATATTTCAATTTACAAAATATAGCAGTGAAATTTTAACTTGATTCCAAAGATAAATGTCTTAATTTTGGAACATTTGGAAAGCATCAAAAAGTAAAATTAAAAAATAAAAATCACATGTATTTCAAGTTCCTTTCAACATTTCAGTCTATAAACTTCATATCTATTTGTCTAGCTAGCTCCTTATTTTGCTTCATAAAACATAAAAGACATTGTATGTCATTAGTTTTCAAAAATGTAATTTTAATGTAATATACTATGCTGTAGCTATGCCATAACTTATTTTACCCATTTCCTATCATTAGACATTTAGGTTACTTCCATTTTTTTTTTATGAATAATGCTGAGATATATAGCTTTTACAGTATACATATGTAATTATTTCCTCAGCATATATTTTTATAAATAGAATTGGTAAGTCCAAGGTTATAAATATTTTAAAGCTTTGTGGCCCTTATTTCCAAGCCTGTAGTGGTCGGCAAACTCATTAGTCAACAGAGCCAAATATCAACAGTACAACGATTGAAATTTCTTTGGAGAGCCAAATTTTTTAAACTTAAACTTCTTCTAACACCACTTCTTCAACATAGACTCGCCCAGGCCGTGGTATTTTGTGGAAGAGCCGCACTCAAGGGGCCGAAGAGCTGCATGTGGCTCGCTAGCCAGTTTGCTGACCATGGGATACCTTTACCAATTCTGGCTATACCATATTATCTTTCAAATATCTGTCTTGTGGTTTTATTATTTTCATTATTATTCAAACTAAACAGTTTTTCAAATATGTATTGGGCATTTATAATTTCATTCTCTAAGCTGCTTATTTGTATTCTTTTTCTATTTCCTATTGGGTGTTCATATTATTCTCATCAATTTAGATGATTTGCCAAATATATGTGTGTGTGTGTGTGTGTGTGTATACATATATACATACATATATATATATATATATATATATATATATATATATATATATAAAGTATTTTTCCTACCTTGTCATATGCTTTTCATTTTTAATTTCTGGGAATACAGCAACTTTTCTTGTTTATATAGTCTCTTAATTTTTTTTGCCTTTATGCTTTCCTTCCTGACTTTTATACTTAGAAAGGACTTCATTGTTTCATTTTTAAAAGCTTTTATCTCTTGTTACATTCCCTTTCTCATTGCTAGTTTTATTTGGGTTTATTCTTGCTTTCCTTTGTGTGATTAAATTGGCCAGAGTGAAGTCTGTTTTCTTATAGCTTTAATGAATCCTCTCCTACATGTATACTGGGCTTCTCCTTCTTAAATCCATCATTTTGTCCTCTTTTATCTATTTCATCTTCATCCAGCTCTCCTTAGATTTACTTCGCCGTTCATCCGCGAAGCTCTTGAAGCAAAGATCTAATTCATTTATTTTTATTCTTCCTTGTTTAACAATAAACCAATTTATTGCTTTACATTTCTTTTCTCTAAGTGTAGCTTTGGCCGCAGCCCAGAAACATGGACAAAACATTGTTTTGTTCCGCTTTTATTATTTTCTAAATAGTTCTGTAACTGAAGTTTTTATTTCCCTTTTGACTCAATAACTATTTATGAGAATTTTTAAACTTATTTATTTACTATCTAAGTTTCTAGTATTTTCTTTGTGGTCATTAGAAATATTTCCATTTATTTTAGTTCTACCAGGGCATGGGGCCCGTAAACTTTCCTTTTTCATTGAGACTTGCTTGACAGTGCAGTGCGTGGAATGCTTTGGAAAAACGTTTG
Source organism: Corynorhinus townsendii (assembly GCA_026230045.1). NCBI lineage: Eukaryota > Metazoa > Chordata > Mammalia > Chiroptera > Vespertilionidae > Corynorhinus > Corynorhinus townsendii. The sequence continues at coordinate 6,039,186 of JAPDVU010000011.1, read as the reverse complement.
ACTAACATGTGAAGAAAGTATTTATAGGGAACAAAGTTGGGGTTACTATATATCTTTAGTCTTATTAACTCTGCTCTTCAGGGTTTCTCTGTGTACGTGGTGTATTGGAGATAGATGAAGTTTGTTAACCCTTTCATAATCGTGTCTGTAAATTCCTCATTACCTTGAAACATTTTGAAGGTTCTACAGGTCTCTGATCTCTTCACTGGAGATCTTATTTTTATTGTCATAAAATGACACTCTCTCTCTTTTTTTTAAATTTAAAGATTTGAATTATCATCTGCTTTCTTTGTGTGTGTGTGTGTGTGTGTGTGTGTGTGTGTGTGTGTGTGTGTATGTATGAGATTGTTTTGTTTTCTATTATAATGCCTTTTTAACACCCCTGTCTCATTTTCTTGAGGCAGGATTCAGTCACATGTGGCTGTTACTTCCATCTGTGAGTCTTTTCCTAGGGGGTGTAAAGGCATTTACATATTCTGGGGGCCTTGGTTAGCTATGTCTGGGCCCACCTGCGGCCTAGGCTGTGCATTCAGAGGACTGACCCAGGCCCCGGGGACACCTTCCCTCTCTAGGAAAGAGAGTCACTGGATGCTCTTGTGACATCTTTCTGCTCACCCTCCCAGGCAAAGCTGTAGAGGTTAGGGAGGGGAGGTGGTTTTGATTGATGGCACCTCAAGGACCTTGGTGATGGTGTGTCGCCATAGGTCCCAGGGGAGGTTGCAGGAACATCAACTGCACCAGGTGGGTACCTGGCTGGGAGCACTGACGCCCAGGGGATGTCATACGTCAGCTGGTTGAACTTGGTGATCACCCCACCAGGGACTCTCTCAGAGGTTCCAAGAAACACGTGGCCATTGGAAGGGTGTCATTCTGGAACCTAGAACGCTGCGTGCGGAGACAGAAGCAAGCACAGCACCCTCTCCGCACCCTCATGGGTTGGGGTTGCCCGGGGAGATGCGAATTTGCTCTGGGAACTGGCCTGCACGTTATTTCTTTTCTTTCGTATTTTCCATGTTAAAGGATGTTCCTTGATCTCCTGCTATAGGCACCACACTTTTTTTCTTCTTCCTGTTTTTACCTCCTATGATTTGGAAAGTTTACTTTTTCTTTAAAAAAAAAAAAATAGTTTTACTATTCCATTTTCAAGGAAGAGCTGTAGCGTGAGTTTGAACCATAGGCTGTCCAGGGGTTCAGACAAGCCTGGCGAGCTCCGGGGAGGCATCTGCCAAGAATCTATTTCTGTAAGGGTCTGAGGCATTTCCTGGGAAAGAAAAAATATGTATTTTATCTATATTTATCATCTTCTCTGCCTCATTTTCATCCATGTTTTTCCCCTAAGGGAAGAGAGAATCTCAGATAATGAGCTGTAATAGATTAGAGGTGGGGCCACATGTTTTGAGCCATCTTCCAGTGAGAACTAGGGTTCTACATTCTCTCTGCTGGAACCTGGGTGGGCTCTGTGACTGCTTGACCAGTAGGATATGGTGGGAGAGTCCCTGTGCTGGTTCCTGAGCCCAGGTGGCTTCCACTTACTGTGTCTTAGAACACTTGCTCTTGGTACCCTAAGCTGCCCGGGAAGAAGTATGACTTCTCTACTCCATGTGAAGAAACCCTGGCCTACATGGAGCGTGGAAGGAACCCCACTGAGCCCATCCTCCAGCCATGTCACCAAGGCACCAGTATGGGAGAGAACAGGACCATGTGGAAGTGGATCCTCCAGCCCCATTCCCCCCCCCCTCAACCGACACCATGTGACTCAGAGATGAACCATCCAGCTGAGCCCTTCCTGAATTCTTTTCCCTGAGAAAGTTAAGATGACTTTTAAAGCCACGTAGTTTGGGGCCAGTGTTTACACAGCAATTGATAAAGGATACTCAGCTTTGGATCTTGGAGCAGACTCATGATTGTGAGTGATTATAACCGATCTTTTCTCTTCGAGCCCAGCCCTGCAGGGGCTTCTGTTGAAGTTCCATGGAAAGCAATAAAACCCAGAGACATCAGTTTTTATTAAAAACTCAAAAGCAACACTGTACTAAGAAACCCACTCACAAACGGTAGCAAAAAGAAAAGCAGAGAAGCAATTTTCCTCACCTTTCCTTGTATTTTTCATCTTCCTTACATCATTTTCATTGATTTTTCCCCCCTTTCTTTCACATTCTAGAGAATTTCTCTATCTCATTTGATATCTGCAATAACAATTTTGGTTTTTTTTGTTTTTATTTTGCATAAAATCTGAATTTCAGTTCTTCCTTTAAACATCAATAAGTCTTTACTGTCGGGGAAGGTTCTAGATGCTCTGGTAACATCTTTCTGCTCACCCTCCCAAGCACATCACACGGCGGCACTTCCCCGTGCCATTGCTTGTGCTGCCCCTCTGCCTGCACAGCCTTTCTCTCTTTGGCCCGTCACACAAGTCCAGTCGGCAAAGCCCTGCTGACCTTTCAAGGCCACTTCAATGTCATCATCTCCCCTCTTTCCACGTTGCTCCTGTGTTCTCATCCCTGCTCTGGGCACCCACAGCCCCTCACAGGATTTATTACGTTGTTTATTTGAGCTTTCAGTTGCCATCCATCTCTCTGAAGGATGGCAAGTTCCTCGAAGACAAAGGGTTGTCCTTATCCACTCTGGCGTCCCCACCTGTGACAAGGCGCCGGCCTGGGGCAGGGCCCCACCGAGCAGGTCACATGACTGTGTGTAGAAGGGGTTGGTGCTGCTCTGGTAGGGTCTCGCACGTGACCGCACAGCGGACGGTCAGAAGCACATTGCAGGTCCAAGGACCGCAAAGGCCGTCAGATCAGGCCTCGGAGTCCCTGTGGGTTGTCTGCCTCTGTGAGGGGTGCTGGCCCCACTCATGCAGTGAAGGTGCTCCCCCTCCCTTCGAATGACTCCTTAGGTGGGTTCTGTGTAGCAGGGTCAGGGGTGAGTCTAAGTGAATGACAAGACCTTGAGTACTGCGTTCCAGAGTTCGCACAGGCTAAGCACACGCCACGCACCGGTTGTCTGCCTCTGGTCATAGTCATTGATTCCCCTCGCTGCTTCCCAGTCTCCTCATCTGTAACCTGGCGATCATGGTAGAGTTGTTGAGCTGCTGTGGAGAGTACATGAGTTAGTACAGGTAAAACACTAAGTACAGGGCTGGCCCCTTTTAAACACTCTGTAAAGATGCAATGATTGTTATCCTGATTAAATGAAGATGGATTGATGTTATCTACCGGTGCTAAGAAAGATTCTGAGGCCTTGTCAGGGTCCAGCTGGAGAAAAAATATGCTGTCCAGTGTACAAGAAGAAGTGATGACTCAGACGTCAAGTATTTGCTGGCCTGGCGATAGGCACGGGAAGCTGAGGCGTTTTTAGTGTCACAGGGTGCTGTGGGAATACGCTGTAGATCTGGCAGCTTCCAGGCAATTTCCGGAGTTCAGTTCCAAGCAGAGGCCCAAAGGGTTTGGAACCCCTTTGAAAGGATTGAGCAACCGTGCACAAGCACGTGGCACACACATCACACACGTGTGCCACATGCAACAGGGCGAGGACAGCACCTCTAACGTGCGACCCAGGCCTCCCACCCTCTCTCTGCCCTTCGCCAACTCTCTCGGCGGTGAAGGCAAGGGTTAAATGTCTGGCGAGGCTCCTGGGCCCAGTTTGCAGATGAGCATTTCCATGTTAATAGGACATTTAAGGGGAGATGCTCTCTGTCGATTGATTGTATAAATATTTTATCTGGAGTCAGCGAGGAAGGCCTGGGGAAGGCTTTCCCTGAGAGCAGCGTGAAGGATGAAACGAGGGCGTTATCGGGGAAGAAATAAGACACAACGGGGAGTTACGAGCACTTGATCCGAGGTGTGAAAAATGGTCCCCCGGCCTCTGTGCGGCCTGGAGCCTGGGCCGGTGAAATCCATAATGGGATGAGTAAGTTTGGGCCGCATACATTTGTCTCCCTTCCCCAGGAACCCTGCCCGCTGCCCGGCTAGATTAATGGCAGGAGCCTCGCACATAATGAAGTGTGCTACCCTGGCACCCACTCATGAATTTATTATGGTGTCCACAATTGGGCTGGATGGTGGAGACATCTTTATAAATCCTGCATTTAGCACTGCCGAGATGAGCACTTCAGTCCTAATGGCGAGCCTGATTTATCACCGGGGGCCCTGCTCCTCAGCCGGGCCCCTCCCTGGCATTTCGCGAAGGAAATGCAGGTCACCCCGCTGATGGAAATGAAATGTGAAGGTAATTAGAGGATGCCAAATGGAGATGGGGAAGGGGGCATGGTGGACATTTTAAATATGTTGGTCATCTTTTTCCTTGGGGCAATTATAGCAGGCTGATTTATTCTTACAGTTTATAATCACTTAACTACCTGTGGCTGGAGACTTCTTTCTTTAACCTCCAGCTTTGGAACAAGAGACAGGCTTCTGATTTCTCTTTCTTAGGAGAGTAGAACGGGGGATTCATCCGTAGCCCCTCAGACTTCGCCTTCCTTTGCAGCTTTGTAGCCAGGGCAGCTGGCTGCTGGGAGAGTCCAGGCCAGTCCCTATTTTGGGGACCCTGGTTGCGTGGAGCCCTCAGTGGGTTTGGGACCCATCTCCAGGTGAGATGTGAAAAATATCGACTTTTCTCGGAAGGTCACAGGGGCTGGCCCACGACGGGTGGAAGGACAGAAAGACCAAGGAGTGTGGTGGCTAATGGTCAGGGACTGCAATCCTGGCTCCTTCTCTTCCTAGCTAGCCTATTGGGTGTCTTATTTCTCTTTCCTAAGCCTCAGTTTCTCCATCTATTACATGGGTATGACGGTAGCATCTCTCTTAGGCCTTTTGCCAACAACCTAGGGCATGAGCGCAGGAGCACATACGCCAGCCCCGGTCAAGCCTTCAGATGACTACAGCCCCGGTCCATGGTCTGACTGCAACCTCAGGAGGGAGGCTGAGCTAGAACCACCCAGCAAAGCCACTGCTGGGTCCCTGACTCTCAGAAACTGTGCAAGAGAATGTACCTGTTTGTATTAGGGTAATTTGCTGCTGACTATCAGGGTAACTTGTTATGCAGCCATGGATCATTCATCCTGAGAGGTTTTAAAAAGTCCTTACACGTAGCATGTGGCTGAGTGGGCACACATCACAACTGGGCAAATCCATCACTCTGTTGTACAAAGAAAAGACCACAGTCTGAACATCTGAATGTAAACATTAGACATTTCAAGGCGAGATTCTATGGGTAAGGGCTGAATTTTGGGAAACCGGAAGGAGCCAGCTCAGCAGCCAGAGGTGGGGGACCTCCTCACCCCAGTTCCTAAAATGTCAGCCTTTTTCTCATTCGATTACGACTGAAGGCCTCCTGAAAGCAACCATGGACTGACAGCCAACAAGAAAATAGAACCTCAGTCCTACAGCTGCAAGGAACCGACGTGTGCAAACAAACCGGAATACGTTTGGAAGGAGACCCCCAAACCAAGCTGTGGCCAATACCGTGATTTCAGCCTCATGAGACCCTGAGCATGGAGCCCAACGCTGCTGTCCCCAGACTCTGGAGCCATGGAAACAGCAAGATAATACACCGATGTTGTTTGAAACGACGCTGCTTGTGGTAAGTGATAGGCAACGATCAAACACGAATACCAAGGTAAAGCGTGCCCTGCGCGTTTGGAAAGCCAGTCACGGAGTAACGTGGTGTTCTTCGGGTGGATTTGCTTCCCATTTGAAATTAGAGATGATGATGGATCATGGCAAGGCTTGTTTTCGTCTCACACCCAGTTTTGACTTGAACATTCTTGAGTCTGAAGAATCTCCAGAATCCCTCAGGTTAGTCATCAGTAGCTCACTTTGCCAATTCTGGGTGCTCTCCAATTATATAGAGCTGGCAAGAGGAGCCCGACCTTGGGGTCTGTGCCAGGGTGATTTTGCCCAGCGGCACCAGTTAACGATTTGGTGGTCCTGGGAATATTACATTTGGTATCCGACGTCTTGAGACTGGTAAGGATTTCCAAAAGTTGCAGTTTTAAAAACAGCGGAAGCTATGTTTTAGAAAGAATTATAAGCGAAATGGTCAGGAAATCTCTGAAGGGTTTCTGTCGTCACATCCTCGGCTCCAGAAGACACAGGCAAAAACCCAGAGTTGGCAACTTAGGAAGGACCCTCTAGCTGCACGCTTTTTAGGGATCAGAGATGACCTTAGTCACAGTGTATTACCCCTTCCTTTCCACTCCCTCGGACGGTCATTAGGTTACAAGTATTTACACACACGCACACATGTTACACATATGAGTATTTGAATTTATATGTGAATGTATATGCATAAACATATATCAGTATGTCTATTTCCATATAAACATTATGGAGATATACGAAGCATTAGATATGTTTATATGTATACATGAAGCATGACACATGGACATATATAAGGTATTATAGATGTGTGTATGCATATATGTAACAGTATTTATGTATGTGCATTTCTCCAAAAGGAGTCAAGGTCTGAGTAGGGGGTGGAGCTAAGGGCATTGATGGATGCAGCTAATGTGCGTGTGTATATATGTACTTATTTGAGAATATATATACCATCATTTGAGGATTTAATGGTTACCATATTCAAGTTGAATTGTCATGCTCTGCTGAATTTCCGTGTTTCAGTCGGTGAGGGATAAAATCCAACAAGGCCAAAGAGGTTTGGTCTGTGTCTTGGAGGCCCCACAAATCATTGCAGTGGTGCGAACTGCTTGTGCAAATTCCAGCTGTGTCCGTCTTTTCCGACCTCAGCACCGGTGACATTATCGGGTTGGATAATGTTTGCTCTGAGGTTGTCCTGTGCATCGTCGGATACGGAGCAGCGTTTCTGCTGTCTGCCCACCAGACTCCAGTAGCAATCCCCGTCCCCGCCCACCGATCCTCTCCAAGTCCCAATCGCCGGAGACGTCTCCTGAGGGCACACCAGCCCGGCGAGACCTCTGCTCTAGAAAAAACCAAGCGCAGGCCCATAGCTGCTGTTCTGGAACTAACGATCGTTTTTCTTCTCTGAGGCTTCTGCCGCCTGGCGCTCAGTAGTTAGAGGTAGTCTTCTCAAACAACAAGACACATTTTTGGTGAAATGATAAAATTTTCAAAAATCCCAATTTTAGAAATGGGGAAACTGAGTCCCAGGGAGGGGAAGGTGCTTACACCGAGGGTCAGGGGCTAGGATTTGAACCTTTCCCTGATTGACAAGTTCCCCATCTTCTCTGTCTCTTTTTTCCTGTCTGCCTGTCTGTCTCTCTCTCACACACACACCCCTCATCCTCACCCCCCACCCCGCCCCCGCCTCGCCCCCGCCCTGGAAGTTTGTGTGGATTGGGGCTCACACAATTCTAGGCAAGAAGGGAGGCCCTGTTCCATTGACTAATCAAATACACATAAAAGCTCTTTCTGAACTATAATTACGTTTGTTCGCTCCTTGGGTTGATTTATTTTTTATTTTAATTGTCAGCCCTGCTCTGCCATGATGCTAATAGAAATGTTATTGCAGCCAATATGCACTAAAATGATGTCTAAAGATTATTAATGAGAGCAATAAGAAGGTGTCTTCATAATAAGTCAGCATTAACGGAGTAATTCATTTTACCTGATGTAATTGGATTGCAGCGTCTCAATGGCCTGGGACTTCCTCCTAATTGGGATTAGCGGCAGCTTCCTCCTTTTAGGAGCACATTTGACTCTTCCTCTTCTACTTTCCAGTTTTTTATGAACTAATTAAACGTGAACTGTCAGGCATCTCTGGAAAGGGGGCCAAGATCTGAGTAGCTGCCGGGGGAGGAGGGGTGGAGCCGAGACGTGGATGGCCTGGGGCTGAGAAACGCAGGCCTCCCCTCCTCCATGCTGCTGCACAGCCGCGCACTATCACAGTGGAGCTGTTTTGCACGGAGTAAAGTTTCCTTCTTCACCGAACCCCAAAGTGGGGATTCCTGTTGGCGTTGAAGTGGCGCCCATGACCACCGATGGATCAGCTGACAATATAAAGTGTGGTGCATGGGAGCCCTCAATACGTGTGGCCTTTAGCATCCTGACCTCTGACCTTCTGCCACGCACACTGCCCCCGGCTAGAAGGGCTGCAGTGACGCCCATTCCGGTGTGTCAGGACCCTCCTCTCCCGTATCTGTCCTCTGCCAGAGGGGACACTGGTTCTCCCACTCCCCCGGGGACAAAATGGTGTGGTGATTACAGGAGAGCCGGTTTAACGGGGAAGCAGCATATAAAAAAAAAAAATGTTGATTTAAAAAATCATTCCCATTAGCTCAGCCGGCGTGGCTCAGTGGTTGAGCATCGACCTATGAACCAGGAGGTCAGGGTTCGATTCCCAGCAGAGGCCATGCCTGGGGTGTGGGCTCCATCCCCAGTGTGGGGTGTGCAGGAGACAGCAGATGGATGGATTCTCTGTCATCACTGATGTCTCCATCTCTCTCTCCCCGTCCTGTCCTCTCTGAAACCAATAAAATTGTATTTAAAAAACTCATTCCCATTATATATGAGTATGCCAGGCACCAGGCTAGTCAAGGAACATGGTTTCTGCCTTCAGAGATATGCCAGAGAGACCAAGTTCAAATCCTGGTTCTGACCTTGACTGCCTTCATATCCTGAGCCCATCATTTCCCCTCTCTGAGCCTCAGGTTACTTGGCTGTCTACTGGGTTACTACCAGAAGCTACGTGAGCGCTAAATAAGACAATATTAAATGCCTGGCAGGGAGTTCACACAGAACAGATACTCACCAATAGTCTAAACAAGCTTAACAGTCTGAGGATAAACCTCATCACACGGAGAAAGAGGCGGCTTTAGTGTCTGCCGTGCGCATAGTAGGCCCAGCTTCTACCATGCTCGGGGAGGTGCACCCAAGACAGGGTTAGAAAATGCCGAACGGGTATCAGCCACTTCCATGATAGGGGCGGGCATGGGAACGGCCCGGCGTCAGATCCAGGCCTGGAACGGAAGCCACCAGGCCAGAGAGATGAAATTCCTGCCGGGAACCGGGGGGGGGGGGGGGGGGGGGGTAGCTGGGCAGCGCCTCCCGGGCGCGGAGCACAGAGCACAGAGGCAGGCTGTCTGTCTCGTGGCCGTGGCTGTGCGCTCAGGGAGGAAAACAGGAATTCGTGTTTGGGGCCCTCAGGATGCCAAGGAGGAGCCCCTGTCAGGCCAACCCGGGGTTCTGTCCAAAGCCACTTGCAAGAACAGCAGGGGGCATGTGGGGGTCACAGGCCAGGCCCTGTGAGGTTGGGCTCGTGGCCTCCCTCTGCTTGGCATTCCCTTGGGTGTCAGTGATGGTCCCTTTCTGGAGTCTGGCTGTTGGGGGGTGGAGGAGCTTGGGCAGTGGGGTGTCTCCATCCCGAGAGTCTTTCTTTCTTAGGGGTCACGGCAGGAACCAGCAAGGTCTGGGCAGGAAACACAAATAAGAATGTCGTGATGACCCCCACCCGGCGCCTCCTGATGACTCCCTTCCCGCCATAGCCCTGATGCTGAGCCTCAGATGGTCCCGATATTGATCCCCCCTCCCCTAATGAACTGTAACAACCACCCCATTACTCTCTGCTTGCCCATTGGCTAAGGATAATATAAAATTAGCCAGCGTGCACGGGGCCTCGAGGATCGATCTCCCTACTCAGATTACTTGTTACGAAAGAATAGAGCTGTCTCCCCCGTAATTGAACAAGTTAACTCCTTGTCTCATAAAATGTAAGCCGGTATTGATTGGCTGTTGTGGGGGTGCTGGGAGGGGGCGGGATCACTGGGTCTGGGGATGCTCTTCCCCTCTGGACCCTCCCTCGTGGCCCCGCCCCCCTCAGCTTTAGAGGTTGGGATACCAAGCCAGAAGCTGGATCCTTGTTCTGAATAGTTATGGGGAGAGGGGTCCCTGAATCCTAGTTTCATACCCTCAGACTCTCCACTCCCCCTGCCCTCCCCTCCCCACCGCTTTCCGAGACAAGGATGTGAATACCTGTCAGAACATTTGGGGAGGTCAAGTCCACGGATCTGGGTTCAAAGCCTGACTCTGCCACATGCTCGCCTGTGACCTAGGATCAGCTCTCCAGCCCTCTGAGCTGCTGCTTATGGGGATCGTGCCAGCAATAACCTCTCCAGGTTATTGAGAGGATCCAGGAGCGAGCCCGGCACAAGCCAGGCACACAGATAGCGGCTCCGTAAACAGGAATGGCTACTGGGGTCGGGGAGAGGGTTGTTTTCGTTTCTGTGAGAAAGAGAAACCCATCAAGGTGCCCCAGGCCTGATGACACACGCGGTGTTCGGTTGGGGGTGAGGGCAGCCTTTAAGGAGTGCCGTCAGAAAGTCCTGTTTTCATGGCCATCTCTCCCCTGCGGTCAGGAGCCACCGGCGTCGTGACGGACAGGATTACTCCCGCATGTTTGCAAACTGGAGAGCTGGCTGCCAATCCAGAGAGGAAGGGCTCACCTCGCCCGCCACAGGAGCTCGCCAGCGCCACCTGACCGGTCCCCACCCCGCCCGTGGCAGCCCCATCGTCTCTCACAGCCTCAGCAGGCCTGGCCAGCCAGGCCACCTGCCGCCAGGCCTCAGGGTTCGCGTTCACACACATCCATCAGCAGTCGGCAGCGTGTGCCCGGGAGAGCGCAGTTTTCAAGGCGATCATCTCCTGCTGACTTTGGCTGGGATGTCAAAAGGGAGAGAGGGAGCAGGCGGCGGCGAAGAGAAGTAAACAGCAGCGTAGGACCCGGGTCTGGGTTCACAGTGTACCGTCACGGACAGCTGTCCCCATCGATTCCGGCAGAGATGGAGATTTTGCCTGGACTGAGGGGTGGGGGACGAGGCTCATTCTAGAGCTTGGAAGAGCAGTGAGCTCACTCAGGACTTGTTGCTCTATTAGCCGTGCCATTTGGGAATTTTTGTGCCAATAGAATGCTAATGACATCATCATATCAACGCTCCCTGGGTGGGCTCACACTGTGCCAGGTTCTGTTCTACACACTGGGCCAGTGTTCCCTTACAGAAACCTGCCGGCAGCCCTCCCGGTAGGTGGCATCATGACAGTCATCTGTGGGGACCTACTATGTGTGTGTGCTAAGGGATGTCGAGGGACATCACCTGTTTTCTAGATCAAGCCCCTTGCACACAACGAGTTAGAAGAACTGGAGTTTGAGCCCATGCTTGAAGCTGCTTCCCTTCACTGCATCTCTAGGGTGTGAACATTAAGATGGGTGGAAGTGACTTTTTCGACTCTCACCGACAGCAGGCCCTTCCGTGAGTTTCTGGATTGCTTTCGGTGGTGGTGGGGATGGGACAGGCCTATGTTTTATGAGCCAAGGAGTTCCTTTGCTCAGCTACAGAGGAGGCAGCCTGCTCGGATGACGCAGCACGAGATGTGGGATCAGACACAACTTCAAGTGCTGGCGCTGCCGTGTCCCAGCGGTGTGACTTTGGGAAAGTTGCTTAACTTCCGTGAGCTTTGGTTCCCTTCCCTGTGAACCGGAATAAGGATAATCTCATCTCAGGGGTTACAGAGAATCCAATGAAATACTGTCCCTAGAAAAAATTCTGGAACACCACAGAAACTTTCACACCGTTGGCAGGATAATACATGGATTCCAAAAATGACAGTAAGATGGGGAGGACCAGCACCTGGCTAACGGACTTCCCAGGAGGCATTGAAATAGATGTTATGGTGCTCCATATTCAAGACAACACCGTCTATGCTTGCTTTTCTTACTGGGTGCTTGAATGTCATGGGCGCATGTAATGCCCCTCCCCCAATCAATATATTAATACAAATAAAACAAAATGAGTATCATTGACTAGAATAGAAACATATCCGTGTGTATGGCATTAGGGAAGATTAAAAGTATGTGGAAACATATAGGTGTAGTAGAGTCCCAGTGCACGAAATAAGTGCACGGGTAGGGTCCCTAGGCCTGGCCAGCCATCAGAGCTAGTCCGGGCCTTCAGGCTGCCGGCCAGGGCCTTCCTTCCAGCTGCTGGCTGGGGCCTTCCTTCATTCCACCCTGCCCCCTGGTGGTCAGCGCACATCATAGCAAGTGATAGAACTCCCAGTCTCCTGGTCAAATTCCTGGGGGAACATTTGTATATTAGCCTTTTATATATATACTAGAGGCCTGGTGCACGAAATTCGTGCACCGGGGGAGGGGGGTTGTCCCTCAGCCCAGCCTGCACCCTCTCCAATCTGGGATCCCTTGAGGGATGTCTGACTGCCCTCTCACAATCCAGGACTGCTGGCTCCCAACTGCTCGCCTGCCTGACTTCCTGATTGACCCTAACTGCTTCTGCCTGCCAGCCTGATCACCCCTTAACCATTCCCTTGCCAGCCTGAATGCCCCTAACTGCCCTCCCCTGCAGGCCTGGTCACCCCCAACTGCCCTCCCTTGCAGGCCTGGTCCCTCCCAACTGCCCTCCCCTGCTGGCCATCTTGTGTCCACATGGGAGCAGCCATAGTGTGTGTTGGAGTGATGGTCAATTTGCATATTACTCTTTTATTAGATAGGATAGAGGACTGGTGCACGGATGAGGGCCAGCTGGTTTGCCCTGAATGGTGTCCTGGATCAGGGTGGGGGTTCCCTTGGGGCATGGGGTGGCCTGGGGGAGGGGCCTGTGGTGGTTTGCAGGCCAGCCACCCCCCCCCCCAGCAACCCAAGGGGAGACCCTGGTATCTGGGATTTATTTATCTCCTATAATAGAAACTTTGTAGCCTTGAGTGGAGGCCTGTGCCGGCCAGGGTGGGTGGGAAGCTTGGTTTTTCTACATTGCCAGGTAAACCCAAGCCTCCTGCTCACTCCATGGCTGCAGCCATCTTGGTTGGGTTAATTGGCATACTCACTCCTGATTGGCTCGTGGGTGTGGCTTGTGGGTGTAGCAGAGGCACAGTCAATTTGCATATTAACTCTTTTATCAGATAGGATAGATACTGAGTGGTAATACTAGTATAATATGTATTTCTTGTGTGAATTCCAGTCAAAATCATGCAAACTTATAATATGCTTCCAATAGGATTTATCAGAGTCTGTTGAACCCACCCCTTATTACTGAACACTTACGTAGTTTGTACGGGGCATGATTTCCCTAGGCTTTCTAATGGGATTAGAGTGGGGCATAAAGGTGTGTCCATTTTTAATGTCTCCATGTTGAGATAACTGTAGGTAAAGGTAGTTGTGAAATAATACCAAGACATCTCATCTACCCATCGCCGGGTATCCCCCAATGGCAACATCTTGCAGTATCACAAGCAGGATATTGACATGGATGTAATCAATACACCGAACATTTCCATTATCATAAGTACCCACAGTACACAAATCTACTTCCCTCCTACTCCTACCCTCTCTTAACCCCTGGCAACTACTAACCTATCCTTCATTTTTATAAGTGTGTCACTTCAAGAATATCATAGCGATGTTATCATATAGTACACACATGCATCTGTAAATCTCCCTGTTGTGTGTTTTTTTTTTACAGGGTTCTTCAGGAATCAGGGCTAAGCTCATAGATAATATTCCTAAGTTGACACAGTGACACATTTTCGGTGTCACATTGATCTGGCACACAGACCCAATTTATGTTATGATCCAATCACCCCTTGAATAATCAACCTTTTCATGGATAGAAACTCATTCAAAAACTTACTGAATTAGATGGGATTCCCTGGAAACGGACTCTGAAGTGAGACTTGCATGTAAACAAGATGCATTGGGGTTTGGTCCCAATGGACACCCTGTAAGGAAATGAGGAGGCAGGATGGGGCATCAGAAGCTGCCACACGGCGCCCTCACCCCTGCTGCCTCCACCTACCCCACGGGGGGTTCTGAAACCAGAGGGCTCTTCAGAGTCACCTCAGGTGAAGGCAGGGGCGGGGCCTACTGGTACATATCTGTTCTAGCTCCTTTTATTTCTCAGATACATCCAAGAACCAGCTAGCAGAGTTCTACAAAAGAATCCTGCCGGGATTGGGATCTGAATGGAATTTAATCTATAAATGTATTTGGTTAGGAATCGACACATTAAGAATATCGAACCTTCCAGTCATTAAACATGGCATATCTGTATTTACCTAGGTCTCATTTGATTTCTCTCATCAGTGTTTTGTCGTTTTCTGTGTGCAGTTCTCCACCTTTGCAGTATTCTATTGACTGGAAGCAAAGGGTAAGTCCCTTCCGCATGCCAGGGGAGGAGGTCACATCAAGGTGAGCCAGGAGGCCACTGGAGGCCAGTTTAGAGTCTGCCCCCGTACGTCTCTGGGTGGTGGTGATCCTCATAATTCCCTGGTGTCCATGGGCCCCCGTGCTCTGGGAATAACCCTCTGGTTCAGAGGGAGAAGAAATGAGTGTGTGTGGGGGATCCCACTGTATGTGCTCAGTATGGTCTCTCCCAGTGTCCTTTCAGGCTACTCTTTGTACATACTCTGTGTTCTCTTGTTGCCCAGGCTGAGCCTTTAGTCTGGAATCAGATCACCCACTTTCTCCATCGGTCAGAAGCCTGAAACCCTTCAGAGCCCAGGCTCCAAGGCGACCGCCTCCAGGAAGGATTCCGCGAGTCCCTGGCAGAATCAGGCTCTCCTCTGGGCTTCTACAAAATGCTGATCCTACCGGATGCGTGACACGTACTTCAGTCTGTCTTCTCCTGTACTTATGTGTGTAGGAGTCAGCTACATTCTTTCTGTTGCGACAATAGAGAAAAAAAAGTACTTGACTGGCTCATCCAATGGGAAAACCCAGAGGTAGACTGACCTCTAGCCGAGTTGGAGTCAAGGATTCAAATAGTGATCATCGGGACCCAGTGTCCTCCAGCATCTGCTCCACTCTCCTTTTCCGGGTCTTTATCACAGGCTCCCAAAGGCAGCCAGGTGCTCACCACCTGAATCTCGCTCCAACTCAAAGAGGGAGTTCCCCTTACCCCTGAGAAGGCCTTGGCTTGTGGCTCATGGGCTCTGAATGGACCACGCATCCATCCATCCATCCATCCATCCATCATGGCGGCCAGGTGACATGGCATGGGTCAAGGGGAGGCTGCTTCCCCCAAAGAAACCCAGGACACAGTTCCCAGAAGCAGCAGGAATGGATGGATGCTCAGAGATGCTCAGTGATGCTGGCCAGGTCTGCCTCTCCCACAGACTGTGAGATCCTGGAGGCAGGAACTATGCCTTCCTTTTTGTGTGTATTCCCAGCACCTGGCCCAGGACCCAGCACAGTCAGTGCCAACTCAGCGTTTGGTGAAGGATTCCACGAAGAGATGAATGAATGAATGAATGGCGGAGTGCACTAGGGGTCCCTCTACCTTTTCTGTAAAGGGCTAGGTGGGACATAGTTTCAGCTTGGTGCCTCTGTTGTGGTGGCAGAAAACAGCCCCAGACAATACAAAAGGTTCCGTGTGGCTGTGTTTGAAGAACACTTTCTTGGGGCACCTGGAAACCTGAATTCCATGTCATTTTTACGTGTCACCCAATAGACCACGCTCATGGATGTACAGCAGCAGGCAGCACACCCTGTGGTTTGCTGCCTCCGTCGATAGCCCTGCGTGTCAGTCGCTGGGAACAACCCCGCGGTGGCGGGTCGGTTTCGCCCGGTGCGGAGCGGACGTTGTGTGAGGCCCATTGTTGTGTCATAAACACGTGAAAAGGTAACATTTAATTTAGGTCTCGCCTCTGGAGCACCGAGGAGCCTTCATCAGGCTCTATTTAAATTTCGGCGTTCTGCATCAGCGCCTCTAAAATTGTTAGACTGTGTGGCCCTGGCAGCTTTACTAAACCTCACCTGTGGTAGCCACGCTTGAGGAACGAAGCAGCGCTTTCCCCCAAGTGGATATGCCAGGCGGGATCCTGTCCCCTCCAGCTGCTCCTGGGAAGCCGCTGTCTCAGCCCCTGGCCCTTAGAGCCAGCGCCCAGCCCAGCACCCAGTGCCCAGCCCAGTGCCCAGCCCCCAGCCCCCAATGCCCAGCACCCAGCTCAGCGCCCAGCAATTGTCTCTCTAATCAACTGCCTCTGAGCAGGTGAGCATTTACCTCCGTCAGTTACCCCTTATAATTACTATATTGAGCCTAGTTGTCTATAAAATGAATGGTTTGTTCAGACACTTTACCCAAAGAGTTCATTAGGGGTTAAACAAAATGCAATCCCATTTGCAAAGAGTATAATAAATTGTTTCATCTGTGAATGTAGCTGTTCTCCCTAATGCAGACATGGGTGTTACAGGGGCTTTCCCTTGATAGGGTTATGGGTTAATGAAATGCCTTTTCTGTTGCTTATTTCGCTCTCTTCTGTGCTGAGTGATAAGTAGCTAACCAACGAAGCTTGTAATTACAATCTTACAGAAACCGGGCCGATCTGTATATAAATCTCACCATCCAATTACAAGATGTAATAATTTTGCACTCAAGCTGGTAATGAGGTCTAATACTCGTGCATGCGATAATCCCCTCTGGATGCCGGCTTGATCAGATGCTGGCTTTGTAATTAGACGGGCAGAAAATCATTATTTCATGTTCAGGAAAAAATGAGGTTGGTGGGAAGTTAATTTTCTCACCGCTCTCTGAAGCGTAGACAAGAATTTAATGATTTAATCATGATTGTTAGCTCTTTTGCAATCAATTTGTAATGATTGTGTAGCAACTCTCTTCAAGGGAAGCTGCTTTGGAGAGGAGTTTGCAAACAGCGGTCCAGGGGGGCTGGCCTCCGAGGGCCACGTGACGCAGGCCCATTAAAGCCGATGTCTTGAGCGTGACTGTGATGGGGGGAGCCCCAGCCTTCCTGCCTGGCGGAAGTCCTCCCATCCCGGCAGGGGGGCGGGGGGTGGCGGAGAGGATCTTAGATGGCGGCCCGGGGACGCCTCGCTCAAGGGGTGGGGTTCAGGCTTCTCCGCCTGGGAGAACAATGTTCTTGGTGGCGTGGCGTGTAGATCTGTGTACAAACTCAAGTGTGCAAGAAAGAGTACATTCTTTCACTTCCTGGAGATGGACTTCGTTCTCAATGGGAGACTCCTGCTGCATGTTTGGGGCACTTGCCGCTTCAGACAGATGGAGTTCTCTATGCCCCCCATCCCCGCCCCAGAGGGACTGACCTCCAGGGCCTCACACAATGCAGAGGCCCTTCCGTGTCAGCCCTCGCGGTCCTTTTAGGTCCAAGGCTCCCCCTCCGTCTCTGAGACACAGGAACGTTGGGGAGGCCGAGAGCGGGGGCCTAGGGCCCAGCCTCTGCAGCTGGGCCAGGTAGGCCAGGTTGGGGTGGAAACAGGTCCTCATTGCCAACAGTTTCCACAAAGCCCCTCCCCAACCTCAGCCAGCTCCCTGGCACCCCCGGTGCACCCCAGCAACCCCATCTCTCCAATAACTTACCTTTTCCAAAGAGCAGAAGAGCCTTTACGTTCTGGCAGCTTCTGTGTGCAGCCTTGTTCAGACTCCCGAGGCCACCGATGACAGAGCCCGCCTCCCTGCTCCAAGGGGGCGGTAGAGAATGAACTCTAATTAATATTTCAATGAATTATCCTTCCGCATTGACTTGCACTCCCCCCTGTGTGTTCACGCGATGATTTATTTTCTGAGTGCCCCAAACACGTTTCCTTCTCAACATCGGAGAGTGCGATCTCTCAGAGGTGTCTGGTTGTTCATTCAAGTCAGTTCTCGAGGTTTTTATAGAGCTTTAGCCCGATGCTTAAGGCTGAGCAGAGGATATCCTGTGTGTATAGGGTGGGGGAGTGGGAGGTGATAAACAGTGTTAACATTTAGTACTGCATTTTATTGAATTTCATTGACTCCATCAATTGTAAAAGGCATCATTATTTTATGTACTAGGAAAGTAAAAAGTCATTTCCAACTAAAGTACATACAGTACTTCTTTAATCACTCAGACTTTTTATCTCCTACTTAACGAAAGTGCTCTTTCCTACTTATCTAAACATAGATTTTTATCATAGATCATTCATTGGCACACATAAAATGGAAAATCTAGGTGAAATAAATTGGCAAAGGCATTCCTGAACTGTGTTCATACTTGAAGACTCAATTTTCTGAGCGGAGAGTCATGGGTGTCTGTGATTTCTTCAGAGAATGTTGCTCTACTGTCTATGGGATGTTCTTCTAAGCAATGACACCCTTGTGTATATTTTGATGCAGGTGTTACCATGTGCAGGTAGCACCATGGATGTCATGCTTGCTCTTGGCCGGCATCCATCCCAAGTTCAATGATATTAAAATATGGAAAAAAAAAGGTCATCTCAAAATTGATAAAACACAGTCAAGCCTCAATGTCATCAATAGGTTCTGTGACTTTAAATGAAATCTATATATATAAAAGCCTAAGTGACCGAGCAACTGGTTGACCAGTCACTATGGTACACACTGACCACCAGGGGGCAGATGCTCAACTCAGGAGCTGCCCCCTGGTGGTCAATGCGGTCCCACAGCGGGAGTGCCACTCAGCTGACTGACGGGCACCAGATGCAGGGCTCACGGCTGGCTGCTGCAGCCCAGAGACCACAGCGGAGTGGCCGCAAGCCTACTGAGCGGCAGTAGCAGTGGCAGGCATAGCGAGGCCGGGATGAGCAAGAGCAGTAGGCAAGAGCGGTAGGAGGTGTTGGACAGCCAGTTTCAGCCCGAGTCCTGCAGGCTGTGCCGAGGGACCCCACAGTGCACGAATCCATGCACCGAGCCTCTAGTGGTATATAATAAAGCAATTTTGCCATAGGCTAATTGATATAAACAAAAGTTAAGTTCCTACTAAAGCATCTCATCAACATTATAGCAAAGTGACATTGGATGAGACAATGTCTTTCAAGGACCGGCTGTACAAGGCGTCCCTGGCCTTGGACAAAAGGATAGGTTTTCAACCAGGGCCTGTGGCCCGAGGACAGAGATCTCGGGGCAGCTGTGGTGAGAAGGAAGGAGAAAACTCAGGTCTGGGCTAGCAGGTTCTCTCAATCAAGTAAGAGCTGAGCTGAGCTGTGAAGCTGGGTGGTGAGGGCTGAGTTCTGAGTTCCAGAAGCTTAGAGTCTCTCTATAGCCCCATCTCCACTGCCCCTGCTCTGGAATAGGGAAGTTGGCTAGGGCCCTTCAATGTCCCTGGTGAGTTCTTGAGATACAGAAGCCTGGGAGGAAGCTGATGCCGATGGGCCCCTAGAGTTGAAGGCAAGCAAGGGAAATGGGAAAAGAGAGAGGCCTCCCTCAAAGTGCTTGGGCAGAGTTCCCATGTCAGGTGGGTGGATTTCCTACCTCTAGGCCTCTACCCACCCACTCCTCTGTCCCAGGGTCCTAGCTACCCTGGAAAGATATGACCCAGATGTCCTCAGGGTTCTCCCTGGGTGTTGGGAGTATATATTCCTCTTTATACTTTTTTTCCTGTTTTACAAATTTGGAAAAGTGGACATAATTCTTTTATAATCATAACTAAATGTTATAATAATGAGCACGGACTTTTAGCTACAGATAAAAAAACATCATTTTTCTCTGCTCAGTTACCTTTAAATGTACATAGAACAACCACAATTAAGTCAACATATAGATAAGCTTGGATTTTGATGGAGCGAGATCATGTCTGCATCCACAGACCATGTCTCTTGTGTCTGCACATAGTACAGCACGTGCTGAGAGCTGATACCTCCCTCATCATACCTCAGGGGGGACCTGCTCTCTCTGAAAGTAAGGTTCACCTTCCCAAATAGAGGCCAGTAATCAGAGAGAACAGAAGTGAGCATGGGGTTTCCAGAGAGAAGTGGAAACATCACTGTGTAGGACTTATTTAGTTAGAATAGAAGGGGAAGTAGATGTGGTGAGGAAATCATGGGGACAGGAGATTTTTCTTGCCTGGGATCTGACCTCTTCGCTGAGGGAGAACATGGGAGGAGAGGTGGGATGAAATGTGAGTAAGTGTTGACCCCTGAAATCAGCACAGGGAGCCTAGGACAGAGTCACATCGGCTTCTCTCACATGGAAAGCCTAGGTGCCATGTGCCCTTGAGCACAGGAAATAGGCTTGTGGAGAAAATGCCTGAGACCACACCCTGAAGACCAGCCCAGTCTCTGATCTCCACCCCCTAGGCCTCCCACACTGTTCTCAGCAAAGAACTACCCCCATATTTAAAGAGGAGGAATACTTTGAGAGGAGTCAGCATGCACATGAGTACACTGAAAAAGTAACAAAATAAAAACAAAAAGCAGGAGGAGGGAAAGAAATATAAGCAAAAGCCACTAAAGAGCACACATCCCAAGAATCACTCAACATCTCAGAGGAGTGTTGGACACATGGATATTCATAGACTCAAAGACATTATATACAATACGGGATTTCTATGAAAGGAAACTCCTGTTGTTGATAAAATGTAAGCTAGGAAAGTTCAGGAGAGAAGAAGTAGAAGCTTTAGCGTAGTAATTGAAAGCTATAACAGCCTAAAAGAATAAACATGGCCCGAAATGCCATGTTTTCATTTCAACTCAGAGGAAATGAACACAGCGAAAAGGAAGAGAATCCAAAATAGAAATCCAAAAATGATAGAAGATGATAGACATGGGAGGCAAAGAAGATCAAACATACACGTAAGTGGTGGACTTGAAGAAGAGAACAGAACATTAAAAAAAAACACCCTAAAAAACATAGTCAAGAAAACTGTTGTGAAATAAAAGATTCTAACCGTTGAATGGGCATAGGAAAAAGCATTGAGAAAAGGCGTTTTTTGACTTGGCAAGGTTCCTAAACTTCCAAGAAGAAGTGGAGGGCACTGGAGGAAGAAAGTCAAGTCCATGGGGTGAAAAAGCTGGATGGGCCTCAAACATCTCCACAGTGATTTGCAAGTCATCAAACAACGGGGCAATGTCTACAAAGCTCTGATGTTGAAGAAATAGGACCCTTAAATTTATGTCCAACCAAACTGCCACTCAAGTATAAAAACAACACATATTCTCAAGCATGGGAGAACTTAGTTATGTAGAACCTGGGGACTCTTCTTGGAAATAAAAGAGAGGAAGAGAGAGAGAGAGAGAGAGAGAGAGAGAGAGAGAAAGAGATAGACAGAGAGGGAGGGAGGGAGAGGGAGAGAGAGAGAGGGAGGGAGGGAGAGGGAGAGAGAGAGAGAGAGAGAGAAATCCAGCCAACTTGGAGATGAATGGAGGTAAGGGAGAATTCTGAAATGGGAAGTCATAGAAAGGACTGGTAGGGCTACTTACCCCATTTCAATACATAAACCCAGACTAAAGAACTGTAGGGATTGTGGTACAAAAGAATGTGCATATTATTGACCCAAACTATAAAAATAATGGTAACTAGCCCAACCAGTGTGGCTCAGTGGTTGATCGTCAACATATGAACCAGGAGGTCACGATTCGATTTCAGGTCAAGGGCACATGCCCTGGTTGCAGGCTCGATCCCCAGTGTGGGGCATGCAGGAGGCAGCGATCGATGATTATTTCTCATCATTGATGTTTCTCTCTCTCTTTCCCCTCTCCCTTCCTCTCTGAAATCAATAAAA
This sequence comes from Corynorhinus townsendii, assembly GCA_026230045.1. Classification (NCBI taxonomy): domain Eukaryota; kingdom Metazoa; phylum Chordata; class Mammalia; order Chiroptera; family Vespertilionidae; genus Corynorhinus; species Corynorhinus townsendii. Next base: position 6,017,755 of record JAPDVU010000011.1, on the reverse strand, counting down.
ATGTATTTAGAAAATAATGGTAACAAACAAACAAAAAGACTGGTTTGCTAGGGCTGCTGCAACGGTACCACAGACTGGGTGGCTTCAACAACAGAATGTGTCTCCCAGCTCCTGAGTCTGGGAGTTTGAGATGGAGGATTCACAGAGCAGGTTCCTTCTGACGGCTTCAGTGATTCGTTGGCACGCTTTGCTGTGTCCCATCTCCCCTTTCACCTTCGCATGATGTTCTCCCTGTGTGCGTACGTCTCTACGTCCAAATGTCTCCTTTGAAGAAGGACATCAGTCCTGTAGAATTTCGGGCCCACTCGGTTGACCTCATTTTTAACTTGATGTTCTCTGTAAGGACCTTATTTCCAAATAAAGTCACATTTCTGAAGTTATTGGGGTTAGAACTTCAACATATGGATTTGAGAGATATAATTCAATCCATAACAAGCAAAGAGGAGGAGACTTGGGGTAAAGGATAAACGTGTAGGCAGTTTATAGGGAATCTATAAAGTTGAAGTCTGTAGCTTAGGAAAGAAAATGACTTCAACCTCTTAGTGTTTTTTTGTCATTTTTCCTTCCCCGCCTTTAACTTTATTTATTTATTTTTTAAAATATATTTTATTGATTTTTTACAGAGAGGAAGAGAGAGAGAGAGAGAGAGAGTCAGAAACATCGATGAGAGAGAAACATCGATCAGCTGCCTCCTGCACACCCCCTACTGGGGATGTGCCGCAACCCAGGTACATGCCCTTGACCGGAATCAAACCTGGGACCCTTCAGTCCGCAGGCCGACGCTCTATCCACTGAGCCAAACCGGTTTTGGCCCCCGTCCCCCTCCCCCCCCTTTAACTTTAGGTAGGTTTTGGAACAAACAGGCCTTGTAGCCAATCAAAGTTTAGCTGGAAGTTTAGAAACTCTCAGGTTTGCGTGCGTTTTGCCTATGAAATTCAATTAAAATAGGTGGTCTTTTCATTTTTAAAATGCGATGAAAAATATTTTAGATTTAAAGCGAGGAAATAGATCCACGAGAGATCATTCTAGCACATGCTGAGAGGCGTTACCCCAGAGCAGGGAGCCGAATCTGGGGTAGGTCCTCAGAACCCGGGGCAGGAGTGGGGGTTGGGCCATGTCAGGGCACATCTTTGATTGTCATGACTTGGGGAGTGGGCATTGCTGGCATCCAGCTGGAAAACACCAGGGAGGCGGTAAACGTCTTACAAGGCACTGGGCAGCTTCTCTCCTCCCCCAGCAAGAATGATCTGTTTCAAAACCTCAATCGAGCCAAGGCTGAGAAACCCTTCCTGGGTGGGGTGGCCCCCATGCTGTGGGAAAGGAGGGGAATTGAAGTTTTGCCCCAACACTGCCCAGGTTTCACTTACACGGGGCATCAGTGACAATGCTATGCCTCTCAAAGGAACTTTCTTTTTTTTTTTAAGTACATTTTTATTGATTTCAGAGAGGAAGGGAGAGGGAAAGAGAAATAGAAACATCCGTGATGAGAGAGAATCATGGATGGGCTGCCTCCTGCACGCCCCACATTGGGGATCAAGCCCACAACCCAGGCATGTGCCCTGAGCTGGAATGGAACCGTGACTTCCTGGTTCATAGGTCGATGCTGAACCACTGAGCCACACCAGCCGGGCCAGGGACCTTTATTTAAAAAACCTCGCTGGGATAGGGCACTGCCAGTCCTAAAGGAATCATCACTCATGGACATCGTAGGCCCCATTGCAAGCAAATAGAGGACACAACGTGGGGCCGAGAAGCTTTTCTGGGTGATTCTGAGCTGTACCAGGAGCCCACCACAGACCTAGAGTTCTGATGCGCCCATTCTCTTCGGGCAGCCTTGACCGAGACTCTTCATCCCCGTGATAGGCCAGCCCACCTGGCCCCAAAGTCCTCCATCCTCGCTGGGTGCCATCCCCTCTGTTCCTGACGCCCCCTGCTTGCTTGCCTCCTCCTGGGCAGTCCCCTCCCTTGGGACTTGGCTACTCCCCACTTGGCCATGTCTCCTGAGAGCCTTTGAAGATTTCCGGCCTCAGGAAGCCACAGGCGGGGCGGGGTCAGGCGTTGGAGCCCGCTAATCACCCTGTTCTGCCCGGGCCCAGTGCCATGGAGCCTCCCGTCTTGCCTGTTGAAAGCCTCCGAGGGGCTTTTGAGGGCTCTCCGATAAATCACAGGAAGCGCTGTTCCGGCCACTCCAGCCAGGTACCTGCTTGAGCTGCCCCCCCCTTCCCCCAGCGCCCGGGCAGCTGCTCCCGTCACCGTCTGTGTTTCGCCAGTGACACTAATTCATTCCACTCGAGCTGATGAGCTTAGTTCCCGTTTATTTGCATGTTATGAGCTGTGTCACTCCATTTACCCTCCAGTCAGTATATGGTTTGAAAAAGGCAACTGTAACAAATATTTAAGAGAGGATAAGGGGGAGGGGGGGGAAAGAGAGAGAGAGAAAGAGAGAGAGAGAGAGAGAGAGAGAGAGAGAGAGAGAGAGAGAGAGAGAGGATTAAACCTTTGCATTTAGAGTCCAAAAAGACCCACCCCCAGATAAGGAGTAAATCATGCTCTTGAATGATCTCAATCAGCAGCAGCATCAGGGACACCACAGAAAGCGCCGAGGCTTCCTTGAAAAGGCGTCTCTCTCTGCTCAGAGCCTGAGTTCTCCAAATCTGGGTCTAAATCGGGTATCATTCTCAGGTCGGGAAAATGATTAAGCCACAGTGTGGGCTGTTACCCCAGACAGCGGGGGGCCTGGGCTCTATTTTCTTCCAGGCCTGCTGGAGGTGAGGGTCCCCCGTGCAGCCCCACCGCCCTGTGTTGTCTGGGATGGCTCTCAAGGAAACTGAGGCAGCTTGGCAAGGTAATGCCTCCTTTTCTGGGTCTCAGAGCTGAAACAAAGGAAAATGTGGCACAGCTGGCGAGGCTCCATGGTTGAACATTAACCACTGAACCAGGAGGTCACGGTTTGATTCCCGGTCAGGGCACATGCTCGGGTCCAGGCTCCTTCCCCAGTGTGGGGTGTGCAGGAGGCAGCCGATCCATGATTCTCTCTCATCATTGATGTTTCTCTCTCGCTCTTCCTCTCCCTTCTGCTCTGAAATCAATAAAGAGATATTTTAAAACAACAACAGAGGAAGACTTGAACCCAAGTCTTCTAAAACCCTGGTATGACTAGGTTGGTCTTCCGAGGTCGGCAAGCACATGGTGCTGGGTGCTGAGTGCTGGGTGCTGAGTGCTGAGTGCTGAGCACTGTGCTAGACCCAGAGATAAGGCATAAAGATGATCACCATGACTTCCTTGCATCACATCTGACAGCGAAAGGATCTCTTAGGCTTGCAAACTTCTCTCCAGCTGATCTTCCCAGGACCCATTCCAGGCTCAGAATCTGGTGGCTCCTTCTGGGGCAGCTTGTTACCATGATTCTGAGCTCCGTTTCCATCCATGGAGAGTGAGGGTAGTCACACTTAGCTCATCAGGTTCTTAGGAGATGATGGCTCTCAGAGCTGAGCCCAGCTCAGCAGTTCCTTGCTGGGATGGCCAGCCAGGCTTGGTCTCCCACGAGTGGGCCCACGTCTGGGGGCCAGGATCTCAAGGCCCACATGGACCTGTATGGATTGGGGGTGGCCTCACACAGCGATCCCTCATCTTTGCGATGGAGGCACCGAGAAGGCATTAATTCTCTGCATCCGGGGCCCTCCTCTCTATTACCTATTCATCAAAAATCGCCCGGCGTTTGTGCATTTTTCATTACAAGAGTCAACACTTGCCGTGTTAATAAAGCAAGGCGCTGCTTTTCTCCTCTCAGAAATGGAATATGTAACGACACGGCCCCTTTGATGTTTCTCAGCCAATACAATATGTCTCTGAATGAGGATGAGAGGCGGCCTGTTAGGGCCAGGCCTCGGAGGTGCTCGGTGGAGGGGACTCGGGGAGGGTGTGTCTCTGGAAGAGGTGCTTCGAGGTAGGAAGTGGAGCAAGAGAGAGAACTCGGAGGATTCTTACACCTCTAGGGTGGACCCACCTTGGTGAATCATGACATCCAGAGGCTGTGACACGGGGTGCCTGAGGCGACACCAAAGCGCAGTGCCCAGACCCAGACCCAGGGCTGGAGGGAGGTCAGTTGCAGGGTGGGCCATGGTGTTTTGGAGGCAGGTTGACAGGGGAGGGGAAGATGTCCCTTCCTCCCAGTGTTGTTCGCGTGCGGCACATGGGCCTCTGGACGTGCAGGCGCTTTGAGATGGGCATACACATCGGGTGGGACACGGTTGTCATCAGAAGCAGTCCCATGCCCTGAGCACTTACAATGCCAGCGCTGTGGAAGGCGCTCAGGGAGATGAACTGGCGGGACCCTCCCCGTCCTTGTCCCCACCGAGCCAACAGTCCAACTGGGGAGAGGGGCCCATCACGAGATGTCAATCAATATACAAGGTCCCCTTCAAAGTCTGGATGGTCCGGAAGCCAGGAAGCAGGGGCAGGGTGGACAGAGCGCCAGGGGACCCACAACCAGGCCCCCAGTCTCATGGTGAAGCCATCTCAGGCTGGTCCCACCGGGAAAGCAAGTGGGGAGCTCCCCTCGTCCCTTCTCAGCCCTGGGTTCCCCACACCCCGTCTCTGAGGAACACTCTGACCTCAGAACCATCGAGGTATAAGCTCCTTCAGCAGACTGCACCTACCCCCACGTCTTCAGAGAGCCTATAAGAATGGATTGAAAAAACAGTTCTCTGTCTCATCAACTTGTCTCTCCCTCCTCCCCAATCAGTTCTCCTTCTCCTCTTGGACAAGACCACAAAGTGGTCCACAGCTAAGACTTGTGGCCTTGGGCAAGCCACATGGCATCTCTGAGCCTCAGTTTCTTCATCTGTGAAATGGGTATACGAGTGTCGCCTCTCTCACAGGGCCTTGAGTCCCACGTGTGATGCCTAGGGCAGCCCTCACTCAGCGGTGGTGGTACTCAGGGCCCACTCCCTATGCCTGAGCATCCCTGGCCCTCTGCCACCCTCATCCTGCAGGTCAGGGCTTATTGGGCAGAAATGCAGCCAAAATACCCAAGGGCCTGAGAGGACTATCTGCTAAGACCTGATCATGCATTCACAGCCCGGAAGTAGCAGGGACAGTTTCCGGGTCCTGGGCTCCCCTGGAGACGCTCTGCTCAGGGGTGCGTGTTTGCTGCAGGGGGATGCGTCCATGTGCAGACTGGCTCCCTGTGCTCCGGCCCTGCTCCAGCAGCTTCCGGGCTCCTCCTCCTCTCCCCAGAGGTTACTCAGGCCAAGCAGGACTGCGGACAGACAAGGTGGAAGGAAGGAACTGGAAAGCTCAGAGAGAGGCAGTGGGCTCGTGGAAGGAGCCAGCTCCATTGTCGGAAGGCCTCGGCTCCAGCCCCTCTCAGGGAGTTTTTGTTCCACTGGACTCACTTGTCTCACCTGTAAAACGGAACTCCTGCTACCCACTGGCCCCTCTCCTGACTCCGAAGGATCAAGTCAGGTACCGTGCGTGGAAGGGGCCGGTGCAGGGGTGGAGAGTGCCTGTGCCAGAGTCACCGGGACTCGGCTCCTGTGACTGACAGAGCTGCCGTGGGGGTGCAGAGAGGGTCTGTACATAAATTGCCCAGCGCCCTCCCAGGCACAGGGCCCACCTCTGCTCTCAGGGGACACCCGCCGTGTAGGGGAGAAAGACAATGAACAAATATACGCAGTGGCGCTGTGGCCAGAGAGGCCACATGTCCGCTGATCACGTGTGCTGTTTAGACACGTTCATGCATAGTGCCCCCGTCCACAGCCAGGCGCCTTCTGGTTTGGGAGCTAGAGCCTATCCTCCATTTCTGCTGGGGGAACATGAATGAGAGCCGTGAGGGAAGGTCTGACCTAGAGGAGCAGGGGTGGGTGGGGGCAAAAGGCCACGCGGGCATTTTCATGAGGACCCGAAGGAAGGGCAGGGGTCGGCCGTGTGCCAGTCAGGGGAGCGCGCTCCCAGGTAGAGGGAAGAGGGAGGGCAAAGGCCCTGAGCAGCATGGGGCCTCGGGGCTGGAGGAACGGGGAGGCTAATAAGATAGCTGAGGGAGGAGAGAGAGGAGGAGAGAGTGGAGGAGAGAGAGGCCCAGGCCACAGAGGTCGGGTGGGCCTAGAGAAGGGAATTTCAATTGTTCTCCAGAGCAGAGGTCAGCAAGCTTTCCTGTTTTTTGTGTTTTTTTTTTTTGTTTAAAGAAATGAAAGCATATGTTTTGTTTTTCTAAAGATGTTTTTATTGATTTTTAGAGGGAGAGGAAGAGAAAGAGAGAAACATCGATGTGAGAGAGGAACACTGATGGGCTGCCTCCTGCACACCCCCCACCAGGAACCCCCCTGGGCATGTGCCCTTATCAGGGATCAAACCATCAACCCTTTGGTGCACTGGACGATGCCCAACCAACTGAGTCACACCGGCCGGCGCGGCTGGCAAGCTCTTTCTGTCAAAAGCCAAAGAGTAGATGACTTAGACCCTGCAGGACATGGGCTCTGCCACAACTACTGGACTCCTCTGCTGTTGCCACGGAGGCTGTATTCCAACAAAACTTTATTGGTGAGGACAGGGAACAGATCCGACCCCAGGCAGTCATTTGCCAACCCTGTTCCAGGTTAAAGAAAGTTCATGGATGGAATGTAAGCGATAGCCTGACCATGGCACCACCTGATCTGACTTACTTTGTTAAAGGAACCTCTCCCGTTGCTCGGAGGATCTCGGATGGGAGTGGGTCAAGAGGGACCCCTGTTCAAACACTCCTGCACGCGTCAGGGAATCGCCGATGGTGCCTGGCCCCGCGGAGACACAGAGAGGTGATAGATTTGAAAGGGACACAGCCCAACGGGGTGAGTAGTGAGCTCTGTACCTGTGACGTGTGGGTCACACACGGGGTGTGATCCCCGGCACTGTCCTCGCTGCCTTGTGACTCCTCATAGGGGCTAGCCAGCCTGGCAGCCACCAGGCCCGTGCAGTCAGCTTTGCAGAAATGGCCTCCGCCGTTCAAATCCCTTACACAAACCCAGGCTGCAATTATAAAGCTTCATAGCTGTACAGCATCCATAAAAAGAGGTCATTTTAATATTTGGTTCCACTTCAAAGCAGTAACTTAGAATTATATATACCCCATTAAAATATAATGTTTTTCCCCCCAAAACTAATCAAATGGCTAAATCAATTGTTGGTGAATTGCCAGTGGCCTGAGGATCAATGGGAATAGAAAATGTATTCTATATTTTCCTTGTTACATGGAGTTAGAGAGCATATTTTATGAATGTTCATCCTTTAGAGACCAGATTTGTGCGTCCGCTAAAATAAACACTACGCTCTTTAGAGCTCGGTTGGAAGGAGAGAGCAGAGTGTAAGGGCAACAGCAGGCTTCTCGGGAGCCCGGGTGGGGTGATGGGAAGCACCTGGGGCTGGGATGCAGGCCCCGAGTCTTTCTGGCATCTACCACCGAGGTGTATCGAATGACTTTGGAATATGTCCTTTCTCTTCCGCCTCTCTCCATTTGTCAAACGAGGAGTTGAGACACCCTCACCGAAGATAAATAGGTTTTGTGTTAATTTAGCTCCATTAGCAGGCCCTGCACGGAGTCTTGCATGGGAAAGGATTCTGGAACCATGGCTGGGTTCAGAGGGAGGGCGTGCTATAATTGATTAGTAATGTCTGCCCTGGCCAGGGGTTAGGCATCCTGCAAGCCAGGTGTTTGGGATCCCTGGGCTAAATGGATCCTAAGGTCCCTTCAGATTCCAGCTGGTTCGGTAAGGGTCTATGAGTCTGGGCAGTCAGTCTTCTCTATCACTTGCAGGACCTGCTTGGGCCCTCTGTGGATGGCCTCACGCCCTTCCCGGAGGCCAGCCTGGCCTGGACTGTGGCCCTCCTGAGAATAATAGGTTCCATATTCGGTGTTCGATAGGCCAGTGGCCAACTATTAACGAGGCTTGGTGTGCGCCAGGCACCGTGGATTTAAAGGCATGGTTGAGCCGTGGCTTGCAACCTCCTGGGAGCAGGGAGCAGGGAGAGGGGCATGGAGTTGAAAGAAGAACCAACAAAAACTAGCACCCAGCCCTCGGGCAGCCTGCGCCTCCCTGGGTTTCCCATCCACACCAGGGAGAAGCTAATCCAGAGGGTGGGCTGCTCCCCGCACCTCCTGAGCCTCTCTCTTCCCTGGGTGAGCCCTCACCTCCCCCTTGGCAGCGGCATGATTTGCTTGCCAGCAACAGCGAGTGACCTTGGCAACAGAGAACATGACTGGAAAGCTCCCGGGAAGAGCTCACAGGGTTGATGGGAGGCTGGAGAGGCAGTTGTGTGGGGGGCTGCCCTGGAAATGGTTTCCGCTGTAGATTCTGCGATGTGGGCGAGAGAGTCTGGTTGACTAGCCTCGGGCTACACGCTGTCTTCTTGGCCGGGGACTAGAGGAGGCCTCGGTTTGCAGACCCACACTATGGAGGAGAAAGACTCTCCCCAAAGATGGGGTACGGAGACAGGAGATGGTGGAAACCAGAACATATCTGGCGTTCTCCTGTCTGGATAGGCCCTCTGAGCCTCTCTCGCCTTAATTAAGGGTCAGTGGGTTCTGATGCTTTCTCATGGCAGCACCTGAGGCCCTGGGAAGAACAGAGACTTTCCCCAAGCCCCAAAGAACCCACATCTCCCTCTGCCTCCCTGGGTGCTTCCCTGGACACCCCAAGTGGGCTGTGTTGAGGGGTGCGGGCAGGCCAGATGCGTGAGGGCCTGTACAGACAGCTGGGGAAAGGAGCCCTCCAATTAGTCTGGGAAAAATGGCAGGCGCATGAAAAATGACCGAGAAGAGAAACCTGGACATGTCAGAAGGAAAATTACACTTCCTCGCAGCCTCAAAATGGTCCCCATAAAGTATCCTGGCCAAATGTCTCTGAGAACTCGCGACAAGCCAGGATGCCGTCACAGGCTGCGTTTAAATGTTTTCACCTGGGGCAGAGCTTTGTGGGGTTTTGGTGTGTGTTTTTTTCCCACTTGGAAAGTCAAAAGGATCAATTTACTGGCTCAAAGGAAATGCATTTTACAAGGAGAACCGTTGTGTTTGTGGAGAAGAATTCATTCATTCATTCATTCTCTCATGCTCTCACTCATTTATTTAATAGGCATTTTCAGAATCTGATTATGCTAAGCAGCAAGGATGCGACAGTGAACAAAAAAAGAACACACAAAAGGGATGATGATGATGATGATGATGATGACGACGATGGCAATGATGACGATGAAGATGGTGACAATATGGTGGAGGTCATGCCTTTCACTTCTAGTAAGAGTGCCCGGGCCCTGTGCTATGCTCCTTCCTTGATTATCTCACCGTATCTTTGCAACAAGCCTGCTGGGGCTTTTATGAGTCCCTTCTACAGACAAGCAAACTGAGGCACGGAGGTGGTAAGAACCCTGAGACCTCTCCGGAGGCTACAAGCTTAACCATTAGACTATCCTGTCAGCTGTGATCAGTCAAAAACGTGAAATGGGATATAAGATTCCGTTCATAAGAGACAACAAAACTAGTGAGCAACCCAACAGGAAATGGGCAGGGGCATCGCAAGAAGAGTGAAAACGTTTCTGAGATGCCGAAGGCTTGTGTGGCACCCCTACCGTGTCCCTCTGTGGAAAGATCTAGTATGAAGCCGGCTATCCCGTGCATTGCGATTGAGATGTTGATGATGACCTCAAACAAGGGTATTCTTAAAGAACTGGGTCACAGGATCCTCAGGGGCATATGGGAGACTTCACGGGAGAGAAGAGCCAGGAGGTTTTGGAGAAGAAGAGCACAGGGAGAATCTGCTCCTTGCCGTGTTTGGGGACATACTCTGAAGCCATGGCAATTAAAACAGTGTGTCACTGGCCTTTGAATAGCAGGCAGATAAGGTCCACACAACTGAATATCTGCTCTATGATAAAGAAGGTGTTTCATATAAGTGAGGAAAAACATATAATTTATACCAAAATTAATTCCAAATGGACTCACTATTTTCACGTAAAAATAAAACTGTGATTTATTCCAAAAAATGCATAACCTGAATTTAATCAAAGGGAAACATCAAACAAACCTGGATGAGGGACTTTCTACAAAATGGTTGGCCTGGAATCTTCTAGCTGTCAGCAGCCAGGCAGGTGGTGGTGGTGGTGGTGGTGGGGGTGGGGGTGGGGGATGAGCTCCCAGCACTGGGGAAGGGAGGGAGGGGTGTGGGCAGAGCAGCTGTGGCAGCCACTGCGCAGGGAGGGGTGGGTGTGGCAGGAGATGGTGATGCCACACGTGGGAAAGTGGACCCTGAACCAAAGGGCCTGGGGCATCCTGTGCCACCACCAACAGGCCCACCCTCTGCCCCCCTGGTTTCCAGCGCATCCCTTCGTGGAACCTTCTGCGAGCTCAGAGAAACGTCTTGGTAAAGAACTTGTAATTCTGTTGAAAAAGACGCTACATATAATGTTGAGCGAAAAGGCTGTGTAGTGTTTACCATGTGCCAGGCACGGATTCTAAGCCCTTTTAGATGAATTCCTCACACCTGTCCTGTGGGGTAGGCACTGTCATTATCCCCGTTTGAATCTGAGGAAACTGAGGCTGGCAGGCTACGTGGGGTCAAGGGACTGGGCCAAAGTCACATGGCCCTCGATGCTCAGCTGCCGTGGGACTAGAGGTGGTGGGACTCCTGAAAATCCTCTCCCAGCCGCTCATCAAACCAATCAGGTGGCCCTAACTGGTGTGGCTCAGTGGATAGAGCGTCGGCCTGCGGACTAAAGGGTCCCAGGTTCGATTCTGGTCAAAGGCATGTACTGTGGTGGCGGGCACATCCCCAGTAGGAGGGTGTGCAGGAGGCAGCTGATCGATGTTTCTAACTCTCTATCCCTCTCCCTTCCTCTCTGTAAAAAATCAATAAAATATATTTAAAAAACAACAGCCAATCTGGTGCCTAGGAAGGAGTCTGAAGGCATGCTCAGGGGTTTCCCACCTTGCCTTGAAGGTGAGATGAGGGGTATTCATGTTATGGACGCATTCTGTTCTTCGCTGAATTTTTAAACACGCTGTGGTAAACCTGCATTGCTTTTACCATCGGGAGACATCTTGTTCCCACCAAAGGAAGGGAAGCTAAAAGGAGAAGGTCATGCGTTTTAACAAAATTCTACCGCTTGACCCATTGGGTGAGTTTAATTCCCTGCAGTAGCCATCTGGGTATGCTGAGGGTTGCTGTGATAACAACCCCCAAATCTCATTGGCTCCGGAAGCAAAGGTTTATTTCTCACGCAGGCTGTAAGCCCATCCATTGCAGGGTGGCCAGGGGCTGGCTCCGTGTCTCCTCACGCTGGGACCCCAACTATCCTAGGGGCCACTGTCTTAAATCGGGCAGAGGGAGAGGGGCCTCTGAGGCCATCCCACTGGCACTTAATTGCTCCAGCCCCAGTAGTATTCCTCTCCGGACTCAAGAGGCCAGAATCATCAAAAGGCCCGACTCCGTGGAACAGAGCTAGGAAGTACAATCCTGCCATGTGTCCAGAAGGGGGCGAGCTGGAGCTATCTGGTGAACAGCATTCACAGTCCCCCATGTGGCCTGGTCCCTGCCGCATCTGAGCTTGGAGTCCTGCTCTGGTTTGACCTACCCGTTTTATAGATGGAAAGATCGAGGCCTGGGGAGGGAAAGAGACTCAAGTATAACAATATTTTGGACCTATGCAAAACACGTCCCACATGTGAATTTTGCAGTGCTTAAGTGCCTGGGTTCTGCAGATGGTCAGATCCAGGAGTAAAGTCCGGCTTCCCCGCTCGCTCTGTGTGGTGTGACAAATGGCACCCCTTCCCAGGGCCCCTGTAAATGGACTAACACTCGGACCCGCCTCAGAAGGCGGTTTCCAGGGTTCAATGAGGCGACACGGGATCTAATGTCCTCAGCACGGTGGTAAGCTTTTAGTGCTGATTGGCCACTCCAAAATCTAGCACATTTTTCCAGATGAGACTCCCGAGGTTCGGGAAAGTTCATTAACTTGCCAAAGCCCATGCCGTGGAGCTGGGTTTTGAAACGAGGTCTCCTGACTCTCAGGTTAAGTGCTCGCAACTCCCCACTGAGCTGCCCGTCCTCACCTGGCAACTTCCGTCTTCACAGACGGCTCCCCGCCTTGCTGGCCTCTCTGGTCTCCTCTCCCGCATCACTGCTTGCCTGTCACGGGTCTCAGAAGAGAGTGCACGCGGCTCTGGCGAGCTCAGTAGTCAAATGGGTATCCACGTGCCTGCGCCTCTGTCCCTGGTGCAGATGGGAGGCCTCGGGGCTGGCACTCAGGACCCGCTGATGTTTCTTAGGCAGGCGTGCTGTGTGACCCCGCATGAGTCATTCGACCCGAGGCCTTGGTATACCTCACCTGCGCGGGGAAGGGGGAGGGGGGAGCTCAAAGTTCTCCAAGTGCCCTCCTACCTGTGAAGCTCTCTCGATGATGGTGCTTCCTTCCCGGAGGCACCGGGAGGACCTACGAGAGAGCAGAGGTGGAAACATCTCGAAGGGTCAAGAACTGCACAGTGACGGAGAGGGGCCTCGGAGGCCCACAATTCAAGGGTTCAGTCCCAGCCCAGCCCCCTACTTGTTGGATCCGGGGCAACTTTCTTAAGCTCTCTCCATCTCCGTTTTCCTCATAGGTCAAAAGGGCATAATAAAAGCACCTCCCTCATACTGTTGTGAATGGGAAACCAGCTATTGTAGGGAAAGTGCTTAAAGCAATGCCTGGCGCCCAGAAGTGCTTCATAAATATTAGCTGTGTGCCAGGAGCCACTGTGATTGTAAAGGCCTCTGTTCTTGAAGAATGTCTAAACTCGCGAGGAGACAAGAAGTGCCTCTAAAGTACAGTCTGGGGACAACAAGGCCTGCACGGTATTCAACACGACTTCAGAGGGTGGAGCGCAGGCTGTCGGAGCTGCAGGAAGCAGACCCGGGTGGCTGGAGGAGTTGGAAAGGTTTCTCCAAGGAGGAAGTTGATGGGGAGGGTTTGACTGGGAAGAGTGGGCGTCAGTGGCAGAATGTCGTGAGGGGTGAGAGAAGGACTAGACCCGGCCTCACTTCATTTGGTCACTCAGACCCTTACTGAGGCCTCCTCTGATATGTCAGGCTCTGTGTTTGGTGCCAAGGACACAAGATGAATAGTAAGTCAACCGTGTTGTAGCTAAGACCATGGGCATTGAGTCCTACACACTTGGGTGAGAATCTCAGAGCTGTCACTCTCGAACTGTGTGGTCTTGGCTAAGCTATCCAATCTCTCTGAGCTTTACTTTGCCATTCTGTAAAATGGAAATAATAATGGCATCTGATGACGGGGTCCTTATGAGGATTCAATGAACTAGTGACCAAAAAAAAAAAAAAAAAAAAAGACGAAGTCAGCCCCTGGTAGGTGATGGCCATTGTTGCTCTCCTTATTACGTGTGTCTTTTGCCTTGCAAAGTTCTGGGGAACAAGTCCTGGGTGAGAAATACAACTTCCGTCTTGGAATTGCTCGTAACCCAAAGGGTAAATGATCAATGCTGCACCCAGACTCCCCCAGGCGAGGTGATGGGCCCACATGTGAATAAGAAGGATCCCAGAACAGTGCCATTCAACATGGCGTCTGTGCGCCCCTACCAGCCCACAAACTCTCCGTGGGAGAGCTGTGATGAGACAGCTACAGAGGTTGAGGGGAAAGGTTTAGACAGTTTTATGGCAATGTTACATTCTTGTGACAATCCCAAGCATGCTTGCTGGGCGTGTCTCACTAAACATGGTGTAGACCAGCTCAGTGGGTGTGGAACTTGCACAGTGAATTGCATGTGACTCAAGCTTCATACCAGTCATGTAAAGTAGGACCATGTGCCAATTCATGATGAATTGGAAATACTTTAATTTTTAATTTATTATTATTATTTAGCCCTCACCTGAGGATATTTATTTAATTATTTTGTTAGAGAGAGGGAAAGACAGAGAAAAACATCCATGTGAGAGAAACACACTGCTTGGTTACCTCCTGCATATGCTCTGACCAGGGCCTGGGTTTGGGGAGGAGCCTGCAACCAAGGTACATGCCCTTGACTGGAATTGAACCCGCGACCCTTTGGTCTCAGGCTGACACTACAACTATAAGGTTGGGAGGAATAGCAGGAGGACATGGTGCCAGCCAAACTCAAGATTCAGGGTCGTCCTGAAGGAGCTAGACCCATGATTAGGGCTTCCCAGCAGGTGATGGAGCCATGGAAGAGACCTAGCCATGGCCATAGATGCCAGTGGAGAGAGAGAAAGAGAAAGACCTTGACTTTCCTCCTCTCTGATCATGGTGGTGGTGGTGCTGGACTAGAACGTCTCATCAGCCCTCTGTCTCCGGTCACTGAGAAGGCCAAGGAAGATGGCACACTCTTGAGAACCCTAGAGTTTGGAGTCACAAAGAAGCAGGTGGAGTTTCCGTACCTCCAACCTCATGGGAGAAACAAGATTATGATCTGTGCCTCTGGATTACTTCCCCTCCAACCTCCTTCTCGTATCTTCCAAGTGGGAAAAAAAAAAATCCGTGAAGTCTGTGATGTCCTCTGTTTCTAAAATGGAGTGGTTAGAGTCACAAGATGTGTGCATTGGGGAGGAGATTTAGGAGAATGTCTAAGGAAATGGAGAATGAGTTCCAGGAAAAAGTTAAACACACACACACACACACACACACACACACGAGGTTGCAGGACTAGAACACTTGTACAAAGAACCTGCCAGGCTGGGATTCAGGAAGAGCATGGATATTAATGAAACATCCTGAGTGAATTAAGACAGCCAAAGTGCTCTCAGATGTCTATGGGGACTGCTCTTCCCACTGGCTTTTGGGTTAAAAAAGTTAGCATGTAAAACTTCCTCATAAACAAAAGTATTTTAAGAATTTCTACTCAGGGACATTCCTGGCTAGCATCGCTCGTACAGTTGGGAATACCTTTGATTAATTCCGGCTGGTAATTAGGTTGGAGAGTGTTTGTGCCAAGCACTCCCAAGAGACGCGTGCGTGAAGGGTGAGGGAAGGCAGGGCACCCTGGGATAGCTCTCACCACCTGCCTCCTGCCCGACATGAACTGGATGGGGAGGTCACTCTCAAACTGGCTCGGGTCCTCTGTAAGACTGCCCCGGAAACCACCCTGTGTGTGCCTATAGAAAACACCCATTGGGGTGTCTCTCCAGCTCCCGTCTCCTTTGTCAGAGAACAACCTCTCCTCACACTACAGCCAGATTTAAATCACAAGATCCCAGCCCTGCACGTCGCCGATTGGACCAGAAGTATCACCTGACTGAAGCTGAGCCAATCAGATCCTCTGATTAGAATTAGCATGGGCGGATGCTGGTCAGTTTCTACTTGTTGCTTGAACTATCCTATATAATAAAAGGCTAATATGCAAATTGTCCCCTCCAGAGTTCAATCAACCAGGAGTTCGACCACTCGCTATGACGTGTGCTGACCACCAGGGGGCAGTGTGGAATGAAGGAAGGCCCTGGCCAGCAGCCGGAAGGCCCCAATTGGGCCTGATCACCAGCCAGGCCTAGGGACCCTACCTATGCACGAATTTCATGCACTGGGCCTCTAGTGGAAGTATAAACTCAGGAAATGCTGGTGGCTACCTTTCACAGAGAAGCCAGTATACAGAGAAAGAAGGACAAAGAAGATAGATTCAGAGAGAAAAAAGTGATCCAGGACAACAAGGCTCGAGAGAGAAGCTGGCTATGGAGTCCTAGTTCCTGTCCTCCAGGAGGCCCAATCTCATGGCTTCTCCTTGGGTTTTGAGAGATGCATCCAATAAATACTCTCCTTTTGATTGCTCGTGCAAAGTTGGGTTCTGCTCTTTGCCAGGAAGAAACCAACAATATGAGGACATGGTGGTCACCATCTCATGACCTAAGATGACCCAGATGGGACTAGCTAACAATACTTTCTTACTATTCATTTCAATTTAGCAAACATCTATGCCAGTGGTCGGCAAACTGCGGCTCACAAGCCACATGCGGCTCTTTGGCCCCTTGAGTGGCTCCTCCACAAAATACCACGTGCGGGCGCGTACATACAGTGCGACTGAAACTTCATGGCCCATGCGCAGAAGTCTGTTTTCGGCTCTCAAAAGAAATTTCAGTCGTTGTACTGTTGATATTTGGCTCTGTTGACTAACGTGTTTGCCGACCACTGACCTATGCAATGCCTCTTAATTCCCTCTCCCATTTGGGGATAACAATAAAGAGAGAAGTGGGTGAATTTGTGGTGCAATTTGATGGTTCCCCCAAAGCTGAAGTAACCCCTTCCCACCAGCCATATATCCCACTATTAGAGTCCTTCCACTCTGTGTAGGTCCACGCAGGATGCTACACGGGGAAGAAGAGAGCCCGTTGTACAGATGACATGACCGAGAGCCCGTTGTACAGATGACATGACCGAGGCTCAGAGCTTAAATGACTACTCCTTGCAGCATCTAGCAAAGTTCTGGGCACCAGCTTTGTACTTGATCATACCACCTGAGCCCCAGCTCCAAGCTGAGGCCTGTGATCCAGCTTCAAACTCACCAGCCGGTATGATCTCATCAACAGGCCGTGGCCCTCAGAGGAATCTGGCAGCTGTCTTGGGCAAATGATATCAGTGCCTCCCAATGCTAGCCACACCTTAGAAATAATTGGTGAGTTTTTTTGGGGCGGGGGGAAAATGTCTGATGTCTGGACCACCCTCCAGACCAATTGAAGAGTATATTCTCTGGGTTTGAAACCTGGGCATCGTTACGCTTATAATTTCTCAAGATGTGTCTAAGATGCAGCCAGGGTTGAGAAGTACTGAGCTGGGTGAAAAAGAGCAGAGACGAGTTGAGCCGGTGAGAGCTGGGTCTTCGTTGTTGAGCACCGAGGATGAACCCCCTGAGTGCCTTCCCAGGGCTGGGTGGGAGGAAGGGGGAGGAATAGGATAGCCTGGGACAGAATCAAGTTCAGATGTTTCCTATCACCACTGGGGTTAAACCAGCTTGGAGTGTCTGAAGTTCATCAGTCATTATTAATTTGGATTCATGGTGGGAATTTATGAATGTTCTCAAACTATAAGGAAATGGCTTTGTTCAACAGAGGAAAGATGTAAATAAGACAGCCAGCTTCTTTGGCCTGCTTATGGGAACCATACACATATACACACATGCACGCACACACACATACACCACACGCACACTAATGCACACACACACGCACCCATGGTGGGCGCACTAATAATACAGTGGGTTTTGGTTGGTCATGAAAGTAGGTTCTTGGGGACCACTGTTTGCCAAACACCATTCTTGGCATATGGTAGAGACTCAATTGATGTTTGTTGAACTAATGAATAAATGAACATATTGTCACGGTAGAAGTCACCCACACGCTCTTTGGATTATAGAAGGTTTTGAAAGAAATGGAATATTTTGAGGTCCAAGCAAAAATAAGCTGACCTGCTTCTGCCCACAGCCTGGGGGATCAGAAGCCAGAAAGCCCAGAGTTCAATGGGGCAGCTTCCACTGGTCTTGCTTTCAAGCTCCCAAGCCTTAAACCATCTCCTCTGTATACTCCAAGGTCGGCTCCAGCCTGGCTCAGGTTGGGCCAAAACTAAAGGAGGGTAGGGTGGGATGTCTGCACCTTACATATGTCCCGTACTAGGAGGCAACAGCCCCCTCCACTCAGCTCTTCCTCTGGACATCACCCTGTCAGGGCACACACTGAGAGCCCAGGGCTGCTCAGACTTGCCGACTGCAACACCAGTAAGGCCAGAGGGGCATGAACTCCTGATCCTCATGATTGAAGGGCATTTGCTGAAGCCGCCAGTGCTATGGACCAATCTAAATTGTGTCCCTCCCCCTCCCCCCCCCCCCCCCCCCCCCCGCCTAGTTAAAGCCCTAACCCCCAGTGTGACTGTATTTGGAGAGAGCACCTACAAGGAGGTAATTCAGGTTAACTGGGGTCAGAAGGGTGGGGCCCTGATCCTTCAAGATTAGTGTCCCTATAAGAAGAGACACAGAGAATGCTGTCTCTTGCAAGCAGGGAAAAGGCCATGTTAGGACAAAGCTAGGCAGTTTCTTTTTTTAAAAAAATACTTTTTTTATTGACTTCAGAGAGGAAGGGAGAGGGAGAGAGAGAGAGAGAGAGAAACATCAATGATGAGAGAGAATCGTTGACCGGCTGCCTCCTGCACACTCCCTACTGAGGATTGAACCCGCAACCTGAGCATGTGCCCTGATTGAGAATTGAACCGTGAGCTCCTCGTTCATGGATCGATGCCCAACCACTGAGCCATGCTAGCCAGACGGTAATTTCTTAAACTAGTGAAAAAGTTTATTCTGATGTTGTGGTCTACTTGACGATAATAAAGTCCTTGCTTGTTTTACTATTTAAAATAGTTGTTACTTGAAAGAAACATTTTTTCCGAAGTTTCACCTTATCTCTCTACCTTACCTCCACTTGCCTTCCCACGTGCACTTGCCCTGTAGGTATCCCAGCAGCCAAGGTTTCATCAAGTTTTGTATCATGGAAATAGTGTTTTTTGTTTTTAGTTTTTAATTTCAGCTTTAAATATCGTAACTTGAATGGGGTGTCTTCAAACCACTCGCACCCTTGACCCCATCTCCACTCTAGAGATTCTGGTACACTCCCACCCCTCTTCCTTACCTCCCTGCTTAGTCCTTCTGTTTCAAAGACATAGCTCAACAGAGTGGATCCTCTGGATGGAGCAGATAGTACCAGCTTCCTGGGTCCTCTCTCTCTCTCCTCCTCCCCCACCCACACAGTCTCGCTCTTTCCTTCTGGTGCATTTTAAATTCCCCAAGTCCTCTGCTCTCTCGTTCATCCTAAAATGAACCGGCCAACTGGTTTGGATGGCGAGCTGTGGGGGATAATGAAAGGGGCGGGATTACCAGCCCTTTTCTAAGTCAGGTCTCCAGATCTGGGCCAATAAAAAGGGAGGCCTTTAAGTACTTCCACCTTTGCTGGCATCCCTTTGCTGAGCGGAGGAGCAGCAGACACCAGGCCATGGGCCCCGGTCTGCTCCCGTGGCCACGACATTTCCTGGAACCAAAGGCCTGGTAATCTATACAAATGGGAGGGGCACGTTCTGGGCCAGGCCCTCCGAGGAGGGGAGTTCATCTCCCCCCATAGACAGGCTGTATTCCGAGGGCCTGCCTTGTAAACCCGAGCAGATGGCTGTTGTTTGCAAATTGGAGAGATGTTGACGGTGTCTCTGTCAATGGATCTATGGTTTGGAGGCTTTTAAACTTTAGGAACCATGGCCTCCAGCCCCTGCTGGATTCATTCATTTGCCAGTGGGACCATCCAAAAGGGTAAGCTTTATCCGCCCTGCCCCTTGTCTTGGCACCCCAGGGCCGGGGCTCAGGACTGACTGTAGCCTCTCTGGATCAAGTGAACTTTTTCTGGTCTTTCTCAGCTCATTCCCCTTTCTTAGATGCTATAAGCTAAGGCTGGGTGAGGCCATAGCCCATCGGATGTGCCCAAGGGTTCGTGCCTCCCAGGGTGTGTGGTTACAATGAGCTGTAGTGGGGGCCAGGCAGTACAGGAAGACATGAAGCCAGAGGGGCGGGCCTTGAAACGGGTTGCTGAGAGCACAAGGCTCAGTGGTGTGTCCTCGGGAAAGCCTCTTGATGTCTCTCTATTCCTGTTCTCTTGTTTATAAAATGGAAATAATGGTAGCACCTGCCTCACGGAGCTATGATAAGGATAAAAGGAGATGATGCATATAAAGTGCCTTGCCTGGTACCCAGTAAGAGCTTGATGAATGAGAGTTGTTTATGCCTCCTCCTCCTCCTTTATAATCATCATCGTCAGCATCATCACTATCACCACTATCTGGGCTTCCAGAAATGCCAACACTGAGCAATCCACTCTCCAAAGAGGACTGGGCCCATCCATTGAGAAGGGGCAGAGGTAGCATCTTAAATAGGAAGATTTGGAGACGTGCCTTGGAGCGGGGTGGGGGGGAGAATTTGGACAAGTGGCAATGCCATGGGGGAGACAACAGTCAGATAAGAGAAGAGGAGGGCATTTCGGGTGGAGGGAACCAAGTGAGGTGTGAAAGGAGAGGTGCCCACCTGTGTTCAGGGGTTCACAGGGAACATATATGGCTGGAGTGAGGATAAGAGATTCAGGGAGGGGACAATGAGACTGAAGAGGGAGCCTAGGTCCAGCCTAAACACCAGGCTTGAGGGGGGTGGAGGGGTGGGTGCCATGCATGGTTTAGAACTAGAGGACCTATTTCATCAGAGCAGGGAGTGCGAGTGGTCAGGGTAAAATTCTTCTTTCTAGGAGAGACCAACTTCTCAGATAAGAGAATTCCCCTTTGGCCTTAACAATATGGCCAACACGACCACATGCTTGGATGTCCCATGTGTCAAATTATATCCTTTGCTTTGACAGCAAAGCTGAGGTCCCTGCCTAGAGTGGGAGGGTGGGACATTTCATTGGACAGCATTGAATTTGTTCAGACCCCTGAAACTCCCCTGGAAGAGGCCATGGGTATGGGGTCAATTCACCCTCCGACCCCAAGCCACGAAGTTGATAATCAGCCGCCACGGTCTATGGAGGAGATGAACTGCATGGTGGAGACGTTCAATAAATCTGCTATTAGCTGGGAAAGTGCTTACATGCACTTTGGAAAAAAAGTAAACAACAAAATAAGAGCCGTTGATTGACAAGGCATCAATAAAGCTGTGTGTGTGCCCTTTGACCTCCCTCTACTCCCAGCTGCCAGTCTGTGTTTATTAGAAATCAGTTCCTATAAATAGCTTGTGTCGGAGAGAACAGTGAGCTGCTTCTCAAACGTGTGACTGCGAAATGCAAACTGTTTTCTACTTGGCTCTTGGTTCGCTACATTGGTCATTTGCTGCAGCTGCAATGTGGGGTGTCAGTAAAGGGGGTTGTCAGGAGGCACTTGATAATTTTTTATCCCACCTTTGAAGCAGAATTGCTAGTGTGTCTCCCCCGGCCCCCGTCCTGCCCCCCATCCACGTCCCCCGCCTCCCCCACAGTGCCAACCGCACCAGATCTGTTATTCCTTTGTACTGACCAACTGAACCAAGATTTGTTTTCCGGTTCACCATGTGGTGTGCTAAAAACATGGACTTTCTCATACTTCTCCGAAGCTTGGGTTGGCCACACAGTACTTGCCAGCGAGATACAAGCTGAGGGGTTCTGGGGAAATGTTTGCCAACCGGACCCATGAGCAACCTCTTTCTCGTTCTTCCTTCCACGTCCCTCCTGCCTGGAATGTGGATGTACGTCTGGAGGAGCAGCAGCCACGGCGGGCGATGAGGCTACAAGCGTGAGGATGAAGGCCAGGGTGCGGAGGATGGCGGGGCAGAGAGATGGATACGGCTAAAGTTCCTGAAGTTGTTGTCGAGTCACTCACAGCTCTAGGCTGCCTATTTCTAGGCTCTTTGTTGTGTGATAAACATTACTGTCATCTGACGAGGCCACTACAGGAGGGTTGTCTGTTATTGCAGCTGATGAAACAGGATTCCAGAATCTCATCTCCAATGTATGCTGCAAGTGCCTGTGGACTGTGTACCCAGCAGCAAAGTAGCCGAGGTTCAACGTGGGCCAAATGGAGCAAAACGGTGCTTAAGCGTCTGGTGTGGTGGCTCCTGAGTCAGCTAGACTGGTTTCAAGTCCTGGAGCCAGCTGCCACTTCCTAGCTGTGTGACCGTGGTCAAGTCTCTTTACAGGTCTTTGCCTTATCTGTAACGTGGGATCATAATACTAGCACGTACTCTGTAGGTTGTTACGCGTATTCAGTGGTGAACCAAAAAGCTCTGTCTTGCAGGAAATGAGAGGCCTTTGCTTGGGGAAGGATAAGCCATTCTACCTGAGCCGGGGGTGGGGGGCGGGGGCATAGCCATAGCTGAAGAAGGTCCAAGAACTGGGCAGATACTGGAGACGACCCATCACGGAGAAAGCTGGAAACAGGGAGCACAGGGCAGGGGTCCCAGAACCCGGAAATCTGCTTGGTTATATGTACACACTCCCCCATGATCCCAGGGGGAATGCCCAGGTGTGAGTTTCGCTATGAATTACCTTCCTGGAATTACTGTCCCCTCGCCACACCTTCATCCCTTCGCTGGACACCACCAGGCCTGAGGCCTATGCTGAGTGCTTCTCCTGAACTGTCTCATTTCTTCTCCTGGCTCCTGTGAGTGAGTGTTGTTAGACCCATTTCACAGGGGAAGAAATGGAGGCTCATAGAATTTACCTACTCCTCATCCTCATTCACCCAGTCCTTCAGCAATTAGTTCCTGAGGGCCTCCTCTCTACCAGGCACGGTGCTAAGCCTGCTCTTATTTAATCCTCAAAAGGATGTCATGAAATAGATACTATGATCCCGATTTTTCAGATGCAGAAACCGAGGCTCAGAGAATGGACTGATCTCATTCATTCTTTCCATGAATTCTGAGGTAGGCCAGCTGGATCTTCTACCAAGAGGCAGACGTGGCCAGAGCACGGGCCGGGCCAGCCGCCTCCCTGGACGGCTGTCCCTGCAAGCCCTTTTGTTCCTGGGGATGTGGCCTGACGGTGTTTTCCTTTCCGGTGACTTCCTGGACCCCTGCCCTCTGGCCTGGCTCTCAGATTTGCAGCTTTGTGGCCCTCCCTACGCTGACTCATTTCAGCCTCGTACGTGCTTTCCGAGGGAGGCGGCTCTGGGACCCTTCTCCCCATTTCACAGACGGAGATTGAGGCAAGTCCCTTCTCCAGGGCAGCCTCAGTTCCCAGACTCAAGTGTAGCGGGCCCTGTGGTACCTTCCCCGCCTCCCTTTACGAGGCTGGTGCAATCACACTCAGTGCCTGGGAGGGTTGACTGCTAGCGGCTCCCAGGGGTCCCTGGGGTTGTCCAGACAATGTCGCTTGGTGACTCCTAAGCCCCTTTGCCTGGGAGATTAAACTCCTCCATTCCAGAGAGCAACCTGCAGTCGATGATTGACTGACAGGAGGGGACAAGAGCCTGAACACCTTGCCTGCGGGTGGAACCCCCTCTGAGTTGTAATTCCTGCTCCGGGCTTCCCTGAGGCTGAGCAACCTCCTTCACGCTCTCCTACTTCCATCGCTCTTTATCCCGAGGAAAAGGAATTGCCCACGTCCATGGTCCAGGCTTTTCCTCTAGACCAGTGGTCAGCAAACTCATTAGTCCACAGAGCCAAATATCCACAGGACAACGATTGAAATTTCTTTGGAGAGCCACATTTTTTAAACGTAAACTTCTTCTAACACCACTTCTTCAAAATAGACTCGCCCAGGCCGTGGTATTTTGTGGAAGAGCCACACTCAAGGGGCCAAAGAGCCGCATGTGGCTTGTGAGCCGCAGTTTGCCCACCACGGTTCTAGGGAACCTGACCTAAGGCATCTGGGTAAAACCTTTGAGATAATCTAGTCCAGTGGTCAGCAAACTGCGGCTCTCGAGCCACATGCGGCTTTTTGGCCCCTTGAGTGTGGCTCTTCCACAAAATTCCACGGCCTGGGCGAGTCTATTTTGAAGAAGTGGTGTTAGAAGAAGTTTACGTTTAAAAGATTTGGCTCTCCAAAGAAATGTCAATCGTTGTACTGTTGATATTTGGCTCTGTTGACTAATGAGTTTGCCGACCACTGATCTAGTCTAACTACCTTTTTTTATAGAATTTATCCACCCTGATCCCAAGCCGGGGGTGGGGGGGAGGCGGGATGCTTATGTGTCTATCTCTCTTGATTGACTGATACTCAAGGACGGGACTGAGTCTTAATCAACTCCTGCTCACTACCTGCTAAGCACAGTTGAGTAACTTTACCTACGCTAATCCATTTACTCCTCACTATAAACCTTTCAAGTAGGAAATATTATTATTCCCATTTTGCAGATGAGGAAACTGAGGCCTGAGGAGAACCAGGAAAGGGAAGAATCAGGACTGGAATGCCACACTCCTGACTCCTCCTTGGGGCTCTCCCCCGCCCTTTGCTCAGAGAGGGGGCATCGCCCTAGTACAAAGTCAGGTGAGAATTTTGTTCAAAAGGTTCCCCAGTCGTGTTTCTCGGCTCACCCTCTGGGTGCAAGAAGGTAGCGGTCATGCTTGACAAAGGCAAACCTAACAAACCTGAGCATGAATCATGCAAAAACGGGAAGGATTGATTGCATAATTCTAGGGCTCAGCTCCAATTAATATTTCATCCTCTTAAAATGAAAGCACTCCAGAAGCCCACCTGCACGGGAGGCAGAGAAGGCCTCGCGCTCCAGCTGCCCCTCCCCTCCAGGTGTTATGACTGCCACTGGAAACTCCTCAGACATGCATCTCCTTGCTCTTTCCATTCAGCACCTGAGCCACCTAGAGAATCTCGGAATCCCAAGGCTCCATGGGACTCTGGGGGTCATCTAGCCCACTCCCCATTCAGGAACGTTGATCATCGTCGTAAGATTCGTCTCGCATGCAATGAGCACTTCCGATGTAATGGACAGTCTGCTAAGTTCTTTATGTGTTTCTTTCCCTCAAGTATCTGAGGAGGCAGGTGCTACAGACTATCTTCAACTTGCAGAAGAGGAAACCAGGTACAGAGAGGTTGGGTAACTTGTTTAAAATCACACAGAAAATAAGTGTTTTAGTTAGGATAGCATTAGCTCTGTAACAAATAGCCCCTGTAAATGTTAGTGCTTAACCCAATAGAAATTCACCTATAGGCTCCCCCCCACCCCCAACCTTCCATTGCAGGGATTTCTGCTCACTGGTGGTGTCCCCTTCACGGTGCTTTGAGGACCCAGGCTCCTTCCATTGTGTAGGAATATCTGTGTTTTCCAATGGTCTTAGGCGACCCACAGGTTGAGAACCGCTGCTGTAGAGCCTAAGACCATCGGAAAACACAGATATTTACATTACAATTCATTAACAGTAGCAAAATGACAGTTATGAAGTAGCAACGAAAATCACTTTATGGTTGGGGGTCACCACAACATGAGGAACTATATTAAAGGGTCGCGGCATTAGGAAGCCTCATCTCTGTCGATCATACCCACCTAGAGAAGTGTGGGAGAGCATGGAGAAGGCACACCCATTTCTTAGAGTCTTGGCCCCCAAAGTGACACGTGCTACTTCCTTTCATAGCCCATTGAAGAGAATCAGAGACGTAGCCAAATCCACATGCAAGAGGGAAAGGCAGACGCTTCTCAGGGGCAACTCTGCAGTGTGGCCTGAAATGGATGACTCCGGATGGCAGCTACCCATCTGCCACGGTAAGCCCTCCCTGAGGGTTGGAAGAAGGGGCGGGGGAAGAAGCAGGCACTGCAACCTCACCCGCTTCCTCTGACCAAGAAGGTGAACGCTCTCCTTGAACCCCTCCAGCACAGCACTACTTAGGTCTTGTCGGCCAGAACCAGGTCACATGTCCACCCCTAGCTGCAAGGGAAGCTAGGAAAACAGAATATGACCTTCACGATTAGTTTAACATCCATCGTGTCTCATTACCTAGGACTAGGTATGTTGCCTTCTGGAACTGAAACAGGATTCACTTAGCAAGGAGGAAGGACAGGAAATGGATACTGAGTAATTAGCTCCTTGAATCTACCACATTTATTCAAAATCTGTTCCATCAGTGTTGATGGAGCACCTGCTCTGTGCTAAGCACTGGGCCAGCTTCTGGGAGAGGCACCTATTCTATTGTCCATCCTGACTCCCACCCAATGTCCTCACCAAGGGTACCAGGAAACTGAAGAGAGGTAAATCCAGACACACCTTCCAAGGATCTTCCTTGACCTTGTGGTCCATTCGATGCTTTTGCCAAATCTAAGTCATCTCTCTTTTTCGGGGTGGCCAGAAACAAATCCCAGGGGCTCAGGGCCAGCGTGTTCGCATGTAGAGGAGTTCTCCCTCCAGAACTCCATCAGCAAAGGAACAGTGCCGAGCCAGGAGCCCTGCCCACCAGCTGCCCCTCTGCCGGGCCCCCCTGGAGGGGCGCTGGGAGGGGCCATTCCCATCATTTCTGGTGATTGCACCAAGTTCATGTTCAGAATGTATCTAAAGTTATTTGGGCCAAATTCCCATATTAACTGTTCAGATCAGAAATGCTCAATGTCAGTTAAATTTGGTTGGATTATAAGACAACACAGTCAAGATCAGGAACATGTGGCCTGATTTGATTTAACCCAGAGAAGAAATGCCTTTTCCCTTCTGCTCCACTATAACATTATACATATAAAGATACATACGCGATCGCTCTCTGCCAGAAATGTCAACTGCTTTTGATCTCTCCCTTTAGATATTAAAGTTTCCCCTGCTTGCTCCCTCGCTCGGCGGGCCCCTTAAGGGCTTGCAAACCAATAAACAAGCCCGGAGCTGCCGGGAGGATGGAACCTCTTGCCTTTTGGAGCCGGAGCCCCGTGGCCCGAAGGTCGTGTTTAATCAGCCTCAAGGTTTTGGTTAACATCGACTTGGAGTTTAAAATAGCATTTCAATAACCTCAGCCCCTTCCTGCTCCCTCCAGCAGCCAGGAGAGGAGGGAGACAGAGGCCCAGGGTTCGGGGGGAGGAGGGAGTTGTGTGTTTGTTGCTAAGGTTCTGAAGCAAATGAGCTGTGCTTGGCTGGTGGCCACGGCAGAGAGCTGCCCTCCTCGGCTCGGGGAGGGGCCTGGCTGGGACCAGGTCCTGAGTGTCGCTGGTAAGAGGACTTCTATAGCAGGATGCCCGCTGAAGGCTGGAGTCGCCTTTCTTTCCTCTCTTCTCAGACTCCAGGGATGGATATAGGGCGGAGGGTGAGAGCAGAAGCGCTACAACATTACCTTCAAGCTGATTACGAACTCACGAGAGACTGAATATGGTATAAAGCGGTCACTTCTGACCCCTTCCCTGGGACCCAAAGTCTCCTGAGATGGGGATTTGCTCTCTCTGGTTTTCCTTTCTTGCTCCTACTTCTGGGCCCTCCCCCTGAAGGATCCTGTCTGCCCCTGGTAGCATCCTTCCTCGCCCTATCCTTGGAACCTGATGGTAGACAGGCTCCATCTAAGATGAATTTAGCTCCTCTTCATAGAGCCTGCCTATGAACAATATTTTTTCAATGCATCATTATACTTAGAAATGCCCTCCGCATCTGGCCAACCTGTGAGTTCCTGGGCCGATCACCAGTATAGTATCAAATAGTTCAGCCCCCCTGGATTAGTCAGGCTAGACTAGGTTGCGCAGCAATAACAAAATCACCTTGATAGCTATGCCGCAGCCCAACAGAAGGTCATTGTCACCCGTGAAAAGTCCGTGCAAATGATGAATCTCTCCGGGCCATCTGTTCTCCATGCAGTCACAGTGGTCCGGTCCACATGGCTTCCACATCTCAACACATGGCCTCCACGGTCACTACATAGACAACTGGGAGGTTGAGAATCAGCTTTTAAATAAATGCATTGGCTCACTGACCAGCACCAATCATGTGGCCCTGCTTAATGCAAGGGATCTGGGAAAGGGGAGTCAATATAGGGATGACATTCCTCTGCCCGCCCGCCCCCCCCCCCCCCCCCCCCCGCCGCGACCTCAGAACCCTCAGAATCCCTAAGAGGATTGATGAACTCTTCTCAGGGCAGCAGGAAATTCACTCCTGAACCTGTTGTTAGGGCTGGACCGGGATATGCCAGAACCCTGCGGTGGAAGACGAAAGGGCCATCCCTATAATAATAACACTTAATATTTACTTAGTATTTCTTATGTCAGGCACGTGCTTGGCCTTTGCATACATGGTCTCATTTCATCCTCTCAATGGCCCCCTCGGGAAGTCCCATTGTGAATTCCCTGTGTACCGCCCAGCAATGGGAGGCTCGGAGAAGCAAAGTGTTTGCCCAGGGTTTTCCGTCCATACCTGCCAGAGCCCAGGCTGCCAGATCCCCAGGCTCACCTGATACACTCGGGTCACTGGTCCCCAAAGCCCTGGGCTGCACCGGTGTCCACTACTAGGGGTCATTGTGCCTCCAGAGAGGACTGTTTATAGCTTCTCCTGCAGAAGCAGATGTGGTCAGCCTCAGCCACCCCCAGGCCACTCCTCGCCTTGAAACCCTGGCCTTCACCTGCTGAGTGAGTCCCCGCCTCCCCCCACCTCCCCCCACCTTCCCCCACCTCCCCCCACCTCCCCCCCCCCCCGCCTCCCCTGAATCCAGGAAGGCATGCGCTTTGGTGCCCAGGCTGAGGGGCGCTCGTAATATTCCCTCCGAGCACGCGGAAGCAGATGCTTCCGAAAGACTGAGGATTACTTGCCTGGCACGCTTGACTTGCTAATTAAGTTTTTTATTTACCTCTGGAAGGAGCGGAGCTTCCTGGGCTCTGGGAAGGTCTGCCCCCTCCTCTCTCTCCTTTCCATCCCCCACCCCACTCAGGCCTGGACCCCTTTTTGAATCCAGAAGGGAGGGTGAGGAAATCTGTAGGGTCTGGAAAAGGCGAGAGATGGCATAAGCCCATGTCTACCCCCCAGGCTGCCCCTGCAGGTGAAAAGCAAGGCCAGGGGGTGGAGGGCAAGAGAACAAAGTGGTTCAGCCAAAGCTAATTAGCGCCTTCTAGCTACTTGACCTTGATCTCTCTGAAGGCCTTCTTTCTCATTTGTAAAGTGGAGGAAATAAGCACATTTCCCGCTGAGGACTGTTGGGAGGATTAGAGAGTGTTTATGTGGGAGAGTCTGCTAGATGCCCACCCACTGTCCATTTTGCCTTTCCTCATCACCTATATGCCCATGATTCTTTATTTGGAAAGCAAATAGCTTCTATATATATATAAAAGGCTAATATGCAAAGTGTCCCCTTGGGAGTTCGACCGTGAGACCGGGAGTTCGATCACTTGCTATGACGTGTGCTGACCACCAGAGGGCGGCACAGGACATGGTGGGCGAGGCGCTGAGGGAGTGAAGGAAGGAGGAAGTGGGGAGGTAGGGAGGTGGGGAACCTCATTGGCCCTGATCGTCGGCCAGTCCTAGGGACCCCACCCATGCATGAATTTTGTGCACCGGGACTCTAGTAAGCTGATAAAAGACTATCTTTCCTGGCCTCCCTTGCGTCTAGTGATGACTCATGAGAAAGGAGTAGGAGTTGGTGGTGGTGATGGTGGTGGAGTTTCCAGGAACATTACAGGAGTTTACCTCACCTGAGAAACAAGCCAGTTGATGCCCCCTCCCTGCTTCCTTCTCCTCCTCGCCTGGAATGCAAATGGGATGGCTAGAGCCTCAGCAGCCATCTTGGAGTATGACGTGATCTTGAGAATGGATCCACTGCTGCTGATGATGAAACAGAGACATGGAGGTGTCACACTGGCCCTGACTGTCTATTTCTGGATTTCTTCTAACAGATGGAGAATTAACCTCTACTTTTGTTTCAGCCAGTGGCTCCCAAACTCTAGCAGGCAGTAGAATGGCTTGGGAGCTTGGTTAAAACAAAGGTAGGGTGGGGGCCTCAGGATTTTATTTCTCACATTAGAGGCCTGATGCACAAAATTCGTGCACAGGGCCAGGGAGGGGTCCCTCAACCCGGCCTGTACCCTCTCGCAATCTGGGACCGCTGGCTCCTAACCGCTGGCCTGCCTGCCTGCCTGATCGCCCCAAACCACTCTGCCTGCCTGCCTCATTGCCCCTAACCACTCTGCCTGCCTGCCTCATCACCCCTAACGGCCTCTGCCTTGGCCCCCACTGCAGCGGCTTCATCTGGAAGGACATCCGGAATGATGTCCAGAAGGTTGTTTGGCTGTTTGGTCTAATTAGCATATTATGCTCTTATTATTATAGGCTAGAGACCCAGTGCACGAAATTCGTGCATGGGTAGGGTCCCTAGTGGCTGCTGGCTGCGGCCGGGGCCTCCCTTCCTACAGTTGGCTGGCTGGCCCCACCCCCTGGTCCAGCTCCCTGTTGAACTCCCATGTGAGAGGACAATTTGCATATTAGGCTTTTATTAGATAGGATGTTCCTGGGTGATGCTGAAGATCCTAGTACGGGTATCACATTTTGAGAACCACTGGTTCAAGCCACCTTCAATCCGTTTTTTTCACTTTATGAATCAGAACCCAATCTTAACTTATTTAGCCAGGTTCATAAGTGGGGTTAATATTTTTATACAAGGATGAAGTGATAATAAGGGGGCTGCCTATTCCCCTCTGGATGCAGCCACGGGAATAAATCAGAAGCTCCGTGGAAGCTTCTGGAAAGGAAGCAAAGCTGCCATGATGACCCATTTGCCCACTGAAGGGCAGCCTTGACCTCAAGAACCCCAAAGGATTCTGAGTTGTATGAAGGGAGGTGGAGGTCCCACCTTGCACTGGCCTGTCATGCAGCATCTTCTGTTCCTCTGAGTTGTCTAGAAACAAAACAAGTATGCTCATAATGAAAAAGGCTGGTTTTTTTTTTATTTAAAAGCAGGGACCCTGTATAGAGTCAAATACCCTTCATGTATCATCTCATTTAATTCTCATGACCCATTTCACAGATGGGAACACTGAGGCTAGCAAAAGGTAAGTAACTTGCCCGTCGTCACAAACACTAGTGCGTGATGGAGCCTAGATTTTCACTGTAAATGTCACACTCCAAATAACTCTTTAAGGCTGGAGTCACCCCTGCATTGGTCTATGCTCAACTGTATTCCCAGAGACACAAAAGCAAGAGGCAGCTTTGGGAGAAGGTGGGGAGAGAGAATGGGGCCACCCTCCCACTCCTGTGTCTATGGACCCTCCTTGAGGGCTGAACACCAATCGAGATCGAGGGGAGGTGGCCCGCTTCCGGGCAGGTGGGCTGTGTTGATGGATTGGAAGCCAGGCCTCTCCCGAGGTGAGGGGGTCAGTGGCCGTGCGCTGCCAGTTGTTCCAATAAAATATGAAGTTCAGAAACTCCACGCAGTCCTCCCTCTGCTCTGAGTGATGACCTTGTAATTGGCTCGGAAGCAAGCTTGATTTATCAACTCCAACCTGGGCAGCCAGGAAAGGATGGATGAGCTCCGGGCGCCGGCTGATGCGAGCAGGGTCCCTGGGAGCAGCAGTGCCATGGGTGCGGGGGGCCGTTTGTCACCACCGGGCTTTGCTTAATTGTGGGAAGATGAAGCGAGGAGGTGTCGGATTGCGCTGCATAAATCACCGTCTCTTGTACTACAACCTGGGGCCCTGTGGGCCAGGAGGATGCTCCTGTTTGGAGGGGATCTCCCGGACACAGGCCTGCTCCTCTGCCCCCCAGCATTTCAGGAAAGAGTCAGCTTGGGCATAGGCCTCAAGAGGGCCCTTTAGGGGAAAGCTAAGTGGTGCTACAGCCTCGGGGAAACCTGGTACACTCTCCAGTTAGTGTCCTGGGTTCCAATCCTGCTTCTGCCATTTTCCCGCTGAGGGACAGTGACCAAGTCACATAACCTCTCCAGGCTGGGCGTCGTGGTTAGGGGTACCAACTCTGGCTCTAAATCTGGGCTCTGCCCCTTATCAGCTGTGTGGCCTTGGGCAAGTTGCATAACCTCTCTGTGCCTCGGTTTTCTCATCTGTGAAATGGGATAACAGTGCTTGGAGGGATGTATTCGTTTCCTAGGGCTGCCGTTACGAATGACCACAAACAGCAGACATTTAGTCTCTCTCAGTTCTGGAGGCCAGAAGTTTGCCGTGAAGGTGTGGGCAGGGCCTGGCTCCCTCTGAAGGCTCCAGGGGAGAATCCACCTGGCCCAGTGGTCGGCAAACTCATTAGTCAACAGAGCCAAATAGCAACAGTACAACGATTGACATTTCTTTGGAGAGCCACATTTTTTTAAACTGAAACTTCTTCTAACGCCACATCTTCAAAATAGACTCGCCCAGGCCGTGGTATTTTGTGGAAGAGCCACACTCAAGGGGCCAAAGAGCCGCATGTGGCCCGTGAGCCGCAGTTTGCCAACCAAGGGCCTGGCCTCTTTAACCTCTGGTGGCTCTAGAGTTCCTTGGCTGGTGCCTACAGCACTCCACTCTCTGCCTCTATCTTCACATCCCTCCCCCCTCCCCCATCTATTCCCCTCTCCTGTCTCTTACAAGGACACTTGTCATTGGATTTAGGGCCCACTCAGGTAACTCAGGATGATCTCATCTTAAATCCCATCACCTAATCACATTTGTCAAGACCCTTTCCCCTAACAGGGTCACATTCATAGAGTCCAGAGGTTCAGACTCGGGCCTATCTTTTGGGGGACCACCACGCAATCTACTGCAGGGTCTCTGATGAGAATTAAGCTCCACTTACCTGTTCTACCGATTGGAGTTTCTAGTTCGACAGTACTTGCACACCTGTTGAGTAGAGGGGGAAAGGGTCATAAGAGCAACGGCTGGAACTGTCGCTCACTGCTGATGGGCATGCAAGAGGGTACAACCACTTTGGAAAAGGACTGGGAGATTTCTTAGAAAGTTCGCTGTGTACTTACCGTGTGACCCGGCAATCCCATTTGTAGGAGTTTAGCAGAGGAATGGCACATGAAGTAGCTACAATATGTAGGCTCTCGGGTCCACAGCATTCTGAAAAGAGCCAAACTCTACTGAAAGAAAAAAGTGATTGCCAGGTGTGGGGGGGAAAGTTTGGCTACAAAGGGATTCTGGGGACCTTTCAAGGGGACGGTCAATGGAATGCGTCTACATCTTGATTGCGGTTGTTAAATGGCGGAACTGTACACTGTAAGGTTGGATTGTACTGAATGTAAATTATACCTTAATTTGAAATTTGAAAAGCATGGCTTCCTGAGGAGATTCAGCTGTCGCCCTTCTTGCTCTGAGCTGAGGCCAGGAGCTTGGTTTTGGGGCCTCACACCCTGTGTCCGAATGTCTACTGGGCTCCTGCCTGGACACACCGGTCCTCCCCACACCACCCCAGGGTGACCTCCACTGAACACTGATCCCTGCTGTCTCCATCTGCTCCTCCTTCCCTCCAGCCTGGTCTCGGTGTCAGAAAACCCCAGGTCTTGGGGGGCCTTGGTGTGGAGTGGGGGAGCTGAGGCTGGGACAAGCGCTGGAAGCCAGTGCTCCAAGGGGTAGGGGAGGTGATGGAACTGGGCTTTTGTCCTGGAGCCACCAGCCCCTCTGGACCCTGGAGCTGGGGCAGAGCAGAGCCAGGGGGACGCCCAGGGGCTCCCAGAACCCCGTGCTACCTACCTGCCTTATCGGGGTTTCACTGCCGGGCCTGATGTGAGGAGGAGGAGGCTATCAAAGGGCTCCACAGAGGAGGGCAGTACCCTGGGACAGACCCACCGAGGCCACAGGTGAAGCCAGGCCTGCCTCGGCTGAGGATAGCTGGGTAAGTGCTGCCCTCCCCCTCCCCCGGGCCTCCGTCTTCCTAGCTGTGAAGTGGGCTGCTAGTCCCTGCTCCTGTACTTCACCCATTCATCCATTTAGGTGCTGAGCACAGACACCTACTGGGCTCTGATCACAAACGGGGGAGCATCGCTACCAGAGTCCCTGACCCCGCAGATCCTCCGTGATTGGAGGGGGTGTTCACAGCAGCGGTGCTTGCAAACGGTGGGCATGCCGGGGCCCAGTCTCCAGGAGCACATGGAATTGCTCTGTTATTGATCCCCTCCTGCAGATGCCCCGGAGAGGCTGGCTGGGAGCTGGGGGCGTGCAGGGTGCAGAGTAAGACACGTCCTGGATTGTCTTGGCAGCTTCTCCCTGACCCTCTCATCCCAGAGCCTCCTCTACCTGTCTGTGGCTGCTGCTTCACATGAGGCGGCACCAGCCTGGCCTAGCTCCATCTGGGGAAAGAGGATGCCCCCAGGGCCAGGGACAATGTGACTGAGACTGTGTGCACATGGCTGTTTGCATGTGTGTAGCTACATGGGCACATATGTGTGTGTGTGCCTGTGTGTCTTTGTGAGTGTCTGTGGGTACATGCCACGGGCTGGTGTGTATCTGCTCCCGTGTGTGTGTGTGTGTGTGTGTGTGTGTGCGCGCGCGCGCGCGTGTGTTTGTGTGTGTGTGTAAGTATAGGTGGGCATGGGTGTGTGGATCTCTGCATCTGTGCTCTGCCACAGGTGTGAGTGCATGCCTGTGTCTGCGGAGGTGTGCATGACATCGTGTCCTGTGTGTGCCTCTGTGTTCCTGTGTGTGCACATCTCCTGAATCTGTGTGCATTGTTGCATGACCTCGTGTATGCATTTCTGGACTTGCAGGTACATGCTCTGTGCCTGTGTGTCTATGAGGGGATGTGTACTGTGGACTGGCGAGTCCATGAGTGTGAGTGTGTGTGTAGGGGGCAGGGCTACCAGGAACCTCTCTTAACCCCCCAGGACCCCTGTCTGAGGAAGGAGCTGCTGCCCCAGCTAGATGGCTAGACGCTGGGAGCCCAGGCAAGCACATGGCTGCCTTCTACCCAGAGGGGGGCAGGGCCGCAGCCTCCCCAGGTAACGGCAGCCGCTCGGGCAGGATGGGCGGGCCGGCGCGGACGGACTCCCTTCATGTGGCGGCTCGGGCCTATTTCTGTCTTGTTTGGCTCATCCCGGCCGGGTGTTCCCGGCTGACAATGCCCTGTTTCTCCACCCGGCTATTTCGGCAGAGGAATGTGCTGTTTGTGTCTCAAGCAGAAACCCCAAAGCCCCCATTATGGTGAGCTGTCCTGCGGCTCCGCGCAGCCACTCATTTATTTAGGTTTCTCCTGGTCTATATTTGTCCACGGATGACATGTTGAACTTGGAAAGCCCGGGTTGGGGAGACAGGGCCTCTTTGGGGAGGCTGGGGCGTCATCTCGGGGCCTCCCCACTGTCCCAGGCAGCATGGGACTTCTCCGCTAGGGGGCGCTGGCCTTTGTGCTTTCTGGGCTGCCCAGAGGCCCCTGTGCCTGACACCCCCAGACCTTCAGACTCAGCATGTTAGAGGTTGTTCAGGCCAGCCCTCTCCTCTCCCTACTGGCCTCAGCTGTAAGTGCCGCACCCCACTCCATTCCTCCACACCCCCCTCCCCCCCAGCATTTTCTTAGAGCCTTGCTCCACACCCAGAAAAACTGTCTGGTTGAAACCTCGGCTCAGCCATCGACTGGCTGGCTTAGGTGAATTATTTCTTGGTGTTGCCCCTGATTTTAAGGCACACGTCTTCACACGCTGACACTGGCTTCACAAGCAATGGGGTGCCATTGTTTAACTGGCCACATTTTGTCTCTGTCTTAACAGCGCCTGAAATAATGGTGTGCTTTGTCATCCACGGTGTTTGGGAGCCTCTGAAGTAGGTTAGTCCTAGCCTCTAGCAGATGGCACATTCAGATTACTGTAACATGAGGTTTTAATAAAGGAACACACAGGTGTGGGCAGGATGTAGGGAAACCATAGGCCATAGTCAAATCCCAAGGACTAGTCAGAGAGGGGTGGTTGTGACCCCAGACTTCAAGAAGGAGGTTGGGGTCCTGGTTTTTATAACCTTGAAGGAGGAAGTTGTACAGAGGGCCATGGAGAGCAATGACCCGCTAGACGGAGGCAGGCTCCTGAGGCTCTGCCGTCGATGCGCTGTGTGACTCTGGGCAAGCGATTTCATTTATCTGGGCCTCAGTGTTCTCGTCTGCAAAGTGGGTATAATGATGGTTCCAACCCCACAGGGCTGTTGTTAGGCTTAGAGAAGAAAAGACACCAAGTGTCTAGAGCACTTTCTCCATGAAGAACGCCCGTGATCGTCACCCTCGTCCCAGTCACGGCACCCGGACTCGGTGTTCCAAGCTGCCCTTGTTCCCATCCTACCTCCAAAACAGGTGCTCCACCCTCCTGTCTATTCTGCTAATGACTTGGTATCCCTGTCGTACGTCCCTTGTTTGCTAACCACACAGCTCAAGTTGATTTCTGTTGCCTGTCACCACAAAACCCTAACTCCATGGTGGCACTGCAGTGATGTGAGAGCAGGGCAGGGTCTTCTCCCCAACAGACAGCGGCGATGAAGCACTCACTGCTCACTCCCCCTCCCTCCCGGCCCCTCCCGCCCTCCACAGGGTTAGAGCCGGGAGGCAAGCTACCCTGGAGATTCTGATGGACTCAGAGGGGAGTGGAGGGTCAAGAGCTCTGTGCCTTCCCCTTTTCCCTCCTCCTCTTCTCTGACCTCAACCCCCCAGCACCTCCATCCTAGAATCTTCGGGAACACTGCTCCCCAGCCATTGCACCTATCGCCCACTTAAGGTAAACCAAAGCCCGCAGACCATGCATGTCTCCCTACCCCCTGCCAGCAAGAAAGAGGAGGCAGCCATCCCATGGAAGAACCCCATGGGAGCCCTGGAGGGAGCAGGACGTGCAAATGCACCAGAGGAGTCGGGGCGGGGGCTGACTCATGGCCCAAGTGCGACACCTCCGTGTTCCAGAGTCTGGCGGTGATTGGAAAATGACAGGCCCACACTCCGCTGGTGCAAATGTGCATCTGGACCCGCGGTGGGGTTAACCAGCACCCCGCCACAAGCACCCTGCTGACGAGGGAAGCAGACCAGCAGCGATGCGTAATTAAAACGTAAGAATAGCAGCCACTGAACACCAGGCCCAGGCCGCGGCGGCCCCGCCGGTGCCCGCGCCTCTCGCGTGTGACGGCGCTGCCTGGGGGAGCATGTGGTAGCATTTTGCGAGGCGGCCAAGGGGCAGCCCGGCGGCGTCTTAGCCAAGTGCTGAATCAAGTCTTCGGGAAACTCTCTGAATCTGCTCATTTCTGCTGATAAATACCCAATCGGAGGGGCCCTCGCTCGCTCGCTGGCTCAGTGGGCCTCACAGTGAGTGTGTGGCTGTTTGTTTATGGGATGAGCCACTGAGACACGTGTCCACCTCTAGAGTGACAAGCATTTGGCGATGCCACGTGCTGACTGGCGCAGAGTCCCTCCTCGGGCCTGTGCCGTCCGGAGAAAGGGACGGTGTGGGAAGGCCCCCGGGGGTGTTGACCTTGGGCAGAAAAATCCTCTTCTGTTTCTGTGTTCTTGTTCTTGTTGTTGTTTGCTGTGTGTTTTTATCCTCACCTGAGGATATTTTCCCCATTGATTCTTTCAGAGAGAGTGGTGGGGAGTGAGAAGGGGAAGAGAGAGAGAAACATCAGTGTGAGAGACACACCCCGATGGGTTGCTTCCTGCACATGCCCTGACGGGGGTGAGGATCCAGTCTGCAACCGGGGGATGTGCCCTTGACCAGGAATCAAACCTGCGACTCTTCCGTCCATGGGCGGATGCTCTAACCACTGAGCCACTGGCCAGGACACAAACCCTTCTCCTTAGAGATGGAGATGCAGAGGTCTCGAGTGACAAGGGGAGGGACAAGCCTAGGATGTCACTGTGGATTGGGGCGGAGACAGGACTCGGACCCATGTAGGACCCTTCCCAGAGCCGGTCACACACCATCCGGGCGTGGGAGCCTTGGAGTGGATCTGGGCTGAGCCAAGCCAGGGGATCTGGGGTTCCGGAGCCCCACCTGGGATCTGACCACGTCTCCCTGGGACACGGACCAGCACCCGGGAGTGACCTCCCAGGCAGCCCTGGGGAGGTATTTTTAGAGCGATTAAAAGCAGCAATAACTCCTCACTTTCTATTAAGGCTCATTTCCTATTTCTCTGTTAAGAGGAATAAAAACCCGCCCTGGAAGGCTGCCCGACGCCCTCTTTGGGGAAGGAGGTGGGACCGGACGCGGGGCAGTGCTGGTCAAGGTCAGGTGGAGTTTGCCTGTGCAGCCTCCATGAGGCGTGTCTGGCAAAGCCATTTCCCACCCCCAGCCTCGGCCAGAAGTGATGTCCCAGTTCCTTCCACCCCGACCTGGGCACCGGGGAGGGCTCAGCAAACGGGCCAGACAGCCGGCCTTCCTGCCGTGGCTCCGGGGGCAGCATGACCTCCGTCTCCTGTGCACCCCCACATCACCTGCACCTGCCGGTGGCCTTGGCAACCTGCCTGCGCGGAGGCGTTTCCTCTTGTGGGGGAAGCAGAGGGTTCATGTCACCCGTACACACCGGGAGCTGTCTCGCTAAGCCCCCTGCCTTCAAACAGGAATCCTCCTGGGAAAGGAGAGCCATCGTCAGTGTGTGACTTAGTGGGGAAAGCGCATTGAACTTGTGGCTGGGAGGCCCGGGTTTGAGTCCCGCCTCTGCCGTTTATCAGCTGAGCGATCTTGAGCGAGTCTTTCCGCTCCCTGAGTCTCAGTTCCCTTACGGCCCCTCTGGGAGCAATCCTCTTTACAGGACTGCCCTCCCGAGGCTCTTGTGAAGGGCAGATTAAGTCATGGCTCAACCCAGAGCCGGGGAAGCTGGGAAGTCACATTAGGTTGGGTTAGGGCCCGGTGGCCGGCAAACTGCAGCTGGCGAGCCACATGCGGCTCTTTGGCCCCTTGAGTGTGGCTCTTCCACAAAATAGCACGGCCTGGGCAAGTCTATTTTGAAGAAGTGGCGTTAGAAGAAGTTTAAGTTTAAAAAGTTTGGCTCTCCAAAGAAATGTCAATCGTTGTACTGTTGCTATTTGGCTCTGTGGACGAATGAGTTTGCCGACCACCGGCATTAGGTGCTGTAGTGACACGCCAGCCCCGCATTCTCCGTGGCTCCAACACGATCACGTCTCTCCCTGCCAGGTTCTCCGGTTTAACTTTTGGCTCTGCAATCTCAATCCGTGGCTTCCCAAGTCAGCACGGCAGGGGCGTAAGATCTGCAGGGCCCACCCCAGCCTTTAGGTGCTTTGGATCTGAAAAGCCACAGGTCACTTCGGCTCAGAGCCCATTGGTCGAAATGAGTGTGTGGCTCTGCTGATGGCCATGAGGCTGGGGTGGCAGGGGGACACAGGACTCTTTCGTGGGCCGCCGCTGTCTCCACCATAAAAGCGCTCTACAATTAAGAGGCATAGTTGCCAGGCTGGCGTGGCTCAGTGGTTGAGCATCGACCTACGAACTGGAAGGTCCCGGTTCGATTCCCAATCAGGGCACATACCTGGGTTGCAGGAGGCAGCCAATCAATGATTCTCTCTCATCATTGATGTTTCACTCTCTCTCTCCCCCCTCTCCCTTCCTCTCTGAAACCAATAAAATATATATATTTTAAAAAGAGGACTTGTTATTATTGTTTGTAATGATAGCAAGAGCAACTTTTCTGACTCTGGCTCATTTCTCTTGGTTACAGGAGCAGGGAGAAGGTGGAGCAGAGAAATTGCCTACGAGACTGAAGGAGGGTCCTGAATGCTCAGGGCAAGAGGGAAGGAGCCAAAGGAAAGCTGGTGAGTGTGCAAATCTGGGGTGAAGGACAGCAGCCCCTAGAATGCATTCTCGGCTCGTCGTCAGCTGGGCCTTGGGGTGTAGCCGCCTCCTGCCCAGAACCAGGTCCCCCACAGTACCCTGCTCAGGGCCTCCCTAACCCCCGGGGTCCCCACCAAGGCCAGCCAGGGTCCCTTCGTTCTCAAACCACCTGTGGCCAGAGGCCAGTTTTCTTTTTTAATCTCCAACGCGTGATGGATGTTTGTAAGTTATGATGAAAGCGAATTACTAGGGACGTTAAGCAATCTAGAACACAACAAAGCTAGCCGGGCTGAAATACTCAAAAAAATAACCCAGCAAACATAAAATAATGTTGGAAATACTCCAGGAAATAGTAAAAGCTCAGTGTCATAATTTAGAAGGCAATCTAGAGATGAAAGAGGGGGTAATAATTTGTCGTGAAGGTGTGTAAACTACAATAGAAAAGCGTCACTAGGAGAATGGATTGAAGAACACCCAACTTGTCTGAATCCTGGTCCATGAGACAATTCCTTTGATCAAGCCCTCGGTTGCCATGGCAATATCGCATTACCATAGAATTGAAGCGCTCTCCTCTGCCTCCCCGAACTTACCTCCTGGTGGACCAGTTACAAAGGTCTGTGGCTCGCCACTGGCCCCTGAACCCCTCCCGGCGCCCCCGTCAGTTGTCCCACTTTAGATGATAGCTCTTTGTGGGCAGAGCCTGTGTTTCCCTAACAATACATATGGCCCAGCTCAGCACCCTTCAGGATGAGAAATCCAAGACCCAGGAGAAGGTCTTCTGACAAATCGTGGAGACGCCCAGACTTTGCCCAGGAAAATCTTCCCCAAGCCATTCGTGCAATGCTCACCCCCAAGTCAGAACTTCCCCCGAAAGGGGTGCGTTTTGAGTTTTCCTCTCTCCAGATTGCCTGTGTCCCCCTCTGCCACCCCACACCCACACTCCAGGGCCACTCGCCTGCATTTACGGGTTTTGCCTACTCAAGTCTATAGTCATTAAAAAGCGCACTCCGGACAGGAGAGCCAAGTGTCTTATTTCATAAAGAAGATGACGTTAGGGATGTTCACCTCTAAGGAGAGCGGAGGCAGAGGGTCTGTCTGCTGCGGAGGGAGCCGCTGAGAGCTTCTGAGCGCTGAGTCTGGCATCTCAAGACTCTCCGAGTTGCCATAAATTCTGATAAAATGTCTTCCCAGCGGCGAAAGATAATTTTTATAAGCTCTGGAAGGGACTAATAAAGCAGTAATCTACCGTCTTCCATTATTTAAAACCTGCCTCGAGGGATGTGATTTGTAAGGGTTTTTATATAAAAATATATAGACGTATATTAATTATATGTCTCAATCCATCACCCGCTCTGGAAAGGGACTGTGACGGAGCCCTGGCTTTCCCCGGGCCGGCCTCTCGCCTCGGCGGGAGCCGGGAAGACCTGTCCCCGAGCCCGACCCCTGCAGAGAGAGGTTGGTGCCTCCAGGAGACAGAATCCCAGGTGACCCTGCAGCCCCTCTGCATTGCTGCCCTGGCCCCTTGTGATAACCTCAGGGTTGCAACTCATGTCTGACACACGCGACTCCACTGTGACAGGCCCTGGTGGCGAGGAGGGCAGTTTAGTCATCCTCTGACAACACACACACGGAGGGGACTTCGCATCTGCCCCTGGCTCGCGTATCCTAGCTCTGGGGTTATTGTGTGCATCCCATAACAATAAGCGTACGTTCGCAGCCAGGTAGGCAGCTCCCAGGCAGGCAGCTCCCCCGGTTGGGTAAGGTAGATCTGATGTTCAAGGCTGTGGGATGTGTGCCTTACTCTGCGAGAGCACTCCATGGCCCCATTAAGCATTTGAGATGCTACTGGGCAAGTACAGTGTCCCTGCCTCACTCAAGCAGTTGGGTGAAGGTGCTCCTTAAAGGGGCAGAGGTTGTCTGCTCTGTGTTGCCACATCCCCGGTGTCATCTGAGCCCACAAGGGGAGCGAACACCGGGAGGATGCCAACGAGAACAATGGCATGGCATCTACTGTCTCTCCTCCCTTCAGCCTCCTGGACCACGAGCCTCAATGTAAGAGTGAAGAACGGAAGTTCACATTTGTGAGGTCCGAGGTCAGCCCCAGGATTCAAATGTAGGTCTCGCTGGCCCCATGGGCTTGTGTGGTTTCTGTTATGAATAGTGACTTACAGATAAGGAGAATAATTAAAAAAAAAAAAAAAGAGTGGGAGGGAGGGTTGGCACCATTTAAATTAGCCACCTGGATTAGCTGTGCACGGCTGTGTTAGAGGAAGACTACATGGGGAGCCAGCCCACCGGAGACCCTCTGTGGCAGCTGGCAGGAGAGCCCAGGGCTGGGGGCTGGGAGACCGGACTGGAGAGAATAGCAGCAAATTCCAAAGCCAGAGGCGTCCCTAGCTGCATAGGAGAGGGGCTGCCTGCTGGCCACCCAGCCGAGACTGGACCAAGAAGTAGCTGTGCTCCTGGGCCATATGCCTGGCTGGCCCTGGAGTCTGGACCACATCACAGGACCTGGCACTCTGTCTGCAGCTGCTGGGGTATTTTTTTGTTTGTTTGTTTGTTTTTGGTGTGTATGTGTGTTTAAAATAATTTACGTGCTGAAAATTAGCAGAAATATTTTATAGGTATTTTTATTGATTTCAGAGAGAAAGGGAGAGGGAGAGGGAGATAGAAATATTAATGATGAGAAAGAATCATTGATTGGCTGCCTCCTGCACACCCCATGCTGGGGATCAAGTCTGCAACCTGGGCATGTGCCCTGAGCGGGAATCAAACCATGACCTCCTGGTTCATAGGTCGCCGTTTAACCACTGAGCAACACTAGCCAGGCTCTACAGCTGCTGTTGTAAAGCTTCAGGGCTCAGGCATAAAGAGCGACCTGGAGGGACATTGCGGCCTGCTGAGTAAGAGGAGGCGGGGAGGAAAGAATTCCCCGGTTGTGAACACCAGCAGCGCCGGGCTGCCCACCAGGCCCGGACTTCCTACCGAACAGCTCCACGCTGGGGCCACATGCAGCCGAGGTCATGGCAGCCACTTCCTCATAGGTCGTGACTTCCAGATTTCCTGAAGGTCAGCAGCAGCCTTCCTGAGCCTGGCTTCCACCTTGCAGGATTGCACAATGGCCCAGTTTCCTATGTGAAAACCCTCCCAACCAGGAGGACCCAGAGCAGCTCCCGTCGGCCCAGCCACACCCCGAGTGAGACAGGAGGGCAACCCCAACCGGCCTGACTTTCAGTTCCTACCGCCCCAAGGAACAGAACCCTGATTCAGTTTTGGAAAACCAAGGACACGC
The DNA here is from genome assembly GCA_026230045.1 of Corynorhinus townsendii. Classification (NCBI taxonomy): domain Eukaryota; kingdom Metazoa; phylum Chordata; class Mammalia; order Chiroptera; family Vespertilionidae; genus Corynorhinus; species Corynorhinus townsendii. The sequence goes on along the minus strand of JAPDVU010000011.1, from coordinate 5,975,347 downwards.
TCTTTGCGTGGCCACGTCTACAAACTGAGGGCCCTACCTGCTTCATATCTACGAGGTGATCAGAGGCCTTGGGGATTGTCAGCATCTCCCTCCTGATCACGAATCTGACACTTTCAAGGGACTTTCCCGGCCATGGCTGATCCTATCAGTGAGCCACATATGTGGGGACAGTCCCCATGCAGTGGGGTGCAAAGGGGGTCTCCAAGGGCCTGCACCCTGCAGTGGTCTGCTTGTGCTGCCACCACCACATAGCACAGGCTGGGTGCCTTCCATAGCGGAGATGGGTCTTTTCCTGGCTCTGGAGGCTAGAAGTCCCAGACCTGGGTCTGGCGCTGGTTTCTGGTGAGAGCTGTCTCCCTGGCTTGCAGATGGCACCTGCTCTCTGCGTCCTCACATGGCCTTCCCTCGGCGTGAGCTCAGGGAGAGGGTGAGCTCTCTGGCGTCTCTTCTTGGAAAAGGGCACTCATCCTATGGACCAGGGCCCCACCCTTGGGACCTTATGTAACCTGAATTACCTCCTTAGAAGCTCCATCTCCAAAGATAGCCACACCCAAGGGGGGGTTAAGGCTTCAACATATGAATTGGGCGGGGGTAGTGGACACACACATTCAGTCCATAACACACCTCTTGCCTGATGCTCATGCTGTCATGCTAGGAGACTCAACGCAGTAGGGCAACATGTCTGAGGAGATGGGAAGGGAAGGGAAGGGGATGTGGCTTAATTTCAGCCCAAGTCGAACAGTCATATGGCTTTCCATGCCTGGAAGCAACCTCCCCGTGACATTGAACCTGCCGAGGCCATACACCAGTGACCTGCACAGGCTTCTTCTAGGCCTGCATCATGTGTTAAGAATCTCAACTTGTCACTGATATTTAAAGATGGGAAGACTTCCCATAAACACCCGGGTTTCTGGCTTGTCTTGAAAAATCAGGAGGTCTCCTCTCCCTGGGTCTGTATGTCAGCATAGCCACCTCCAGCCCGCCCCCTCCGCACCCTCCCCCCCTTCACCCCCGCCATGGGGCATCTGGCTTTCTCCCTCACTAACCCTGGTCCCTGCCATTGGCCCTGAACTCTCTGGCCCCTTCCGGGAACACATTTGCCCGGTGGGCCCGAGGAAGACAGGCCGCCACGGAGCAGCCCAGCCCACGGGAGCCTCTAGGCAGAGGCGACAGCGCAGCACGGGTCCTCTTTGATTCCAGGGCTGCCCATCCAACGTCCAGCTGCTCCTCTCCCCCGTGACAAGATTGCATAATTCACATGAAAGCGGATTAATATACAGTCAGGAAATTCAGACACTCGATATGACTTCTAAGGGCCTCTGTATTTGTGTATAGAAAAGGGATCATCCCAAAATATTCACTTTTCCTCCCCTCTGGGGTTTGAAGCTCATCCCCCAAGACCCTGTCCCACCAATGGTTTGGACAATAACCAGAGAATCCTGTGGGCTGAGAGCGGTGGCTTCCTGGGTACCCCATGCTGGCTGCAGGCACCCCAAGGCTTCCGCGGGAAGGGCCCGATCTGGGCGTTTATTTATTATTAAAAACTCAATCTCTAGCTCGGAACCCTTTGCTGTTTTTTGGCTCTCGCCTAAAGCCTCTCCCGTCACCCAGTTCCTCTGATCCTATGTGTCAGAAAGCTTCCTCTCTCAGCCCAGGAGGCCGTGGGCCCGTTACCCCACGTGTGTCCGGCTCAGCACTGCCAAAGGCAGCCAAGGAGGTGGTGGAGGAGTGCGTGTCTGCCCGCGCAGCTCCCTGCTTCCTGGCTGCGTGACCTCTCTGGGCTTCCGAGTGTTCGTCCGGTGGGCAAAGCAGATGGAGCGGAACATAATGCTCAGAGGCTCGTGAGGGCTGGGGAGCGAGGTCACAGCCAGCCTCCGAGAACCCGGGTGCCCTCAGGCTGGGGGGGAGCAGAGTGGTGGACCTGAGCTCATTTGGGGGGCCTGGTGAACCCACAGTTGGACATGCCCCACCAGCCGTTGGCCTCCATGAGCCTTTGAGCAGGTGATGTCACTTCTGTTTCCCAAGGAACCCAAGAAGCAGGGCTGCCTCCCTTTCCTGGGTGATGTGTGGGTGAACCTGGAAGACAGCTGGGCCAGCCTCTTCCCTGGGGAGCAGGGAGCCACACTACAGAGACACCTCCAGTACCTAAGCTCCAAGAAGAAGGCATCTGCGTCCCAAGCATTCCTGCCTTAGACCAGCGGTCGGCAAACGAGCCACATGAGGCTCTTTGGCCCCTTGAGGGTGGCTCTTCCACAAAATACCACGTGCGGGTGCGCATGTACAGTGCGGTTGAAACTTCGTGGCCCATGCGCATGAGTCGGTTTTTGGCTCTCCAAAGAAATTTCCATTGCTGTACTGTGGATATTTGGCTCTGTTGGCTCATGAGTTTGCCGACCACTGCACTAGACTAACAATGTGGTGCGAAAAGGCACTTCGATCACACCCGAGCCACGGACAGGCTAGGGTTTGCTCATTAAGGTGGAGAGAGCGAGCTCGCCGATCCACGGGCTGGTGTGCTGATCGAATCCTGGACGTAGGAAGTCTGGCAGGCGGGGGAGCTAGGCACTGCACCGGGGACCGCTGGCTTCTGCTAGTAAGAGCGGCTCCTCCGGGCAGCACAGAGCGCATCCGTGCCCTAAGGGGCCCGGTTTCAGGGTGAGGAGAGCCCTGGGTGAGAAGGCACGTACACCCCAGGGCTGGGCACCGGGAGGCGGCTTCTCCCAGGGGATCGGTGCAGTTGGCTGGGACTCTAGGGCTCCACACATTTCTGCTGTGGCTTTAACAACAGGCTTTGGGGTGCAGTGGGGAGCAGGGGGGGGTCTACAGAGCTCAGCCTGCAGGAATTTATGTCCAAATGCCTTCCCTTTCTTATTGCTTATCGATTGAAACAGCCCTTATTCAGCTAAAAGTCTCCAATGGCAGGATTTTTTGGGGGGGTGGGTGGGAGGGGGTGAGGGTGGGGTAAAAGGCTTCTATTCTTTTTCAAAATGGAGCCACTTTCCATTCAGTAATCGAGACCCATCAAGCTTCCTCTCCCTCCACTGCGGCCCCGCCACCGCTCTCCTAGGACGAAGCCCCAGAGAAGCCAGTGGGGCGGCAGCTTCCCCACCCAGGGCCTGACTCAGGGCTATTTGATATTCCTGCAAAGCGGGACCCACACGCCTCGCTGGGACAGTGTTTGTTTGGAGAGCACATTTCCGCCCCCTTCCTGCAGGCCGGGGACTCGATGACACGCACGTCTTTTGTGCAGATCTGGAGTTTTCGAGGGCTGGAGGGAAGACAGCTGGAAACCACACAGACTCAGTAGTTTCTCTCTCCACCAAAAGGGCGTGCCGCTCCGTGGCCTGGCCCCCTCCAAGGGTGGTTAAGAAATAGTGGGGGAGCCCTAGCCAGTGTGGCTCAGTGGATAGAGCATCGGCCTGTAGACCAAAGGGTCCCGGGTTCAATTCCGGTCAAGGGCATGTACCTTGGTTGCAGGTTTCTCCCGGGCCCGGGCCCTGGTAGGATGTGTGCAGGAGACAACCAATCCATGTGTTTCTCTCACTTGGATGTTTCTCTCTGCCTTTCCCTCTCTCTAAAAAAAATCAGTGGAAAAATATCCTCAGGTGAGGAAGGAAGGGAGGAAGGAAGGAAGGAAGGAAGGAAGGAAGGAAGGAAGGAAGGAAGGGCTGAAACCAGTTTGACTCAGTGGATAGAGTGTCGGCCTGCGTACTGAAAGGTCCCGGGTTCGATTCTGGTCAAGGGCATGTATCTGGATTGCGGGCACATCCCCAGTGGGGGGTATGCAGGAGACAGCTGATCGATGTTTCTCAAGGATGTTTCCAACTCTCTATCCCTCTTCCTTCCTCTCTGTAAAAAATCAATAAAATATATTAAAAAAAAAAGAAGTAGCTGTTATAAACTACTTAAAAAAAAAAAGAAAAGGAAAGAAAGAAATAGTGTAGGAAATGTCTTTTGTCAGTTAGAAATGCCCCCAGCTTCAAGGATTGGAAAAACCTGCTACTCTGATCTAAATGAATGAAGGTTCCTGATTCTCCCATAACAAGGTATCTCGAGCAGCTGGTTTGAGGTGTTGGATTGGCAGCTTGATGATGAACCAAGATCTGAGGTCTGTTTCTTCGTCAAGTGCCACTGTCCTTAGCATGTTGACCTCACGTGTTTGCTTCCTGGCTCCCAAATGCTGGTGACTGGCCAGACTTCACATCTGCATCCAAGGCAGGAGGGAGGAGGTCAAGGCAGAGTCTTTCTCCTAATGAGCTTCCCCTTGGCATCTGGGGAGGGACACCGTCCCCGGAGGGTTGCTGCCCCATTACGTTCCTTGGCTGCAGCTGGACCAGCAGGACGGAAGGGCGTGCGTGACGGCTGTCGGTCAGGCGGTGCCTCGTGTGTGCCACAGACCCACAGACTAAAGGTAAGAGGAGCTGGGATCTGGCTCTGTGTCTGCCCTGCAGACGCACTGTGTGCCTCAGCGTCTGTCCTGGTTCTTCCGCGGGCCTCAGTGTACCTTCGGTCCCAGGAAGGAGTTGAGCTCGGTGATCTCGAGGACACGTCCTGCGTCGATGGTTCTGTGGCTGTGACTGGCAGGTGGTGACTGAGTTGTGACATTCTCAGCAGGGGAGGCCCCTCCTTACTCCGTGGAGAGGGTAGAATCAAACCTCCTGCTTGTGACCTTGACTGTGTTTTCAACAGCAGAGTCAGCTGCCCTGGGGTCCTGCCTCCAGGATCCGATGGATTTCATCTCAAAGAGCTGAGCCTGAGAGCGCGCGGGCGCCGCCTGGGACAGAGGAGGCAGCGTGTGTTTGGGCCCCGGGAGCGCTGGAGTCTGGTCCTAGGGATGCTTCTGGCGTGCTGGGGGACCTGGGACCAGGCTCTAGCTCGCTCTGTGGCCCCGTGTCCCATTTGTTCAGCGAGGGAGGGAGCTGAACAAGGGGATCCGTGCTGGGCTTTATAACTCTTTACTGCATCTGAGGGGCCAAGGAGGATGGAAGGGGAAGCTGAGGTCTGGATTCCTGGGTCTGTAGGAAGACCTGGAGGTGAGGAGGTATGGTCAGGACTGAGAGAGAGAGGGGGGAGGGGGGGAGAGAGAGAGAGAGAGAGAGAGAGAGAGAGAGAGAGAGAGCAGGCCCTCCTTAAGGAGGGATCCGGAGCTGCCTCTGGCTAATGTTCTAGTTTTAACCCAGATGAGACACTAATGGCTCCCAGGCCCTCAGTGAAGGGGCAGGTCCTATTCGACAGATGGGGAGGCTGACTAAGTGGCTTGGCCAAAGGCCCCCGCCCAGAACCCGGGCTCCGTATGCCCAGCCTGGGGCCTCCTGCGTTAGGACTATTAGAAAGTCCTGGGTGCCAGGCCAAGAACGCCATCTCCTCAGCCCGGGACTTGGCACCTTCGCTTCCTCCCTTCCGCTAGACGAGTCTCCTGTGAGTGCAGCCCGACCTCTAAGACGGTCTAAAAGAGACTCGTATCCTGATGCCCACAGAGCCTCCGACGAATAGCAATCAGCATCGGAGACATTTTTTTGAAAATTGCTAATGTTAATTTTGCAGAAAGAAAATCTAATTGAATTCCTCCTGGTTTTCCCTATTAACTTAATGTTATGGACTTTTAACGGATGTTTTAATTAGACGCTCCTAGTAATGGGAATATGGCTCAATTTTCAAACGAGGGGTCTAAGCTGCCAATATTCCCATTTGGACTTTTAATTGAGGTAAGAAAACATTAACCGGTTTACACTGGTTTATTGCCTGGGCTCTGTGTCGCGTGGTGAGGTCACCATGGATCAAGCTTGCAAAGGCCTGGGAGGGTGGGGTCCAGGGAGGATAGGAGTTGGGGCTGGGACATTGGGGAAAGGCAAGTCCAGGACCCGGGTGTTTGGAGAAGGGGCTCCTGTACCCGCTGCCTCTCCATGTGAAGATGCGGATGTGGGGGCTGGTCCCGAGTACTTATGGCATCTCTCTCGGACTTTTCTGGGTTCATGGAGTAGTCAGTTGGCAGGAATACTCAGGTCGCTTTTGCGGTGTGACGAAACATCCCCAAGCCACCATTTATCCTTTCACAATTCCGCATGACAATGTGGGGTGAGCTTCCCTGGGCATTTCTTCTGGTCTCAGCTGGATTTGGCTCGTCTTGGCCACGCTTGTTCCTGCATCTGTGGGCCACGAATGGGCTAGCTGGGGCTGGCTGGGCGATGCTGGTCTCCGTGGGATAAATGGGGCTCCATGCCACCTGGGCCCCCATCTCCCAGAGGCTAGCCCAGGTTACAGGGTTTTAGGAGCTGACAGAAGGCACGCCCTTGTGCTCCAATGCTTTTCAAATCTCTGCGTGCATCACAGTTGCCGCTCTCCCATTGGCCAAAACAAATCACGTGGACAGGGCATTCTAGAGCTTTGAGGTTACAAGAAGGCTCCAGCCCAGGCTGGACCCGGGGACCTCCAGGTTCCAGTCTTCTGTTGCAGCCTAGGGGGTTCCCGGCCCCATGTCACACGGCCCCTGTGAAGGGGGCTGGGGGACGTGTGTCACTGAGGAGAGGTTACAAGGCCAGAGTGGGAACGAGGCAAATGTCCTGGGAGCGCCTGAACCGAACCCGGGGCATCTGGAGACGCCAGGCGGGCGGCCTCGGTTTGTGTTGGACGCCTCACAGCCCGCCCGTGGTAACCGAACCGGCTTTTGTTTGTTTGTCTAAATAGGAAGACAGAGGCCAGGGCTGCCTGGGACGGCTCCACAAACAGCCCCGCGGCAAGAGGAGGCAGCCGGGCCAAGTGGGCAGCCAGGAGGCCTCGGGGATTGAGGATGGGGCGCCTGGAGGCCAGGCTAACCGAGCCTGTGCGGGGATTGGGATGGCGGTGGGCAGGCCTGGGGTGGCGGTGGGTGGTCCCCTTGAGTTCCCCTTGTAGCAGCAGCAGGAAAGGAAGGGAGAGGCTGGGTGGGCTCGGGCAGGGCCTAGAGTGGGCCTCCCTCTCTCCGTCCTGGCTCTGCTCTGCAGCCTTTGACTTCATCCAAGGGGATGCCGCCCTGGGGCCCTTACCCTGTGTGCTGCCACTGCCCTGCCCATCACAGCAACTCAGTGTCAGACGGACCACTGATCTCTCCCTTCTGGCATGGAGGGGGCAGAGGTCAGTGAATTAGGGCCTCCCCTGGTCAGTAGAGGGAGTGGAGCGAGTTTCCTAGGATCCCCAAGGCCAAACTCCCTCTCCATCTCAGGGCGGCCAGGCTGCGGTGGGGGTAGGGATGTGGGGTGCCTCCCAGATTTAGTATTAGAGATATTTTTTAATGGAAAAATGGAGATATGGACATAGATGATGTAGATTAGGTGTAATTATAGGTACAGAGTTGAACGATTGGAAAGAACCATTGTTATAGATCAAAAATAGGTCTAATACTGTCAGTTTCATGCGGTTCAACCCAATCATTGTAGCTCTTAAGGCTGTACGTGCAATGATGACGTCAATACAGATGTAATACAGATGTGGCCTCACGCGTCGGATTCCTCCGTGAACGCACTCCGGGCGCCTCTACCTCTTCTTATATTTATGGTCCTATCAGATGGGGACCCCACCTTTATGACCTCATTCATCCTTAATTACCTCTTTAAAGGCCCCTTCTCCAAACGTAGTCACATTGGGGGTTAGAGCTTCAACATATGGATTTCGGGGGCACACAACTTAGTCCATAACGTCAGGGACCGACCATTTTCCATCTCTAAGTCTGTTTTCCCCTGTGTGGCTTTATCCTTTGGCAGACCAATGGCCAGCAACACTAGGCTGACCCCGTCTCCTGACTCAGCCCCCCCGGTTTCCTTTGGCGAATCACCCTCTTCCTCAGAGGGGTAGCTTGGGCAGAATGACAAACGCAGATGCATACCATGCTGGGTGGAAGCCACCAGGACAAGAACAGCGGAGGGTCAGGTGAGACCTAGTCGTGGCCCATCAGGTGCTCTCAATGGGACTTTGTTCCTGCAACCAGCGATGCCAGGATGAAGACCCGGGAGGCCTTTCCTCACCCTAGCGGTGGCTTGCTTTGTGGCCAGACCATTCCTACGGTGACTCCAGGGCAGTGGTGGCTGCTTCCGAGGCTTTCAGAGCAGCCCCATCATGCCCCATGCTGGTGATTCCTTGACATCCAGCCAACAAAATTCCTAATGATATTCTCTTCGTGTTACCTACAGCCAAAGACTCGAATCGGCCAGGGCCCTACGGGCTCTTTCAGTTCTAAGTTGTCTGAGAGAAGAGCTGGGACAGAGACCACTCCTCAACACTCAGACCCTCCTGGTTGCACATCTAGATGGCATTTTCCAGCCTCCCTTGCAGCTAGAGGAGACTATGTTACTAAGTTCTAGCCAATGGGATGTGCCTATTATGGGTTGTGCACCCACAGAGCTTCTGCGAAATTCTCTCTGAAGCGAATGCTGAGGTCCCCATGGCTAGCAGGGCCACGAGACAATGAACATTTGCCGTAAGCGCAGGGTCATCCTCACCCCCGCTCCCTGGCACCATTTTGGACTCCACACAAGTGAGATGCAGCCTCTGGTGTTGTAGGCCCTAGACATACAGACAGGAATTATCTGGGTAGAGGTCCTAGGCCTTCATGTTGACAAAGAAGACACCCATCAAACCCAAGAAGGGGCCACCTGCTGCTGCTTCCCTTGTCAGCCAGAGAGAGGGGCGAGCTCCCCTGGACCAGGGGTCAAGCCATGTCTCCTGTAGCACGGAAGAGGCTGGATAAAAGAGAAAGCACAGCTTGAGATGGGCCACACTGGGCCTGCGCCTTCCTTTACTCCTTCAAGTGCAACCTCCAATTCCACGAAGAGTGCATTTTCATCAGGATCCCAGGGGTTTTGAAGTGACTTTCCGATGTTCTGGAGCCTTCCCTTCAGAGTTGGCTGGGCCGGGCCCCTTTTCCCAGGGCTCCCTGGGAAGATCCTTCCCTGAGTAGAGGAGCAGATGTTGATTTGCATATATGCATGTTTCTGGCCTCGGATGAGATTAGGAGGTGCATTTTTAATCAAAGCCTCCAGCGAGGCTGAGGCCTAGGAGGCAGATGGGTGGTGGGGTGGGGTGGGGGGGCTGAGGGGGGGGGCAGGAAATGTCACAGTGAAGAAGGTGTGGGCCCGGGAGAAAGAGACTCTCAAAGCAGAGCCTTGTTTATGAAGTGGGTGCGGGGCTGGCAGGGCTCTGTGTCTGGCAACCAGGGCTAATGAATGGGGGTGAACTGGGAAGTGAGGGGAGCTACGCAGCCCCTGCACGACCTGTCTACAAAGACGGGGGCGAGCCCTCGCTTCTCCCTGAGGTTCAGTTGCCCCCCAGTGAAATGGATGGTTGGGGAGATGCGGTCAGACCCACTGCCCTTCCCAGGATCTTATGAGATGAAAAAACAACAGCACATCCTGACCATCGGGCTTCGATAGCTCTTCTGCACCAACGTCGCTCTTTCCCCTCTACCTTAGAGCATCCCAGTCTTGGCTCTTCAGGGGCAGGTAGTTCGTTGTTGCGGGGAAGGGTGCCCTGTGCATTGTAGGATGGTTAGCAGTATCTCTGGAGTGGGTGCCAGTATCACCCACCTCCCAAGGTTATGATGATTAAAAATGTCCCCAAACATTGTCAATGTGCCCTTGTGGCGTGCTGGGGGGCGGGGGGAGACGGGGTAGCCTTTCCAGCTGAGTGTCACCAGTTCAACCTGTTTTATTTTTTCTGTACAGGACTCGGCACTCCCCCAAATATATTTTTACATGTTTTTCTGATCATTTGTTGATCATCCATTTCCCCCATGGGAATGTGAGGTCAGCTCAGGCAGGGACCCTGTCTTGCCTTGCTCACCAGGATGCCCCCGGGCCCAGAGAAGCACCTGACATGTCAAGGAGCACAAGGGATGTCTGTTGAATAAATAAGCGAGGGAGAGAGAGAAAAGCAGGTTCAGCAAGCGTGTGTCCTATGATCCCTTTAATGTCTGCGTGCATACGCATGCAACAAGATGCGGAGGAAGGTGGCCTTGGGGCAGCTGGTGCAGACGGCCTTTGAGAGGGGTGCCAGTCTCCACCTGAGCAAGACCGTTCTGCACAATTCCGCTTTGAGCAGGGCCTGCCTAGCAAGGCCAGTTCTCCCTCGGGCTCCTGAAGGGGGTTGAAATTGCTCTGCATAAGACAAAGATCCAGAACCCTCAGCGGCTGCCTACTACATTCACAATGACAGCTCGTGTGAACAGTGGGGTGTAGGGACCCTGCAGGACCCACATCCCAGATCTCTTCGACCCTTGTCTCCTTCATTCTCCCCCTTATAAACGCATCCTCTGCCACACTGGCTTCCTTGATGGTCCTGGGCCAGTCCACATGTGTGCTGCCCCAGGGCCTTTGCACTTGCTGTTGCTGCCCCCCGGAACACTCTTAGCTTCTCACGTGGGTTACTTTCACGGCTTGCATCCTCCCTCCCCAACTTCTCTAGGTGTCTACTCAGAAGTCACCTTTCCAGGGAGGCCTTTTAGACCCGTCATTTATTTAGTGTTTGCATTGTCTGTCTTTCTCCTGGGAGGGTCAGCTCCTTAAGGGCAGGGTCTCTGACAGTTTCATTCTTAGCTACATCCCCAGCACCTAGATTACCGCTTGGCATGTTTTTGGTGGCGTGCGGGTGCGAATGGGTGTGTGTGTGTGTCTTATTGAATACTGTAATGCCAGAGTGGAAGAAAATTGTTGGTACACAGTGGGTGTTCAGGTTGGTTCCCCAAGGCAGATCCCGGGTGACGGTGAGGTATTAGGAAGCATTTGTGAGGACAGACCATGGTAGTGGGGAAGTGGGGCGGGGAAGGGCAGGAGGGTAGAGGGTGCATGAGCGAAAGATTGCATGGGCCACAGGTCTGCACTCTCCTGCTTGGGGGCAGAGAAGGTGAAGCATTTATACCCACACCCGTCAAGGTGCTCTAGGAGGGTGCACCTGCTCGGCTCCGCTCTGTGCATGCAGGCCAAGCGGGCCCCAGCAACTGCAGGGCAGCCACTGACAGGACTCAGTGCAGGCCATCAAGAGACAGCGTGCCCAGAACTGAGCCCAGTGTGCAGCGAGGTGGGAAAGGGCGGGGCGGGGGGGCGGCCCTGGGGGTCACAGGTGGTACTCTCACAGTGTGGGCCACGGGAAGATGCTCCATGTTTCTTGAATAGACACGCTAGCCTAGCTCAGTTGCAATGGGAACGTTCTTGTAGCTAAAGAAGTGACTTCGGTTCATGCGCCCACACCACCATCCCCTGCTGGTCATGATCCCCAGGGAAGTGAGGAGCCGGCACCTGCCTGCAGAGTCTGGCATGGGCTAAATGATGGGCATGCGCCGTGCACCTCATCCCTGTGCTCCCCGAGGCTCGGGCAGAGCTGCTCCAGCTCAGGGCTCCCTCATCGGCTTTGCATCCGAGGTTGAGCCCATGGGGGACCACGTCCCTGAAGCAGACCTCGTTTTCATCTGCTGCAGCTGCAGGGAATTTCTGATTTGTCCTCTTGCACATCCAGGCCCGTGCAGATACTGTGCCCTGCTTGCCACTCCTGACCTTGAAATACTTGGTCTTTCCTCCCCTCCCCTCCCCTCTCGTCCTCTCCCCTCCCCCCTTTCCCTCCCCCCCTTCCTCCCTGCCTCCCTTCCTTTCTTTCTTCCTTCCCGCCTTCCTCCCCTCCTCTCCTCTCCCCTCCCCTCCTCTCCTCTCCTCTCCCCTCCCCTCCTCTCCTCTCCCTTACCCCCTTTCCCTCCCCCCTCCCTCCCTGCCTCCCTTCCTTCCTCCCTTCCTTTCTGCCTTCCTTCAGCTCAGATTTTGCTTCTGAAGTGAGTGAAGCCTCCTTACCCCGGCGTTTATCTCCCCATTTGTGGCCCTCTGTCCCTCTGTCTGTCTGGCCTCCCAGGGCCTGCTAGGCGCCGGGCTTCTAGGACACACGAGGCCTAGGTTTGATAGACGAACCCATCAACCAACCGCCCCAAAAGGCAAGAGGAAGGAGGATGCTACTGAACCCTAACGGGGCTTCTCTGAGGCCTCTTCTCCCACCCTGCGTGGGCCTGGGATTGAGCATTCAAAGACTGCGTTGGCTTTTGAGGGTGCCCTCCGGGCCCCTCCCTTCCAGGGACTCGCCTTTCACCTCCCCCTTCCCAGTTCCCCTGCCCGCCAGAGGTCAGGCCTGGCTGCTTCCCCCGCTCCCCCCCCCCCTCAATCCCTAGGGCCTTTGTGCCTTCTCTTCTCTCCACTTCATTTCCTGCCCCAGAAACTTCTGGAGCCCAGTCAGACGCCAGTGCCCCAAGAGTTAACCACCAGCAACCTCAGCTCCAACTGTTCATTGTCAAACGGATTGCTCTGGCCAGCCAGAGCGCAGGGAGCCGGGAGCCGGGAGCCGGGAGCCGGGGCCGAGCTGGGTCGAGGGGAGGTTTATTTTTCTGCTGACGAGCATCTCCCAGTTGAGCATCTTTCCCAGGACAAATCTCCAGCCCCGTTTTTCCCTGGCTGCCTCTCCCCGAATACAAACAGCTTTATCTCTAAAGAGCAAACAACACCCAGCGCTCATCACCGATGCCAAGAACTGTTTCTGTTTTGATTTTTGAAAATAAAAATTCAACTGTGTTCAATAAAATTCAGAAGCCGCTTCCCTCTGTGGAAATTAAAGGCATCCAAGACGCCGGAGAAGCCACCGACCTTCCTAATTAAAGCCGCCGCAGCGGCGGGGATCCGCTTCCTACCACCAGCCCGCTCTGGCTGCGCGGAGAACAAAGCCTGCTCGCATCAATATTTCATTCTCTCTTTTCTTCCACGATAACAATGCTGTGTGTTCTGAGCGCACCCCCAAAAAGACATGCAGAGCTATGTTAATGAGGTTTAAATAATTGACGCCCCGGAGCTCCCCGTGTTTCCGGAAGTGTGCTGGGTGGGTTGTTGGCTCGGCTCATGATTGCCTCTGTTCCTGGTCACAGCCTCTCTGTCTGTCTGTCTGTCCAGTCAGAGCAAGACGCGTCCCAGTTCTCAGAAATTGCTTTCATCCTGAGGTTTTAGGTGTTTGTTGTGTGTGTGTGTGTTTGGCTTTGTTTTGCTTTGAGTTGTAGACTGGAGTCTGATAAGATGTGTTAAATTGGAGCCTACTCAAAGGTCAGGTCTGCGACTTTTTCTGCCACTCCAGGATTCTGACCTGGTTCTGAGCAGCTCTCTGGATGTCTGACCTGCAGGGGAGGCATAGCAAACAGTCTTTCAATGGAAGGGAGAGAGGAAAGAACGAAAGGAGGAAGAAAGGAAAGAAGGAGGGAGGGAGGAGGGAGGAGGGAGGGTGGGAGGGAGGGAGGATAGTGGTTGGGTGGATAGCTGGATGGATGGGTGGATGGATGAGTTTCTGTTGGACGCGTGGTGATTTGTCTCCTCCTAGGTGGGATATAATAAACAGGGAAGACATCCATCCTTAGGTCCTTATGTGCAGATGGTACCTTAGTGTCTCGTTCTATACACAACAGAGGAGCTGGGGTGTGGCAGTTCAGAGCGTGACTCCGGGCCGGACTACCCAGGTTTCAGCCCAGCGCTGCCACTGACCAGCTCTGTAATCTTGGACAAGGCAGTTGGCTTCTCTGCTCCTCACTTTTCTCACCTGCAAAATGAGGCTGAAGTAGTACCTACCTGGTGGGGTCCTGGTGAGGATCAGATGTACTCACATCACGGATAAGCCACTCTCGCTGGTCTTGTTCATTGTACAGGATTGAATTTCAGGCAGAACCGCTAAGAGGGTAGGGAAGGGACCTCTGGGGGCCTTCTAGGGACTCCAGTGCATAGAGGCATAAAGGCACGTAGCAGGTGCTCATAACCTTTTATTGAATACATGAATGAATGAATGAATGAAATGGCTGCATAGCTTGTACTTTCCTACTTGGCAGGGAGAGGTGGAATAGAGTTACCGGTAAGCTGGAAGGTGACCCCTGACCCACCATCTAATCAACTCCTTTGAAGACACCTTCGGTTGCCACTTCCGGCACAGACCAGACATGCGGAGAGCACAATCAATGTCTCTTCTCAGGGGTCATTGGATGTGAAGAGCTGGGCGGATGTCGCTTGAGTGTAGGCTCCCGGGGAACAGATTCCCCAGGGTTCCCAAGGCCACCCAGACCTGAGACGTCACCTCCACTTTGCAAGGAGCCAGCCAGTTGTCTCTTCACGCCCCCACGCTGGCATACGCTGTGTCTGGCTAGAGCCCATGAGGCTCCCAGGGGACACCCTGACTTTGGGCAGGAATCAGGGACAGACATGGAGTGCAGTGAGCTGCAAAGAGTTACTCTCTGGGAGGCCCATGGCATCCTTTATTTATTTGCATTAAAATATTTATCGGGATGTGACGCATCTATAATAGATATGTCTGCCACGCGGGCAGGCCTGCTGGGGAAGAAATCTGGGTGGCCTCTCTCCCAGGCATCACTATATTCACTCGGTAAATAACGAACTGGAAATAGTTCCTGTGACTCACTGCAGACCAGGTACGGTGCTATGGAATCGGATTGGGTCCCTGCCTTTGGGAGCAGAGCAAGACGAGGAGGGGCGGGGGGTGAAACTAGGATTTATTGACTACCTACGGGGTGCTAGGCATTTTATACATATTATCTCACTTCATTCTCGCAGCGGCCCCATATGTTGGTGGCATAATCATGTCTCTCACACAGGTGGAGAAAGTGGGGCTCAGAGAGGTTAAGTAACTTGCCAGAGGTCACACAGTCTCTTAAGTTAAGTCAAGGTCTTTCCATCATGCCATGCTTCCAGAGACCAGAATGGAGAGCTCTTTGCAAATCTCAATAATGGAAGGAAGTCTGGGTGTGTAAGGATAGGCAGCAGACTTGGGGTGGAGCACAGGGAGGAGATGGGGGGGTGCACTAACCCCGATAGAGAGGCTGATGATGGAAAGATCGTTGTGGTCCTCATTTGCTGATCCCTCACTTGTGCCAGCCCCCGTTCAAAGCACTGTAGGGCGTTCCACTCCCCAGCAACCCTCTAGGGTAGCTATTATGTCCTTCATTTTATGGGGGTGAAAATGGAGGCTCAAGATGGGCAAGCAACTTGCCCAAGCTCACCAAGTACAAAGTAGCTGTGCTGGGATTCGAACCGAGGCTCCAGTTTCCACGGGCATC
This sequence comes from Corynorhinus townsendii, assembly GCA_026230045.1. Taxonomy (NCBI): domain Eukaryota; kingdom Metazoa; phylum Chordata; class Mammalia; order Chiroptera; family Vespertilionidae; genus Corynorhinus; species Corynorhinus townsendii. The sequence goes on along the minus strand of JAPDVU010000011.1, from coordinate 5,960,250 downwards.
TCAGAAACAGCCACAGGTTCCCACTCTGACCTGACAGCTGTCTGGGGGGGGGGGGGGGGAGGGCGCTTCTCTGCCTTGGCTCATCCGTTGTCATGAGCACCCCTGTGAGTCATGCACTACCAGTAGCCCCAGCTTATAGAGGGGGGACTACACCACAGAGAGGGCCAGTCCATCACACGTCTCGGGGAGGTCCGAGCTGGGATTTAAGTCCAGAGCGTTTGAGGCCTAGAGCCAATCTGCCTAATCCTTGTGACTTCCTGCCTCTCTGCTAAGTGCCCGGCCATGGGCCTGTAGACGGGCAAGCTGCCCTAGAGAGGGGAGAGGGCTTTCCCCTAGGCCTGTGGTCGACAAACTGCGGCTCATGAGCCACATGCGGCTCTTTGGCCCCTTGAGTGTGGCTCTTCCACAAAATACCACGGCCCGGGCGAGTCTATTTTAAAGAAGTGGCTTTAGAAGAAGTTAAAGTTTAAAAACTTGGGCTCTCCAAAGAAATTTCAATCGTTGTACTGTTGATATTTGGCTCTGTTGACTAATGAGTTTGCTGACCGCTGCCCTAGGCTAAGTCCACAGCTGCTGCCTGAGATCCCTGCCTTGATCTAATGGCCTCCTGGGATCCTGCCGACTTTGTTCTGCCTGTTGTCTGGGATCCCATCAGTTCTGCCTTGCCCTTGACTTTCCTTGGCCAGCCTCTACTGCAGGACTCCGCTGGGTCCCAGAGAGATCCTCCCAGACTCCTGCTCCCCATGCAACACCGAACCTCTGGCCCTGACTTAGCACTGCTTCCCTGTCCAGAGGCTGGTGGGCAGTGATGGGGAGAGACTGTGTCACTCACAGACAAACATAGTCACAGCTGCAAAAGGCCTAGAGGAGCCTCTCTGGGAGGCGGTCGGCTTCAGAAGGGAAAGTGTCCAATAGAATAAAAGGCTAATATCCAACTCGATTGACCGGTGGCACTACCGGTCGCTATGATGCGTACTGTCCACCAGGGGGCAGATGCTCAACGCAGGAGCTGCTCCCTGGCGGTCAGTGCGCTCACACAGGGGGAACACCGCTCAGCCAGAAGCCAGGCTCACAGTAGTGGGAGCCTCTCCCGCCTCCGTGGCAGCGCTAAGGACCCCTCGGGGAATGTCTGCCTGCCAGCACCCCCACAGGGAGTGGGCCTAAGCCAGAAGGTGGACATTCCCCGAGGGGTCCCAGACTGTGAGAGGGTGCAGTCCAGGCTGAGGGGATCCCCCCCCCCCCCCCCCCAGTGCAGGAATGTCATGCAACAGGCCTCTAGTGTGTGTATATTTTTAGTTAAGAAAAAGTATCAAAGTAATAAATGCATGTGGAGATGATTTTATAAAGTTTAATGAAAAATAAGAATCTTCTGCTTTGACCTCCCCGACCTTTTCTACAATTCCTCCAACTCATGCTAAACAGCATGTTTCCGTGCGTTTATTTGACATCTGTGATTTCTTTGGTGAAGTACCTGGTTAAATCTTTGGCTCTTTTTAAAATCGGGTCATTCACTTATTATTAAGTTTTAAGAGTTCTGTATATATTCTGGAGACAAGCCCTTTATCAGAGATGTGGTTTGCAAATATTTTCTCACAGTCTGTGGCTTGTCTTTCTATTCTCTAAACTGTGCCTATCAAAGAGGAGAGAATTTCTTAATTTTGATGATGCTCAGTTTGATCAATTTTTATCTTTTATGGAGTTTGTTCTTTTATGTGTTGTTTTTTTAAAGAAATCTATGACCTAACCCAAGTTCATAAATGTTCTTTGGTGGTTTTTTTCCCCTAGAATTCTGTAGTTATGGGTTTTATATTTTAGGTCTGTGGTCCATTTCTGAGGTATATAATTAATTTTTGTACATGGGGAGAAGTACAGATTGAGGCTTATTTATTTGCCTATGGATATCCAATCATTCTCCATAACTTATTGAAAAATTTCTTCATTAAATTCTCTTTGCATCTTTGTTGAACATTGATTGTCCATATATGTGTGGGTCTATTGATACACTCTGATCTGTTCTGTTAATCTACTTGTCTCTCCGAACACCAACACTACATGGTATTGATTACTGTATTGATGACTTGATGTCAGGTAACGTCAGGCCTTCAACTTTGATCTTCATTTTCAAGTGTTTTGGCTATTCCAGGTCCTTCGCATTTCTATATGAAATTTAAAATGAGCTTGTCAATTTCCATGAAATTTGTTTTATGATTGAAATTGTATTGGATTTAGAGACCAATCTGGGGATAATTGAGATCATAGCGATATTAAACCTTCCAATGCAGCGGTTGCTAACCGGTGGTCTGTGGACCACTGGTCCATGAGGTCCGAAAAGTTGGTGACCGCTATTCTAATGCATAAACCTGATATATCTCTTCATTGATTTAGGTCGTATTTAACACTTTTTATGAATGTTTTGTAGCTCTCAGTGCACAGATCTTGTACATCTTTGGTCAGATTTATCCTCTAAGTATTTTATATTTTCTAGTGCATGGCATATTTTATTCCCGTTTTCATTTACTCAGTGATAGCATGTAGAAATACAATTGATTTTGGTATATTCATCTTGAATTCTGCAACCTCGTTACATTTACTTATTAATTCTGGTAGCTTTTTTGTAGATGCCATTGGATTTTCTACTTAGATGATCGAGTCATCTGTGAATAAGTGCATTTTTATTTGTTACTTTCCAATATGAATTTTTTTTGGTTGTTTTTTCTTGCCTTATTACATTGGCTAGCTCCTCTAAAACAATATTAAATAGAAATGAAAAGAGTGGACTAAGTTCTTGAACTTAGAGTGAAAGCAATCAGTGTTTCACCATTAAATATAATGGTAACTGTGGGGTTTTGTACATGCCCTTTATCAAGTTGAGAAGTTTCCTTTCATTCAGTTTGTTGAAATTATTTTTTTTAAATCAGGAATTAATATTGGACTTTGTTGAATGTTTTGAATGCCTTTATTGAAATATTCATATGGTTTTTCTTTGTCATTTTGTTAAAATAGTGAATTGCATGAATTAATTCTCAAATCTTAAACCAACCTTGCATTCCTGGGATAAATCCTACTTGGTCATGCTGTAGTATCCTTTTTATTCATTGTTGGATTCAAATTGCTAAAATCTTGTTAAGAACTTTTGCTTCTATGTTCATGAGGTTTATAGGTCTGTACTTTAATGTCCTTATCAGATTTTGGTTTCAGAGTAAGTCTGGCCTATGAGAGTTGGGAAATATTTCCTCTTCTTTAATTTTCTGGAATAGTTTTTGTAGAATTGGTATTATTTTTTTGTTAAATTTAATAGAGTTAGTCAGTAAAGTATCATTGGCCTAGAGTTTTTTCTTTTTCTTATAAGGCAGATTTTTTAAAACTAAAATTTGATTTTAAAAAAATAAATATAACTTCAGAATATCCATTTGTTTTTGCATGAGTTGTAGCGATGGTATGTTTTTTAAGGAATTTGTCAATTATTATCTTGTAAATATCAGTAGAATCTGTAGTGATTTCACCTCTCTCACTGCTGATAGTGATCATTTACATCTTATTTCTTTGTTTCCAGATTTGCCTGGCTAAAATGTTATCAATTTTATTGACACTATAATACCAGCTTTTGATGTTAATGATTTTCTCAATTGTTTTTCTCTTTTCTGTTCATTGATTTCCAGTTTGATCTTTATTGTTCCATTTTTCCTGCTTACTTTGAGTTTACTTTGTTTCTTTAACTTTTTTAGTTTCTTAAGATGGAAGTGGATGTCATTTATTTAAGACCTTTTTGTTTTGTAATATATATGTTTATCATTTTCCCTTCATACTCTTTTAGATGCATCTCACACACGTTGGTATTTTGTATTTTTATTACATTTATTTCAAGAAATCTAATTTACCTTTGATTTTTTTTCTTTGACCCCTGGTTTATTTAAAAGTGTGTTATGTGATTTCCAAAGATTTGGAGATTTTTCCAGATTTTTTCTGTACTTAAGTTCTACCATAATTTCATTTGGTCAGTGAACATACTTTGAATCTATTAGAATTTACTGAGACTTGTTTTGAGACCTGAATATGGTCTATCCTGGTGAATATTCTGTGTGCATTTGTAAAGAATGCATATGCTGCTCTTGTTGGGCAGAGCGTTCTATAAATGCCAATCAGGTCAAGTTGATTGATACTGCTGCACAAGTCTTATATAGCCTTACTGATTTTCTGTCTCCTTCTTCTCTCAATTATTGAGAGAAGGGCATTGAAATTTCCAACTGTAATTGTAGATTTATCTATTTCTCCTAGCAGTCCCATCAGGTTATGCCCCATATATTTTGGAGCTCTGTTATTAAGTGCATCAGTGTTTAGGTTTACTATATCCTCTTGACGAATGGGACCCGTTATCACTAAAAATGAACTTTGTCTCTGGCCTGCCACAGCAAGGTTAATCTAGGGATAATTATTCCCTGCTATTGAGGCAAGGCTCTTCTGCGTCCTCTACTCAATGCTCCGTGAGTTCTAAAGGGCTTCCACTCTGCCTGGTGGAAACAGGTATCATGGCAGACCCTGTGTGAGCTCCCGATACAATTCTCTTTCATCCTTCTGGGTGGATCTTTGCTCGCCTCGGGACGGGTTTCTCACATGCATGTGCTGGTCAGCACCCTACTGGATTTCTCAGGGGACCTTCTGCAGATCCGTGGGCAGCATCCTCTCCCATACTCTTCCCTATGCACCTCCACGCCCTACTTTTCCCAGGTTCTTTGTTCCATCTGCCAAACTCGGGGCATCCACTGGGTTTCCTCCACCGATGGATGCCGCGTCCCAGAAACGCTCTCAAGGCAGTAAGCTAGGTTTATTGTGAGCTTCCCTCATTTGTTTACCATTTCTTGGGGATCTGTGTCCTTCATTATCTCATGTGCAATGTCTTAAACACCATTGCCTCATATATTTTTGCCTGGTTGTATCATTCTTGAAGGTGGAGCATGATTCCAGTTCCTGCTATTCTATTTTGGCTGGAAATGGAAGTCTTTAGCTGTTTTTTAATTTGTTCATTTTTCAGTTATCTGTGTTGACATGTGACTATGAAAGCTTAGGGCTTATATTTCTAACCGAAGATTCTTCCCCCTTTTACTCCCACACCTTTTCTCTTCCCCAATTCTCCGGATGTAGATTTGATTAAAATAGCATTAAAAATTCACATTATTATGACTTTGAAGCTATTACTCACAGCTGACTCATATGGTATACTGGGACTGCTATCCTTTCTTTTATATCTTTTAGTTGTCAGTAGAGTTAATATTTGCCTTTTTAAAAGGCTTGCTTTCTTGTCTAGTGGTTTGTTCTTTTAATTGAAGACTTTCATATTCAAATAACGTGGAAGTCAGCAGTGTCTGGAGGAGAAAGGTTCCTGAAGGATCGGGGTTATGTGGGCTGAGACGGTTGTTGTGTCTCTCGCATAGCAGAGGGGTGAGGCGGGGACTCTGGCTTTGACCCCCAGCCCCTGGCCCTCTGCACACACCCTACCTATCCCTGGCATACTCTTGGAAGAAAGAAAGGAAAACATGGGAATTGGGGTAAATAGAGAAGTTAAGAAGCACCAGCACAGAACCAGATATAGGACTGTAGCCTTCCCTGTGTCGCTAATATTCTGTGTGGCCTCAAGTTTCCTCTCTTTTGAGGGCCTCACTTATCGGTGACATGGGCATGAGGTTAGGTGATTACAAATGTCTCTTCTAGATCTCCAAGGTGGTACAGGGATGAGGTGGCCATAGAGACAGTGTGTGTGTGTGTGGGGGGGGGGGGGGTTGGGGTGGGGGCGGGGGGTGCTGAAACGTTCCCCAAGCCCCTGTCTCCATTCTGCCGAGACTCAGGCAATTCTTTGCATATAAAGGGAGCCTGCGTGGTCCCTTGGAACCGTCAACAGATGTAATGATGAGAACCGCAGGGAAGAGGTTTCAGACCGAGATGGTGATGGATTGAAAGACAATAAAATGTCTGTAGACAATGAGCTCCCCATCACTGGAGTGTGACCCGACCAGCTTTAGGCAAAGTTCTGCATTCCTCCGTTACAATCATCACACTGTGTTGTCATTGGCTATTTCCGTCACTGGCTCCCTAACCCAGTGATTCTCCACCAAGGCCACTGTTGTCCCAGGTGTCACTTGGCAAGGACTGGAGATCGTTTTGGTGGTCACAGCTTAGGGTGGGAGTAGGGGAGGTGCTACTGGCATCTGGTGGATACTGCTAACCAGGGATGCCGCTGACCATCCTGCAAAGGCCAGGAGACCCCGTACGATCAAGAATGGTCTGCTTCAAAATATGCCTGGTGCCGTGGTGGAGTAGCCTGGGCCAGCGCTCAGCACACAGGAGGCGACTAGTGCGTGTAGGGGGAATGAATTACGATGCTGGGCAGGGAATCTGCTTGCCTAACTGTCCCCCATGCCTACCCAGGGGCCCTGCGAGGAGAGTTGCGCAACATGGTTTATGGGGGGGGGGGTGTCCCCCAACCTACCAACGTACAGCACCCGAAGTAAGTGGACTGCTGGTCCCCCTGGGTCATCTCCTCCTTAGGTTTGTGACCCATCCTGACCAGACAGGTGCTGGGCTGGAACCCCAACCCTTCCTTGATCCTCTGCACCAGCTGCTCCCTTGTCAGTTGAGTGAGCCCAGACTCTGCAGAAGGTCAAGTGTCAGGATCCCCTGCCAGTGCTGCGTGCTGTGCCAGAGCACACCCTCCGCCTCCGCCGAGCTCCAAGAGGTGAGATGCTCACTTAAGGAAACTTGAGACCTGCTCTGGTCCCCTAGGGGGACCCAGGAATGGGTCTTCCAGGCCCCTCCTCTCCCAGACCACAGCATGTTTAGACCATGGTCCCTTGATTCAGAGGGGAGTGGCTACCGTGGCGGAATTTCAGACCGGGTAGCAATACGAGGGAGCGGCATTATTTCTGGGGTGGCTCCCGGGGCCTCAAGAAGTGGATCGCTCCCAGCCCACACCAAGGTTTGACCCTGACGTGACTTAGCCCTGCTGCAGAGGGGCTTAGGGAAAGGCATGCACGGTTTAGCCTCGGTGGGCTTGGGTTCAAATCCCAGCACCTCCTCTCGCGAGCTCTGTGACTTCTGTTTTGATGAGTTGGGGCTCCTGCTCTCTTGACGCCATCGCTCTGAGGGCGAAATCAATGGGAAGTCCCAGCAGGTGCCTGGTATATAGGCATCCTCAAGCCTTCCTCCCTTCTCGGGCCTGTCTTCTTACCCATCCTCCCGAGACCTTGTCTTCCTGGCAGCAGGGGGGAGGGTGGTAGCCAGACATGCCAACCATCCTCTCCCCGGATCAGCCTCTGCGTTTGAAAACTTCCAAAGCAGGAAAACTTTTCTTCCCAGGCGGGCTCCGTCTGGCTGCCACCACAAAAGCCCCTGGCCTTCCCCCATGGGCCTGCACCAGCGTGAGAAAAGCCCTCATCTCCTCTCCGCCTGGCGAGCCAGCAGCGTGGCCAGGAAAGGAGGGAGCCGAGGGGGACGCACTAATGGGGGACGCCTCGGCAGAGGAGGAGACACAATGGATAAAAGAAGAAAGCGCATCCGAACACGAGTTCTCGTTTCGGAGAAGAAGGGCCAAGCCTGACTTGATCGCAACAGCTTTGGGAGCAGCTGCGGTGGGATTTCCTGGCGGAGGTTCCGCGGGAAAATCAATGAGCGGGCCGCTGTTTGGAGAGGCAGCAAGAAAGGCCACTAACGAGGCCAGATTGTAACAGTTCTGCGAGCAGCCACAATGCTCACCTTACACGGCGCGGCCGCGCGGGTGTAAATAATAAATCACAGCGGCCGGCGGGCGGCGGCGGCGCCGGACAGGACGCAGCGCGTTTGACTGCAAAGCAGACCCGGGGCCATGAATTATTCAGCGCCGCGGAGATAAAACACAGCGGCGGGAGGAGGCGCGGCCGCAAACAGGTGCCCGGTGCGGAAACCTGCCTTTTGATTAGGAGCCTGGGCTGGGGATGGGCCGGTCTGGCGGGCGGCAGCTCGGTGCATGGGCGCTCGGGGCGCGGGAAAAGCTGGGATTAATCAGGGGTGGCGGTCGACGCCCCGCAAGAGCAATTTGCCAGACTCCGGGGCTGGGAGCAATTACAGGCAGGCGACAGGGCTGCGGCGAGAGCCTGAGAGCGCAGGCGCGCGTGCGTGTATGTATGTGTCTCTGCCAATGTGTGCTTACACGTGCATGTGTGAGTATGTACATGATGCACTTGTGTGGTATGCCTGTGTTCCATGTGCATATATACTGTGGTCCGTGTGCATGTGTGCACGTGTGTGGTGCACACCTATGTGAATGTGAGTGCTTACAGGTATCTGCAGTGCGAGCCTGCAAACATGCACGAGTGTGTGCACGTGTGGTGTATTTGCCCGTGCATACCTGCTACATGTGTGGGTACGTGTGAGGTTACATGTTCGTGTGGGCATGTATATATAGTGTATGTGTGCTTACATGTGGGGGTGTATGTGTGTGTGTGTGTACATAAGCAAATACCTGTGTTTCCCTCTGCACAGACAGCAAATGCAAACATGCATGTGGGGATCCATCTCTGAGAGAGAGTGACAGGGTGGGGACAGAGGGGTCACTGTGGAACAATGAGAAATCCAGGCTGACCTTCCCAACTAAACCCCCACAGAAGAGCCTCGGGGAGGGGCCAGCAGGTGACCACCCACTGGGACAGAAAGCTAAAGTCTTCGGCCTCTGCCCCCTGGAGCCAGCTCTGCGGACCCCAGAGCCTGCACGTGTTCTGGGCCCCACAAGTTTTGTTAAGCCTTTCCCCACTCCGAGCCTCGCTTTTGTCTTTTGCCAAACGGACTGCCTACCTGCAGTGAGAACCCCGAGGAGGGCGTCCGGCTGTCAGAACAGCCTGTGGGCAGCAGGGTGGGGGTTCCAAGGCCAGACTTCCTCTTGGCTTGCACTCTGACCCCAGTGGCTCTAATTTAGAAGGAGCTTAGCAAGTGCTGGGCACTGACCAAGGCTCCAGGCCATGGAGGGAAGTGGGGACTGAAAAGCAACCTGGAATCCTCCCTGGAGGAGGCAATGTTATCTAATTCCTACAAAAGCACCATCTGGGCTGGTGCTGGAGCTGGGAGCTGAGGGACCGGGACAGAGGACATCGCCAGAGAGATCCCGCACGTGTCTGCTCCCAGGGACTGAGCGGTCCTCACCCACTAGAAATCTCTGAGCAGGAATAACTCACAACTATTCTCATGGCCAACGCCCTTTTGTCTACCTGCCCACACCAACCAGTGAGGCCTCAGAGGCTCAGAAAATAAGAGTGAATCTCAGGCCTAGGTCGTCAAGGTCACCCCCGATGACCTTGAGCTCTACAAGGAAAAAAGACTGTCTTGCCCTCACAGGATGGTGGCAGTGGTCAAGCCCAGCCACCTCTGTGTACCTTTGGGCAAATGGCCTAACTTCTCAGTGCCTCAGTTTTCCCTTCTGTGAAATGGGGATGACAATAGCGCTTCCTGGAACCACTATGAGGACACAATAAAGAGAGAACGAAAACAGCTACCACTCTGTGTGAGCTAATCCAAGTACTTCACACGCACGTACTCGTTCAACCCTCATAGACCCCTTTGGAGTGGAAACCATCAGTAGTCCCATTTTAGAGGTGAGAAATCTGAGGCTCCGAGAGATTCAGTAACTCACTCAAGGTCACAGCTACTCCGGGGCTGGGGCCCGAACCGAAGCAGGCTCTAACTGCCACGTGACAGCGCTGCTCCCTGTGAGATAACATGTGGAAAGCTGCCCGCACCATGCCCGGCACATGGCCAGGCATCAATAATAGCAACTTTCGTTCTGTTCCTTGGATTACAATAGGTCCTGCCCGACTTGGCATCATCTCTGTCAATCAGGGTGCCCACTGCTGCTACGGTTCCCCAGCCAAAGCCCAATCCCATCGTTCCCAAGGCCAGCCCCTGGGTCTCCAGGAACTCCAGGCCCTGAGGTGCCAGCTCTCAGACCCTGGGGCCTGGACCCATCCCTCCTCCTCGCAGGCAGCTGTAGGTCTGCAGCTGACATGCGCGTAATTAGTTCAGCCACCTGCTGAGCCCGGAGAGAGTGTTATCAATCTCTCTCTGTCTCAGGTGGTGATGGGCTCCCCATAAGCAGCTTTGGAGGGAGATGGGGGAGAGATCTGAGCAGCAGAAGCACATTTCCTCCCTCCTGCTCGCTGATAAGGCAGCAACTGACCCAGCAGGCTTGTTTCTGGAAGAAGGCCTCCGGGCTGCGCGGGGGTCCCTGGAAATGCCTCGTTTCCAGCCACACACTCGGGGCCTGTCAGGGAACGCTCCTAATCCCCAGGCCTGTGGTCCCCCGGGGCCACCCCGATGCCATGGGCTGGGTGACAGGGCCTGGGAGGGGAGTGATACACCATGGCCCTGGCCGTGTGCAAAGGGGCCCAGTGGTCAGAGGAGACACTGGGTGGTCCGGACCCTCCCGCTGTTCCCCATTCAGTCAGAGGGGCAGGTGTGCTCCGTAGCCCAGGCCCTCCCAGGACGCACTGCGCTTAGGGCAGGTGTGTGGTCTCATAAGGTGGGACGGGCTGGGAAGCTCCGTCAGGCGGATGAGTGGCATTTCACGTGTTACCTGTCGGAGACAGTACTGTTTTCGTAACAACCTGGCTCTGAATCTGGTTCCGTCTCTGACAAGCTGTGCGCCCTCCCACAAGTGACGTGACCGCTCCGTGCCTCAGTTTCCCAGCTTACGAAATGAAGATGAAAGAGGTGCGGGTTGTCTGCAGGGGGAGAGGTGCTGTTCCGTGTGCAGCATCTGGAACGCTGCCTGCTGAGGAGGAAATGCTCAGGGCCGACGGGTTGTCGTCTTTGCCCTGTGGCGTTGCGCAGCACGCGCGGCCATGATACCAGGCCCTTGCCACGAAGGGTGCTGGTACGTGAGGGCACCCTCAGCGGGTGGAGGGGCCTCTTTTACACCCTGTCTGGACAGTGGCTGCCACCGGCCCCATGAAAGGAGGTCCAGGGACAGAGTTTTTGGAATGGGGGCCCATTGTTCTAAGGAGGACTCCTCATGGCTGCCCAGAGCTGTACAGGGGAGGAATCTGCAACGGTGACGGATGGATGTCTGTCCAGGCAAAGACAAGAGAGGCAGGAAAAGGCCGTTAGGGTGGCTTCCCCAACAGGGGGCGGAGACAAGCGCAGGCCAAGGAATTTCTTTGGGAAGCGATGCCAGGAAGCCCCTTAGTAAGTGGGGCAGTGAGACAGGGAAGGCAGAAATCCGGTGAAGGGGCGGTGCTAAGAGGGCTCCTGCAGGGGCAACGGCCCCGCCCTTGTGGAACCTTCTGGAGACTGTAACACACACCCCAGAACCACCCTACTCGGGGGCCGGGCAGCTGGAGGACTTAGCCACCAGTTCTCATGGCTCCTTCCTAGAGGGTTGCTCTTCTGGCACAAACTCCTTGGCACTGGCGGTTGGTCGACCATGGTTCGAGCATCTCCCACAGCCAGGAAATTGGGGAGTTCAGGAAGCTGGGAGTTCAGGAAGCTGGGAGGCAGGCCTACACGGTCTGCGTGACCTCTGGGTGGCAATGTGGCCGGGTGGCCTGGCACACAGGCCATGCTGTGCTTCGTGTATCACCACGTGGTGTGAGACCAGAGGAGCCGTGCCCCCATTTCCCTCCTCCTGCCCCCTCCTCCCTGCCTTCCTCCTGCAGACACCTTCGGCGCGCCTTTGACTTGCCAGGCCTCCTGCGAGGACCCGGGAAGGACAGAATAAACAAGAGCTCGCCTCGGCCCTTCGCTGCTCAGTCTGGTGGAAACGGCGGAGACCACCCGCCATCTCCCTGGAGGGGGAAGAAGACACCCAGAGCAACTAATAAATGGCTTCAAGTGGTTCCTTTTCCGGCACTTTTCTTTTTAAAAGCCGGGCCCGGGGGCTGAGCTGGGCCTGGCAATTAGAGGCTGCTTCTGTGTGTGTGTGTGTGTGTGGGGGGGGCAGGGGTGAGGAACCTGGGCACCTTGGAAAAAGTAAACTTATTAGGCAGAGGAGGATCTGACAGAGCATGAAATTTAGAGAAGCTCCATCCGAAGGCGCGCTAATGATGGCCACTTTATTGATGTTTAATTCAGAAACAGAAGCGGATGCAAGGGGCCCTTCCCTGGGAGCGAGGAGGAGGCGGGAGACCTCCTTCCTAATCATTTACTTAAACTGAATTTCATATGGGAAGTTAATTTGCCTGGAATGAAAGCAAGACATCACTCGGAATGCGAAGTCACCTTGAATGAGGCTGTCCTCACAAGGTCAGCCCCCCGTCCTCCAAGGTCAGAGTGTTCCTTGCGGCAGGCAGGCCAAGGGTAAAGCTCTGCTGTATTTGGGGGCTCTCAGGGCAGTGGGGGGGGGGGGGCTGCCTTAGTTTTCTATTGCTGTGTAATGAATGGCCACTGTTTTAGAAGTGTCGAACAACACCAATTGCTTCTCGCATAGTTTCTGAGCGTGGGCTAGCTCAGGTCTCCTCAGACCGCTAACAATGCGTTGGCTACAGCCGGGTCTCATTGGACTCTGGGGGTCCCCTTTCAAGCTCATTCAAGTGGTTGCCAGAATTCAGTGCCTCGAAGTCGTAGAACCCATGGTGGCATTCCCTTGTCTTCACGGCCAGCAGGAGAAGTGTCTCTTGGACCTTCTTCTTCAACTGATTAGGTCAGGCCCACCCAGGATAATGTCCCTTTGGTTAACTCAAAGCACTTTGATTAGAAACCCCATCGAAGCACTGCAATCTCAGGCTCGCCCACACCCTACTCTGGGGGTGGGAGCTAGACAGGGTGTGGAATTCCAGCCTCACAAGGGGGCTGGCATCTTGGGGACCATCTTAGAATTCTGGCTCCCACAGAGGCAGAGGAAACTGGGTCCAGCCAACCCTTCACGAGCTCTGAGGCTACGGACAAGCCACTGCATGCTGCTCAGCCTCCGTGTTCTCCCCTGTAGAACAGGCTGGCAATTCTAGCCCTGCCGACCTGGAACAGCAGGAGCATCTTACATGATTAGCTGAGTAACACCGGTCATTCTGGTCATCAAACATGACAGGGAACCCTGGCCGGTGGGCCTCAGGTGGATGGGCATCGTCCCGTGCACAGAAAGGTTCCCTGAGAGGGCACACGACCACACTTCGGGCTCCATCTCCAGTGGGGGACATGCAGGAGGCAGCTGATGGATGTTTTGCTCTCATATATCGATGTTTCTCTCCCTCTCCCTTCTTCTCCCTCTAAAAATCAACAAAATTCTTTTTTTTTAAAACAAGGGCAAAATCATTAGAAACAATATGCTTATCTGTTTCAAGGATTTTCTCTTAAATTTGATAGATGAACGAGCATTCGTTGACTTCTTTTTCATGTAGGACCGAGGCAATTCTTCTGAGCATGACCCTCCCCACGGAAGTTCCAGGTAATCACTCTTACATGAATGAAACCCATAGAATTCCGTTTGTAATTTCTCCTTCCCTTCCATGTGGCGTGAGGACTGACGTTCACGTGCAAAGCAATGCAAATGCAGAATCTGTCTAGATATGTACAAGGGTGGAGCCTTTGCTAGTTATTTTTGTTCCCTCATTTCTTGACAACACATTTTCTGAGGGAGTTGTCTTTTTAAAAATATATATATATTTTATTGATTGTTTACAGAGTGGAAGGGAGAGGGATAGAGAGTTTGAAACATCGATGGGAGAGAAACATCGATCAGCTGCCTCCTGCACGCCTCCTACTGGGGATGTGCCCACAACCCAGGTACATGCCCTTGACCGGAATCGAACCTGGGACCTTTCAGTCCACAGGGCGATGCTCTAGCCACTGAGCCAAACCAGATAGGGCAAGAGAGTTGTCTTGCCTGAGACCTTCCATAGCATTCACCTCCTTGGTTTTGCACTCCCATTTCATTAGTTTGTGTAATATTTGGTGGAATTAGGTAATTACATGAACAAGCAGAACTAGCCTATAACCAAGTTGGGGAATAAAAATAAACTAAGTTGGGATGAATTTGCCCGGTTCTACCATGGCACACACATGTGTGGGCACCCTGAGAGCGACGTACCAGATGGAACATCTGGCCTGCAGCGGGGCAACAACCGGGCTATTTGGAGAAGAAATAGAAACTATTGGCCAAATCGGCCAAGTTAGTTAGAAGAAAGTTGGTTGGCAGCGCTTCTGGTGAACTCTGAGAGTGGGACACGCTTTGGCAAGCATGAAGTTGGGTCTGAGTCTGAATGATGTCGGGGGCTGGCCCTACTGTCTGAGGTCTCTTATTTATTTGATTGCCTTGAAGCCAGGCCTCCTGCTCGATGGCACGAGGGTGGGGGTAAGGCACCCAGAGAAGGAGAGGCCTTTTGGGGGGTCCTGTGGGCTTAGCCCAGGCTTCCTCTGACCAAGCTGTTACTGTCCTAGAGGGGTTGTAGGGAAAGCTACTTGGGGACAAGATCAGTAGCTGAGTCCCCGATCTAGCAAAAAGCTGGTCAATCTGTCCAGATCCAAAAGGAGTGGGGATGGGCAGATAGCACTGTTCCCATTGTACATAAGGGCAAACTGAGGCCAAAGAGAGCCCCCAAAGCCACTCAGCGAGCTGCAGGATCAGAGGCAGGAATCAAACACAGGAGAATTCCGTGGAGAACTCAGCAGAGCTCCCAACCCGTGGGTCTGTGTAGCTGAGTCCACTCTGGTTGGTCAGTGCCCAGGCCTTACTGATTATTAATCATACTAATGAATACTTTTTCTTAATATGATTATTAATAGCATATTAATACATAGTATGTTGCATAATATCCTATATAATAAAAGCCTAATTTGCTAAGTGTCCAGTCATCCGTTCAACCAATCAAAGCGTAATATGCTAATGATATGCTAAGACCGCTCAACCGCTCACTATGACATGCACTGACCACCAGGGGGCAGACAGTCGACCAGTCGACCAGTTGCTATGACCTGCACTGAGGACCAGGGGGAAGACACTCCTACCGGTAGGTGAGCTTGCTACTGGGGTCCAGGCAATCAAGACTGAGCGAGATGGGCCAGACATAACCTGGAGCCCTCCCGTGGTCCCCACCCCTGCTGGCCAACCTCTCGCATCCCTCCCTGGCCCCAATCGTGCACTGGTGGGGTCCCTCAGCCTGGCCTTGCACTCTCACAATCCGGGACCCCTCGGGGGATGTCGGAGAGCCAGTTTCGGCCTGATCCCACCGGCCAGGCTGAGGGACCCCACCGGTGCACGAATTTGTGCACCGGGCCTCTAGTGTTAATATGATTATAATTGATGTGATTAATAATAATGTTAATGCCTTCCTGATGATTAAATCCCTGGCCTCGCGCTGGGCACACTGTGGGGGATGGCGGAGCTTGGCAGGGAGAAGCGGTAGGGCTCCAGGCTCTGCCACAGAACCCGTCTCTGAGAACATGACTGGGGCTCGCCTTAGCTGAGGAGGTTGGGGGACCCCAGCTCGACGTCCAAATGGGTTTCTTCCGCAGAGGTGCCCACCAGTGGGAAAGACACGTGCCCCCACCACTTCCTGTTTTCAGTCCCTAAACCGAGTGCATTGCCTGACTCCTGGGGCCCCTTTCCGGGCGATTGCCCCATCGGATCTGCACCGTGGCCTCTGATGGATTTACAAGTCCAGCTTCGGCCCCGGGTTCTCTATGCCTTCCCGCGTGCTGCTCGGCGTGGATGTCTTAATGCGCCAGCTGAGACTTCTTAAATCCACATTGAAACAACTGTTGGGTTTTTATACCGTTGTAAAACTCTTTGTAGGGTATTCATAGAAAATGTTTTATTAATTGCCATATGTTTATTGATTTCTCTTTCATGTCGGTTCTTTTGTTCTTTCTTTGTAGTGGCAAAAGATCTCTCTGCATCATCATTTGCAAGTTATCTAAAATGTCAAAGGTGTTCTTTTGAAGTTTATTACAGATCGCATGCCATACGGCCCGGACGCCGGGTCTTTACAGCGAGGGGGGAATTCCTGCACGGGCTTTCAAAGCTCACGAAAGAATTGAGATCATATTGGTTTCAAACAAGACACACACACAAAACCCCAATTTATCATGTTTTACAATTTGTCCCATTTTGCGGGGTGGGGGTGGGCATGGCAAAGAAATTTCAACAGAGAGTAAGGAACAAATGTGTTGGCCTATTTCTATTGTGGGTCCCTCTCCATCTTGCGTTCCTTATGGTCCAGGTATGAGCTAGCTCTGGCACCTTCAGCCTGTGACCTTCCAAACCTCCAGCAGGAGGTCCCCTCAGCTACCCCGAGAAAGGGGGGTAACCACACCAGCTTTTACCTCCCCAGGTCAGCAGAGGATGCTCCTGCGGAGCCCCTCGGGGGCTGGGGGGTGACCCTTGGGAAGAGGAGCCTCCCCACAGAGCAGAGGTCCCAGAGGTGCCCAGGCTCTGCCCCAAGGCCCAGGCGGGTAAGGACTGGAAGAGGGCCAGTGAAAAGTTAATAGGGCAATTTCCCTAGTTTTACATGAGCTATTGATGTCTCAGTTATCAGAGCATTTTCTTTTGAAAACCAAAAAGTCATTTTTTAAAAAAAAGCCTAGCCAGGAAAAACTCGCACTTTGATCTAGACAGGGTTCGAAGGGGATCCACGCACTTAGCAGGAAAGCACGAGGAATGATTTCCGACTCTCCTTCCCCTCCCAAGGGAAGGGGTGGCTCCAGCAGGCTGGCATCCAGCCCAGGCTTGGACCCCACCATGCTGGTGCCCTTGGGTGGCTCACTGTCCCTGCAGGAGCCTCTGTTTCCTCCTCTGTTAAATGGGCATCATGACCCCTAGCTGACCCTGGTCTCCAAGAATGTGCGAGGATCCAGTGGGCTGTAAGAAGATGATGTGCTATCTGGAACTCCTGCCTCCTTGGTCCCCTCTGCTCATTGTCCCTGTTCCTCCTGGGGACCAGCCATCACTGCTTTGCGGGGCCTTGGGGCTGGAGACAAGGTTGGGGGGAGGTAGGGGTGGGTGAGTATTCAGGTTGGAAACTCAGTGTTTTGTTTCCATATTCTCCCATCGGTGCCTCCCTCCTTGAGCCCGGGCACCCAGGCCACCGCTGGAATGTGGCGAGAGTGCCTTTACCCTGGCCGTACCCCCGAGTTCTGTGTTCTGGTGGACCAATTACTGGCTGTGTGTGTGTGTGTGTGTGTGTGTGTGTGTTTGGGGAGGGTTGCATCCAGGCTCTGGAGCCAGATCCCGGCCCTCCCACTTGCTAACTGTGTGACTTGAGCAAGTTACTTACCCCTTCTGGTCCTCCGTCTCTTTGTCCCTGAAAAGGAGGTGTGATGAGCTTCTTCGTCGCAGGTTTGTGGGGAGGTCTAAAGACGCTAATAGAGGTAACGTGCCTGCTGCTCAGGGACGACATGGTGAAGGGCCAGCTGTTACTGACACTTTCTGCCTCCTGGGCGAGGGCTGCTGGGCCTCTAGCCCTTCCTTCCCCCTCCTCCCTTCTTGCTACGAGAAGGGGTGCCGACCCCTGCCTGCCTGAGCTTCTTTGCCCACCCCCTCTGAGCATTAGGAATGAGGCTGTGCCCACCTCCCTCCAGGCCCAGGCCCTGGAAGTGGGGTGAGGAGGACTTTGAGAAGGTTTCTGGGGCTCCGTCCCAAGCCCCATGGCAGGCAGAAGAGCCTGGAGAAAAATGGTCCCCAGCCCTCATCCGGCGACTCCCTCCAGCCCACCCCACTGCACTCACACCTCCGCATCCCGCCCCCAATGCCAGAGCTGTCGGGAGGCCCAGAAAAGCAGCCAAGCTGCGTGTATTTGGCACATTTGCCCATCACCTGGTCCAGGTCCTGTCAGCCAGAGATGACCTGCCCTCCAGGAATGAGCTCTCCATCTGGGCCAGAACTCCTCCCTGTGGCACCCTGGGGAGGCTGTGAGCTTGGAGGGGGGGGGGTGCAGGAGTCACAGTAGACGGGTGGCCTTTACGCAGGGCCTTAGAAGGGGTAGCGTGTGTAGGAACTGCTGTGATTTTAAAAACTTTCATTGAGGTGTGACACGTGTGCAGGTCCTGAAAAGGGGAAGTGGCCTGCACACAGGCCTCGCTGCAGGAGACAGCCTTTAGTCACATGACCTCAGGCTTTTTCTCGGTAACTAGGGGGTGGCCGGTGCGCCTCACGGAGGTTCAGAGAGGTCCAGACTCTTTCTCAAGGCCACATACTGGACAGTGGCCAGTAGCCAGCTCCCTGACCACCCCCGCATGTCCCGGCTCCCACCTGGAGAGGCGGAGCGTGACTCCTGCTTTCAGATCCCACCCTGAGCCCAGCACAGTGTCGGAGCACGGGGTCACTGAGTAGTCTCCTTGATGCATGATGACCTTGAGGGCCACGGGTTGACAGCACTCTGCTGGGACAGGGGAACATTATGGTGTAAGGCGGGAGTTGGCAAACGTTCTCTGTCAAGGTCCACATCGGGACTTTCGGGGGCTGTGTGGGCCACATCCAGTCTCTGCCTCCATCACTCAGCACAAAACCACGAAGCACAAAAACCACCATAGGCAACCCCTAAGCGAATGGGTGTAGTGCTTCTGATAGAAACCTATTGACCAAACAGCAGGCTGAATTTGGCCCATTGCCCATAGTTTGCCAACACTTGACATAAGGAAACAAGACTTCACCAACAAACAGTTAAAAACCGGGTCTGGTCTCAACTCCCTCCCTCCCTCCCCATGGGCCTCAGTTTCCCTGTTAGTACACCGAGAGCCTTGAACTAGACCTGGGATCTCACGCCGAGATTCCCCCAAGAGCAGGCAAGGGTGTAAACGCGGGGCGCTGTCGGGGTGGGAGTGGGACGGGCTGGAGGCCACCTCTGTCCCCGTGGTGGCCAGATCTCCCAAGAATCTGGGCGAGCAGCATGTATGTGAACCTCTGTGATTTTTGAAAACTTGTCATTGAGATATAACCCACGCACCGGAACGTGCACGCATCTTAATTATCCAGCCTGATGGGTTTTCTTAAAGGGCACACGCTGTGGAAAGGGCACACGCTGTGGAACCGGCACGCAAACCAAGAGCAGGTGACCAGCACACACGTCGTGATCCCGCCTTCAGTCACTGACCCCAAGGGAACCGCTTTCCTGACTTGGTTCCCATCTTTCATGTTGCACCTCGTTCACTGTGCAGACGAAAGGCACCCTCCCAGCACTCCGGGGCTGGTTACTTACGGTGACACTTCCAGGCGCATAAAATCCAAGGCGGCTGCTGGGAACAGGGGACGTGGTGCAGCCGTGCGGGGGCAGGTGGGCAGGGCCCGGGGAGCGAGTGGGGCGGCGTGTCTGCTCCCCCAAAGGCGTGTGCAGGGAGCAATCAGAGTGACAATGCGGCCCCAGGGGCGTCCTAAGTGCCTTCGGAGGAGGCGGCGGGAGGAGGCCAGCCGGCCGGGCAGGCGCGCTCGGCTGGCTTATTAAAACGACTTTGATCCCTGGCTGCTTTGATATCCTGGGTCTTATAAAGAATTCACTTTCAGGAGTAAATATAGGTAGTTCAGAGAGATTTTATGACATACCGTACAGGCTCCTCTTCCAGAGACGCGTTTAATGACGGGTGGGGAGGGCCGGGGCAGTCAGTGCTGGGGGAGACGGGCCGGGCTCGGCCTTGCTACCCTCCAGCCGCCCAGCCGGTCCTGCATGAGGGGCTCAGCCCAGGCTCACTCCCACCCCTGCCTTAGGAGCCACTGTCTGCACCGCACCGGCCTCTCCACCGCCGCTGCCCAGGAGATGGGAACCCCGCGGGTGGGGGCGAGTGAGATTCTGTAGCATTTCCAACTCTGCTGGTTGGCAGTCTGCTCTTGGGCCATCGAGGGGAGATAATCCCGGGGGTCTCCCCCATGCCTTTCCCCAAAGGTGAAATGCATGTTCCTGTCTGGGCCACTCTGTCCTCAATCTGAATGATTCCCGAGCTCACGGGTTCCAGGATCTGGCTCATCCAGAGAGATGATCCTGGGCTTGGATCAGAGTGAGTGCTCAGAAACGGCGAGTGAAATTATGACTCTACTAAAGGCCCAGATCATGAAATTCGTGCACGGGAAGGGTCCCTAGACCTGGCTGGCAATCAGGGTCGATCTGTGGGGTAACTGGTGGGGGTGATTGGGGGGCACCCGCCTTGGTTGGCCTGGTGCCACCTGCTCGCTGGCCCTGACCCCCCTACCACCGCCAGTCGCCTCCCTCTGCGGGGCAACCAGTGGGGCAATCAGGGGGCCCTGCTGGCACCCAGCTTGGCTGGCTTGGGGGCTGTGGGCTGGAGGCAGTTCCTGCATTGAGCATCTGCCCCCTGGTGGTCAGTGCGCATCATAGTGACTGGTCGTTCCGCCAGTCATTGCCCTTCAGTCAATTTGCATATTATGCTTTTATTATATAGGACTAGAGGCCTATTGCACGATATTCGTGCAAGAATAGGACTTCCTTCCCCTGGCTTCACTCCCAGCCGCCCAGGAGCCTGCACGTTCCTGCTCCTAGCCAGAGCAACACTCCTGTAGCTCCCTCTGCTCCCCCCGCACCATAGCAGGTGTCATGCCCTGCCTGGCCGCTCCGCGCCTGCATATGCAAAATTAACCTGCCATCTTTGCCGGGTTAATTTGCATACTCACTCCTGATTGGCTGTGGGTGTAGCAGAGGTATGGTCAATTTACATGTTTGTCTATTATCAAGTAAGATTGGATTTCCTCTCAGTACAGAGACTCAGCAGCAGGTGCCTCTGTCACAGCTTCTGTTTATTGGCATCTCTGCGTATTGGGTCCTGTAGAAAAAATCATGAGGATAATGAGGTGTTGGCATAAAACCTCAGAGGATGTTGCCATCGCCAGCACCATTGTATAGATGAGAAAACTGAAGCTCCAAGAGACGAGGGATCACATGCCAGGTCCCAGAGCTGATCAGGGATTCTGCCAGGTGGAAGCCAGATAAGGCTGCCGTCAAACCCAGCGTTTTCTGCTGCAGCACGTCTTGTCTAATGCCTCCCATCTGCTAGACACACACACGCACACGCACACGCACACGCACACACACACGCACACGTTGGGCCTGCCCTACACCAGCAGAATCAGGTCTTACTCATCGTTGACTCTCCAGAGTATAGCACGGGTGCTCGTATACAGTGGCACTCCATAGATGCCTGCTAAATGAACAAACGACTAAGGCAAGCAATGGGCAAATTGCTAAGTGCCCTCTGAGAGGGTCTGCGATTTGGTTGCTATTCCTGAGGAGCTGGCTACACAGGCTCCTCCCGTGCATGCTTCTTGCTGTTATCTGTGCACTCCCTGCCCTGGGGCGGGCCAGGAACAACTCAAGGAAAAATGGTGGTTTTGATCTAGAAAACACCCCCACCCCCCTTTATCTATCTCGGCCTGCTACCTAATTCCCAGATTGGATGAAAAGAAGGGTTAGAGGAAAGCAAAATTTCAAAGCAGAAATGACTCCAGGACTGAGAGGGAGGGCCATCCTGTCTTCATTCCAGCAGGCCCTCAGTACCCTGGCAAAGGCCTTGCACATAGTAGGTGCTCACATGAATGAATGAGTCAGTGTTGGCTATTTCAAGCAAAGGAGAAATACAGCTGTCCCCAGGTCCCCTCATCCCAACCACACACACACACACACACACACACACACACACACACACACACACGGGGAGGCACCTGCTTGGAGGCTTAAGGGAGCCTGGCACCCATCGGCAGGGGACAGGAGCCCTCTGCTGTGCTTTCTCTCCTCCTCCTCCTGGCTGCTCTCCTTGCCCTGGAGCTGGAGCAGTGACTAATATTGTTTCCTGGCCTAAATAGATAATTGCCCTTCTGGCTGGATAAAAGCTGTCTCGCAGAGCCGAGTGAAATATCATTAATAAAGGAGACTGATTTACTCAGGAATTCCTCCTGAAGTGAGATTAATAAGCCATCCCCCGGTGTTAGATATAATCTTCAGTTCTCTCCTCGCCACATGACTTATTTTTGCAACAATTGCACTATTCCGTCATTAATCATTACAGGAGGCCAACAGTTTATCTCGGCTAATGGGCCCGATACACAGACACAACAACGTTCTCCTCCCAGTTGACGAGGGGGAAATTCAGGGGGAGAAAAATTAATCAATTGTGTGCTTCTTGTTAAGGAGATAAGCTCCCACTTTATCCAGGAATCAGAGCGTATACACACTGCGGTGTAAATGGATATGACATGTGACTACAGATGGGTACACAGAGAAGGAGTACCGCTCGGTGCCTGCCCACCCCAATGAAGCCGATGTCGCAATAAAGTGAGTTACATGCATTCCCCCGCCCCCTCTCCCCCCCCGCCCAGTGCATACAAAAGTTATGTTTACACTCTACTGTAGTGTATTAAGGGAGCAGTAGCATTATGGCTCAACAACAACATACATGCCTTAATTATAAGGGGGGATAAATGGTGATGGGAGGAGACGTGACTTGGGGTGGTGAGCACACGATACCGATGGCAGAGGATGCATTACAGAAGTGTGCACATGAGCCCTATACAATTTTATTAACCGATGTCACCCCAATAAAGTCAATAACAATTTTAAAAATTAAAAAATAAATAAATCAAAGACCATTTTATTGCTAAGACAAAATGCTACCCATCCACTGAGCCCTCTGTGAATCACAGCTTCTTGGCTGGTGGAGGGCCTTGACTCAGCTTGTTAAAAACGCAGTATCTGTGCAGTGCAATAAAAAGACGTCTGCCTGTATCTAAATGGGTGTGGAGCGTGACCTTGAGTGCATTCATGTCATGAGACTTTGTGTATGTAAATCATGTATAAGGTGTGTCTGGGTGTGGATGAATCTAGGGTTCAAACAAATATATACAAAATAGCAGAGTTTGCAGATATGTGGTATGGGATTATGCACTAAGCTTTACATGTACATGGACATGTGGCATGGACCTGTGTAAGTGGAAATGTGCACGGCAGATAACTGTGTAAATGTGTATGCCCGTGTATGGTGTTGTGTGTGTAAGTATGTGATGGATGATTTTAGCATGTACGTGCCAGCTAATGACTGTAGGCTCCATAAAGGTTCAGTACACAAAATTGAAAGACAAATTCTTCAATCTAAAAAAACATTCATTACCAACCTTTTAACTTACCTACTTATGCTCCTCTAAATTTCATTCCTTCCTTCCTCCCTCCCTTCCTCCCTTCCTCCATCCCTCCCTCCCTCCCTCCCTTCCTCCCTTCCTTCCTTCCTCCCTCCCTTCCTCCTTTCCTCCCTTCTTCCCTCCCTCCCTTCCTCCCTTCCTCCCTTCCTCCCTCACTTCCTCCCTTCCTTCCTTCCATCTTTTCTTCCTCCCTTCCTTCCTCCCTTCCTTCCTTCCATCCTTTCTTCCATCCTTCCTTCCTTTCTTCCTTTCTTCCTTCCTTCCTTCCTTCCTTCCTCCCTTCCTCCCTCCTTCCCTCCCTCCCTCCCTTCTCTCTCTCTCCCTGTCAGTTTGTCTATCTAGTCTTAGGCTGGACTCCTAGAAACAGAAAAGCAAGACAGGGCTTCCCACCCAGCGATCCATGGGCTGGGGGAGAAGTAGAGTTTCCCACTATGTCGACAGAAGGCAACCTCTGAAGAAAGGGGCAATTGTGAGCCCTTATCAGCCAACGCTCATGGCAGGTGGCGATGGGTGCAGCTGCCCAGTGCGGGGGACCTAGGAGCGGCACCGTCATACTGAATGTACCTTCAGGTCATGACCTGGAATTTCTTAGGCTTACTTTGGGGGTCAAGGGGAACTGATGGGCTAAAGAACTCCAAGATCAGAGCTGGACTTCGGAACAACAGCCCTGGGGACCTTCAGGCTGGATTGAGGGGGCCGGGCTGTGTCTGTCTAAGACAGACCTAAGGCATGAAGGAAGCCACAGCCAGGGCAGTGGCAAGGACAGCACGCTTTGCTGGTCTCTACCCTGGCGCTTCAGGAGCCTCCAGGGCCCAGCGCGCAGTGGGGCGCGGAGCACACGGGCACAGAGCCCATAGCCATCCCTGCCGTCCCTCCCACAGCACGTGGGCAGTTCTGGCCACCATCAATGGCACCGTTCAGCCAGGTGGGTTCCTGTCCCCGTGGCCACAGAAATGCTGGTCCCAGTGGGAAGGAGAGAGGCCGGCTGGGTGCGTATTTACAAACCCACCTCCCGGTCCTTGTGGTGGGCAGCGAGGCAGTGCCCGTGCGGGCCACCGGCCCTGGGCTGCAGCTCCGACAGAGCCGAGGCTTGTCTGGGCCAGTGGAGGGCCGCCAGCCTGGCCCCCGTCTCGGGCAGGAGCAGGCCAGCAGCCCGCAGCTTGGGTTGCATCCTCGCCCCCTCCCCATGCTGCGGACGAGTCGGGTGGTTCCAGAGGCATTTCTGATGTTGTTTCATGAAACCCGAGTCCTGAATCCTGAATTATGGCCACGCTCAGGCTGCTCCGCTGGGTGACTCGAAGGAATGTGAAATGGGGCGATTCTGGCCGCCGCTGCCGGTCGTAGCTCAGAGAATGCAGTGTTTGTCCCTGGGATTAGAGGCAGCTTTTCATGTGAACCAACTGGAATGAGCAGGGTTTGGTTTTGCAGCACAAACTCCTCTCCTTCGGAGCTGGCTGGGGGTGGCCCAGGCTGCAGGCACCCCGCTCTGACTCACACGGGCACCGACACCCACGCACACACACTCTCACACCCACGCCACGCCCAGGGGGGCCACCGGCATGTCCATCGGAAGAGCAACAGCTCGGTCCCAGGGCTTACGACCCCAGAGCGGGGCTGGGTTCAAATCCCAGCTCCACCACTGAAAGAAGCGGAAGGACCTGGGCCAAGTAGCTCAGCCGGACCTGAACACGGGCCAGTGATCGTCCTTAACGCATACACTTAGCTATTATCCAAGCTCTCGCTTTCTGGGGTCTCAGTCACCGTGGACAACAGCTTTTCTGAAAATATTCAATGGGAAAATTCCAGAAATAGATAGTAAGGGTTGCATTTCGTGCCATCCTGAGAATCTTGATGAAATCTCGGGCTGTCCTGCTCTGCCTCCCTCGGGACACAAATCACCCCTTTATCCGGAGGATCCACCCTGTAGGCACTGCCCGCTGGTGGTCACTTAGAAGCCTCTGAGGGTTATCAGATCAGGTGTCCAGGTGCTTGTGTCCAAGGGCCTTTGTTTTACTTAATAATGACCCAACGCACAAGAGTAGGGGTGCTGGCCATTTGAATGCCCACCCCCAAAAAAAGCCATAAATTGCTTCCTATAGGCAAAAGGCCCTGTATATATAGGAAAAACACATAGTATATCTAGGCATCAAGACTATCTGTGGTTCTAAGCATCTGCCGGGGGGGGGGGGGGTTGGCTTGTATCCCTGTAGATAAGGGGGGACCCTTGCACTTCAGTGAGGGGTAGGTGAGTTAATATTTGTGTAGATGCTTAGACAGGGGCGTATGTAAGTGAACGTGCTGTGTCTGAGCAGGAACCCTCCCTGCTCAGACACAGGGGGTCTCTGGGCCTCTCTCACCTGTCAAAGGACTTCTCCCCAAGCCCTGGCAGTTGGTGAGCGGGTAAGGGAACGCGGCCTCTATCTGCTGGCAGCATCCTCCTCGCTCCCTGGCTCAAGGCCGGGAAGGTCCCAGGACTCCCCAGCCCGGTCAGCTCAGTGTCACACTGAGCGTCTCATCAAGCACGAGACCCTCCACGTATTGGAATGCACTCCAAACCCAAGTTCTGCCCAAGACATCGGAACCCCAGAGGAGGGCTTGCCATGCACGGTGAGCCAGGGAAAGAAAGGCTCAGGACTTCCCACTCGTTCCTGTCCATTTTCACCACAGAAGTTGCATCCCACCCCCACTTTTGGGAGGGGAAACCAAGCTTGAGAGTCCGGGGGGCTCCCCAGTGTTGCTCAGCAGCCTGATTTCAAAGCCGAGGCGTGTCACTACTCACCCATGCCACCTATGGGCTTAGCGATGGCTGGGGTGGCCCCTGCCCGTTACAGTAGATCCATCCGCCATGCAGTGAGCGGTGATGGGCTTTTGTTTCTGGCTGATGTCAGAAGGAAAGGTGCCGCAGTGTCTTGACACTGCCCTGACGTTTGCTAGAGTTTCCAACCGACAAGCAGAGAGCTCGGCCTTGAACTTGAACCTGGAACAGCCCAAAGAGCTAGCTGGTTTTTAGACCTGCTTCCTGTTTTCATTTCTTATCGTGATCTGCTATTGGTGCCAAGTGGCATTGATTTTTCCATTTCTGGTAGCAATCAAAGGTTTCTTTTAAAAGTACATGTAAGTTTAAAAATTGAGTTGACTTAATGAGAAGTATTATAACAAGGAGTGGTCGAAGCAGTTGGTCACGTGAGGAACAGGAGTGAGGGCGGCCATCTAATGCTTAACTATGGAAACCACAGCGTTTGGTTGTGCTGCTTCTCCAGACCTGGGCGAACGGGTCCTCTGGCCTCTCTGTGGAGCTGAGCGCTGGGGTGGCCCTGAATGGAGCCCACCAGGGGGGGTCAATGGGGCCTGGACCTGCCCTTTGTCCTCAGAGAGTGGAGGGCTCCTTCCCTGCACCCCGCTGATTGCAGTCCCCACCTAAACAGCCAGCCCCCCTCCAGCCCTGAGCGGGAGTTCTAGACATTGAATGGGACATCTAGCTGGAGGCGAGGGCTGTTTCAAGGCCCCAATGGATCCAGGGAGCTGTAGTGCCTCCCTGGAGTGAGAGTCCCAGGTACACACACACACACACACACACACACACACATGCATGCACACCACATACAAACAGCACATCACATACCCACATACACGCACATATACACCAGACACATCACACACATACACCCACATCACGTATACACACATCACATCACATACACACCATATGCATGCATACACGCATCACACACATGCACAGGTACACATACCACACACACACATCACATCCACATGCCATATGCACACACACATGCACGCACACCACATATATACATTGCGTACACAGATCACATCCACATACCCATGTGCACGCACATACACATCAGACGCATTACACACATACACACATCACATATACACACATCACATCACATACACACACACCATATACACACATATACACATGACACACATGCACAGGTACATCCACACATCACATATACACACACGCATGCACACACACACACACACACACACACACACACACACAATGCTTGCTCCCTCCAGGGACCAGACCCAGATGCTGGTGGGGGTCAGTGCGGTGAGGAGACCAGCCCTTGCTCAGGCCCGCTGGCCTCTGGTCCTCCCACCGCCCAAAATGGAAGTCACAAGGAACGGACAGAAAAGGTATTTGGCCTAATTACAGGGGCCATCCCGGGCCTGTGCTGGCCAGCCCCGCCTGTGCCTGTCCCCTGCCCATCCACTTTCCTGTGTGCCGGGCAGCGCTGGCCAAGCCGCTTCCCGGACACCGTGTCCATTTGGCCTCAATTACCTGGCAGGGCCGTGGGCTTTGAAGTGGTTGCAGAGGCCGCCGGGAGGCTATTTTTCTCTCACCTGTCACCACTTATTTTCCTGGGCTGCTGGCCTGTGGCCCGGCCATTTTTAACTAATGGGGATTAAATAATCCAGCTGGAATACCAATGCCCAGCCCCGGCCCCTCGGTCTACATCGGAGTCATTAAGCCCTCAGCCTCGCTGGCAGGCCTGCCTGGGACTGCATGGCCGGGGCCGGGTAGCACGCTGGGGATTTTTATTGCCACCTCATTATAGCCATTATCCACAAACACAACCGCTAATGAGAGGCTGAGGAATTCGGGGAGGAGCGGTTTCATTTGGGCTGGAGGAGGAAGCCATCGTCTGCCCTGAAATAGCAATGCCCGGCCTGAGGCCACCTCTCCCCATCACCCCTGTCCCAGGGCATGGCGGGGGACCATGGGCAGGGGCGTGGGGAGGAGCCCTGACCTCCGGGGTGTGGATGCCTGAGGAGGAAGGGAGGCCCACGTCTCACCTATGGGGTGGCCAAGTGCCCAGGTCTGCATATTAATAATATTAATAGATATATTAATGCCCTATTTCTTTAAAAAGTAAAAAAATAAAAATAAAAAATGAATCCATGACGATTAAAACTTTACCTCCAGGCAGGACCCCACAGGCCGGCGTGAGGACGGTGACATCCATCACACAATCGCAGGGCCAGAGTCTGTCTTTAAAATGTGAATGTTTTGTTGACCGTGGATTTTTACTTAAGTTTGATGTTTTTTAAACTAGTGCATGAGAATAGTATTTATCTTTAATCACTGAGCGCTCTTATATTTTGCACTCAAGGCACATGCCTTGCTTGCCTCTCTTGCCAAGCCACGTTCAGAAAATTAAAGTTGTGTCTGATGCCAGCGCTTGCCTCTGTCTCTCCGGCCCTCTGTGCTTGGACAAACAGACCTTCCCTGTTCGCTGTCCTTCTCACTTCTAAGCGTCTCTCCAGGCCGGTCCCTCATCCTCCAACTCTCGGTCCCCACTAAGTCCTCATCTGAGACGGAAGAGGCCGGAAGACTGGAATCCCGTCTTCACCGCGCTGGGGTGGGGGGGAGTCCATCCATAATGCTATATGTAACAAAAATATCCTTTAGTAACGAAGGGGAAATAAAGACATTTTCTAATGAAAGGACATTTTTAAAAGTGTGCCCATCAGGCCTCTACTTCAAAAAATGCTAAGGGACATTCCTCTGGCTGAAGGGAAAGGATCCCAGATATAATCTATATATAATCACAAAGGAGGAACCTCAGACATGGCAAACAGCTAGAGAAAGAGAAAAGACTATTTCCCCTCTTAATTTCTTCAACACACAGAGGGTTGTTTAAATCAGAAACGTGTCACATTGTCCTGTGGGGTTTGTGCATGGTGGGGGAGGGGGGTCCCTCAGCCTGGCCTGCACCCTCTCCAATCTGGGACCCCTTGGGAGATGTCCAACTGCTGATTTAAGTCCAATCGGCCCCAACCAGGCTGGCCAGCCAACCTCCTGCAGTCCCTCCCACCCCCTGGCGGACCGACTCCATCGCCTCCTTAGGGACTGGGCAAGTGGCCCCAATCGGCCCCGATCACCGGCCAGGATGAGGGACCCCACCAGTGCACAAATTCATGTACCAGGCTTCTAGTAAAAGAATAAAAATAAATTTAGAAGATAATAACAGAACAAGAGAACATAATAACAGAAAAACAAAGTGGAGGGTCTACATTCAACCATATCAGGCTTTCATTAAATGTTCATGGGCTAAACACTGTAATGAAAAGGCAGAGATTTTCCATACCATGCAGTGTCATCAGAAGACGAGAGAATTTGGATGAATGAAGGTCTGATAGCACCGTAGGAGTTGATACAGCTAACTAGTTGTTAAGCTACTGGAGTAATTCCATACCAGTTGCTAACCAGCCTGAGTGTCCATTCCATCCTACACCCTTTCCCAAGAACCTGTACCCCTACCAGCCCGCATCTCAAAGGTTCATGCCTGGCACAGGACAGGGACCCTGGGACCTGGCCACACTCTGTTGTAATCTGGAATTTCCCTGTTGTGATCTGGCATTTCCAGTGCTGCCCTGGTTGGCACTATTTTGAACGTCACCCCTGGATGAATGTCAACATTTGAAACTGGGACGGGGGCAGGGGCGGAGGGCGGGGCACAAGGGCCTCACTTGCCGTGCCAGCCTCAGCCCGAGATTCATTTCAGTATTTTGTTTCTTCTGCATATTAGGAAGAGCGTCCTGGTTCACCCTGGAAAATAGTTTGAAACAATAACCATCTTACTTTACTTATTTGTTTAAACATATAATCTTTATTGATTTCAGAGAGGATGGGAGAGGGAGAGATAGAAACAGCAATGATGCGGGAGAATCATCGATTGGCTGCCTCCTGCACACCCCCCACTGCAACCCAAGCATGTGCCCTTGACCAGAATCGAACCCAGGACCCTTCAGGACCCATCAGTCCCCAGCTGACGCTTTATCCACTGAGCCAGACTGGTCAGGGCAACAATTTATTTTTTTATCAACCATCCCCTTTGCAATGTCAAGATATACTTCAATTTAACAAAGGCATGCAGAGGAATTTTATTCAGAGGCTCACACACACACACACATTTAAAATGAAAAATAATAATGATAATTTGACAGCACCAAGAAATGTAGCCATGATCTCCAGGTGAGTTTCAATTGGGGAATATACCTTGATGTCTCTTTTGATTTTAAACATTTCCTGTAATATTGTTTATGTTATAGTTTTTTAAATACTTTAGACAATATAAACATTTAAAAATGCAATTAAACATGGGAAATGCTAAGGGCTATCTAGCATAGAGCTGTGTGTGAATGCACATTTGTGAGTGTGTTGTAGCTGTGTACACATGTGTGTGCTGTGTGAGCACGTGTGGCGTGACCAGCTCTTGCTGTGTGTAGGTGGAAGGGGAGAGAGGTGACAACCTGTTTCCCAGCATCTGCTCTCTGCCTGGGGCCCCCCTCTGTTTAGCCGGAGAATGGCATTCCCCCCCAAGCCCGCCAGCCATGCCCACGGCCCATCTCTCCTGGTGCCTCTGTGGCCCCCGTGTCTGCGTGCAGAAAGGTCAGCCATGGGGTTTTAGACACACTCGTGATTACCTCCTGGGTGACCGCCGAGACCAGCCGGTTGGGGCCGACACCTTTCTAAACATAGCCCAGGAGAGGCCTGCCATCCCGTTCGTCACCAAAGCCACTTACGTACCCACCCAGACAGGCCCACACGCCGGCGGGAGCCACTTATAGCCACCTTCAAAAGGTCCCGGGGGGGTGCAGTGCCCAGGCGAGGGAGGGCATGACCCTGTGGCCTGAGGCCTCTCGACCAGAGAGGAATCTCTGGGGCGTGACATGTAGAGGCCGCAGGATCTGGGTTCGAATGCTCGTCGCTCCTTGGAGCCTCTTTTGTTCCCATTGGGAAAGGGGATGTTACAATCCTGACTCTTCCCAGGAAGCGGGGCCTCCTCTGGGGCTGGGACCTGGAGCTGAGCCCTCCCCACCCTTGGCCTCTCTTAGGCCTCGTAGACGGTCTTGGCTAAGGCAGGGACAGGGGGGGCATGGGCACAGCGGTGGGTGGGTGTAGACGTGATTCCGATTAAACTCCCTATGTGCTGTGTGTCTTTAGGCGAGTCACTGCCCCTCTCTGAGCCTAATTCCGGTGAGCCGCCTCCTGTCCTTCCAGACCTACTGTGAGGAGTGCTTGAGCCACTGGCCCCTGATGTCCAAATAGTACAGGTTCACCGTGAGTCTGGTTGGTCCTCACTGTGGTCTAATGGCCACAGAGCCCGCCCAGCCCAGGGCCCCCAGGAGGGCTTGGAGCCTGCAGCACGGGGACGTGGAGAAGGCCTGGCTCCCTTCCTCTGGACACGTGCTTCCCATTCTCACCAGAGGCCGAGGAGCCCCCGTGCTGCCCGCAGGCTCCTGTCAGTGCACATTAACCCACTCCCAGGTGGAGGGACTGAAGGCCACTCCGGACACACTGCCTCTCCAAGAGATGCCAGCAGGGCGGCTCTGGGCCCAGCAGGGCGGCGTGGCATGGGTGGCACCTCGGGGGCCCCCGGGGGAGCTATCTAGGAGCAGAAGCCCCTCCTCAGAGGCCCTTGAGTCAGAGGTCAGAGCTATAACAGCCATGTCCCCCAACAGGCCCTGGTGAGCATGATCCCCCTGCCTGCCCAGCACCACCAGGCTGCAGAGAGGATGGGACCCAGGGGGTTGGGCACAGGAGGATCCCCAGCCCCACCCTCCTTGGGCAAAGCTGCTGGGGACGAGGGGTAATGGCAGCCGTGCGCTCAGCCGCCCGGGACGTTGTGCCCGGGGTGGTGGCAGCCCGAGGCTGCAGCAGGCACTGGCCTTGGCATCAGAAGCCTACGTTGGCATTTTCCCTGCGCCCCAAATCAACGTGCAACTTTAGTCAAGTGTTGCCCTCTCCGCGCCTCAGTTTCCACATCTGTGAAATGGGATGGTACTCCCTCCAGCACAGGGTGGTGGGGAGGCTGACGTTAGCTCTCCACGGAGCCTGGGGCAGGACCCAGCGCTCAGGCAGAAGGTGATGGGGACGAGGAGGACGTGTGAGTCTGGAGACGGTGCGGGAGGCAGGCCCCCCTCTGCCAGCGGGAGCCGTGGGGGCTGCCTCTCCTCCCCTGCCCGCGCTGCTCTTTGCCATCAGCGACATCTGGCTCTCGGCCCTGGATGTGTATTAGGAGTGATTACGTGTCCCTTTAAATTCCGGGAGCTGTCGCTAACAGGTGCTGAGGTTCCTCTGCCCGGCGAATTTCAGCTCCGTGCAGGCCCTGCCCCTCTCTCCTGAGGGGCCAGCGAAGGAGACACCTGCTTGGTGTTTCGTTCCCATGGGAAGCCGGCTTCCCGGGAAGGGGCCTGTGTGACGTGCTGGCTGGACATGCGTCCCAGGCGGCAGCCCCCACCTAGACCCCGGGCCCGCCCTTCCCAGAGATGGGGAGAGAGGCAAGTCCTTTCAAGTCAGTTGGAATTAGCATGGAGGGAGCAACGAGGTGATGCGCCCGGCCTGGGCTAAGGGCTCAGCAGGGCTCCCATCACTCGTGGGTCACATTCTGGTTGGGTGTCGGGGGGCATGTTTCCTAACCTGTCACATGAGCTGGGAGGACGAAGTGTGCTAGAAAATGTTGGACCCCAAATGCGAAGGATGATGATGTTGCAACCACCCAGAACAATTCTGGAGCTAAAGGTAAGAAGCCCCCCTTCTGGACACCCCTCTCCCGACTCCAGGGCTTGCTGGGGGGAGGGGGGAGCTCCTCACAGCTGTGTGTGTACCCTCCAGCCCAGCCATCCACCTCTGTCTACGGACTCCAGGGATGGAGCTCACCTGTGCAGGTGTGGCTCAAACGAGAGACAGGCACAGAAGCTGGAGGGCCATTCGGGCAAGAATTGAGGAGCCCGGGTTGCCAGAGCAGCATCGAGGGATGGGGCCTGGGCTCCAGGTGGGCACGTCTCTCTGACCCCACCCTCCTCCCGTGGCGTCTTCTGGTTTGGGTAGAACTCGCCCTCTGAATCCGCAGGGGTATTTATTGTGCACCTACTAGGCGCTCGCAGTATGAACCATCATGTTAAGACGCACACGAACCATTTAGGAAACAGCTACATGTGAAAAGCACGCGGCACCACGAGCAAGGTACTCCAAGTTCATGGGAAACCTCCGCAGGCCAGGATCCCGGCCGCTGCCTCGTGGTCGCCTCGGCCGTACCTTTCCCCTCACAGCCAAGTCCCAGGCGCTCGCACGCAGGGCTCCGTAACTCGTCCTGGACAGACGATTCCCACAACCTCAGGGATGTGGTTTCCAAGTCTAGAGAAGCAGCACCAATTAGGACGGGGACAGAGGGGGTGTCGCAGCAGCGTGTCCCGTCAGGAAACAGAAATGACAGCCCACATCCTGGCGGGAAAAGGGGAGAGAAACACTGAGACGCAGACAGGAGGCTTGGGGAAAAAAACCCAACACAAAACAAAACACAAACAAGCTCCTTGGAACACTGGGTGCCAGGACACAGCCCGCTGCACCGGGCGGGGCGGAGGGGGAAGGGTCCCCCACAGCTCAGTGTAGTAAAACGGAGGGCAATGAGGAATACGCGTCGCTAAGTCCTCCTCTAGAAACGGCCAGACGATGCTTCGAGTCCTCTAGGAGAACAGGGACGCGGAGGATCTATCTCAGGAAACGTTCCGGTGGAAAAAAAGGCTACATAAGAAAACGGTGCATGTGGGAAGGGCCACCTTCGGTTATGGAAAAATTTGGACATGTGGAAAAGCTCTGTGGTCCCATGATTCGAGGTCCCTGAGATGGGACAGGTTGACGGCTGTGAGTGATGGTCTACTTTTTTTTTCTTTCCATTTTTATGTATTGATTTTAGAGAGAGCAAGGGAGAGAAAGAGGGAGGAGAGAGGGCCAGAAGAATTGGGATTGTTCTTCTGAAAAGCTCTGCATGGAATGCAGCCTCGCAATAAACCATAATCAAAACCTGGCTTTGGGAGGCAGGGGGAAGGCCCCCTCCCGTGAGCCCTTAATTCAAACTTCCCTTGGGAGGAGGCAGCTGGGGCAGGGCTGGGCCCGCGTGTGGTGGGGGATCCCGCGGCGCACGAGCCCTGGGTGGCTTTCTCTGGGCCTTCGTGTCCCTGCTTCTGCCAGGAACAGGTTCGAGGTGATATTGTTCAGCCCCTCCAGCCTCCCTAACCCCTCAAAACCTGCTCTGACCCAAGCACACTTGGCGGCTCAGACCTAAGGGTCACAGAGTGGAAATAGTAGAGATCACAGAAGAGGGGGGGTAGCAGAGTCCGGCGTTCCCGGCTCGGGGCCACCGTGGTCCCCAGCAGCACCGTGCTCTGCATGTAGGTCATGCACTGCCCAGAGCATCCCTAACAAAGCTGCCGAGAGAAGACACACAGCCTCTCTCCGTTCTCACCGCTGGGTGCCCGGTAAGAGGCCGCCTTTGCCCTGACAAAGGCTCGCTTCTGCTAATTGGCACGGAGACACTGTATGCTCCAGCAAGGGGTCCTTGTGCCCCCCCCAACCCTGCCCATGGCACACTCCCTCCCAAAATGACTCCCCCCATCATTTCTCGTCAATACCCAAACCTAGTGTAGTGCGCACTCATGGAAGTGCAAGAGAGAGCGTGAGCATCAGCGGCGACTGGAGCTACAGGGAACCCAGCGTGTGGGGGCACATTCGGGGGGGGGGGGCGGGGTGGAAGCCAAGAAACCAGGCCAGTGACCGAGGAACCACCTCTGGACCTGAGCTTGGACCAGGAGTCACTCCACCACCAGCTCCCATGGAGCTGAAGACAAAGAGGCGACGGTGCCCATCCGGCATTTTCTCTTCCTGAGCCTCAGTTTTCTCATCTGTAAATGGGGACTATGCTTTCAAGAAGGTGGACATGATGGTACAAGTGGGCCACCGAGCACCGCCCCAGTAACTGACAGGCACACCACGGTGTGCAGGGGCTCAGCTCCCCGAGGCCCCACTGGCTGGCTCAGTCTGGCCTGTCCCCTGGCCTTGCACACACAGGCCACCCTCTGCTTTGCCTTCAGGCCCTTTCTGCTCCATGGAAGCCCTGTAGTGCTGTCCACCTGGGAAGCGCTCGAGGATTTTACGATATAGGGGTGGCCCAGTCGATGTGGCTCAGTTGGTTGAACATTGACCTCTGAACCAGGAGGTCACGGTTCAATTCCTGGTCAGGGCACATGGCCGGGTTGCGGGGCTCAGTCCCCAGCGTGGGGTGTGCGGGAGGCAGCCATTCAGTGATTCTCTCTCATCACTGATGTTCCTGTCTTTCCCTCTCCCTTCCTCTCTGAAAGCAATAAAAATATACTTTACAAAATGATACAGGGATGAGGTGGGGTGAGGCACACTCCTCAAGTAGCCCACGGAATTGTCAGCCGCATCTTCACTGATCTTGAGGGTCGCAGCTGTGGCCCAGATGTGGTGGTGGATTGAAAAGGCCGAGGCTTGTCCTGGCTGCTCAGGAGCTGGCCCCGCGGAGGGGACAGAGAACAGGCCTCAGAACCCTGAAGAGAAGGCGGGCTGGCCAAAGGGAGGCAGGGATCCCCCAGCCCAGGCCCCTGCCCCTGCCACGCTCTAGCCATGCTCAGGCCCTTGGGAGGCAGGTGTCCCCAGACCAGGCCACTTCTTGATGTCTCAGTTCTGTGGACACGTCCATGGCCTCGGGCCCTACTCATGGTCATCCAGCCCGTGGTTCGCCACAATGATCCCTTTGTCTACGGTGCCAGGGCTGACGAGGGGTGACGGTGCCCATTCAGGCCCAGCTCGGAGGCCCAGGAGGGCCTCAGCTCTCAGACGCAAGGCCAAGGCCAGGCGCGCGCTGTCCGAGTTTTAATCAGCTGCCATCTGAAGCGTGCGGATCATATGGATCATGCAAGGTGACGGCTGACCCAGCCACTTTCTGTAATTGGGATCAAGTGCCCTTGTGGCGACTGGAGAGGAGGCTCTGGGGCTCAAAAGGCCTGCCAAAGCCTGGCCTCTCGACTCCCCAGGGCCACAGGGGGCCTAGGCCACCTCCACTTGCTAGCGGAACTCCAGCCCCCTCCCCTACCTACAGCCCAGTGTAGCTTCCTCGCCTTAGCTGCCAGGCCCGCGTGCTGGAGAGGAGGGGGTGGGGTGAGCTGGGAGCCCACTCCTGCCCCCACCCCACACAAGGCAGTCCTCCTTTTTCCTCAGGCCTCTCCCCCCACCTCTGGTACTCTTGACATAGATACCAGTTTGAGTCAGACAGACCTGGGGTTCCAGCCCTACCTCCTGGGTGGAAGCCTCCCTGAGCCTCAGCTTTCATATCTGAGCAATGGGCATCTTCAGATCACTCAGCCAGTGTGACTGAGAGGATGAAAAGAGATGATGGGTATCTACTGTCTTTCAGCCCCTCCTGCATGAAATGGGGAGCATAAGGTGAACCCACCCAACTCCCTGATTTAGCAACTGGCGTCCATGTTCTCTGTTAGCTCTGAAGTGCTACGCGAGTATGTCTTATTACATCAATAGTGAAACTTGACATTATTAACCACAAGAGGCGTGGTGCGTGAAAATTCATACACTGAAGCAGGGGGGTCCTTCATCCTGGCCTGCCCCGGCCTCTCACAGTCCAGGAGCCCTCAGGTGTGGGAGGTGATCTGGCAATCAGGGGAAGGCGACGCCCCTTCACACCTCTGCTGCTGGCAGCACAAGCCTTGGCCGGCCCTGGTTACCTGAGCCTCAAGCGGCCGTGGGGGGCTGGGGGGCTGAGGGGACTGGGTGCCTCCATCTTGTGGCTGTGGGCACCACCATCTTTGAGGGCAGGACAGTCAATTAGCATATTCCCTCCTTATTGGCTGTGGGCACCACCACCTTTGAGGGCAGGAAGTCAATTAGCATATTCTCTCCTTATTGGCTGTGGGCGCCACCATCTTTGCAATGGTGTGAGGGTCAATTAGCATATTCCCTCTTTATTAGATAGTATAGTCAATGTCTTGTGAGGGTGGAACTCTGTGCGTGCAGCCCTATGCTAAACAAACACCTTTCCTTGCATGTTCTACTTGAATCCTCACACCAACTCAATCCAGTGCGTGTGACTGTAATTGGGAAACTGAGGCACAGACAGGTTGAGGAACCTGTTCAAGACCACGCAGGATGGAGCAGCCTAGACTGGAAGCTGGATCTGACTGGGTTCAGAGCTTGCACCCCTGACGACTGAGCCCCATGCCCTCCTTAGCGGTGCACTGTTTTATACGGAGGCCCCGGGACCCAGCCTCATGCCAGGGCCACCTACTGTAGGCAAAGCTATGCTC
This sequence comes from Corynorhinus townsendii, assembly GCA_026230045.1. Taxonomy (NCBI): domain Eukaryota; kingdom Metazoa; phylum Chordata; class Mammalia; order Chiroptera; family Vespertilionidae; genus Corynorhinus; species Corynorhinus townsendii. The sequence continues at coordinate 5,923,022 of JAPDVU010000011.1, read as the reverse complement.
TGCCCCTGAGGGTCTTTTCAGCCCAAGTGCCATCCACTGCCCCACCCCCGATGCCCATCTCAGAGCCTGTGCCCCAAGGTGCTCCAGAGGGCCATTCCTGGGAAGGCCACAGGGATCCTGGTTCCCACCAGCACCCCCTCTGCTGGCTCCCGCACCCCTCCTCCCACCCCCTCCCCATCTCCTTCCGTCCCAGGGGTCCCAGCAAAGGCTTGCCTCTGCCAGCCTGCCCGTGAGCTTGGAGCCAGCCACACCCACCTGCCTCTCAACATCACATCTGGGGGAGCTGGGTCCGATGGTGTTGGGCAAGGTTTGGGGGCGTGGGTCTTGTTTCCATAAATACCTCACCTCCTCTGCCTGGCCTCCACTGTGCCTGAGAGGATGGGAAGACGTTTAGCATTTTACAGATGCTGAAAACTTTGTGGAGAGAAAAAAACAACAACAGTGAGGTGGGTGAGGAAGCCCAGGGCAGTTTTGGGAATCGGTGAAGGCTGGAGAGGGATGTAATATGAATGAGGCTGGTACCTAACAGTGCAGAATGCTAAACGCCTCCGCGCGCACTCCACACGGCATCCCCACTTCATCTTGTGCGGGAAGCCTGGGAACTGCGAAAGGGGCACCGACCCATTCAGCGGTGACCTTTAGGAAGGTCACTCGGCCTGCCGTGGTGAGGATCCATGCACCTGTTGTGCAAATGTTTCCTGAGCACCTACTATGTTGGAGACGCTGGTCCAGGCTCTGGGCACTGCATGGTGAAGAGGACTGACGATGTCCTCGCCCTGGTGGAGCTTCTACTTTAAGGGGAAATCACACCTTGCACTGGGGTGGCTGGGCGGCTGGGCGGGCTGCAAGGGCTCTCAAGGAGTTCAGCTCTCTCCCTCCCACGCCCCCCTCCTCCTCCTCAGCTCCAGCACAGTCGCCCTCCGCCTGGGCCTGCAGGTTGCAGTCGCTGCCCCTGACACAGGTGGCTGCTCTGAGCCACACTGACCCCGGCCCTCCTCTCGGGAACTCGACCCCTTCCCTGTGCCCCAGGCTCCTCCGCGGATTTGCTGGGTCCTTGCTACTCTGTGCCCCGTGCCTGCTTGCCAATATCTTTATTTTTTTTTAATTGTAGTAAAATACATGTAGCATAACATTTACCATTTTAACCATTTTTAAGGGTACCGTTCAGTAGTGGTAAGTACTAGTATGTCCACACTGTCGTGCACCCAATCTCCAGAACTTGCTCATACCCTCAACAGCAGCCCTACCTTCCCCTCCCCGCCAGGCCCCTGGCGACCACCTGTTCCCGTGTGTCTGATGACTCTAGGGACCTCCTCCAAGTGGAATCACACAGGATTTGTGTTTGCGTGCCGGGCCAAGGTTCATCTGTGTTGTAGCATGTGCCAGCTTCCCTGCCTTTTAAAGAATGAACACTGTAATAGTCCCTGCGTGGAAATACCACCGCCTATTTATCCGTTCACCCATCACTCGCTACTTGGGTTGCTTCCCCCTTCTGGCAGTGGTGAAGAATGCCCCGTGAACACGGGTGCCTACCTCTCTCTCCCCGTGTCTGCTTTCAATTCTTTTGGATACGTACCCAGAGCAGATCAAACTGTGATTGTATTTCTAACTTTTTGACAAATAACCTGCCAGCATCTAAAGTGGAGCCAATCCGTATAAAAACGCAGGCAGTTCCCCGTCTCCAAAGAGCACACGCCACAGGTAAAAAATGTGCTCTCCCCGCGGGCTGTACCCCCCTTCTCAGGAGGCCCTGCTTTTTAGGCTAAAGCCCCCCGAGGAGCAGCTGTCCCTAACCAGGAAGGACGATTTACAAGCAGTGGCGAAAGTCTCTGCCTCCTCACCCGGGACGAGAACCATCCTTCGTTGCTTCAGGCGGCGTGGGCTGGCGATGTCAGTATGGGAAGACGGGGAGTTTCACGCGCCATTCGAACTGAGGGACCTGAGTAACAACCAGCCCGCAAAGAGCACATGATTGACCTTGTCACGGTCTTTGTAGCCCAGTGTTTCTCTGTAATTGACATTTGGGGAGCACGTCATTTTTTTGTTTTGCTGGGAGTGGGGGCAGGAGGGCTGTCCTCTCTGCATTGTATGATGTTGAGTGACATCCCTGGCCTCCACCCATTCGATTCCAGTAGCACCTTTCTTCCCATGTGACACTCAGCCATGCTCCAGATATTGTAGATGTCCCCTAGGGTTGGGGGTGCAGGATCACCCCTGTTGGAGACCCACTGGTGTGTCCAGACCACCCTTTGTCATGGGCTCCAGGAGGCTCTGCTGTTATTTAGACTGTTACTTAGACCGTATACATTTGAGTTAAAGCCAGCGTGGGATCCCAAGGTCAAGAATATTTGTAGAGCTCTAGCCAGTTTGGCTCAGTGGATAGAGTGCTGGCCTGTGGACTGAAGGGTCCCAGGTTCGATTCTGATCAAGGGTACGTACCTCAGTTGTAGGCTTCTCCCTGGCCAAGCCCTGGTTGGGGAGCATGCAGGAGGCAATCGGTCGATGTGTTTCTCTCACATTGATGTTTCTCTCTGTCTTTCCCTCTCTCTTCCACTCTCTAAAAAGCAATGGAAAAATATCCTCTGTTGAGGAAGAGGGAAAAGGAGGAGGAGGAGGAGGAGGAGGAGGAGGAGGAGGAGGAGAATGAGAAGAAGGAGAAGGAGGAGATAGGAAGAGGAGGAGGAGGAGGAGGAGGAGGAGGAGGAGGAGGAGGAGGAGGGGGAGGAGGAGGGGGAGGAGAAAGTAAAAAGAAGCACTGACAAGGACCGCTTGGTGCCGCGGGGACTCTGGAAGTTTCCTCTGGGGCTGCACTTGAGCATGGCCCTGAGAGTCCAGCCTCGAGACTGCAGGGGGCAGGTTTGGCTTTCGGAACACAACCAGCTCTCCAGGGGCTGTGCATGCCAACTGCCGCTGCCAGGCGCTAATTATAAAGGATCATGAATGATTCTTCGCTGCTCTTGAAAGCAGGTCTCCATCCGTGGCTCCCGATGTGAACCGAGACGAATAAGCCTAGATTTCGGGGGCCTCTGAAAGGAGGTGCATCCCCCCACGCACGATCAAGTCAGTTCCACCCGGGAAGGGGCTGTCCCCGAGGTGAAAGCAGGTGGTCCTGTGACTCTCCCACGAACCATCTCCCAGGTACCAAGCCAGGCCTCGGCACAGGCGCTCCGTGGAGAGGAGCCGGCTTCTCAGAGGAGCCTCTGAGCCCCCACTTCAGCCGGTGTCCCCAGCTTTAAGAGATCTCTGCCGCTGTTCAAACCAGGCACCCGAGGCTGAGCTCCATCAGGCCCCAGGTTCGTGGCTAGACCTGGCTTGGTCTGTGCCACGCAGACCCTGGGGTGTCCCCCTTTTCGCCGCCACCAATGGCCAGAGCCGGATGCTCGGGGCAGGGCCACCCCCGCTGACGGTGACATTGCCTCTGGTGTTGTAGCCAGCACCGCGCAGGCGCTGAGTGGTCCCAGCCGGGGACACCATAGAGTCCTGTTTCCCATGCTCATCGGGACCCGCCTGGTCCCGGGCAGATTGAGCCGCTCTTTACCAAGTCCTAGGACAGGCGGGTGCCCTCCCCACGGGCGGGACACAGAGCAGCAGAGAAGGGGCGTGGGAGCTGGGAGTCTGGATGGCACGCCCAGGGGGCAGGTCGTCAAACTTGCATCTCGCGCGGGGCCGAAGAGCATGGCCTCTGCCCGCAGGGTCCAGGGTCCAAACCTGGCATGGCCGCCGCGTGCCCTTGGGCAGGCCCCGCCCCCTCCACACCTCGGAGCCTTCACCTGTCGGCGGGGCTGATGACGGACCCGATCCCGTAGGGTGTGTGTGAGGAGCCAGCTGACCGATAGAAAGCCCTGGAACGCTCCCGGGCATTCAAGTCGCAGCCCGTAAGGCGTTCTGCCCGCCACGTCGCCTCCCAGAAGGCGTTTGGAGTTCCGTGGGCCTCAGTTGCCCACGGTGGGAGGCAGACGCGGCAACGCCTTCTGCAGAGGGGAAACCAGATAAGAAAACCCGCCTGGCACGGCGAGTGCAGGGCCTGGCACCTGGCAGGTGTGCGGTAACGGGCAGGGGCGATTTCTATGCGACTGACAAAGCCAGGTCCCCGGCTTCTGATTCCTGTCCGTGGTCATTGCACGGTCTCCTCTCGCTCTGCTGTGTTGGAGGAGCTGTGTGGGAGACCCTCCCCGTCAAAGGGTCTGTGCAGGGGGATGTCCGTCTGTCAGATCAGCCCGTGGCGTGAGCCCAGAGGTTGTGGCCATGTTCCCCCCTCTCCTTGGCTCTTGCCATCAGGTGGCAGTTTGGGCGGAAAGCAGCTATGGCCGCTGAGCCGGTAAGGCGTGAGCGGCTCCACTTTCCTCTTTGCGCAGCTAGTTTCTCGTCCCTGAACACAGGGAATTATCGGGGGGCAGTCTGCTCACTGCGGGGGCAGAGATGGTGCCGTCTGAGCCATACCGCGTCCTCTAGGACGTAGCTCGGTCCCTAACTTGCTGTGTGACCCTGGGCCAATCCTTAATCTCTCTGGGTTTCCTTTTCCTTGGAGAAAAGAGACTAATACTAATGAGATCACCAACACTGTGCCAGGAGTTGGAGGGGACAAAGCCAACAAGGGACCCGGGCGCTCGTCCGAGCTGTGTGACCTCAGACAAGCCACCCCACCTGCCCAGGACGTGTATGGCACGTCTGTCAAGTAGGCACGACACACATGGACCCGTTGTTTGTGTCCCTAGCTATTTATACCCTGCCTGCTTCCAAAAAGGACCGGAGACAGCTTGTAATCAGATGCTGTGAAAATAGACATGGAAAATCAAAGACCGGGAGGAAGGAGGAGGAAGAGGCAAATAGACGGGCCACATAGACCAACATAGTTTCTGTGGTTCGTCTGACCCTTTTCGCCTTGGGTCCCAGGAAGCTCAGGGCTAAATTTATTATTCCAGAATTAGACAGCCCAGACAATTACCTGTTTAAAAGAAAATGCACTCTTACAAGTTCAAGAGACACAACCTTTTTTTTCTTCTTCTTCTTCTTCTTCTTTCCTGGAATTAAATTCTGAAAATAATCAACAAAGATACCAAACCTCAGGAAGTGGTCTGTAAATGGTAGCCTTTCCATTGATGACCTCGATACCTAGTTATTGTGCAAGATGCCAGGTGTTGAGAATGTTGGGGCTATGGGAGGAAGAAAGCTAACAAAGTACTAGTAGCTGCCCTCACAAAGTATATTTTGGTGAAGGAAAACACACGCTATGCCATAAACAACACCAAGTAAACACACAAGAAGAGAGGAGAGAATGTGTAGCTCTGAAAATGACAGGGTAGGCGGGTGGCGAGGGGTGATGCTACCTTGGAAAGTCAGAAGAGGCACCTCTGTGAAAGGAACATTGGAGCAGAGAGCAGAGCGGCAAGAAAACAGAAGCCCGGATGACATTTGAGGGGAGACAAGATTGCAAGCAGAGCAAACAGCACGTGCAAATGTCCTGGGACCAGGAGGGAGAACTTGCACTTGGCGCTTTGGAGTAAAGGAGAGGGGCGTGGCAAAGCGTAAGACGAGGAGGAGAGGGGTCTGAGATGGGAGCTGAGGAGTGAGGTCGTGGAAGTTGGGAGTTCTCCCCGGGGAACTCTTCAACCCATCATCCCTAGAGACTCTGATGTCATTGGCCTAAGGTGGGGTCCAGGCCACAGCACGTTTCAGAAGCTCCCCAAGGGATTCCACAGAGCGACAAGGCGAGACCAGTGACGAAGGGCCTCGCCGACCAATGTAAGAAGTCTACCCAATGTGACAGAGTCCACAGGAGGGTTTTTCAAGTCTTCTTTGCTGCTGGGCAGGGTAGGGGTCTAACGCAGGGCAAGAGTGGGAGGAGAGGCAGGGCATGCTTAAGGAGCCAAGGTATTTCAGGGCCCTGGGAAAATATTTTTTTGGGGGGGCGGAGGCAGGGGCTTCGTTTATATAAATAATGTGAATCATGCCCAATGAATGAGTCGGCACAGTTCAGACAGAGAGCATTCACCAGATCCCGTGAGTGATCTGCCTGCCCCATCGCCCTCCTGGGACTATGGCCAGGCCATGGGCCCCTAGGTGACCCCACAGGTGTGAGTTCTGGAGCTCCTTGAGACATCTGGTCTACCCAATGTGTGTAAGGGGCAAGGATAGAGGATTAGATCTAGTGTCTAAACAAGTCCCAGTCTCTGCTTGGGGTGCCCAGTGGTACTGCTGGTGCCAGCTGGTTCCAGGCACTAGAAGGGGACTTCGACTTACAAACTGGCAAGAAAATGACCCCAAAGCATAGGACTTGCTGAGCCCAGGACCCAGGGTGGCATTAGGATAGGAAAGATGATGGCCGACGGGGCAAAGGTAGTGGTAGAGCATGGAGAAAAGTGGATTCATCCAGGGATCTAGAATACATGAAGAGGGCAGAGCTGTTCTTAGGAGCAGAATTTGCGACACCAGTAGTCATTGGGATTGTGGATTTCTTTGTCAGGGGCACATGGTAGAATCACACTTCTTTGCCTGCCTGTCTACACTTGAGCTTGGCCATGTGAGTGGCTTTGGCCAATGTAATGGGAGAGACATGACATGTCACTTTGAACAGAAGTTGTGAGAGGACTCAGCGTGCAATGCTTTCCTTTCTACCTCTGTGAGACGAAGGCGCCATGCATGGGTCCCCAGGGTGGCTATGCTGAACAGACATCCCTCCTCCCGCCCCCTGCTGTGGACATGGCACATACGTGAAACATCAGCTTTGCTGTTTGGGCTGGAGAGGTATTTGTTACTGCAGCATAACCAAGTTCATCCTGGCTGATGCTGGGACTTCTCAGTGACTGAAGCTGGGGTTTCAGCCATAGTTTCCTCTTATCCTGGACCCATTGGGGACCCTTCCCAGCCTTATCTGGGACAAAGATAAGGACCCTGGCCCCATTGGGAAGCCATGTTCTGGGCCTTCCGTGGTCCCTGGAATGGAAGCAGGCCAGTAAGAGAACACGCACCTGGCTCCCTGCAGGCTGGTCAGCCCCGGCTCCCCAGCCCCACCCCGGCTGTGGGTTCATTAGATGAAAGTGCTATCACCTGTCAGACAAACTGCTAGAACTGTGATAAATTAATGATCAAATGGTACAGTCAGCGCAGCTACTGTACTGCCGCGGCTAGTTACAAACGCTTAAAAAATGCAGCCGGCATAAAAAAAAAAAAAAAAATCAGGCGTTAAAGGAAAATGTCACCTCGCTTTTCAAAAGAGGATCTGTTTTAAAATGACCACAGACGGCTCCGTTTCAGGGTCTTTATTTGATTCCTGTTCTTTGTATTTTGTTTTATTGTTCACAAGGAAGAAGGGGAGGGGTGAGGAGTTGGGAGAGGGCGGCAGGAAGGCTGGCGTTTCTGGTGATTTCCACCAGCCTCTAGCCCTGCGGAGCGTCTGACAGGGCGTCCGCGCTTCTTGGAAAACACGGGAAGATTCTTCCAGGGCCTGCTGGAATGAGTATCTGGTAATTACTGTACAAATACAATAGTTACAGTTGTTTTGGACTAAGATCTTCGCTTTCTTCTTTCATTGACTCATCCTGGTAGTTTAGAAGGTGGATGGCTATATCCCCACTTTTCAGACAAGAAAACGGATACTCAGAAACTTCCTGTGGTGAATATTGAGTACTAACTGTGTATACGTTACACGTACCATCTCGCACAACCACCGCCACAGCCCTGAATAGATTCCAATGTGACCTCCATTTTTAGAGGAGAGAAAAGGGAAGATCAGAGAGGTCAAGTGACTTGCCCAGAGTCACACAGCCAATCAACAGTAAAAGGAGGGATTTCACAGTTGCTTCTAACTCCTGGGACCCCAGAATCTCATCCCTGAGAGCCTCTGGGGGTCAATTTCCAAACAGGAAGAGGAAAAAGACTGCTCTTGATTTAGAAGTTCGGGTCCAAAGCGAGACTCCCAGTCATGGTGGGTACTCGTTACATGAAGGTGTAGATCTCCTCTGTGAGTGAGTCGGCCCCGCCTGGCCCTTCCACCTACGGTTTTATGAGCTTAATTTATTCTTTTTAATATAAAATCTCATTACCTGAACATGCTCCCAGCACTTCCACTTTATCTTTGATATAAGAACAGAGAGAAACCTAAATCAAACCTTTAAATAAAGTCTATAATCATGCTGCACTTCTACTTGCTTTTCAAATTTCCAAACAAAATTAAGTCGAAATACCTAGAGGAGAGTCGTGTGGGGAATGGGAAGGGGCGTGGGAGGGGGGAGACCCCGCACGCACGTGGCTTCCCTTCCCTGGGCAGCCACAGGGGACCTGATTACCCAGGAAGCAGAACGTGGTCTGCCTGATGCGGGGCTCCCGCCATCCATCCGTGGGCTCCCCGGCCCAGGTTTGGAGAGGAAATCAGAGGAAGTCCGCCCCAAACCCGTGTGCGCCTGGGATTGATCTCAAAAAGCCATTTGCCTCACCTTGATGTATTTTTCAAGGCATTTCCTAGCCAGCGTTAATTTTCATAAAGGGGAAATCGACGATCAGTTTAAAGAAACAGAGTCGGGGGTATGTTCCCCCGGAGCCTAGGGTAGGCGCTGGGGGAGGGGGAGCCTCGGCAGCCAAAGGTGGCAGGGGCTCCTGGGCGAAGGCGCTCCGTCCCAGTCTCCGGAGGCAGGATTGTATGGGCCAGGACTGAGTCCCACCCAGTACACGCAGCTGCTGGGACAGGCCAACGGGACGGCTGGCTCCTTGGGGAGCAGGGAAGTTTCTTAGGAGATCACCGGGTCCGACATGCTCACTTTATTGGGCGGAGGACCCAGGCTGCCGAAAGGTGGCCACTGGTCTAAGGTCGCGCAAGTCCCACCTGTGTTGGTCACGGGAGCAGAAAACGCGTCACAGAGCAGGATGCAGGGTGGACTGGGTACCAGGACACAGAGGCTTGAGTGTCAGCCCCACCGCTTGCCTCTCAGGGAGCCCTAGGCAAGGCAAGTCCGTGCCCTGGGCCTCCCTCACTTTCCCCATCTGTGAAGTGGGGATGAGCATGTCAAATGAAAATAACCCACGGGAAAGTGCCCGGCCCTTTAAATCTGGGCACCACGAGCTGGCTTCCTGCTTTCCTCTCTTTAGAGCAAGACTTAGCCTGGGACCTGGCCGCCGTCTCCCTTCTCCCGGGAAGCCTTCCTTGATGGTTGCTGGTGGATCTGAAACATGCGTGGCTTGGCTTTCTCGAGACCTTAGGAAAGCTGCAGCGTGACGAGAACAAGCAGGCTGTGGTGCCAGCGGGCCTGGGCCCAGACCCTGGCTCTGCAGGTGCTGCGTGTGACCTTGGGAACGACCTTGGAGAGTGAGCGTCGGAGCCCTCTCCTGAAGGAGATGAAGGTGCTGAGAGAGGCTTTGCCATCTATATCATTTCCCCCCGATTTGTCCTAATGAGGACAGAATATTTTAGACACACAAACGGCGGGGGACGGGGAGCAGGGGGCGGGGAGAAGGGAGCAGCCCAGCTCCTGAGACAGGGCTGAAACTCTCCGGATCCATCCCCGCCTGGACGGAGATTTGGTTTCTGCTGGTAGGAGCTCTGCCCCCACCCTTGTTCTCTGTGGATTTGAAGGAGCCGGTTCCATAGCCCCACACACCTGTCATTTTCCTGAAAAATGAGCACTTGCCTTAGGGGTCCCCAGCTTTCTGCCCTGAGAAAGATCTCATCTTGGAGAAGGTTCTCCCTGCAGAATGACAGTCCCACTGCCTACCTCTCCAGCCGGTGGGAGAGGGGGGTGGGAGGCCCAGCGGGGCGCAGGCGGCCTTGGCTTTGACCCCGTCTGGGTGGAAGAGGAGAAAAGAGGTGGGTGGGTGGTGGACATACGTCCAGGGAACCCCGTAAAAGGCTGACCTTAAATATCTTTGGGGGCAGCCAGCTGACAAAACATGGTCCTGGAGTAGCAGGATAGGGGGTGATATTCCAAATGTTTAATGAGTGCACCCCACAGGCTGTCAGGAGCCCGTTCCGGGGGGGCGGGGGTGGCACACTGAGTCGGGCTTTCCCCTTTAATTGCTCAAATTGTGGGGAGTCAGGGATCCTAAACAGGGCCATGGAGCTGTGTGTGAAGGTTCTCAGGGCCTTGAGATAACAGCCATTTGCCAGCTGGTTGAGTAGATGTCAATATTTTTTAAATATATTTTTATTGGTTTTTAGAGAGAGAAAGGAGAGGGAGAAAGAGGAAGGGGAGGGAGAAAGATGTGAGAGCAGGACATCGATTGGCTGCCTCCCGCACACCCTCTCCCAGGGATCGAGCCCACAACCTTTCAGTGCTGGGGATGATGCCCAACACACTGAGCCACACTGGCCAGGGCCATCTTTCAATATTTTAGCAAACAATGTGACCTGGGCTGGGATAGCAGGAAGAGACATTGCAAAGAACCGACCGTGGCCTTGGAGAAAGGACGTGGATGCAGGGCACGTGCTCCAGTAAAGGAGCGTCTAGTGCATCCTGAGTTGTGAGGGTCCCGCTTCCCCCCAAGAGCAGGCCCCGCAGGGCTCCCGCTCTGCACCATGCTGTCTGCTCCCCGGGCTGCGGCCTCGCCCAGACTCCGAGTTCTCTAAGGGCACAAGGAGTCGGTGACTTCCTGCCTGTCGCAGGCACAAAACCCGTGCCAGGGAGTGCTGGCCGGCTCCCTCTGGCCCAGGCCCCTCATGCCACACTCTGCCTGCTCTACGGGCAGCTGGGAGGGGCCTTCTCTGAGGAAACTGGGTGGGAATGTGGGTACCACATGGCCTTCCCCACATGGAATTCTCCCCGTTGGGGTCTGGGGGCCATGGCCCCCGGAGGGGCAGGGGGAAGGCAGCCCTGTTCTGCAGAGCTTTGCCAGACCTGCCCCGTCCAGTGGTTTCCACCCCAGCTCCTTCTAGGGTGCCTCTGAGTCCTCTAGGAACCCGGAGCCGGCGTCCAGATGTGACGGAAGCCTATTTTTACCCGCTATTGATCTCTCTTGCCCAGAAACCATCATTACCCTGGTGTAAAATGGCAGCTCCCAATGGCAGGAGCCTCCTGGCCTCTCTGGCCGGTGGGTGCCAAGCAAATTGCTCCAAGCCACCAGGCGGGAAAACCAAAATAACTTTACAAGACAGCCGTTCGGGCCCGGCCCTCCTGAGGCTCTCAGAAAAAAAGAAAAAGAAAAAAAAAAAGCGAACTTTGAGCCTTTCTAACATTATCCACAGCTTTTCTTGACTTGCCTTTTTTGAGGCCAAGATGAAGCTAGTCTCTAATTGATCTGCGTCTGCCGTTCTGGGATCTGCCCAGCAGCTGGACAGAAAGGCGGGGCCTTTGCCAGGGTTAAGCCCGGACCCTTGGTGGGGACCCTTGGTGGCTCAGGGCCCTGGGCTCACAAGGGAATCACAGGGACCTTGTAGACCAAAGGGCTGCGGGGCTAAGGGAAGAGGGTGATGTCTTGTTCTCTTCCATGCTAAAGCCGAACTCCCTCTGCCTGTCGAACTCCCCCAAAGCCACCCGCTCTTCCGAGTGGGCGGAGGAACAAGCTCGCCTCCGATGCACCCAGAACGACCCGGTGGCGGGGCGTCAGCAGGGGCGAGGCACAAACACGCTCACCCGTCACGCAGGCAGCACAGGCTCGGTAGCTGGCCGGCTGGAGGCCAGGCCGGTGGTGTGCCTGAAAATGGCCGACAGCCGATTTTCCTGGGGGAGGGGAGTACCCCTTTAGTGCCGGTGTTTGCTGATTGCCCTGATGGAAACATGACCATCACGGCCGATTTCATCGACGGGACGAAGGCAGCGTGGGGAAAAGATGCACACGATCAGCTCACAAGCTTACACACCAGCGCCAGCCCAGGCTCCAGCTCTACCCCGTGCTGCTCTGTGGCCTCAGACAAGCCGCTCAACCTCTCTGTGCCGCAGGTTCCTCAAGTGTGAGGTGGGAACGGTAATAGTGCCGACTTCTTAAGATTAAAGTTAAGATTTAAATAGAAAATTCCTGGGAGACTCTTAGAGCTGTGCCCGGTACATAGTAAGCACTCTGTACATGTCGAACGTAATTATCACCGTGGGGTTATTATTATTACAAAGTTCATCCCTGAGTTGGCAGAGTGACACTCCTGTGTGCACACGCACATAATACATAAGACACAGAGACAAGATAGTGAATCACTAACTTGGGAAAGGCCAGGCAAGGAGAGGTATGCATTGGGTGGAGCAGTCCCGGTGGGCTTCCTGGAAGAGGCAGCCTCTGTAGCTGGAGAAAGTGAGAAGAACAAAAGAAGTGAGCAGAAGGCTGGGACCAGAACACAGAGAGAGGGGCATGTGAGGGATCAGAGATGGACGGGGGGAGTCACGAGGATGAGAGTTCAGCATAGAATGCAGGTCTGAACCCACCAGATGTGTGGGCTCACTGTGCATGGGGGCTGAGTCCCAATAGCTGGGCCAGGAGTGGAAGTCCAGGGCATCCAGACCCCTCAGGGCTCCTCCGGTAGGCGATGGCCTAGAGCAGTGGTCGGCAACTGTGGCTCGCGAGCCATATGCACCTCGTGAGCCGCGGTTTGCCGCTCTGTGGACTAATGAGTTTGCCGACCCCTGACCTTGACTCTCAATTCCAATAATTGCAGGCTGTTGTTGTTCCTTGTGATTAAGCCCCTATCCCAGTGGTCGGCAAACTTATTAGTCCACAGAGCCGCAAACCTTGGCTCGCGAGCCGCAGTTTGCCGGCCACTGGCCTAGAGAATTGGCCTGAGCAGCAGACTCTGTAGCTCCAATGCCCAGAGCTTCCAGAGGTGCCTCCCTGCATGCCCGCCGCCCGGCACAGCCCCGCTACCCTGCCTGCGTAATTGCGAGTGATAATAACTGAGTGTGCACAAAGACCTGGCTTGTTTTCTGGGCCGGCCGGGGCCCGGTGGCTTTGTTTGGGCCGGGAATGGTCGTGGGGCCTCTGTTTAGCCAATGCTGTCTCCTCTTTGTTAACATTCCTCGCTAACTGTGGCTCCTCCGGGGCTGGAGCGGAGGGAGGAGCGGCGGCCCCGCTCCCGGCTCCTCCGGCCCCTGGGAAACTTTGGCCCTGCCTCCGTCTCGCCAGACCCACCGGGGACGGGGACACGGGGCCGGCGGTGGACAGGCCCAGAAATAACTCGGCTCACCTGGCAGGTGCAAGACCCACATCTCAGGCAATTGCCTTAAACACGGGGCCATCCCGTTCGTCCCTGCTGCCTGAAAACAGTCATTAGGTGTCACTTTCTATGCCGGCCTTCTCTCTTTTGGGGGGCAGAGGGGATAATTACACACCTGGGCCCTTCCCCACCTTGCACAGCCCCCAGGACAAATGCTACCCAGGTCCTCTCGGCTCTCGGCGCCCCATCCCACCCGGCACTTACACGGCCGGCAAATGAATGTTTTCGCCTGTCGTGGGCTCACATAAATAGCCACAAATTCCTATAATTAACTACAGTAAGCTAGGCTGGGATTAAAACAAAGACGGGCTTGTTTATGGGATGTTCTGAAACAAGCAATTTTCAACATTACAGCGTTAACTGCTGTCTCTGTCTTTGTTAAGCAAGGCATGGGGTGAGGGGGGCGGCCAGGCATGAATGGTGAGGGGCCCAGCTGGGAGTTGGGAAGGGGGTGGGAAGGATCGCTTCTGATGGTTCAGCCAAACACCCTTTGTCCATGGGTCATGGGGTCCCTGAGACCCCCAGACCCACTCAACCTCCAGTGGACACTGAAGCCAGGCATAGGCAAGGAGAACCCCTCTGCTCGTCCGGATGATGGGGTCTGAGGGGTCCCCACAAGGCTTCTTTGCTCACTCCTGGCAGAAGTGTCTCCTTCCACCAGCCAGCAAGATTCCCGAAACTTCCACCCTTCGGTGTTAGCGTGGGCTAGGGCCTTGGAGGCCATCGAGCCCAGGCCTTCCTTCTACCGAGAGGGACGCTGAGCCCCAGGTAGGCTAACGTCGCTAGCTGCTCAAGGATGCTGGGTGAGCCGATGGCCAAGCAGGACGTGAACCCGAGGGCCAGCAAACGCGGGCGCAGGGGCGATCCTGTCTGCTGCCTGTAATTTCCTGATGGCCTGAGAGCCAGGAATCATTTTTACGTTTGCAAATGGTTAGAAAAAATGCACAGAAGAAGATGACATGGCTTGTGAGCATCGAGTGACATGTAAGTGTCCATCACAAAGGAACCCGGACTCTGACCCGTGTCCTGGTCGCCGTGGCTGCTTTCCGGTTCCGAAGGCAGAGCAGAGTGTGCCGAGACCCAGGGTCATTGAGACGAAATGTTTACTGCCTGGCCCTCCAGGAGACGTTTGCTGATCTCTGCCCTGGGACAGGATGCGCTGCTCTATTTTATATTATTATTATTATTTATTGATTTTTTAGAGAGAGGAAAGGAGAAGAAGAAAGATAGAAATATGGATGAGAGAGTAAGTCATCGATTGGCTGCCTCCTGCCCTGACTGGGAATCAAACCGGCGACCTCTTGGTTCCTGGGTGGATGCTCAACCACTGAGCCACACCAGCCGGGCGCTGCTCTGTACTTTAAAAAGCACTTAACACAGAGTTTTTTCAAACTTGTTTTCTGTTCTGTGAGATCCTTTCTCCAGACGAAACCTCCGTTTGTGAATCCCATCACAGGGCCTGTATGCTGTGTTCATTGTGTGGGGGTGGGTGGCAGAGAACCCTGAGGGGGCTTTGTGGACCCCCCGAATAGGTGGAAGAGTGTCTGGAACCCCCAGGTGGAAACAGTGTCTCCTACCAAGGCCTCTGGGTCACACCAAGTGCGAGGGTGTCCTTATGGGTTACAGCCCTCCGAGGGGGAGCCAGGTCCCTGGCAGACCCTGAGAGAGGAAATCGCCAGGAGACCTTTCTGGAGGGGTGGCTTTGCCACACATGTGTTGGGCAAATGAGTCTCACACTCAACAAATATCTCTGAGCTCCTCCCTCCCCTGTGCCAGGCGCTGTGCCTAGCTGGGGGGGCACGGAGGTGAACGGGTGAGACACGATCACTGCCCCCACGGACTTTCTCGCAGGAGAGTCAGAGCGTGAAGACAGACGTCAAGTAATTAATGTCAAGTAGCTGCTCGATATAAGAAAGAGAAAGAGATAAGGGTTGGAGGGACACAAGGATGTAATACTAGATAAAGAAGAAGAGGCAGGATGCTAAGGAGTAACAGCGGAGCAGGTTGGAGAACAATCCGGAGTTGGGAGAGGGCCAGGGCAGGCTGGTCCACGTACGTCAGAGGTCAATCAGACACTGAAAAATAACCCCGAACATGTAGCAATGTGTGCTGGGGGAGGGGCGGGAGGCGATCCCCCTGCAGACACCATCTTAAAACCCTGTGTCATCCTAGCCCTGGAGAAGGACCCCAAAGCATGTTGCACACCCCATTGGCAAGGTCAGGCATCCTGAGGCATGAAGAAGGCTGTGAAGGAGACCCTAGGGCCCCGGTCCCTTGCTCCAGGGAGGCCCTCCAGGGCAGTGACTCCAGTTCACACCCTTCCCCAGCCTCACGGGTCTGTGGCCTGGGCTCTTGCAGGGAATTCTCCCACGTCCAGCCCCCTACACTTCTATTTGTTGATCTTGATGATTTGCCATGATGGTGCTGCCATGAAGGCAACTCGGCGCGTGGCAGGGTGACAAAGCTCATAAAAAGTCAAGCAGGTGTTTAATCCCACCCACCCACCCCCTGCCCCCGTGGGAATGAGGGCTCCTGCCAGGGCTGCCTGCTGGGCCAACAAGTCAAGTGGCTGCACACATATGCATCTGGGCCCGAGTCAGGACCAGGGAGAGGCACAGAGGGTGGGAAGGGAGGCCAAGCGGCATGCTCTGTGAAAGCAGAGGAGGGCAGGAGGCGCCACGCGGAGGGGCCACTCTGGGCCTCTGTCGTCACCTCTGAAAAATGGATGGAGCAGTGACAATACGGCCTCTCAGGTTGTCAAGGTGAGTGGATGAGCCTGGCCGGTGGTGCTCAGTGGTTAAGCATCAACCTGTGAACCAGGAGGTCACAGTTTGATTCCTGGTCAGGGCACATGCCCGGGTTGTGTGCTCGATCCCCAGTGTGGGGTGTGCAGGAGGCAGCCAATCAATGATTCTCTCTCATCATTGATGTTTCTATCTCTCTCGTCCTCTCCCTTCCTCTCTGGAGTCAATAATACATACACACACATACACACACACACACACACACACACACACACACACACTAGAGGCCTGATGCACGAAGATTCGTGCAAGAATGGGCCTTCCTTCCCCAGGCTTCCAGGACTGCCTTCACTCTGGCCCAGAGCTGCCTTTCCGCCTTCCCATGCTGCCTAGAGGTCCAGAGCGGCTGGGGTGGTATGAAATGCCTGTGTATGCAAATTAACCCACCATATTTGTTGGGTTAATTTGCATACTCACTCCTGATTGGCTGGTGGGTGTCGTGAAGCTATGGTCAATTTGCATCTTACTCTTTTATTAGTGTGTGTGTGTGTGTGTGTGTGTGTGTGTGTATATTTTTTTTTTTTTAAAGAAGAAGAAGAGTGGATAACTCTTCTCAATATTCAGGATGAGGTGACACACAAGAAGCTCTATAAGGGATGTGCAGGCCTTGGTCATGGCATTAGTGACAGAGGCAGGGCAGAGAGAGTCCAGTCTGGCTAAGGGATGGTCACGACCGAGCTGAGCATCAGGGGGCTCATTAGCCAACAAGCTGGGTGTGCAGACATCAAGACAGGGCCACTGGAGCCAGGCTGCCTGCGTTCAAATCCCAGCACCGGTCTATAGGGCCACGCAATGTGGGCCAAGCTACTTCATTCATCACCTATAAAAGGGAGATCAGAATGGGACTTAACGTTTTAGGATGTCTGCCAGAATCGCCTGCGTTCATTTCATGAAGAAAGCAGTTAGAAAGGGCTCAGTTCACGCTTATTAGCAGGGACCGTCTCGGCTGCGGGTTGTGAAATCAGCCCATGGCTAGGCACACGGGAGGGTTGTTCTCACTGCTGTCAGAGGCTGGTTAGGGGAACCGGGCAGGGGGGCGGGTTGTGAAATCAGCCCATGGCTAGGCACACGGGAGGGTTGTTCTCACTGCTGTCAGAGGCTGGTTAGGGGAACCAGGCAGGGGGGTGAGGGCCTTGCTTCTTGCTTCTCCCTCTGCTGGCTTTTCACCACCTGCAGAAGTCGAAAACAGGCCATATCTGCTATACCTCGTGGTTTTCTTCCCTTCTCTTTTTTTTTTTAAACCCTCACCTGAGTATCTTTTCCCATTGATTTTTAGAGAGCATGGAAGGGATAGGGAGAGACACAGAGAGAGAAACATCGATGTGAGAGAGACACATTGGTTGCCTTCCTTACACCCTGACCAGGGCCGGGGGTTGAACCTGCAACCAACGTACATGCCCTTGACCAGAATCGAACCCAGGACCCTTCAGTTCGAGGGCCGACACTCTATCCACTGAGCCGAACCAGTGAGGGCCGTCGTAGTTTCCTTTTTCATCTAGTTATTGACTGATGTTGGACTTATCGAGCGCCAGGTATGCGTTTAGGTGCGGAGGACACGGTGGGGACAGACAGACCAGGACCCTGCCTGGGGCGCCGACTTCTAGAAACACACCCGCAAACAGATGCATGACACCTTGCCGGGCAGTGAGTGGCAGGTGCTATGACGAGAACGGAGGCAGCTGAGAGGCTGGTGAGGAGGCAGGAGGCAGTGAAGGTTCTCTGAGCAGGTGATGTGGAGCTCACTGTCCTCTCTGGCCCTTGGTCTCCTCATCTGTGTGGCGTGTGTGACAGGGAGGCGTAGACCAGACGTCCTCTCGGATCACATTGCCCACCTTGCTGCTGCCTTGCGGGGCACCGGCCGCCTGCAGACCCTGGGGCGGCGAGCGGCAGGCACCTGGATCCTGGGACCACGGCTGCAATCAGCCCCAAGGAGAACTATTTTTTTATTCCAACCAAAGGTGCAATTAACAGCCTCCGCTCGGGCCTCGCCCAGCCCCAGGGCCTTGCTCAGGCCTGACTGACCACTGACCGGCAGGAGGGAGGGAGGGGACGCTCCCAGTACCCCTCGGTCAACTGCCAGGCTATTTCGGTGACTGTTATTTGGTCAAGGAGTGGGCTAGTGGCTTGTGGGCAGGAGGAAAGGAGGGAAGATGCTAAAAATACCAAGGCCAGACCCGGTGACTGGCCTCTGCCCTCGCCTGGGCCTGGCCTCCCTTCCTGAGTAAGGGGAGCCTCGTTCTGGCCTCCTGGGATCAGGCTGCTGGGGCTCAAACCCACCCATGAGCTCTTCTGTTTTGGCTCATGTTAGTCATGGCCACCATTCGCTGGGAGCTTCCAGGGGGGTTAAGTGACCTGCCAAGGTCACGCCATGTAAAGGACAGATGTCGGAGAATTTTTAAAAAATATTTTGTTATTGATTTCAGAGAGGAAGGGAGAGGGAGAGAGAGAGAGAGAAACATCAATGATGAGAGAGAATCATTGATCGGCTGCCTCCTGCACGCCCCCTACTGGGGATCGAGCCTGCAACCTGGTCATGTGCCATGACCAGGAATCAAACCTGTGACCTCCTGGTTCATAGGTCGATGCTCAACCACGGAGCCACCCCGTCCGGGCTAGATGTCAGGGATGTTGAGAAGCAGCTACAAGTGAAGCAAAGACCATCGCAGTCTGTGTGGCATCCTCTCAGGATATGGTCCAGGAGAAATCTGTGTGATGACTGTCCTCCCCTCACCCCCACACCGCACCAGCCCTCCCCACCTCTGCCCGTTCTCCACACATCGAAATCCCATAAGTCAAGGCCACCGCCTCCAGGATGGCGGCATGAGGACCCCGGTCATCGGTGGTCTCTCCCTGCTCTCTGTTTTCTCATCTGCTAAGCGGGGGGGCTCAGGGACCAGGAGCAGGAGGACTTCTGAGCCTCCCATCACACCTTGATCTTGAGTGATCTCAGGCAGATCACCCCACTTCTGGGCCTCAGACTATTGGCTCTAGCCACCTTGTGGACAGCTCTCTGGGGTCTCCCTGTGGGTTCTACTGGATAGATGCTCCAACTGAATGGGATCTGTGGTTTATTCAGCTTGAAGGGCAAAGTGTACTGCATGCAGGAGCTCACCTCTACCCAGGGAGATGGGGCACATCAGGGGAGGGAAGCTAGAGGCCCGTAATGTTGGGATCTAGTCATCCATTCATTCACTCACTCGTTCTTTCGATCAGTCATTCCTTAAACACCCTCTGAGCACGCACCATCTACATCCAGGCATTCTCCTAGGCATGAGCAATGCAATGGAGAACTTGCCCCCGTGTTCATGGAACATATGTTGTAGGCAGAACAGACAAACATGCAGGAATAAATGAAGCCATGTGGTTGGAGATGTCGGGTGCCATGAACATGAATAAAGCAGGGTTAAAGAAATAGGGAAGCCCAGCCGGTGTGGCTCAGTGGTTGAGCATTGACCTATGAACCATAAGGTCACAGTTTGATTTCCGGTCAGGGCACATATCCAGGTTGCAGACTCGATCCCCAGTGTGGGACTTGCAGCAGGTAGCCGACCAATGATTCTCTCTCGTCATTAATGTTTCTATCTCTCTTTTTCTCGCCCTTCCTCTCTGAAATCAATTTTTAAAAATATTTTTTAAAAAAAGAAATAGGGGATGTATTATGTAGGTATACATGTGTGTGTGCACATGTATTGTGTGTGTGTGGATGTGTATATCTCTGTGCGGTATATGTGTGTATGTGTGCATGCATGTGTGTGTGTGTGTTCATGTGCGTGAGATTGTGCAAGGGGCTGGGAGTGGTGATCCAGGAAAGTCATATGTGAACCAGCATGCTAAGGAAGTGGAGTACGAGCCATTCAACTTCCTGGGGAAGAGCATCCTGGGAGAAGGTGTGAGGCACAGCATGCTGAGGGGACAGGGTGCTTGGAAGAGAGGGAAGGAGAGACCTCGGCACCCTTCCTCCACCCTTCTTTCCCCCGCAGGTCCTGGGGGCCGAGGCAGCCCCTGCCCTCGCTGTCACCCATCCCAGCACCCTGTCCCCAGGGCGGTGTTCTCTCCCCTCGGAGCCCCTGGGGAACCTTCACCCTACAATTACCCTCCTCTGCCCAGGGCTATTTCCTGAAGATTTGTAAATAGAACCTCTGTCAGCTCCACACACATTATGGTTTGTCTAAAACGGTGTCAGAGGAGCCAATTTTCCTGAACGGGGACTATTGACGAGAGGTAAAGTTTACAGAGGAGTCCCGCGGGACCGGGCCTGCAGGAGTCGAAAACAAGGCCTGGGGTGACGCAAGTGAGGGGCAAGGCCAGCTCGACAGAAGGGCAGACCTGGCGGGTTTTCTCTGGGACGTGGACATAAATAAGGTGGTTGGGCCCCAACCCGAGCAGCGTTATCAGGGAGGGGCCCAACTCATGCTCGGGGAGGGGCAGGGCCCAGGGCCAGGCCTGGCTTCCATGCTCCCTCCCTTTCTCTGGACCTGCTTACCCTTTGGGAGCAGACGCCAGTGACATTGACTTGCCAGCTGCGATGAGCGGCGGCCATCTTGCAGAAGTGAAGGAAGTGTATTAAGGGAGGGAGGAAAGAGGGGTGAGGAAAAGATGAGATGGCCCCACCCAGTCAGCGTGGCTCAGTGATTGAGTGTCGACCTATGAACCTGGAGGTCACAGGTTTGATTCTCAGTCAGGGCATATGCCTGGGTTGTAGGCTCGATCCCCAGTGTGGGGCATGCGGGAGGCGGCCGATCCATGATTCTCTCTCATCATTGAGGTTTCTATCTCTCCCTCTCCCTTCCTGTCTGAAATAAAAATACTCAATAAAAATATTTAAAAATAAAATAAAAAAGATGAGTTGGCCCCAAGGCGTCTCCACCCTCCATGCAAGTCCTTCACGACTTCCAAGGCCCATGTGACATTTGTCAATGGCGGAGTGGCACAGGGCATGGTTGAGTAGAAAGCAGGCTGGACTGGGGTCCCCCTGTGAGGTTGAGGCTGTTATCTCCATCCTACAGATGAAGAAACGGGCGCCCAGAGAGATGCCACGCTTTTAGTGCTCCAGGTCACACATTGGATAAGTGACAGGGGCTGGCGTTGACCCAGGCCTGCTTGACCCCAGAGCCAATGAGTTCCACACTCGGGATGCCTCCCAGTCTTGTCTTTGCTTTTCCTTAGCAAGTCTTGAGCAGAGCCCTCTGAGCAGGAACCTCTGTGACCTTGACCTTCCAGTGGCCCCAGAGAAGCATCCCATGCCAGGTCCACAGCTCCAGCCCCCTCCAGGGCCCAGGCCTGAACCCGACAAGGCAGACGCTGCCTGCTTTGGCCCAGGTCCCTGCCTCACTTATGCTTCTATGAATAAAGGTTCAGAGAGCATTTTAGGAACCAAAACTACCTAGTAATCTTCCCTGCCTTTTTTTCCCCTCTAACAAAGCAGAAAACTAGAACAGATGTTCGAGGAAGATTCTAGCTAGAAAAGTGCACTCAGCTGGGTTCTATAAAGAGGAACCAATGGAAAGAGACCCAGGATCCACTTCTGGACCCATATGTACCTCGAAGTCATTTGACTTCTCTCAGTCTCCGTCGCATCGCTTACCAAGTGGAACAGGCGTTACTACCTACCCTACTAGTATCCCATTTGCCTCAAGGAATAGTTGGATGGAAATAAGACCCAGTGGTTAAGAACACAGGTTTTTGGATCAAACAGACCTGGGCTTGAATTCTCAGCTCCACCATGTCCAGCCGTGTGATCTTTGGTGTCTGAGTGCCAGCCCTCTCTCTCTGGGTCTCGGTTTCCCTAGCTGCAAAGTGGAACTCATCATCCTTGCCCTACCTCTCTCCCAGGATGGGTGTGAGATTCCTGCGAAGAGTGTCCTATGTCCTGGGGCTTTCCTCCTCCTTCGGGGGCCCTTTAGTGGTTAAAGGAGCTAAGATCTTGGAGACATCAGACGTGGAAATCTGTATGTGTGGTCATGGCCCTTAGGGCCTTTCTTTATTGATCATGGGCATGCCTCTCTCCAGGGCATGTTCTTGAGACTGATCCTAGGGTGGCGGTTAATTTTATGTGTCAGTTTGGCTAGATGCTGGCCACCTGTGGTTTCGTCAAACACTAGTCTGCTTGCCGCTGTAAAGATATTTTTTAGATATGACCAACATTTACACTCAGCTGACTTGAAGCAAAGCAGATCACCCTTCATCATGTGGATGGGCCTCATCTAATCAGCTGGAGACCTTGAGAACAAAGGAGTTTCCTGAGAGAAGGGATTCTGCCTCCTGAATGCAACATAGAAGTTCTGTCCGAGTTTTTAGCCTTTGGACTCAAGACCGCAACATCAGCTCTTACCAGAATTCCAGCCGACCAGCCTCCCTTATGAATTTGGGACTTGCCAGCTCCCATAGTTATGTGAGCAAATTCCTTAAAATAAAGCTCTCTGTGGATAGACAGACAGATAGATAGATAGATCTTCATGAAACAAGGCATAGAGATGATAGATAACAGAGATAGAGATAGAGGTAGAGATGGAGATGGTGATGGAGATGGAGGTGGAGATGGAGATGGAGATGGAGATGGAGGTGGAAGTTGAGGTGGAGGTAGAGGTAGAGGTGGAGGTGGAGGTGGAAGTAAAGGAAGAGATGATAGAGGTAGAGATAGAGATAGAGATAGAGATAGAGATAGAGATAGAGATAGAGATGGAGATGGAGATGGAGATGGAGATGGAGATGGAGATGGAGATGGAGATGGAGATGGAGGTGGAGGTGGAGGTAGAGGAAGAGGAGATAGAGATAGAGATAGAGATAGAGATAGAGATAGAGATAGAGATAGAGGTAGAGATAGAGGTAGAGATAGAGATAGAGGTAGAGATAGAGATAGAGATAGAGGTAGAGATAGAGGTAGAGGTAGAGATAGAGGTAGAGGTAGAGATAGAGATGGAGATGGAGATGGAGATGGAGATGGAGGTGGAGGTGGAGGTGGAGGTGGAGGTGGAGGTGGAGGTGGAGGTAGAGGAAGAGGAGATAGAGATAGAGATAGAGATAGAGATAGAGATAGAGATAGAGATAGAGGTAGAGATAGAGGTAGAGATAGAGATAGAGGTAGAGATAGAGATAGAGATAGAGGTAGAGATAGAGGTAGAGGTAGAGATAGAGATAGAGGTAGAGATAGAGGTAGAGATAGAGGTAGAGATAGAGGTAGAGATAGAGGTAGAGATAGAGGTAGAGGTAGAGATAGAGATAGAGGTAGAGATAGAGGTAGAGATAGAGGTAGAGATAGAGGTAGAGATAGAGGTAGAGATAGAGGTAGAGGTAGAGATAGAGATAGAGGTAGAGATAGAGGTAGAGGTAGAGATAGAGATGGAGATGGAGATGGAGATGGAGATGGAGGTGGAGGTGGAGGTGGAGGTGGAGGTGGAGGTGGAGGTGGAGGTAGAGGAAGAGGAGATAGAGGTAGAGATAGAGATAGAGATAGAGATAGAGATAGAGATAGAGATAGAGATAGAGATAGAGATGGAGATGGAGATGGAGATGGAGATGGAGGTGGAGGTGGAGATGGAGATGGAGATGGAGATGGAGATGGAGATGGAGGTGGAGGTGGAGGTGGAGGTGGAGGTGGAGGTGGAGGTAGAGGAAGAGGAGATAGAGGTAGAGATAGAGATAGAGATAGAGATAGAGATAGAGGTAGAGGTAGAGGTAGAGATAGAGGTAGAGGTAGAGATAGAGGTAGAGGTAGAGGTAGAGATAGAGGAAGAGATGATAGAGGTAGAGATAGAGATAATAGATATAGAGATGATAGAGATAGAGAGATAGATAGAGATAGAGATGATAGAGATAGAGATAGAGATGACAGAGATAGAGTTAGAGATAGAGATAGAGGTAGAAGAAGAGATAATAGAAGTAGAGATAGAGATAGAGATGATAGAGATATAAATAGAGATGATAGAGCTAGAAATAGAGATAGAGATAGATAGACCAATGTGCATAGTACTAGTATTCACAATGATATACATGTATACTAATATACCTGACTCCAGCCCAGATGTCTTGGCAAGGAGTCCCAAGTTGGGAATGTTCAGGAACCTCCAGGAAGCACTTGTTTCTCAAATGTGCATCTAGAATTGAGCTTTAAATCCCCAGTGAATGCCGATTTATTTGGAAAAAAAATATTGGTTATGCAACCTCTGCCTACTTCCACTCGCGTCCCCCTCTATCTGTGGGGAGCAACTGTGAACCTTGCCAGATGCCCTGGTGCTTTCCCGAGCCACCTGTCTTCCAGCCACATGATCTGCCTCCCGACCAGGTGCTTGCTGCTCGAGGGAAGGTGGATGGAGCCCAAAGGGCAGGGAGTGGAATCCCTCCCTGGCGAACTGCATGGCCACCCACAGACATGGGGACACAGATCGCGCTTGTGAGCTGGTTGGCAGCCTGAAACTGCTTCTTGGAGTGGAAGCTCCACAATTCCCAACACATCTACCATCTTGTCAACCTCCCTGGCTGCTGGCAGGCATTTGAGAACTGCGACTTTTTCCATTTAAATATTCAGAATGCTTCCCTGTTAACATGGGGGAACCTCTGAAGTGGAAATGCAGTTGGCACTCAGAACCATCTCCTACTTAGGAGGTTCTGACAACCTGCACTCCAGCCATTGAGATGTGCCATGTTTTCTCTCAGCCTGGCTTGCTGCTTGCAGGGCCTCTGTCTTCTCAGCGGTGTGAGACACTGGCGGACGCCTGGGATTTGGGGTGATTAGACTGAGATTTGAGTCTTATATCCAAATTTTTCTAGCTGCCTGACTTTGAACAAGGCCTTCAAACTCTCCGTGCCAGAGTTCTTTGTTCTGTAGAAAGGAGATAATAGCAATTGTAATTCCTACCTTAACTAGGTCTATCAGTCAGGACAGGCTGGGTCATGCTGCATAACAAACAACTTCAAAATTTCAGTGGTTGGAAACAACAAAGATTTACATGCTCATTCATACCACATGTCCATCAACCCATTGGCACAGAGCCCTGCTCCATGCCATCTTCATTCACATAGGCTGACAGAGGCACCACCTGCAATATCATTGGTTGTCATGATAGGGTGAAGGGAAAGTGATGAACTGTGAATTAGCTCTGAAGTGCTTCCATCCAGAAGTGACATACTAGTATTCATTGGTCTGGGTCAGTCACAAAACCACACCCAACTTTAAAGGGAGAAGGAAGTACATTTCCTCTGTGTGTCTGGGAGGCAGAGGAGGGGGAACTAAAAACTGTGTCGAGCAGGACTAGTAGCAACCATACTGAGCAGGGGCATGTGACCACATCCCTTAGATTGCAGCAGACTCTGGAGACTGTAGAGTGTTCACACTTGTAACTATTTCTCAGACTACTTTGGCCACTGGGATGTCCATCTTATAAGTGAGAGCTGCCACACATCCCAATGGCGTGTCTACTTTTGTGTTCATAGTCATATTGGTGTCAAGAAGTCCAACTGTGATCACTGAGACACAAGGAGAAAAGGAACAGAGATAGACTTAACAGGAAAAGATGCTTTAGTGCCAAAGGAGACCCAATGGACAAATGTATTGTGGACTGTTTCCAGAACTCCGGAGAGTATTGATGTATCAGTCAGCGGCATAGTCTTATCTCAAGTAATGATCTGGTTTTGGTGAAACAATATTACATTTCATCTTAAATATTTGTATTTTAAAAATTGAATATTGCTATTTTAAAATTTGAATCTTACTATGTGTTAGCTAAGTTTATATTTAATTCACCCATGTGTTTGCATTATATAACTGTATTAGGACTATAAGCTAGTTTTATACTTATACTAGCGGCCCAACGCACGAAATTCGTGCAAGCGGCTCAGCCCTCACAGCCCTGGCTGCCTCGTGGCCCTGCGGCCCTGCCCACTGGTCATTCCGGAAGGTTGTTGTGGAAGGTCGTTCCGTAAGGTCTTTCTGCTGTCCGGTCTAATTAGCATATTAGTTTTTTATTATATAGGATTTTGCCAGGGATACTTGCTGACCTTCTTGTCACCCAGCATTAGAACCCTCTTCCTATGACAGTGGAATCCCCATGTTATGAATCAGGGTCTATTTCCGAATGCAGAAGCTGGAAATGCCAGCAGTTTGCTTTCCTAGCCTCCCGTGCAGCTAGAGAAAAATCACATGACCTGGGTCCACCACTCAAACGCACTCTCACCAGGCTGATCAGAAGTTCACGACGGAAAAAAGGGGAGAGACCATGTGGATCCCTCTCAGGGGAGGCTGTTGGCTGTGGCGGCTGCCACACCTGGGTAGCTCATGGGTGGTGTCTCCGAGACAAGTCTGGCCTCCGTGCCAGCAGTGACCCCACTTCAGGCTCTGCGGGACTGGCTCTGTCATTCGATGTGGTGTTGCAGGGCCTCCATCCTTGTTCCCTAGTCTTCGGGGAGAGTCTGTTAGCCGCTCCATGGCCTTCCATGTTTTCCGCTGATTACAGCCACCATTGTTTTCTGTTGTTGGCAACACGCATATAACTATTGAAGTGACATTAACATGAAAGTAATCCGTGCCAAGCCTCAGCATCCACAGGAAGCACCCCCTTCCAAGAGAAGTGGATATATCATCTAAATGTGATACGTGCTAATCTAGTGGGACTCTTATTTTAAAATGGAAAGACTGAGATGCGAGTGGGGAGGGATCTGCTAGCCCAGTGGTCGGCAAACTCGTTAGTCAACAGAGCCAAATATCAACAGCACAACGATTGAAATTTCTTTGGAGAGCCACCTTTTTTAAACTTAAACTTCTTCTAAGGCCACTTCTTCGAAATAGACTCGCCCAGGCCGTGGTATTTTGTGGAAGAGCCACACTCAAGGGGCCAAAGAGCCGCATGTGGCTCACGAGCCGCAGTTTGCCAACCACAGTGCTAGGGTCCCGCAGTGGGTGAAGAATGGACTCCAGACCAGGAACCAGGGGTCTTGCCTTTAGTCTCCAAATGCCTTCCCACAGGGCAGCCCAGCTGGGCAGTGCTGGCCTTCTCTGGGCCTTGGCAGGTGGGGAGGACTTGAGGCATGAACGGGGAACTGGTCATGGACTACAGTTAAACGCCTGCACCCCAGCAGCCGCTCCTTCCAGCATCCTGGAGAGGGGCGCCCGAGGCCTGAGCCTTAGGATTGCTGGCCATCGGCCCAAGAGCAAGCAGGGGGTGGGGGCGAGCCCTTGCCCCTGGAGCCACCAGACAATCGCCCTGCAGTCCACAGCCGAACCGTAAACAAGCCGCTGTGCCTGGGAGAACATGATAATAGCAGGCCTTCTCTCCGAGTCGGGGACGGTCTGCAATTACCGTCTTAGCCGGCGCAGATAGGGCGCGCAAAGGGCACACATTTTGTGAGGCTGGATACAATCTCCACAAGCTTTCTCCCCCTCTCCCTATTCCAGGCCTGGGGCTCCAGCTCTCTCCCCGAGCCCCACCCTTCAGATTTCTCCTGCAAGGCCCCTGGTGAGGCATGCTTAGGGGAACATACCCGCCGAGTCTTCCTCACTCATGTCACATCCAGGGCTGCCTCAGGCTGGGGCCTGGGGGTGGGGAGGAGATGGGGAATGGTGCAGAAAGGTCCCTTCCAATGGTGCCTGTGCATGGACTTGTTCCATCAGAGAGCCAGTCCTCTTCGGTAAACCCTGGCTCTCAGGAAGTACCTGCCGGACAATGTTTACCTCGGGACTTCATCAGATGTCTACAAAGGAGCAGCCCGGCTGGCATGGCTCAGTGGTGGAGCATCGGCCTGTGAACCAGGAGGTCATGGTTCGATTCCCAGTCAGGGCACATGACCGGGTTGCAGGCTCGATGCCCAGTGTGGAGCGTGCAGGAGGCAGTTGATGGATGACCCTCTCTCATCATTGATGTTTCTAGCTCTCTCTCCCTCCCCCTTCCTCTCTTAAATCAATTATATATATATATATATATATATATATATATATATATATTCTTAAATATATATTTTATTGATTTTTTTACAGAGAGGAAAGGAGAGGGATAGAGAATCAGAAATATCGATGAGAGAGAAACATCCATCAGCTGCCTCCTGCACACCCCCTACTGGGGATGTGCCCGCAACCAAGGTACATGCCCTTGACCGGAATCGAACTTGGGACCCTTCAGTCTGCAGGCCGGCTCTCGATCCACTGAGCCAAAGCAGTTAGGGCAATAAAAATATATTTTAAAAAAATACAAAAGGAGCATATGAAAAAGCATATCTGTGCAGGCATGAGCTGGGTGCCAGGGGGGAGTGGTCTGAACAGGTCTGCCCTGAGTCTTGAAAAGCAATATGGGCACCCACCATTCACTGTGACCCTAAGTAAGACCTCAATGCTGGCACCGGGGAGTTGCCACAGAAGAGATTGGCAAGTGAAAAGAGCCGGGCCCAAGGAGACTTCCGGAGAGTTCTAGAGAAACCCAGGGCGAGCGCCTGGATGGGACGCAGCATGAGCCACTCCCTCCCTGTGTGCTTAGCTTCCTCCTCTGCAAACAGAGGTGATGATTCTCCCAATTAGGACAAGCCAGGTCATCCTGCTGTCTGTCCCTGAGCTTGCAGTTCCCCTTTTGCATGATAGAAGTCTTAGGCTCTGTATCCGGGAATGAGCCTGAGGAGCAGGTTGAATATAAATAAAAGGAGTGAAGAGACTGTCTCTGGCTTCACCACCCCCCCAACCGCCCCCATTGGGGGAGCGTGCACCCCCTCAGTGCTGAGCCCAGGAAAATCGTTGACATCGGAGCTGTCTGCGTCAGGCTTATGAATCTCAATCCCTAAATTATGGGTGACAGAGGCTTCTTAAAGAGGAAATGAATTGTTGCAACACAATCCATCCATGTTGTATCGATATGATTAGCTAGTTATCCATGGAGTGCAGTAATTTGCTTTGATTTTTAAGTATCCGTTCGCAGCCAAGTCCTAATGAGGCGGCTCTAAATTGATTAGATTCTCCAAGATACAGCACGGTTCACGGATTGTTTCAGAAAACTGTCAAGATCTCCAGACTGGCATTTCATTGGATTTAACGATTGCTGGAGAAGGTGTGCATCCCAGCCAGATACAATCACATTTGTCAGCATGATCCTTTTAAGCACAATTCAATTAAAGTGTTATTCTCTAATTTTATTAGAACCTGAGCCCAGAGCTAATGCAAGCGCCCGATACTGCGTCAGGAGGGAAGTGTGCACAATTTCATTTCCCTAATTGGAGTTTAGTGATCTAACATGCTTTTCATATCTTAATTCTTGGGATAATCTCCGGTTTTTGCACCTGCCACAATTCTCTTTAATGGAAATGAGGAATCGGATGCATGGGATCCCGGGGTCCTATTTGCCTCGTTGAAGGGAATTTGCACATCTGGATCCTTCACTGTGACCTGATCCGTCCCCACTGACCTTGGCCTTGACTTGGATAAGGAGCATCTCTAGCCCGGATAGGATGGCCCTTTCCAACCATCAGGCGGTGTTGGAATGAATGTGGTGGAAAGAACGTGGGCTAGTTTTGGATCTCAGCTCCATTATGCATCCATCCATCCATCCATCCATCCACTCAATCAACACTGAGTGGGTGCCCTAGCCGGTGTGGCTCAGTGGATAGAGTGTCGGCCTGGGGACTGAAGGGTCCCAGGTTCGATTCCAGTCAAGGGCACATGCCTGGGTTGTGGGCTCGATCCCCAGTAGGGGGCATGCAGGAGGCAGCCGATCCATGATTCTCTCTCATCATTGATGTTGCTATCTCTCCTTCTCCCTCTCTGAAGTCAATAAAAATATATATTTTTTGAAAAATACTGAGTGGGTGACAACTATGTGCGGGGCACTGTGTCAGGGGTCGAGGGTACAGACATGAGCAAGTCAGACGTGGCCTCCGACCCATGGAGCGTAGAGACTGCTGGGGGAGGGGATCCTAAGCCATACCAGCCCCAGGAGAATGGCCATGGTCATCAAAGACGCGAAGGGAAAGACTCTGGGAAGAGGCCTTGTCCTGTTCCAGTTGTAGGAACCTCCTGTTCCGGTTGTAGGGACCTCCTGTTCCAGCTGTAGGACCTCGGAGGACTTCAGGCAAGACGCTAAGGAGTTTCAGGGCCTGAAGACCCTGGGCGAGGGCCAAGGGACACCTCATGCAGGACTTACCAGCTGGCTCAGCCCCCTGCCCCGGGGCACTCACCACTGTGCAGCCAGAGCATCTAGGAGCCGGAAGAGGTATCTAGGAAATGCACTCCACCCCCCTCCCGCCCCCCCGCCCCCCCCTCCCACCTCCCCCCCGCCCTCGGTCCCTGACTCTGAGCAGCATCCAAAGAATGGCTGAAGGCTTCCTGGTAGAGACCAGATCAGGGGTCGGGGGGTGGGGCGGGGGAGTGGGCACCCTCGGCCTGATCAGCCAGGACCTGAGAAGGAGCCGCTCCTGTTTCAGCTCCCCAGGGGCTGAGTTCTGGCTGATGACCCCACAGGGCGTGCCCAGTGAAAGACACGGCTGCCGGGACGGTGGGCTCCTTGCTCCACACAGGTGATCTTTCTGTCAGAAATGATTAGAGGTCAAGTTTGTCTGTGAGCCTGGCTGGAGGCCAAGGCAGGGGGAGAGGGGAGATGAGAGGGGGGCTATTAAAACCGAAAGAGAAGCAGACAGAGAGGAGAGGAGGGGGCGGGGAGCGAGTGGGATTGGGAAGGGAAAAGAGAGAGACATATTGAAGCAATTGGGAAAAAGAGTAAAAGGAGAGAGAATCATTTGGAGCAAGCACTTTCTAATCTCTCCTCTGCTCCCCCCCCATACTCTTCACCCCATCCCTGTTTCCCTCCCCCCCCAACCCCCAAAGTCAGTGATTAAGCTATCCTATCAATAACAAATCGAATGAGACTGGGGTCTTGGGAAATAATCATCTTCGTGAACACTGGCCACATAAAATGATTCTCTCCAACCTTTTCTTCCTGAGATGGGGCGGGGTGGTGTGGGAGCGGGGGCCGGGTCACAGGCCTGCTGGTGGAATTACCTCTCCCCCCGGCTCTCGGCTCTCTCGAGGGTGGTGAAGATTCATTTCATCTCATCATCGTGTCTGACTGTCCCGGCCAGGTAAGTGCTCACGACAGTGAAAAATGACAGGTGGCTCCGGGAAGGGCACCAAGAAATAAAAGCAGGCCTCCAGCCTCCATCCCCGCGTGAGCGCCCGGGTGCCAGCACCCAGGGTGTCAGGGAGCCTGGGGCTCCCCTTAGATGCCAACAAAGCCTGCAACCCTGCAGCCCCAGGTTTAGGGCAGGAGCCTCTGCTACCCTCCTGGGCCCCAGGGAAAGAGAGGTTCACCCCTAATGATGCCCCCGCCCCTAATGCATGGGGTAGGCTCCATCGCTCAGGGGTGCTGCTCAAATTTCACCGATTCAGGCAGAAAGGTGAGTTGGTCCCCCAAAAGAGCAACTTTTGGTCACAGGCGCTTCTGGATGATTCTAAACCCTAAATGCAGAGTGTCTGGTTAGAATGCCTGGCCCAAGGTGAGCAGCCCCTCGAAAGTCTGCAGGTCACAGCTGGTGAGTTTGCTTGTTTTTCTATTTTATTCGAACAGTGCTGATGGCAGTGCCTCTGGGTTGCAGTCTCCTACTTGGGTATGACTCCTCCTTTCCTCCTTCTCCCTCCCTCCTTCTCCCCTTCCCTCCCTCCCTCCCCCCCTCCCTCCCTCCCTCCCTCCCTCCCTTCCTTCCTTCCTTCCTTCCTTCCTTCCTTCCTTCCTTCCTTCCTTCCTTCCTTCCCTCTCTCATTCCCTATTTCCCTTATTTCAACAAATATTTACCGAGCACCCACTCTGTGCCAAACCCGAAGCTCTGAGACTATATGAATGCACAGGACACTCAAGGTCCCTGCCCTCATGTAATTCGCATTCTATTCAAAAATCACAGACAATACACACACACACCACCAACAGCAATCCTGTCATCAGCATTGAGTGCTATGGGAAAAGAGTGTACAAGGGATGAGGCAGGATGGGTTGGGGTGGGCAGGGGGCTCCAGGGTCTGTGAGCAAGCAGAAGCATGGGAGGAGGGGAGGTCAGGCCAAGAGGATGCTCAGATCACGCAGGACCCACCTTGACTCTGGGTGCGAGGGGAGGCGTCTGGCTGCTGGGTGAGAAGCTGTACAGTGAGGCGATAGTCCGGGTGGGAGTGGGCCGGGTGTAGGCAGTGGCAATGGTAAAAGTGGGGGTAGGGCGTGGGGTTGGGGGGGTCCTGGATGTATGTTGCTGGTGAGCTGGTTGGATTTGCTGGGGGAGTGGAGAAAGAGTGGAATCATTCTTGGATGCTGACAGGGGGGCGCCCCAGTTGCAGTGAGCACCTCCATTGCCAGCGGGTGAGCGGCACCTTGACCTACCTCCCCCCCACCTCCCCCCGCGTCAGCTCGCTGGTGGCCAGGGAAGGAGAAGGCACGCCTCACAGGATGTTTCCTCTTCTCACCCCGGCCGGATGCCTCTCTGCAAGTGTCATTACCCCTTTTTGCTCAGGGAAGACATAGCTAGGCCTCAATTTCCATTGATCCAGCCTGAATCAATGCTTTTAAAAAATCTCACGCACATTTGGCTTAAGAGCCAAAGCATGCATTTTATGGTTTGACATGGTGTCATCGATCGGAAGCATGCGTGTGCTTGTGCGTGTGTGTGCGTGTGTGTGTGTGTGTGTGTGTGTGTGTGCGTGCGCGCGCGCCCGTGCCCCACCTGCCCGAGCTCCCTGCCCACCCCGGCGGCCAGCCTGGTTGCAGTGCGTCCTTAATGGACTTGCCCCTGCCTGCACCTTCCATGCCTCCCCTCACCCTCAGCACGGGGCCCTTTCTCAGGTTTTTTGAAAGGATCGATACGGCGCTGAGGCCTCCCGCTGCTGCCTGTCACTCACACTCTGCCATACCATAAATTATGAATCTGCCTCCCTCCCTCTCTCTCTGGCGCTGTCTCATTTCTATTGCAGTCAATGGCTCTGCAATAGTTGACTCTTCTCAGCCTCAGAGGCAGGGGGGCAGTTGAAGTTTAGTGAGGACACGGGTCAGGGCAGCAGGCCGAGGGAGAAGGGCTGTGATGGTTGAGAGGGTGGTAGTAGCTGCTGGTAGAAAGCAATAAACGGCCCTCGCTGGTTTGGCTCCGTGGACAGAGCATCGGCCTGTGGACTCAAGGGTCCCGGGTTTGATTCCCGGTCAGGGCTCAATCCCCGGTAGGGGGGCATGCAGGAGGAAGCCAATCAATGATTCTCATTCATCATTGATGTTTCTCTCTCTCTCCCCCTCTCCCTCCCTCTCTGAAATCAATAAAAAT
The DNA here is from genome assembly GCA_026230045.1 of Corynorhinus townsendii. Lineage (NCBI taxonomy): Eukaryota > Metazoa > Chordata > Mammalia > Chiroptera > Vespertilionidae > Corynorhinus > Corynorhinus townsendii. The sequence continues at coordinate 5,889,842 of JAPDVU010000011.1, read as the reverse complement.
GTATTTTAAAACGCAATAAGTGGTTCCTACAAGAAAAAAATAGAAAGAGGAGTGTGAGGAGGAGGGGATGAAGAAGAGGAGGGGGAAGAAGAGGAGGGACAGAGTGGGGAAGATGATGATCCCAGGGCTCAGGCAGGTAAAGTCTATCAGGGAAACAGCAGAGGTGGAGAAATCTGTAAGTGCCTGCCCCACCTGCAGGGGGCAGCAGTGACCCATCTTCAGACTGTAGCTTTTGTCCAGGAATGTGGGCCCAGATTTGCCAGGTCTTCTGACTTATTTTAGAGAAGCTGGAAATCCTCCAATTTGTTTGTTTGTTTGTTTGTTTGTTTTTGGTTTTGGTTTTGTTTCTTTTTTGTAATAGTTTCTGATGTTTAAAAATATAGTGCAGGCCCTGGCTGGTATGGCTCAGTGGATGAGCGTGGACTCAGTGTGGCTGTGGACTGAGGGGTCCTAGGTTCGATTCTGGTCGGGGGCACATGCCTGGGTGGCATGCAGGAGGCAGCCGATCCATGACTCTCTCTCATCATGGATGTTTCTCTCTCTCTCCCTCCCCCTTCTGACATCAATAAAAATAAAATAAAATAACAATAAGCCATGAAAACATTATTGCTAATATATATATATACATATATATATAGTGCAGGTCAATCCAAAAGGCCATGTGTTTGCAACCGGTTTGAGCTTTATATGTAGAATCACTTCCTTCCCAGCAAAGGCTTCATGGTGGCCACTGAGCCTGATCTTGAGGACTTGGTATGACTGACATCTGAGATGGGAGGAAAGGGTTGATAGGGACCTGAGAGAGAATCCGGTTCATCTATTCCATTTCACAGATTGGGAAACTAAGGCCTACGGGACTCATTTCTTTCCGTTGCTGGTTCACAGAGGACATAAAAATGGGGCAAGTGTGGAAGAGTAGGTCGGCGACAAATTGTGGCGGACCCTGAATGCCAGGCTAAGGAATCTGGATTTGAAGAAGCCTGTATGCCTGAGAGCTAACACTTCTGAGTGCACACTCTGTGCCAGGCTCCATGCACCCTCTCACTTCATCTTCACAATGCAGTCACCATCACCCCCATTTTACGGGTGAGAAAACTGGGTCTTAGCACGTTTCAGAAACGTGCCAAATTCACACAGCTGGCAAACGGCAGAGCCGGTGCTCAGACCCTGGCCCTTCTGACCCCCAAACTGACTACCAGGTCATGCTGCAAGCGGAATACGACGCAGTGGGTTTTCGAGAGATGTTCCATCTTTTTAAACCCTCTAACGCACTTGCTCCTGTTTTGTTTTATTGACTTGAAGATTAGGTTTCCACATTTCTTCAGAAGTCTCTCCCCGCCCCTTTTTTAAACACAGCTGTCTTTGAGGGTGGAGAGGAGGAGTATTTTAAACAGGAGTTGTTTAACTAATTGCCAATTATCTCTGAATAGGGTATGGTTTCCAACAGCTGTAAGGGATTTTGGTCCCGATCCATTGCCTACTGTTGCTGGTACTTGCGAGTGTGTTGAGATATTCTTGGCCTCTTGCTTCAAAGAGACAACCCAGTGCCTCACCCCCTCCTCCATTCTCCAAGACCATCTCAGCTCCGCTTTTGTACAGTCTGGCTGGCTTAGGAGGGTGCTGACTGCTTCTGACTATAAGGTGGGTAAAGACTCTCTCTCTCTCTCTTTCTCTCTCTCTGAGTGGCTTGTGGCTTGGCATGTATGGGGGTAGAATTCTCCCCCAGGACTTGGTACCCATGCTCTCATTTCCCAGGGCATTTTAACACACACACACACACACACACACATACACCTTGTGTATGGAGGGTTCTCATTCAAATATGAGACCAGGCAGGCTTTGCCTCCTTCACCCCCAATTTAGCAGAAAGCTCAAACATGAGCTGCCAGAGGACCCCGTTGTAGATGGGTGATGTGAATCGTTCCTTCTGGCTCTGCCTGCTGGATTCCTGGGAACAGGCCGAGGGGCAAACCTTTGTAAATGTTAATCTCCTTATGCTGAAGATACCACACTGTCTTTGATGTTCTCAAGCATGCTGACTCCTATCTTGGTTGAGGGTGTGTGGCCCAGACAGGCCAAATGCTTGTTTTGTCTTTTGTCTTCCTCCAGGAGGGCTCACATGATGATATGTTCATCTCCAGCTGAAATATGAACAAGTCCTTCTTCAAAGCCAGGTTGAGGGGGGAAGCGGGGAGGCAAGAGGCAGTGACACTCAGGGCCACTCAACCCCCATCCCCAGAAACCAAACTTAACATGAGTCATTTTCTCACCCAAGTCCTGTGGGATTCAGGTAGAGGACCTCTCCATTACAAAGTCCTCCCACTGAAACAGAAAGGGGGGGGGGGCAGGGGGGTATTTTTAAAAATCCATTCCTATTTTTTTATGATCAAGGGAATGCTGGTTGCTATAACAAATAAAACCAAAAATGTATAATGGCTCAAATGCAATGGACATTTAGTTTCCCCTGATGTCAAGTCCCAATGAATGCTCCTGCTTGGAGGTAGATTTCCTCAAAATGATGATTCAGAAACCCAGATTTATTGCCTTGTGTTCCTTTTATCTTTGACAATGGTTGCCAAGCTTGCTGTGTTCATCTGTAACCAATGGGGGGAGAAGAGAGCGTAGGGAAAGCACACTCAATTTCTTAATTACGGATGCCTGGAGATAACAGCTGTCAGATTCCATTGGCAAGAACTAGTCACATGACTTCCCCTAGAGGGCGGCTGGGAAATGTAGTCCTGGCCGTTGCTTCCCATGGAAAACCTACCTAGTATCCTTCAGAAATGGAAGCAGGAATCTGGGGTGGGCAGTTAGCCTCTCTGTCGCATACTTGAGCTGTGAGGAGACAGCTGGGGTACAAGAGGAAGAGAAAGCAGTAGAGTTGGATCAGTGGGTATGGATTTGAGTTTCAGAGTCTGGCCATGTCCTAGTGGGTGAGTCACTTCACCTTTCTGAGCCTCTGTTTCCTAATCTGTAAAATGGAGATAATTCCCAAAGCAAAGAGGTAATAAGGGTGACCCTGTTATATACTATCGAATGTTCTGCCTGTGGTTGCTCACTAAACTTGGATGGCACAGTAGTATTTGGGGGGAAATGTGATGTCGGTGGCGATTTCTATGGATTTTGAAAGAACTAGCAACACCGGGCCTGCATTCCTGTGTGGTGACGATCAGCTAGAGCTGAATGTAGGTAAGGTGTCACTGTGAAGTTCCCTGCAGACCCACCACTCCCATAAGGCCTGCGGTGTGCCTGTTGACCTGGGCTGTCCGGCCCTTGTCAGCAGGAAAGTCTGAGTCACCTGAGCTACACAAGTGTCCTATATGTTAATGATGATGATCGCATTCAAGCTTCAGGAATGTTTTGCTTCTACTTTTCTGCTTTCCAAAGAACTTCGTCATTGCCAAGCCTCCACCCCAGCTGCAGGATCTTGAGCACTGGCCTAATTAACCGATCTGCTCTAGAAATTGCTTATTAACAATGAAGGCCAATGTAGCTTTTTTTAAGCATCGATTTTTTTCTTTTTTAATCTTGGCAGAGCTCTATGTTATGAATACCGTAGCACAACCTTCAGGATCTTGTTAATTGTCATAAGCTAATGAGTGGGGATTACTGGAGAAGGTTTTCTTCCAGAATTCAGAGCCCTGTGAGCCCAGTAATGTGATTAGGAAGTTGGCCTGCTCATGCCAGGGCTGGGAAGGATGCCTGACTGATGGCTGCAATTGATTGGCACTGGTGGTGATGCCAGGGGCATGGTTTTGTAGGGGGAGGGTGGTTATCTCTGCCAATGCCCACTTGGATATCATTGGGAAGGCAGGAGGTGAACAATCATGGATGCCTTTTAATATCTATTGACAGAAAATAAGAAATCAAGTTATATTTGACTGCTGGGCAAAGCAGGGCAGCAGTGGGAAAGGGGGAGAGGGAGAAAGAAGGATAAGAAGGAAGAGGAGGAGGAGGAGAAGTGGGAGGAGAAGAAGAATTCTGAGTATATCATTCAGGATAGACTAAGGTATGGCGTTGTAACAAAGGACCCAAAATCTCAATGGCTTAAAACAACAAAGGTTTATTTCTTGCTCACGGTACACATCCATCGAGGGTCAGCAGGGCTCTCTGCTCCACGCTGTCCTCAGTCTGAGACCCAGGCTGATGGAACCTCCACCATCTGGAACATCATTATGGGAGGGAAAGAGAAAGAGTGGTGAATGGTGCACTGACTTGTGAAGAGCCCACCCAGAATTGACCCATATCACTTCTGCTCGCATTTCATTGGCAAAGGAAGTCACGTGCCACCTGCCTTCCTCACAATGCGTGGGAAGTACAATTCTTCCACATGCCCAGGAGGTTTGTGAATGGCCTGCATATCTACTTCTCCGAAGATCCCAGGATTCTGGGTCTGGAAAGGATCTGTACTAATTGGGGCTCTTTGGGTTACAAAACTAGAAGGTAAAACTCCAACTACTTAAACCAAAGGGAATTTATTGCCTCACAAAAACCAAAAAACCCAGTGGTAGCTCTGTCTGTCTTCAGGCAAAGCTTAATCCAAGGGCTCCAAGTCTCTAAGGTCTGGCCTCTTTCCATCGCTCAGCTCTGTTCCCTTCCATGTGGGCTTTGCTCTCAGGTTTCATAGTCCTAGGGTTCAAGTTCAATGGGAAGAGAAGGCCTCTACCTCTCTTCAATTTTAATAATATCTTAGATCTCAATCTTACGGAGCCAAACGGGGTCATGTGCACATTCCTGAACCAATCACTGCATCCAGGGGCAGAGACTGTTGGTCAGGCCTAAATAATACGCCTTGCCCGAGAATCAGAATTGAATTAACTTCATCCAAACCATATGGATCCAGGAGAAAGGAGAGATGGCTCCTGAGAAAAATGAAGGATACTGGACCAGAGTAAGTGTCCAAGAATAATGCACAAATAAAATCACGAGTCTACTACAGGATGTAGAGATGCTCCTACCCAATGGTTTTCCAAGAGTGTTGTAAACTTACTTCAGGGCTGCCTGCAAAGTCTATGAGAGGGTCCCTGCACTTGTCCATCTCCCTTCCAATGTGGGCGATTGTACTTTCCTTGTTGTATATACTAGGATTCCATGTACAATTTTTTGGAACTAAAAAAAATATAAATAGAGATCCTCTACTCTTAAAAAGTAGGGGTTGAGGAAATTAAACATTGCTGTTTTTTGATCCTATCTCCTCATTTCACCCAAGTAGAGGCTGATATTCAGAAAGAAGTAGCTATCTATCTCTTCCTGTCTCATTGGCTAGAACCGATCACATGATCACCTAGCAGCAAGGAAGGCTGAGAAAGTGAGCGTCTGGCAAAGGGGACTGGAAGTATCTCAATTGGCCTGGACATACATGGTTCATCCCCCAGGTCTGGGTACCTTGACATCCCAAACAAAGTTGGGGTTCCTTTATGATATAATAAGGAAGGCAATGGCCCTCAAAGAGCTGTGAGCCCTGGTGGTATGAATCAGATCTCATGGAAAGTTCCTGAAGACTAGGACTGGGCCTGATGCCTTTGCTTACTACTGGTCTATAAAAAAATGTGCCTGCAATGATCTCCTTCAATCCCACAACAATCCTGTGAGACACTGAATCATACATTGACTTTTGAAAAGTCCATTGGAATGGACTCTTATCACCAGGATGGTGTCCCATTTTACAGAGAGAGAAACTGAACCTTGAGGCGAATTAAGTTCCCAAGGTCACACGACTGGTCAATTGTGCTTCTCCCTTACTTTATACCTCTAGCACAGAGGAGGGCAGAACACGGGGAGAGGAGGGAGCTTTTACTAAACACAGACTGTTCACTATGGCGGCGTTGACTGTAGAAAGGTGAAGGTGGTCCCCGAGTGACAACCTGGGCATGCCGGGCAGAGGGAATAGCATGTGCGACAGCCAGAGACAAAATAGGGCATAGAAATGGCACAGGGTCACAGGTTTAGAGCACCAAGTCTGAAGAAGCATCGTGCTTTGGAGTTGGGGCCTTGCATGAGGGCAGCAGCGAGCCATTAAATATTGCAGGGAGGGGAATGCAGTCCGTCTTCAGTGGGGAACATGGGATCACTGCGGGGAACAGGACTCAGGCTGGGGAGTCATCGAGGAGGTGAGAAATGACAGGGGCCTGGATCTCAGGGATGGCGGGAGGAATGGAGGGAAGTAGGGATCGAGGACGTTGAACCCACCAAATCTCATCCAGATTTGGTCACTGGGCGGGGGGTTGGGGGGTGGGGTGGTGGGGGTGGGAGGTGACACTTTGGAGAAGATGGCAAAGGCTGAGACTGAGTCTCAGATTTCTTGGCTGAGGCCGGGGGCGGGGTGGGGGTGGGGGGAGGACATGGAGGGACAGGAACCCAGACAGCTTGGTTCCCAAGCCTGGTCTTCATCCCAATGCTCTCCAAATCCCTGGACTTGTCATTCCGTAGGGAAGAGTCAGGACTCAGGACTGGGCCGGGCTGTTGAGGAAGCCCAGATGGAGATGGAGAGACTTCCCGTATTGGGTGCGGGTGCATTGGAAGTCCCAAGTACTCCCGCAGCCTGCTCCAAGCCCGACAAGGAGCACTGAGGTGACTGCTTCTTCCTGGTTCTCCCCCCCCCGCCCCCCGCCCACCTGCCCCGGCCTCAGAGCCGCACAGGCCTTCCTCCTCCCTCCCACCCAAGGTGCGACACCTGGGCCCTCAGGCTGCCCCGAGCACTGGCTCCCAGGGGTCTCGAGGTGGGTGCTGCTAGAACTCTGGCATGTACGTTCTTACGTCCTCGGCCTGTATCCCCAGAGCATCCCTGGATGCTCTCGCCCTCATGACTCTGCAGCTAAGACTCTGGGCCTGGCACGCTCTGGTTTGTACTCCGTGTGGAGTCTACAAAGATGCACGATTTAAACACTTGATAACTCCTCTAGAACTCTGCATGGGAGAATGAAATGTCCAGTCCATTGGTTTTGATAAAGAGAGGCAGAAAGAAAGGACTGCCCTCCCCGGCTTGCAGACACACTGCAAAGCCCCAGTAAGACAAATGGTATGGTGCAGGCTGGAGCCAAGTGGGCCACGAGAGCTCAGAACCAGATCTCTGTGCGCATGGAGCCACCCATGCCAAGAAGCATCCTGGTTCCAGTCCTTACACGCGGTCGCTCATAATGTCACCAGGGAACATACTGGCTCTGCGGGGATGCTAGACTGAATGAGCGACCCCTCCAGCACTCCACAGGCATGCTCCCAGGATTCAGATACCAACATCGTTACTTCACTGTGGTGAAACGGAGACTGACAGGTGAAGCCCGTGGTCGGCAAACTGCAGCTCACGAGCCACATGCGGCCCTTTGGCCCCTTGAGTGTGGCCCTTCCACAAAATACCACGGCCTGGGCAAGTCTATGTTGAAGAAGTGGCATTAGAAGAAGTTTAAGTTTAAAAAATTTGGCTCTCCAAAGAAATTTCAATTGTTGTCCTGTGGCTATTTGGCTCTGTTGACGGATGAGTTTGCCGGCCACTGGGTGAAGCCACTCACTCAAGGCGACAAGGCTGGCATGTGGGAGAGGTGCAATGCAAACCCAGCTTGACTGACCCCAGAGCCTGGCATTCTGCTGTCCCTTCCTCAGAAGCAGCCCCCACGAGCCATTGAAAAAGCCCTAGAAACGTCTAGAAGCACTTGAGTCCATCTCAGAACTGTGAGTGCATTTAGACAATGTGATTGGGATGGACTGCCCTGAGGCAGAAGAACCAGCCTGGAAAAGGGGCTTGGGGAGTGACCGTTTAGCCAGTGTGAACCCATCAAAATGCCCAGGAAGGGTTTTGGGGAGACGGGGTCACCTCGGAGAGCGGGGTCAGGCAGATGAAGAGCTTCAGATGGCATAGGGAGGAATTGGGACTTGAACCGTTTTGAAGTGCAACTCTGGTTTTGTCCTCCTCCTCCTCCTCTACAACCTCCCATTGCTCCCCTGGCCTCTGTCTCTTGGCTGGAAAGGTAAGGGTATGAGGATGGAAAGGTGCAGGGAGAGCCTGGAGACGGAGAGCCTGTTGGGGGGCTGGTGTCACAGTCTCAGAGGGAGACCACTAGGGCCTGGAGGGGAGGGGCAGAAGAGCATGCACCTTGGGGCAGGGTTTTATGAGATGCACCCCCCCACACACCCCACCTGCCTCTGACTCCTCTCACCAAACGGAGGATCACTGCTTCCCTGCAGCATCAGATAACATTTCAAGCTCAGAGAAGAGCCGGTACCTCAGTCTACTCGAGGTAGACTTCAGCCACGAATAGCCAGAAAAACAGCGAACGCCTGAAGCAGCAAAGAGCAGCCAGTAACTTCCCCCCCCACCCCCCACCCCCGGCTCCATCGAGGCCCAGAAAATGAGTCATATCCCACTCTGACATCTACTTACACAAGTAAACCATTCCGTGCCTTAGTTTCCTCATCTGTAAAATGGGGATAATAGTAGCATCTACTCCATAGGTTGGATGAAGCTCCACTGAGATCATGTATGTAAAACCTTTAGTACAGTAACTAGCATATACTAAGAGCTCAATAAGGTGGCTATTATTATTGACAACAAAATAATTATTTAGGTAATATGTTAACCCTTGAACTACGCTATTAGCCGCTATTAGCAAAGGTGTGAGAATTCTCAAACATCATTTATTTTACCCCCAAGGTGGATACATGAGCCTTATGATTCAGAAATATCAGAGGAAACAAATTTCATTCCATGCAATTCGAGAAGTTATGAGTTGTCATTCCTCCTGTTATGGAGATTGCTAATTAAAAATTGATAGAGAGATAGATGGATAGATAGCAAATCATGAAAGCTAAACATAGTTTCCCTGTTTGAAGTACTGATGGCTATTTGAAAGAAAAGAAAAAAGGAAGGAAGAAAGGAAGGGAGAGAGGGAGGGAGGGAGGGAGAGAGGGAGGGAGGGAGGGAGGAAGGAAGGAAGGAAGGAAGGAAGGAAGGAAGGAAGGAAGACAGGAAGACCTGTTCTGCCTCCCCAAGCCCGTGCTTGTGTGACAGAAGTCCATGGTATCACCGCTAGGAGTTTTCATGATTCAGCAGATGTGGGAATGAGTGATTGATGTAATTAAAGTTATTGGTAAAGAAAGACTCAGTTACCAAGGAACAGATGAGTCAGCAGAAAGTTTAAGTAATGAAATAATGTTCCAAGGAATGATTCTTAAAATAAGCTTCTTCTTCTTCTTCTTCTTCTTTTTTTTTTTTTTAACTCTAGACATCTTAACCATTGCTGGTCAGCAAAAAGATATAGTGAAGGACTAGAGGAAAACACGCTACACGATGTTGGAAATTCTCAGGGGGTGTCCTTCACGCTAAGATGAAACCGTGTTTATGGAGTAATAATGGTCAGAGCTTACACTGATGGAGAGGGAACCAGTGGGCCTGGCTTACATGATCTCCTTTAACCCTCACCCTCTGCGGTAGATGCTGCTGTTTTTCCTGCTTTATAGATAAGGACACTGACTTTCAGAGAGACTGGGCTCACCTTCTCCATCGCCTCGGGTCTGGGCCCTCTGTGTAGACTTCTCGGTCATTTAATGTCTCACTAACACACTCAAGGTAAGGGAGTGCAGTCAGGACTTGACCTTCCCTCTGTCTGCCCCCAGCGCTGTTTCAAAATGCATATTCTTACGGGAAGATACAAGCAAGGACATTGCCTGGGGGCCATGCGTTTGTTTTCACTTGCACCAACACGTATTGAAGAGGCAGGACACTCAGGCCTTGGACTGTGTGTTGGTCTATGAAGACGACTGGGGCAGCGAGCCGGGCAGGAGGGTCAGCTGTCATCTGTCCATAGATGACACAGGCTCCGAGGAGAGCAGAGGAGGGGAGGAGGTTGAAGAACTCTCAGAAGGATCTACAGTCATGAGGAGCGGCTGCGTGGGGGGCAGGGGTGGAGAGGTCTGCGTGCCTCCAAGCCCTTCCACTGGCAGCGGTGACTGCATGAAGGAAGGCGACAGAAGCGGATGTGGGGCTGAGGCGGGAGGAGGAATTGCGAGGGACTTGACTTTGGTTGGGGACATTTTGAGGTAGAGTTGCTGGTGGTCCTGCCGGCTGGCGACTTACTTCAGCTAGTGGGCTGTGTGGCCTGGAGCAGGACTGAGAGCTGGCGCTGGATGCCCAGCCCAGCCAGGCGTGCTGCAGGGCCACCGACGGGCACAGGTTGGGGAGGGGCTGCCCCAGAAACAAGCTCTGCTGAAGGCCCTCGTCCAGGGAGAAAAGAGAAGGGCAAGGCGTGGGTGGGGGTAGGCGCTGACTTTGGATGACATTACAGCCAGGAACCCAACAGCTTCCCACTGACTAGCCCTGAAGGAAGTTAGCCTGGCCCAGCTGGTGTGGCTCAGCGACTGAGCCCGGACCCATGAACCAAGAGGTCGTTGGTTCCATTCTCAGTCTGGGCACATGCCCAGGTTGCCGGCTCAATCCCTAGTAGGGGGCATGCAGCCCATTCATCGATGCTTCTCTCTAGCCCTCTCTCTTTTCTACTCTCTAAAATCAATTAAAAAAACAAAACAAAACGATGGCCCGGCCAGCATGGCTCCGTGGGTGAGCATCAATCTGTGAACCAGGAGGTCACGGTTTGATTCCCGTCAAGAGCACGTGCCCGGGTTGCAGGCTCATTTCCCAGCGTGGGGATGTGCAACAGGCAGCCGATCCATGATTCTCTCTCATCATGGATGTTTCTCTCTCTTCCTCTCCTTTCCTCTCTGAAATCAATACATATATATTTAAAATCAATAAAACAAACACATTTAAAAAAAAAAAAAAAGGAAGAAAGTTACCCTGTGTCCCTGTGGGTGGCTTCAGGAAGGAGGGGAGTGGGATGGGAACCTCCCACGTGTGAGCATCTGAAGGAAGGATCTTGAGGGACCGCTGGGGCAGGAGTCTCCAAAGGGAGGTAGCATCCACCCCTCAAGCCCACCAACCCCTTCTCAAAAACTTTGCTCAGAGCTGGGGACCCCAGGCCCCTCTCCTTCCCCCGCAGAGGAAAGGACAAGGGCCAGGGACCTTTGTGGGGTCAAAGAGCGTATTGGGTTGTGGGCATTGGCCTCTTAGCCCCAAGCATGACCCACAGACATGGAAAGGGGCCTTGTGCCTTGTAGGGCCAGACCAGGGGGATGGAAGGAACAGCAGCCCAGCAGGTTCGTGAGGTGCTCCTGCACCGGCCCCTCCCCCCTAAGCATGCCCTGCGATGGGGATTAGCATGCAAAGTATTATTAGGAAAGGAACAGTGCAGGGAGCCTGCTGGGGACAGGCTTTGTCAGCCACCAGCTGCGTGATCTGCAGCAAGTTGCTCTACCTTCCAGTGCCTCAGTTTCCACAGGTGGGAAGTGAGCAGTTACTGTTTTCCAAAGTGTGGTCAGCACACCTCTGGAGGGACATGCGATGACGTTGTGGGGGGCGGGTTGAAGAGATGCCCATGTGGCCGCCCGAGCTTTGAGGGCAGCCCGCACAGCAGGAGGCATGGGGCTGGGGAAACCGTCAGGAACAGGCAGAAGTGCTGAGAGATGCCCGTGGCTTTCAAAGCCCAGGGGCCAAGGCCTTCATTCAATTAATTTGTTGTTGTTTTTCATAACTGTCTTCTGTCCACGGAAAGGGAACTCTGGTTTCTCCGTTCCGGTAGCGGCATACATATTTCTTTCAGAATAAATACGCGGTGACAAAATTTGAAGGAAAGGATGCTGCAAATGGCAGTCTCAATAGTCGGAGGCTAAGATAAGTGTCCGGAGGGTGGGTTTCAGATGAGTCCATTTCGAGGGGCACTGAGCAAAGTGAGGGCCCCGTCCTTGCAGTCTCCGGTTCTAGGGAGGCTTCTCACAGACATCCCTACATCTGCTAGGGCCTGCCAGCCATTTCCCAGGTTAAAAGGGAAAGTTAAAAAGAAAAAAGAAAAAAAAAAAAGAGAGTAAGAAAGAAAAAAAAAAAAATCTGGACAGAAAAACAATTCCACCAACCAAAATAAACCAGGCCGACGATCTCTCTACCACACTCTCCATGGAGCGAAGAGGTGGTGTTTATTCCAAATGAGCCCTTTTCTCTAAGTTGCCACTAATCCACTCTTCTATGTCATCCAGGAAAATCGGTCCCCTACCGCCAGGGAACATCTGTATGGAGGAGTCTTGGAAAAAAAAAAAAAAGAGCCACAGGGTTTGGATTTAGATGCTGGCTACAAATAGAGGGGGCAAACAAAACTAACAAACAAACAACGAAAAAACCTTGCGGTTTGGATCTAAAAAAAATAAAGCCTCAGAAATGACAACTGTGCGGTTAGTCTGATGTCAAACCGCATTAGCCGGGAAGAAGGTGTCTGGGGCTCTGGAGCTGTGGAGGGTATTCGGAATCGAGAGCTGACAGATGTCTCACTCGGCTTGAAAGATGTCAGGATGCTGTTTGGAAGGGCCGGTGGGTTCCCTGGGGGACAAAGCCACCGAGAGTTTTACAGAAAACGTCCCAAGAAAAGGATTGAGGGGGAAACAGTCAAGCTGAGACACAGAAAAAAGAAAGGAAGGAAAGAAAGAAATTCCAACACATGCCTGAAAAGCCCCCTCGTTCAGGAACTCGCCTCCAACTCAACTCTCCTTTTTGCCAGGAGATGCTCTGTGAAAGGATGGGCCAGGGAGCCCTCATTGTTGCTTGCATTATGTGAGATAATGGCGGGCAGGCTGGGAATCAACTTCCAACAGGAGAAATGAGCAAATCTTTTCGGGCAGCATTTATTTAGAGAAGACCGCCCCCCCCGGACTACCACCACCACCGGGGCGACAGTCCCTGCCCTTCCTTGCCATGGAGTATCTGGGAGACGTGGCACCTGCCTGGCGTCCCCCATCCCCCTCATCTGCACCTGGCACACGGAGGCCTGCGGAGGCAGCCCTGCCCCGGTGGCCTGCAGGAGGCCTAAAAATATCTCCCTTGACAGCCTGTCACGGTGTCTGAGGCGCCACCATTATAAATTCATTCTTCTCCGTTAAGGCGTTTTGTTCCCAGGAGTTCCCTGTTAAAATAGAGATATCCCGGAGAACTTAGATTGGGCGAGGCAGAGGGACAGAGCCTGGGAGTCCGGAGACCTGGGTTTGCAACGGGGCGCTGCCTCTCCGCGCCATGTGAGCCTGGGCAGGCCATCTGCACCTCCCAAACCTGTTTCTCCACGGAGCAAAAGGGAACAGGAAAGACGGGTATAAGCGAGAGGATGCCATGATCAGAGAGCTCTGAGGCCTCTGGTTTCAGAGAGGGAGGATGAGTTCGCTGTAGGGTTTGCCACGGTTTGACATCTCAGCGAGCACCAGTCACCCTTAAGCCCCTGGGTGCTCAGGCCCAAATCCTTGGTGGCATCCAGAACGCCCCTCCTTTCATCCTGCACACCCAATCCATCAGCAAAGCCTGTTGACTCTACCTTCAAAACACAGCTCAAATCTGACCACTCCTGCCCACCTCTCTGGCTACCTCTCCGGTCCAGGGCAGCATTACCTGCCCCTGGATTCTCCCTCTGCCTCCGAATTGGTCCCTGCGTCTGCTCTTGCCCCCCAAAAGTCTTAGCTCTTCACACTTGACTTTAAACCAGACATTCGATCCTGACACTCCTCTTAAAACTCTCCTTCTCTTCTGCTCTCTCATCATAAAACGCGAAGATCTTCCCGGCCAGCGTGGTTCCGTGGCTGAGCATCAACCTATGAACCAGGAGGTCACAGCTCAGTTTCTGGTTGGGGCACATGACTGGGTTGCAGGCTCAATTCTCATTTGGGGGCGTGTGGGAGGCAGCCAATGGGTGATTCTCTCTCATCATTGATGTCTCTATCTCTCTCTCCCTCCCTCTCTGAAATCAATAAAAACATATTAAAAATAAAGATTTCACCAGGACCAAACAGGACCTGTAACTTTGCCTGGGCCTTATCCCCTCCCACAAACGTCTCCTTGCTGCTGTGTGAACCTGCTCCCACCTCAGGACCTTTGCCTGTGCTATTCCTTCTGCCCAGAACTCTCCCCAAATATCTTCGTGGCCCAGATCCTAATTTTTTCAGGTCTCTGGTCAAATGCTACCTCCTAAGGGACAGCCCTCGCAGAATGAGCACACGCCCTTCCTTGTCCGATCCTCCTTCATTTTTCTCCCAGCACTCATCACCTGGACCTCATGATAAGCCATTATCACACTCATTTGTTTGCCTTCCGTCTCTCCTCTCAATGTAAGCTTCAGGGCGGGGCAGGGACTTTGTTTTATTTTCTCTGCATCCTGCTTCTGGGCTATCACAGGTGCTCAATCAGTGTACTGTGGGAGCCGGGGAAAGGAGCAGGTCAAGTGGAACTGTGCTAAATGGAGGCCAGCCTCAGCATTCCACTGGAGAGGCCAATGTCAGGGTCTTTCCTGGGCTCTGTGTCCTCAGAGCAGCATGTGCTAGGGAGTCACAGGTAGAGCGATTGTTGGGAGAATTGGGCGGGCCTGTGGGGGCAGGTGGGAATGGGGAAGGGGGGGAGAGGGGAGGGGGGAGGGCGGCAGGTAGGTAAAGAATCCCAGCTAAATGTATCCGTTCATAAGGCTGCAGGTTCTTGACCAGAGGAAGTAGCTAAAAGGCCCTTGTGGACAGATTTCAAAAGACAGCAGCCTGCAGACAAAGGGTGAGTTATAAGTAGGAGGAGCTCTGAATTGCCCTGGGGACGAATCTGAAATTCAATCCTATCCCAAGTCAGGTCCAGCCGGCTCCCCAAAGTTCAACCCTGATCGGGTCACACTCCCGTCTCACTGCCTTTCCAGGCTCCCCAGTGTACCCCCTGACCAAGCCCCAGGGAGGGGTGCATGGCCAGAAGAGGTGGGGAAGAAATATCAGCCACTCTGGCAGGGTCCTCCCCAAGTCAGGACCCAGAGCCTCTGTCCCCCCACCCGTGGCCCCCAGGCTTTGGCTAGGTGTCTCAATGAAGTGACGTTTTAGAACTACACAGCCCTGATAACTGTCCTGAACAACTGTATGCCACCCACTGGGATCCTCACAAAACCAGGGCCCCCTTTGACAGAGGAAGCCACTGAGGCCCAGAAGGGTTATTGGATGTGAGGAAGACACACAGCGTGGTAAGCTGCAGAGGGAGGGCTGGGCCGCCAGGGCCCAAACCAGTAACACTCTGAGTCCTGTTTTCTATGAGACTGAGGCCCCCAAAGAGGCCACCAACCTCCCCTCAGCCCCGCCTTCTCCCCTTTCCGGGCCTACAACCTCAGGAGCCCTGGTCTCCCCAAGGCTGCGCAGCCAGCCCGCAGGGGGCGATGGCGGCACAGCTAGAACCTGGAGCCCGGATCCCAATCCAGCGGCCAGCAGAAAGCAGCTGAAGTCAAGGAAAGCGCCCAGGGCCGTAGTCGTCGGTTCTAGGAGAAACCCTGTGGGCGCTCAGCCCCGGGGAGGCCAAACCCCAGTTGCGTTGAGCGCCGCCTCCAGGCCACCGGTGCGAACCCGAGCTCGCCAGCCCTTGTTTGATGAGCGGGCGGCCATAAATTCATTAATCATCATTTTATGCCTCATCAAGCCCCCTTCAAGCCCCTCCATGGGAGTTACACAAATTAGCTCCTGAAAAGACAGTAATTTCAGTTTAGCGAGGTAAGTGCTTTCTGATGGGCTCGGCGCACAGAGCTCTCCTGACAAGCCAATCCATCAGCGCCTTGGAGACGGGGCGCGGCCCGGCCGCCCTGCCCAGCGAGGCTGCACCCGGCCCCGCCCGGCCGCCTCGGGGGCTGCTGGCGAGGGTCTCCGCCTAGGGTGCCCCCTATGCCCGGCTCCTTTGCACCCATCCTCGGGCTGTCCCCTGCGGCCTCTTGCCCTCGCCCACACCACCTTGCGCCCCAGCTCTTCTGAGCAGAAGAGAAACTTTCCGGGGAAACCGAGGCCCCAAATCGGGGGCACGAAACTGAGGGTGGCCGGGCAGGACGCATAGGCGCTGAAGTTCCGAACTCCAGACCCCCCCGCCCCCCCTCCCCCCGGGGAGGAACGCATCAGGAAGCCTTTCTCCTCCCAAAGCCTGGAAGTTGGGGTTCCCAGACACCATGAAATTACACGGAAGGGCTGCATGTACTGCGCGCGTCCATTATGGGGGAGGGCACCCCATGGTTTCCAGCCCGTTCTCAGAGAAATCTCAGGCTGCACAGGAGGGCCATGTGGGAACAGAGGAGGGGCCTTCCGCCCAGAGGGCGGCTTCCCAGGCCCCTGCTGGACAGGAGGTCCGAGCCTCGTCTTTTTCGTGGCCCGTGGGGGAAAGACGCCGCCCGGGGCCTTCCAGGAGTGGCCCGGCCGGGTGGCTCCCGCGCGGGGAGTTGGGTAAGAACGGAGGGCCGCCAGCCGGAGAATGTGGTTAGGGGTGAGGTGCTTGCAAGCGCGAAGCCCACACCGCGCCGTCGCACGTTCCCGTCCTGGTGCCCAGAAGGGCCCGCGGGGACCTACCGGGCGGGCAGGGCCCGGGCAAAGCAGGTCGATGAGGGACCGCAGCTCCAGCCGAGCGGGCGCCGAGAGCTGGAGCGCCGCGCCGCGCCGCGCCTTCGTTGGCCTCCCCTCCACGCGGCGCCGCACGCCTCCGAAAATAAGTTAGCAAACGGGGAGCCGTTTATCTCTTTCATCTTGGGGCCCGATCCAATGAAATAAATGCACATTTACATTTGCATCCATCAGGCGGAAGCGCTGAGGGCCTGGGGTTTGCTTGGAGCAAAGACAAGCAGATTTCGCTGGGAAACGTGGCGTCTGGGCCCGCCGGGCTGCGCGGGGCGCTGAAAACGAGCGCGGCCTGGCTGGCGACCTTGGGGATCTGGGACGGGGGCCTGCGGTCCACAGGAGGCCAGAGACCCCAATAGCCCCGAGGGGCAGGCCCAGAGCAAGGGGTGCAGCCAGAGCTGCAGCACGGCCTCAGAGGCCATCCGTCCCCCCTGTTAGTCCACAACCTGGGCCACGCCTTGTGCTGGGGGTCCAAGTCACATTTAGCGCTCAAACGAAAGGGAGACCCGCTCCAGCCGGGTCACAGAGGGAGACCCGCGGCGTGGGGCTCGGGACAGTCCCGCGGCTTTGCCCAGTCCGGGGCAGTGCAAGCGGCCAGGCGCTGGTCAGGCCCGATTTTCCTCCTGTTTGGTGGCCGGTGGCCGAGGGGTGAGGGATGCGAAGAGCCCAGCAGAAGGCGCGCTCGCGTTTCCCCCCAATATCCCTGCAGGGAGGAAGCGGGGGTGGGGGGGGGCGCACAGATGATTCTACCCTGTAGCGCTTTGGGAGGGGTGCTGGGGGACGCCCACGTAAGCACCTCCTGCCTTGCCACGTCGACCTCCTTAAAGGTTCTTTCGAAACAGGAGGCGCTGAAGCATTGGAGGGCAGTTTTGTCTTGTTTTGTTTTGTTTTTTGTTTTGTCTTGTTTTGTTTTGTTTTTCCTACAGATGTCCAACCCACAGTCCAAAAGTCAGAACCGGCCTTACGGGCAAGGTTGCACGGCAGACCTCAGATGTGCTGAACCGCAAACGAGACAAAACTGTGCGGGGCCCAGAGCCCGCGCCAGCAGACACTCAAGTGCAGGCACCTGGAGGGGCGTGGGACCCAGACTGGCGAGGATGCGCACAGCCCCAGCCCGCCACCCTCGGGCTATTTCAGCCGCGGGCCTATTTCTCCGCAGCTTCCCGCCTGTGTGTCCAGACTGTGCCTAAGTCACGGTGGGAATCGGTAGGATTCAGAGAGTTCTGGTCGCAGGTCCTGCTCTCCAAATCCCCAGTGTTAAGTGAGTCCTGGGTCCCGGGCAGAAGCGAATGAGGTGGTGGAGCGGTTCAAGTTTGACCCGCTTGGGGTTCAGAGCTAAGGCACAGCTGTGGGTGGGGGGGCAGAGCCTGGCGTCGCCTTATTCCTTCTCTGCTAACGGCGCGGCGCTGGAGAGCCAGTAGGCGGCGCCCTTTCTAAGCTGCATCTGCGCCGGGCTCTCTCCCGGGAGCGCAATCGCATTCCTTTCACTTTGGGCGCTTTGCTAAGCGCTCTTCTAGGCTTCTGCCGAGCTGGCAGCTGGTTGCAGGGGGGCGGAGGGGGAAAGGTGAGCTGAAAGACACCTCCCGCTTTGAAACCTCACGCACGGCGACCCCCTGCCCCCTCCCACCTCCCGTGCCCCAAGAGCCGCGCACTTCACCGGGAATGAGCGGCCCCCGAGCGCTTTGCGAACTAGGAGGCCTCGATGCAGGCCCCGCATCCAGACCAGGGAACATTTCAGGCCCTGGCACTGCGAGGCGAGGAGCTTGGGAAGGAAAGCGCCCCCCCCCCCCCCCTCCACAGCCGCTCCTCAGTGCCCTCTTAGGCGTCCTCGGGGATGGACCGGGCTGTTCGCTCCTCATCGCCAAGTCCCAGGAACGGATTCCTCCTGGCACCGAGGGATAAAGGAAGGAACCCACCCGGTCCCCCGTTGGGCTCTGCCTCTTGGGGGGATGGACTGCACAGACCCAACTCAGTGATCCCATGGTTCCTATTGCCAGGGATTCGGGGCCTCCTGGTTCCTGAGCGCCAACCGAGGCTCGCCTTGGGGGCTGGTGCCAGTGCAGCCGAGCGCAGGTGGCAAATGCCCTCCAAGCCCCAGCACGGAGGTGTCCCGGCCGCTGCCTCGCTGCACTTCCGCGCCCCGGCCCAGGCCTGCGAACTAACCCCAGCCCAGGCTGGCCCTCGCCGGAAGTCTGCCTCCCTCTCCTCCAAGGCGCATGGCCTTCGGCTCGGCCCAAGACGCGGCCCAGGGGAGGCTCGAGGACCCTGCAGACACGCAGCCACTTCTGGGATTAAGCGCCCGAGGCATTTTCTAAATGCCCAGACCTCGCTCTGCCCGGCAGGCCGCCCCCAAACTGGAAGGACTCCAGACGTCCGAGCCACGCCTGGCCACCGAAAACCCAGCTCCGCAAAGGAGAGACCCGCAAACGGAACGGAAGACCAAGTGCGCCCAGAAAACCGTAGACCCCGCAGAGGCCGAGGGCGGGAGGGATGCGGGGAGGAGGCGGCGACTCTGGGACCGGCCTTCCAGCCCCCCGTGGTTTTGCTCCCCAGCCGCGGGGCCCCTCGAGCGGCACCCCGTGGAGGAGAAACGCCCGAGGGGCTCCCCGGTGTGCGGTTCCTGTCCCCAGGCAGCCCCGCGGGCGTTGGCCTCCCATCCCCCGCCGAGTCCCCGCAACCAGACTGGGGGAGGCCCGCGCCGCGCCATGTCCGTATTCCTGGGAACACAGGGTGGCCTGCAAGTTTCTCTTGAAAAATCACGGGGCAGCGTGTCGGGCCAGGGCTTCCCAAACCCAGCGGAGTCGAGGTCGTCCTGAAACTCCCTCTTCAGAGAAGAGGACCGGCCTATTCTTCTGACTTTTTGAGAAGACAAGGTGACTCCTGGGGCCGCATAATCAACAGGGCGAAAAAGCTGATTGTGAGCCGGACTGCGGGGGGCGGGGTGGGAGGGGGGTTAGGGCAAGTCATCTCTGGAATTCAATTGTTTAAAAAAAATCATTTATAATTAAAGGGACAAAATAAAATACGATCGCCTCATGCATATTTAATCATTCACACTTCCAGCTTTGAAACCGTTTTCCCTGCGTGAATTTTCTCACTAATTTAAAATCTGAAGCCGACCGCTGTTCCAGGGGAGGCGGGAGGGGGAACACATCTAGAGAAAGCCTTCAAACTCGTTTAAATTAGGAAAAGCTTAAAGGCGCTCCGTGGCTGCTTAAACAACAAGAACAACAACAAAAACCCAGCAAAAACCAAAACTCCGGTGAAAGTTGGGGGGGTGTTTAAAAAAGCAAGTAGAGCTAGAGTAAGCTTGGGTCGCAATGCAGATCAGCGCACCTTGATTTAGCCTAATTAAACCGGTGTTATGTGCAAACACATTCTCTCCACACCCAGGCGTGAGTTTAATAGAGCAAATTAATTCCCCTCGCCTCGCTGGAGTTGTGGTTTTTTTTCTTTTCTTTTTTTTTTTTCCTTCCAGTAAACCCTCCCCTCCCCCCGACCGCTGAAAATTTCCCACGAAGTGAAACACGCCCGCGGTTCCGCACGTCCGCGCGCAAAATGGAGACGCGAGCACCGACCGCGTGGGAGGGCCCTGGGCACAGGGCCGCGTCTCCTGTTTAGCGGGGAGGGAGCCGCATCCTGACCTTTCACACACGTTGGGATGAAATGTGCGGGATTAAGACGAGACCGTAACAACCTCAAAAAATACGTCTGTAGCTATTCGAACTCTTGAGTCGGAGATAGAAACGTGCTAAAGCGATGACAAGCCCGGTGGCGTGCACAGGCGCCTTGCCTCCAACTTTTGAAGGCCACTTGAACAAAACGGGGCCCGCTGCAGGGGTGAGGGCGGGGGCGGCCAGGGCTCTCCAGATCGGTTCAGGGTCCCCTCTCTTCCCTCAAGCCCCTGTGGCGCCCCCTCCCCCCACTTCCGCCCACTTTCCCATCTCCTACTCTGCAAAGTGCAGGCTTGAAATTCAGGACAAGTGTGACACCTACCTGTGAAAGGGGGGAACCGTCCCCTCGCCGGCCCCGCGGCCCCAGCCCCGAGACTGCGCGGGGGAATCTACCGGGCCACCTATCCTCCGCACCATCGACAATAGGACATTTGCTAATTTGATCAAACCCAAGGAACAGATCAATGCCCCAATTTGGAAGGGGGTACGCAGACAGGTGACTTGGGACGGCCTTCTCCTTGGCACCCCCCTAACGCTTCCCGCCCGCAGTAGCCCGCAGCACCTTTGAAATAGTAATAAGGGCTAAATCCGGCATAAAATCGAACTCATTAGCAAAGTTCACCGGCTGATTGCTTTGCATAAAACACGACACTGATTGGAAGTAATCAGGTTAAGCGACGGAGCTCGGGTGGTGCGTGTCTCTAGCTGACTTCGCCATCCACTCTCCCTTCTGGGCATACACTTGGGTCTCTCTCCTTCCTCCTGGGTCCAATCTCCCCCTAGCAGCCCCCACCAGTGATCCAAACCTGCCTTGGGCGGGGCCACGCTCCCCAGGGCTTGCAGCCTGAGATGAGCCCCTGGCACCCCAGGTTCTATGGAACCTCTCCCTCCCCCCTTGGAAAAAAAGTTGCAGTTTGCACCTTGTGTCCAAGGCGATGGACAGTGTATTGAGGCTTCTAAAAAGCAACTGAGGCTCTGATTATGTTAAAATCTCTTTTAATTAAATACTTTGCATTTTACAAAGGCGGCTGCAGTTCCTTTTACTTTTTAAATCTAAGAGTATAACCTGATTCCTTCCTGTAATAATACTTTAGCTCATACCCAGAAAAAAATCAATAGGTGTAAAAAAATTAAATTAAACTTGTATTTTTAAACTATGAAACAGGTTTTTTTTTTTTGGAGGGGGGAACACAAATGTATATACTTATATTACAAAAAAAAAAACATTAGATGCCTGTATAGGTGTCTTAATTTCATAATTTACTTCAAAGATATTGAATTATCAATTTAAATACAAAATGCTACATTCAATATACAGAATAAGATTTAATACAAATCCTTTTTTTTTTTTACTTTTCTTTTCGGTGGGTTAAGACATTTGTGTGTGTGTGTGTGTGTGTGTGTGTGTGCGCGCGCGTGTGTGTGTGTATGTGTGGAGATGTTTACATTTTTATGTCATCCATCTCCATGAACTATAAACTTTTTAATAGGAGGGGTAGTTTTTTCTCTCTTGTTGATGGAAAAATAACTGCCAAGGCCATGTTTTGTTTTGTTTTGTTTTTGTTTAAATAAATTAGGACAGTCCGGGACCGACGCAGCCCGCGTTAAATGTCGGACATACCTTTCTTCAATTCATAGGGAGAGTCTTTGCACAGGTCTAGCTGGGACTGGCTCCGCAATATTTTCGGATCTTTAGCCAAAGCGTCCGCTCGATTCAACACCGTCTGGTTTAATCCATTGAAATGCGAGCCCGGACCGGTCGTGGGGCCTGGCCCGGGCCCAGGGTGACCGTGAAGGTGTCCGAAGGACCCATAGTTCGTGTAGCCGGGATAGAAGGGCGCCGTGTAGTAAAGAGGCCGGGACAGGACCGTCCCGCCTGGGAAGGGACACTGCGCTGAGGGCGAGCGTGATGGTGCAGGGGCCGGCGAGGCGCGGCTGCCTCCCAGAGCTTGCGCGGCTATGGGCCCGGCGCAAGGTGGGCATGGAGAGCTCTCGCTCCCGCCCCCGTCCTTGACCTTGTCCGAGGATGTAGCAATCTCTGCCAGAGACCACAGTTTGGGCTTGGTGAGCACCGCCTGGGGCGGTGGTGGCGGCGGGGAGTGGATGACCGAGGGCCCGCTGGGACCAGGTGGCAGTTCCCCCGTGGCTGGATGCGGGCCTGGAGCCGGGGCGCCCGAAGGGTAGTGAGGACCCTGGTCCTCGGCCAGCCGCGCCGCCGGGGAGGGCCCGCTGGTGCGCGTGGGCCCAGGCAGCGAGTCGAGGCGGCCCTCGGAGGGCGGCTCCTTAAAATCCGAGTCGCTGAGGCTGCCCTCGGTCTCCTTGCCGGCGGGAGTGGACGGCCCCTGCAGCCTCTCGCAGCCCGCAGTCGCTTTCGGCTCCGCTCCTCCTGCGGGCGAAACCCAGGCCGTGAGACGCCTAGAGGCCTCTGGGCAGAGGGGAGGGACGGGGGTGACGTCCCAGCCCGCAAAGCAAAGACTCCGACCCAACCTCCTGGCCCTGTGCGCCCCTTCTCCACACGTCCCCCCTTCCGCCTTTTCCAGGCGATTACTCTCACTCCACACACCCCTTCCCGTGCGCACCAACCTGCTTCGGGCCCCGCGGGGTCGCCCTTGTCCTCAGGCTTCTGCGGCTCGTCCTCGTCGTTCTTCTCCAGGTCAATGTTCTCCTCCTCTTCCTCGTCCTCGCTCCGGTTCCTCGGGGTCCACGTCATCTTGTTCTCCTTCTTGAGGCGCCGGCGCGCGTTGGCGAACCAGGTGGACACCTGGGTGAGGGTCATCTTGGTGATGATGGCCAGCATGATCTTCTCGCCCTTGGTGGGGTAGGGGTTCTTGCGGTGCTCGTTGAGCCAGGCCTTGAGCGTGGCGGTGGCGTCCCGCGTGGCGTTCTTTCGGTACGCGGGGTCCCCGTAAGGGTAGGAGCCCAGAGGCGCCGCGTAGGGATGGTACCCCAAGGAGCCTGCCATGCCCGGCGTGTGGTCGTAGGGAGAACCCTGCAGGGAACAGGCGGAAAGAAGGTGAGAGTGGGCCATGGTCCCCACTGCCACCTGGGCGACCGAAGTACACTGTCCCCGAGACCCGGGGTCTGCGGGCGGCGAGGCCCAAACTCCGGCTTCCGCTGGTGGGCACTGAGCTAAGGGCGACCCCTCCCCCTCCTCAGAACGCAGCGGGAGCGCCAACTCTCGAGTCCGGTTCTTAGTGGGCGTTTGAAGCCATCCGGGCCTCGGCCCGAACCCTGTAGGCCCCCGGGTGCCGGGTCACGCTGGTCCCGGGTGTGCAGATCCGACCACCGCGGTCGGGCCCTCCACCCAGAGAGGTCCGGGCAGCGGCGGCGACTCTTCGCTTCAAGCCTGGGTGGCTGCACTTTGGGCGCCAGGCGGGAGAGCCAGGGAAGGAAAGGCATTTTCCTCTCCCAAGAAAGACGATCGAAAAGCTAAGGCTGGCCCGGCACTCCGCCCCTCCAAAAACGTTACCCCAAACCGGAGCCGCGGCGCTTTTCCAGAAAGTGCACCCGGCCGAGAAATCCCGGATGCACCGCAGCGCGGCCGACTTTCCAGAAATGTAATACCTCCAAATCGGATTGCGGAGATAGCATTACGGATCTGCAACATTTCGGAGGACTAATTAAAGGCGAAGCCAAACACATTTACATAAACGTAGCATGCTTGTGCTCGGATTCCGGGTTTATTTCTTTTGAACTAGTTTTCCAAAATTGCAAAACTTAAAAAAAAAAATTAAAAATGCAAATTGCAGGGCGGCCGGGAGCTCACGTTTGAACTAAACGCTGCTCTTTAATTGCAGCGACCTCTCCTCCCAAAACACTTTCCGCCAGCTCAGCGGTCCAAGCAAGACCCGGTTCTCCTCTCCCAGCAACTCCGGGGCCGGAGGCCCGCGGAAGCCGCAGGAGACAATCGCCCAAGTTTGCTGGGGCCGCGAGGCTGGGCGGGGGCGGCCCGCGGTGGCGCTGAGGCCCTCGTCCCCGCAGCCCCCGCCCGCCCCCGGCTGCCCTCGCCCGCCGCGGCCCCTGCTCACTCACCACGTACGAAGAGAAGGCGGCGGCGGCGGCCGCGGCTGGGTCGGCGCCGTACTGGAGGTGCGAGTTGTAGCCCGGCGAGGGCGCCGTGAAGGCGGTGGAGCCGGCGTAGGGTGAGAACGCGGAGCCCGACGACGAGCGGCCGAGCTCATCCGTGCGGGGCCCCGAGATGACGCTGGTGCTGTACGCGGGGCACGAGTAGAGCGCCAGCGAGGCGGACGGCTGGTACAAGTAGCCCTGCGGGTAGGACATGGCCACACACGGGCATGGGGCGCGCCGCGCCGCGGCCGCCAACGAGCCGGCGGCGCCCTGCGAGGGCGAGCGGGCAGGCACCTGGCCTCCGGCTGCCCCGGGCCGTCGCTCCTCGGGCCCCGGCTTTCGAGCGCCGGCTCGCAGCACCTCCTCGGTGGCTTCCCGCGCGCCTCCGACTGCGACCGCCGAGCCCGCTCCTGTGCGCGCCTCTCTCGCCCAGGCTGGGTTTCTCCCCCTCCCTTGCTGCTTTCTCTTTTTCCCCCTCTCTCTTTGCACTGGGGGGCTCTGCTTTTGGCTTCGCAAAGGTCCTGCCAAGATGCTAAGTTGGAAATTGAGGATTCTGACGCCTTGTGCGCGCCTGAAGCTCCTCCTTCCCGGGGTGTAGTCGGTGGTTGGACTGGCAGGAGCCTCTGGGCGGCCGCAGCCAACCCGGCCGCCAGGCGCGCCTCGCCCTCTCCCTCTTCCTCCCCGGCTCCCTCTCTCGCTCGTTGGCGCTCCCCTCGCCCCTCCCTCGCGCCCGCCTCTCCACCGCTGCCCTCCTCTCCACCCTCCTCTCTTTCTCCCCCCTCCCTTCCCTGGTCTCTCTGCCCCCCTCCCCTCCTTCGCCCTCACCCCCACCCCGCCTCTCTCTTAGACTCTCGAGCGCCAGCCCCAGGATGACAATCACATCCCAGGCGCGCCGATCTCTTCCAACTTTCCTCTTCGGCTAAGTCCGGGCGGAGCGGCGAAGCCGAAGCTCCGCGGGCCCTGGTGGCGGGCCCGACCGCCCCGAAGTACAAAGAGACCCAGGCGGAGGAGGGCGCAGCGGCGAATTCTGGCTCTCCCCTCTTCTCCTCGCCACTGTAAATCTCGGAGGTAGCGGATTTCTCGGATCGCCGCCCCGCCTCCCCTAGCTTCTCCCACAAGGCAGGGGACCCGAGAACGAGCTGAAGTTTCGGAATGAAGGTCTCTGGGAGAGTGCCACGAGTGCCCACGTCCGGGGCGTAGAGAGTCCGGGAGACTGTCCCTCTCCGCCAGCAGCAGCAGGTGGGCAAGAGACGGGCCTTGGGCATCTGCACGTCTTAGACCCAACTCCCTGCCAGATTTCCAGGGAGAAGACACTGGGGGCTTGGAACGAGGGAGGGGGGGTAGCCTTTCTCTAGAGGGGAGGCAGCGAGCAAGAGCTGCCAGACGGAGAAGCAGCCCCACAGGAGCAGGCCTCCGGACCCCACTCCTCCTCCCCATTTGATCAGAGCCTCGCTGTTTCGTTCTGGGCGCTTTTCACCCGCAGATCGCCCTGCCGAGGCCGGTGGTGTGGTGGTGGAGGATGAGGGTCCCCTTCCCCTCCGAACGCGCTCGCACCCCCGCCCAAGTTCCACTGTAAACACTCCACAGAGCAGTGCCCAACCCAAGCACTGTTTGCTCAGCGAGGCGCTGGCAAGGCAAACACACACAACTGAGTCACAGGCAGAGCCCTTGCCCACCATGGCCACGCAGTCAGAGTGCAAAACAGACTCTGCAGGTCTCT
Organism: Corynorhinus townsendii; assembly: GCA_026230045.1. NCBI lineage: Eukaryota > Metazoa > Chordata > Mammalia > Chiroptera > Vespertilionidae > Corynorhinus > Corynorhinus townsendii. The sequence continues at coordinate 5,863,925 of JAPDVU010000011.1, read as the reverse complement.
CCACCCCGCGCCGCCAGGAGCCACAGACGCGCTGGATCTCAGGGACAGACAGGGGCGCTGGTGAACCAGGACGGGGGCGGGCACATGGGTGGGCACTCTGCTGGCGCTCACTATATCGGGGAATTTGTGCGCTTTTATTAATGGGGTCACAAGCTAGCCGAAGCACGACTAGACACAAAGTGTTCCGTGATGACTTTGACGGGCGAGAAGCACTTATATCCTGAACTCCGTCGGCCCCTGGCACTGGAGCTGGGATGCGCTACAACGCGCACGCGCGCCGACTCCTCCCCCTCCGTCGGCTTCCCAGGCTCCGCCCCTCCAGCGGCTATTCTCGGGGACCCTTTCGATCCCCGCGGCCCCGCCTCTCCCTGCCGTCACCTCTAATTGGACGCCGGCCTGCATTGACTCCGTCCCCCCAGGTCCTGGGCCCGCCTCCCTGCGAGTCAGGGCGCCGGGGGGCGGGGCGTCGGCGCGCTATTGTCATGGAGACGGGAAGCCAGTAGCAGTGGTGGCGGCCCCGCCGCGCAGAGGTGGCTGCGAGCCAGCCGAGACCGAGCGAGGCCGCGCGGCCGGACCGCCGGACGAGAAGGGAGCGCGGACTCGGCCAGCGGCGGCCTCCCAGGCAGCCAAGGCACGGGGTCCTCCTGGGCGCGGCGGGGCCGGGGTGGTCGCAGGGAGCACCTCGCAGCGGCCCGCCCTGTTCCCTTCGCTCCCGCCTCCCGCGCCCCTCCGCCGCTCAGCGCCCGCCCCCGGCTCCGCCCGCCGCCAGCTCAACCCCTCGCGGTAACGGTCGGTAGCGGCCCAAGCGGCCCGCGCGCGCCGCCCGCCGCCCGCCGGGGGCTCACAGCGGCCACGAGGGAGCGTCCGCGGCCCGCGCTCCCGCGACAAGACTCCGAGGTGAGCCCTGCGCCCCGATCCCACCGGCCCCCCACCCTGTCGCTCCCGGCTTTCCCGCCCCTCGAGCCGCGTCCGCGTCCCCTCGTGAACCGGATAGACCCGCGGGCAGGGCCTGCGTGAGTTTGGGGCGGGCCTCCCCAGGTGCCACGGCCCCCGGGTGCGCGTGCGCGCGCGTGTGTGTCCCCTCCGTCCACGCGCGGCAGCTTCACCCTCTCGGCTCTCGACAAGGATGCTGATTTCCGAAATGGGGCCATGGGAGGTGTGTGCCACCCGAGCATCCGAGCCCGTCCCACCGACACCCTCATGACATCATCCTGCCACTCGGGCCGCTGGGCCGCCCCCCCACCCCCACCCTGCCGCGTCACCCCCTCGTCCTCCACTGTCTTCTTTCTTGTGTCAGGGACCCGAGAGAAAGAATCCTGAAAGATATGGGAGCGTTTGGAATGTATGGTTCTGCTGCTGTGCTTGTCACCTCCGCTCTCCGTCAAATTTAAGACTCGTTTCTTAAGGACGTCTCTATTTCCTGCTTTATTTGCAGAGGGATGGCTCGGCGCGGCGCGCGGCTGGCCGCGGAGATAGACTTGTGTTCACACACGCAAGGGAAGAGCGGGTCCTTCATTAGCAGGCGGGCGGGACTCAGGTAGCCACGGGCGGGCTCTCTCCGTTTTCCTGTGAAAGCTTTCAGGTTGTGAGCGGTAAAAGCGAGGTTTTAAACTTTTTATCTTGGTGGTGGTGACCTCCCACTCCTCCCTTCCCCCCCCCCCGTTTCCCCCCTTTATTCATCAGTTTTTCCGTTTGGGAGCCCATTACTTGTTAGCAGTCTTGTCCCTGGGCTGTTGTTACTGAAGCTTTCCGCCCCCAGCAGAGGTGGGAGCTACCTCCGTCTTATTGCAGGTTACCAAGACGACCGATTCTCTTTTGGGGGGTGGGCGGGGGGGCGGTTGGGGAGGTGGGCTTACTATTGCATTTTAATCTTTCTGAACATTCTAACTTAGACAGGTCTGTCCGGATCGTTCTTCATGTCAGACTTCACATGTTCTCATGTTGAAGCTTTCCGAGGATTTATTGGTGTGTCATGTCTGCACCGGTCCCAGTTATGCCCAACTCTTCCCATTTAAAGCTTTGGCATCAGACCCACAGCTGCCCTGCGAAGACGTGGGCCGCCGAGCTTGCTCCTCGAGTTTTGGCTGTGGAGCTGTCATTGTGTAAATCAAGTGCAAAGGAGGTTATTCCTGTTTATTGAGTGTAATCAGTGTTTACAGTGAAAACTTTAAAAGACTCATAAAAGTAGGTCTGCTGTCTTCAGAAGGTCTCATCATTCTTGTGGGAGAGACACAACACCCACAGTAGGAAAGGCAACAGATTGCTTCTGTCATATCACTTGGCTCTTGGGGAGTGTACTTAAAGGATTATGATTGATAAGGCTGTCCTGCCTGAGAATGTTGACACAGGTGTGCATCGTTATCTTAATTAAGATCCTGAGAAAACGTTGTCTATAAAATGGTGACATAAGAAGGGCGGCATATTTTTTTGTACAGTTTGGCTTTGGGAGAATTTAATTGCACTTGAAACCTGTCTTTGAGCTTCCAGATTTTGTGAGCACTTTGGCAATGGAAGTTTGAGAGCGAAATGATCGTTTAGTGTGAAGTGTTCTGGCACGTACTCATAGGACTTGTGGCTTTTTGGCAATGCCTTTGTCAGCGTTCTTTGTGCTCTCTCTTGGTTGAATAATGGTTACTAATTTAGAAGGAAAGGCACAGAGCAGTCTATTAAGCAAATGCTTATTGGTGTTCGGAATCCATCTGTAGAGGAAGGCAAGCTTGATGTGCAGAAACAGAAATAAAAAGGTAAATAAATGAGACATTTATGCCACTTGATTATTGGGAAAACATTCTCCTGGACTGCTTTATTGATCTAAAACAATTACTGTTTTCATATCATCAAGTACTTAGGTACATTGCTTATTTCCAAAAATAGAAAAAAAAAAAAACCTGTTTTATTTTTTCCACAACATGGTTCTGTAAATTTGAATTGGTGAGCAAGTGAAGATAGTGCATTTAGGCTCTTAATAGTTTAAGGATCCGAATCATAACCTGGGTGACCAGTAAATTAATATTACCGTCCTTGACTTCAAATCTCTGAATGCAAAAACAATAGCAAAGACGGATGCTGTTGATCATATTACCCTTGGCTTACCCAGCACCTAATACCCTTCAACATAAGTATTGCATTAAGATTTCCCCCTCTCTTTGTAGATCATGATTTCCAGGAAGCTGGCTGTCCATCATTGTGTATATAAGATGTGTGAGTGTTTTTCTTTAATATTCAAACTCACTGTAGAGAGAGGAAATGAAAGTGGAGGGGGCCACAAGCATATATGATCGGAGGAGAAGCCAGGTGTGGAGCCACAGCTCATTCCTGACTCCAGGGATAATTAGCTGGCTAGAATTACATGGCAAACTAAAATCAAAGAAAGACTTATTTAGATTTGTTTGCTGGAATTCCAAGAAGAGCATTAATTTTTGAGGATAATTGCTTCACTGACCCCACAACTCTCCTATCAGAATTTCTTTTTCTGGCAGCTAAGATCAGCATCTCCAGGCGCTTTTCCATGTATTATTTTAAAATTTGATATGCTGTGTTAAAAGAAATGAAACAGGAATATGAACTAATTACTTATTCATTTTAATTAATAACACAAATAATTATTAATATATCTTTACATCATAGGAATCTCAAGAAAAATTTAAATGTCCTTTAGATGATAACATTCAAGTAAATGAAATTGTTTAATTCTGAGTGAATTATAGGTTCTGAAAACAGTATTATATTTTGAGGGTAATGTTTTAACTCTGAGATAGCACAGCCTGTTTTGTGCAGTAATGTCTCAATATCTTTGTATATTTCCCTTCAACTTCTACATTGTGTTGACTTTTGCATTTTTAACATCTTTTTTGTATGATTATTAGCTGTCTCATAGAAAAGAATCATTCTTAATAGAATAGCAATTGATGCAACTCTAAGAAGATGTAACATCTTGGGATTATTTAATAATGATCCTGGTTTGCTTTTATCACTATTCTGATGTGTGATTCTTATGACTTATTTCTACATAAATCTGCAGTATTTTTATTGCCAGAATAAACCTAACCACCAATTTAGCTTGGCAAATTAACTTAGAGGCTTCAAAATTGAAAACGAGTATATTCCAATGTAGTTTGAATTTAAGTCTTTATTAGTAAGGATACACTTAACATTTGTTTAAGAGCAGGGAATATAATTGTCTGCTGCAGTTGTCATTTACGCAGTTCGTTTTTCTAGCCTTTTCTCAGGCTAATGCGGTTCCATACCTTGATAGGGCCTTTACTTGTTTATTTGCCATAATATAGAGTGATACCTTGGAGAAAATTAGGTTAGATGCTCACATTTAATATCCCCAAAGTACTTAACTAGTCTTCTGTGTTTCCTTAAACAGAGTCACTTCCATTTTCTGTGCAGGTGATAAGTATGATGCTTCCAACATACATTCGGATATTTTCAGCTAAGCTGACTTCTGAGCCACGGGGTTCCTCCAGATGTGGGCTGCACTTTGTTCTTGAATATCCCCGGCTCCTCCTCCAGTGAGTGTCTGCACATTGTGCCTGTGTGTGGAGTAAACCCCAGATAGCATCAGTATTGGTTTTACCAAAGTATTTATGTTGCTAATGGAGACGAAGTACAGGATGTCACTTGAGGCCTTTGGTTATATAATTTTATTAATGCATTCAACCAAGGTTCAGCAAGTAGAACATTTTTTGCTTCATGGAAATCCGCTGAATAATTTATTTTTAATGATGTAGTTGAATAGTGAAATTTATAAACTCAGTGCTTTTCATAAAAATTAAGACTAATGCTATATTTTATAATAATAGAATTATTATCGAAAGGAAATACTCTGATTCTACCAAATTGCAGCTTTTTGATTATTTTCATTACCCAGTTCTTTTCAGAATAAATTTAGTGGCAGTGTCAGCTCCAGTCATGAGACCAAACTCTTTAAATGACAAAGAGTACACAGTTATGTGTAAAATGTCATTTTTTTCCCATCAAAATAGGGGCTGCTGAATCCAAGTAGGTAAGAAAAGCAATGAAAAAAAATTATTTTGCAAAATATTTGTGTTGTCCAGTGAGGAGAGCAAGGAACTGGAATTAGTGATAAGGAACATTTGTTAAGTAAAAAGAGGTGGTTGTGTGACCAAAAAAAGGAGCTAATTTTACAGAAGGCTCCTACAGTCAGCAGAGCCTGCGCTAGAACAAATGCTTCTCTGTGAGCACTTTCAAAGGCATGAAAGTGATTTTCCACGTAACACAAAGTAACATGTAACTGTACTTGTGAACCCATATCGCTGATTAGGTCTTATGGAGGTGGCATTTCGTGTCTGACCAAGAGCTGAAGCATTACAGCAAGCTAGAAAGCACGCAACACAAAAATAAAGAACATGGTAAGCCGTGAGCATTCAGATTTCTCTTTGTTTGCCTTTCAGCTTATTTTTTCTGTATTTTTTTCCAAACTAGAGCTGTTGTTGAATTTAAAAGATAAGAGGATTGTTTTTTGTTTGTTTTTTTTTTTTTCTCCTAAGGATAAATATAGGAAAAACCTAAACATGAATGCGAATTGGCTGAGTTTTGTATCTGCTGTCAGCCCAAATATATTGTTTCACATGTCATGCGTGTTAATGGCATTCAAACATATTAAAACGAAGACTCTTTTTATATAAAATAGGTGTGTGCCTGCGGGGGGAGGGAGGTTCCCCACTCCTTTGAGAACAGTAAGAAAACACGTCCCTTCAGCAGTAATAGGCTCCCGGTGATTCATTGAGAAGCTTGCATTAAATGTTCGCTAGTGGAGATAGCCGGGATGTGCTCTTTGAGAAATGCATCCGTCGGTAATAAAATCGGTTGAAGTATTGGTAATTAAATTGTAATGCCATCAAAGAAGGAAGTTGCAGTAGGAGAGATGAAGCTAACTATTGCTGTGTTTCTTTTGAAGAACCCGCCCTTCATAACGGAGCGGCCGTCCTGACTACTGCAAGGAGGAGATTCTGAAGATTGGGAGGTAATAGTATCTTATTTTAAAAGAATACTTTCCTCTATCATCCCAAGCCTTTATTAAATGTGAGAATGTTATCTAGCCGACAGCAATTTCTTTACATTTGAGATATGGAAATGATCTGCTTTTCCCGGGCTAGGTTTCTGAGCTGCTTCTCCCAGGGCGATGGGTTGTGCTGGGAGAGCGGAGAAATCTCATCGAGGCATACTCAGCACCCTTAAAATAGCGTCTTTCTGAGAATCGGACCTGCCGTGGTGGCTGCACAGCGCTGGCAGATACCGTTTTAGTTTGTCGTCGATGTGGATGCATTTAGCAAGTTGCTTAGCTGTCCTCCTGTCCCTCCCAGGCTCTGAGGCCTTCTCCCGGGCGGTGCTCTCTCTGCAGGGCCAGCCATGACCTGACTTGGTGTTTGACAGCAGGTTCCAGAGCTCTGCCAGGGAGTGGGCTGAGCCCAGCCTCGGCAGGCAGCTCTGGGCTCTCCTGCACTGCAGGCCGGGAGCTCAGGCTCGTGGTTCTCTTCCCAGTTCACAGCTTTCAGTGCCTTTCCATAGTTTGCCTAATCCGAGGCCACGGTAATACTTTCCTCCTCCTCTCATTAGGTTGGCTGGCTGCTGGCTTTGCAGCTGTTGTAGGGAGTCACAGGGAATGGGGGACTCTGTCTTCTTCTGGATGATGTTTTTTGATCATTTATTCGCGTGCTGTTTCATTTTCAAAAACCTAATGTCGGTGTTAAGGAATGAAGCTAAGACTCCTCTTTTTTTTTTTTATTGTCTAAAGTTTTACATATGTCTCCTTTTCCCCCCGATTGACACCCGCCTTCCCCGCCCCCCCCGCCCCCCCCCCCCCCCCCCCCCCCCCCCCCGCAGCTAAGATTCTTGAAGAGCAAATATTATGTTCAGTTTGTATCCATCAGAAGAGCTGCTATCTTCTCATGCTGCGCTACCACATTGAATGTGCAGGTTAAATTCCAAACATGAAACCCGCTTATCAAGGATGAGTCCCTGCATTTGAACATGTTTAGATAGGCTTCAATCATGTAACGGTGTTTATGGCCTTCGTTTCATTTTTAAGAAAAATTATATACTTTTCTGGTCATCAGACACATCTTCTCCCTGAGCTATGTCTATGGAGGGATATTAGTAGAACTATAAAGGGCTTTGTGATGTCTAATTATATAATGAGGAGATTGGTAAGCAATGTGGTAACTAAAATTAATTTATTCCATTAAAGGAGCTAGTATACATTTAAACACAAAAACTTTCAGGAAAAGCCTGTTTAATCTTGAAATTAAAGGATGTTTTTGGTTAACACAACAGGAAGGGGGAAATATACCAATCTCAGTTTCTTTTATTCACGCCTAGGTAGTACATAGCCGAGGGAGCCATTAAAATGTAGCCTAGAAAAATGGTGATATCAAAGTGATTACTTGGAAAGCAGTTTACATTTGCAAAACAATTCCGTATTAGAACCTTGACCAACTTTTACACTTCATGTACTTGGCTTTTTACTCCAGGTTGTAAATTACCAGTCTGTGGAATAGCTTGTGTTTGGAATGCCAGGCAGGGTCTTTTTGAATGAACTAATAGGTCTTGATGGTCATCTTAAAATATTCTACAATATTACAAAGTTAACATGTAATATTTATTAATAGAAGGAAAATATAAAATTTAATTTCTGGCCAACGGAGACCTTTAAACCTACTTTAAAAGTCTAATCTTGACATCTATGACACTATTTTTTGTCTTTGTTATGTAGATAGAATTATGGCTATTCTACATTCCAAATGTTTTATTTATTAATTCCAAAATTTTTTCTCTATAATGGACTTTTTAAAGGAAAGGTATGTGTGCTTTAGAGAGTAAAATTTTGAGTCCCGAGCTAATTTATTAAGCATCAGTACATAGAAACCAGCCTTGATTAATTTAGAACTCTGAAGGGGGCCGGTAAAACGGGTTTCAACTAAAATATCCTAAAGCAGCAGCCATTGAAATTAAATGTTTGTTAACATAACAGTGATGGCGTTTTCTCCTCCTCCTCCTCGTGGTTTTGTCCAACTGGATGTTACCGTGGCAGTTGCACTGACTGCTAAGTGTTTAAATGATGACACCATTATGTGAAGTGATTTTGAAATGAGAGATTCCAGCCAAGAATTACATCTGCTCCCATCTCCCTCACATCACACTCTCTGGCAGTGCAGATGATGATTGATTTGTTTGTGACAGATTGCAGGAAACAGTCATTGATTTTTCAATATTTTACCTTAAAATTATTTACAGTTGTAACCATGGGGAGGTATTTCCATGGGCTGTCAGCCCCTGAAAGACTAGGATAATATTCCCTGCTCTCTGACAAGACAAATTACCTGTAATGAGTGCAGTAGCTGAAGGGTATACTTTTATTTTAAAATATGTCAATAACCCCAGTGACTAAACGAATATTGATTTAGCATAATGAAGCCTGAGTAATGTGAAAATGAGCTTTTTCAAGGAGCAGGGGAGAGACTTGCTCTCTGGCTGGTTGGAAGAAGCTCTCCATTCTTTTCAACCAGCTCTTGGAGATGAGGGGTTTTGTATGCAAACCACCAGGCATGGTAGCGCTGCTTGTGAAAAGCAGGGCCCCGATATGTTAGCGTCTTCTTCTCATCTCATGTGGAGTCTTACTTTTGGTCACAGGGTGGCTCCTGACTCGCTTGACCTGATCTTTGACCCACGTAATATTTTTTCCATTTCAACATATTTGGCATTAGAACCCCCGGTAATGAATATTAAAATATAACTATATGTACAATCATGTGGAGGTGACATAATCATTATCTTCAGACATTCCTAATGGGTTATTGTAGTATTTAATGTGCCGTATTTGATGGTAGAATAATTCCCAGTCCCTGGACATCAGATTGCTTTCAGTGGGAATGAAGATTAATTTACTGAAGTCCTGCTATTGTGGGCACCAGCGCTTGTTTCATTTTTGTCAGCCTTCTCCCCCTTCCTCAAAGGTAATTCTCACCTTTTTTATGGATTAAGATCTCAATAATAAGGCCCGTCAAGCAGGAATGATTGCAAAGAAGTACTTAGCTTTATTTTATGGTCCATCAAGGAGCCTGAAGGTTTTATGCCTGAATAAGCATCTTCATATCTAACTTGGGAAGGAGGAAATAGGGCAAACCATGCCGGCGATACCCAGCAGAAAAGTAACTATTGGAACAAGATGTCAAATTGATATTTCACGGGAACCTAGCATAGTTTATGACAACCAATAATAATAAAGTCTCATTAAAAGCAATAGGTAAAGTCTCTTTAGAAATGAAAAAGGAGCCATGCTTCCCAGAACACGCAGATTTCTCTTTGTGAGCGCTAGTTCTCCAGTGCCATCGGCCTTGGAAACGTTGCAGTACAATGAAAAGTATAAACGTGTCTTAATGAAAAAAGGGATCGGCTCTAGAACAAAAATTTTTCATTTAACCCCCTCCCACCCGCCAAGTATTTGCCTAAGGGTGGGACACAGATGATCTTTGTCACTCATCTTAGTTGTGTCCTGCAGTGAACTAGATGCTTTATAAAATACCAGTTCCGTGGTTTCAAATGCTGAAGATTTCCTTTCTCCATCACCCCGCCCCCAAATTCTTTCCCTGTTTCTCCATAAGAAAACTGGGAGTCCAAATTCTTCAACCATTAATTTGGTTTACAGTTTTCTAAGTCGATATAGTATCCACAGAACTTACCTATGAATAAGGCATATGTACAGTTTATGCCTTCTAGGAGAAAAGGGGTATAGATTTTAAAGTATTTTAAATAAAGCATAGTTTCTTCAGATAAATCTATGCCAAGGAAGACATCTGTATTGTTGTTTAGTTTATTTTGGAGTACAATAATAACTGTGCCATCCTCAGTACGTCTTGGACCCCATCATTTAGTTTCAACCTGTGTGTTCATGTTATATATAGCGCGTGTGTAGAACTATTTTGGATACTATGCCAGTCTCCATTTCCTTTCTCCCCTTAAAAACAAGTAACCTGCCTTTGTTGTTACCCTTTAAGGTAAAACTATATAAAGTGCTTTCAAATCATGCAAGTCACTGCCTCGGGTTGGTTAAAACATTTATTTTTTGAAAAGGAGGAGATGCCCGCTTGTAAAATATTTCTTGTATTTGTGCCTCTTAAGATAAACAGTTTACTTTGCTATGGTACATACCAACCTACTTCATTAATTTTTCCCAGAATTCATTTTCCCATGTTTGGTCAGACCTTGTATGATAAATTAATATAGAACAAATTAGCACATAATTTTATTTTCCACGTGGCCTCAGCTAGTTGCAGAATTATGCTACCACTATGGGGGGGGGTGGCAATTTGATAGTTTATGTAGACTATGAAGTGTTTGCAAATGCTCGGTGCATCCTGGTTAATGTGTTGTCGAATATGCTTTAAAGTAAGCAGTTGGGAGAAAAACTCAATCCTGGTTCTGAGTTATTAAAATACCTCCTAAGGTAGCATTTTTAATTAGTGTGCATAACTGATTACTGATTTATCTTCTCCTAAGCATAGGGCAACAATGCAGAGTCGAGTGCAGTTGGTGAAGTATAAGATCTTAGGGATTGATGGTGACAGTGATCATGACAACTAAATGGATTATTCTCTCTTTGAGATTCAGCAGTCAGTCTGAAATTTCCTGTGCTCTGTGCACTGTAGATGCAAAGGACGTGGACGAATCAAGTGCTCAAGTGGTTTAAATATGCTTTGGAAGTTCCTATTTATAGACGACAGTATTTTTCCAATTACAATTCTCAGTTGTCATTCAGAAGATTAGGCACCTCTTGATCATCAATTTAAAATGCCTACTGTTAGAGTATTACCAAACATTTTCTGTTTTAATCAAAATATGGAAAAATCAATTTTATATGTTGACTTTTTTTTCTAAACTGTCTTTATTGCGTGGCATGAATGTTCACACCTGAAAAGTGGTCTCCAGGACAACCCCTTCTCTATCACGGAAACTCTCCCAGCAATCCAGCATCGTTAGAGTAGGGTTACGATCACTGTTTAATGTGACCGTGTTATATTTGGGGGAGGGAAAAGACTTGACAGGTGTGTGTGTGTGTGTGTGTGTGTGTGTGTGTATATATATATATATACATATACATATATATATATATATTTTTTTTTTTTTTTTAATTCTCTATATTCAGTGCCTCTGGAATAGAATTTCTCCTCAACAAATCTATTAGCTCAGCTCACATACAAGAAACAGTCGCCTTCACTGGCAGAGCACATGCGACGTCTTTAAATATTTGATTTATGTAAAGAAGGTTGCCATCCAGTTTCCCCAGGCTCCTTACGTTGGAGGAGGCTGTCTCCTGAGGAGGTGCCTGGCCATTGGGAGTTCCTGCTTGTGGCCTCGGTGGTGGCTGTGGAAAGTGGGGGGACCCCCCTGTGGCCAGCAGGCCGGGGAGCACCATGAATGGATGTGGCTGGCCGGAGGCTGTCCTCAGCCAGGGACCTGGGGAGGATTGCAGAGGCTGGGGCCACGTGTGCAAACTGCTGTGCGTTGCACTGTTGTGAGCCATCACGTTGGTACTTCGTCCACTTCTTTAGTTGTTATAAAGAATCAAAGTGCTATGTGATGGCTTCTTAAGCTCAGATCGCAATATGGCAGTCAGTTTACTAGGCTAAAGTATTTATATTTTACTAGAGGCCAGTTGCACAAAGATTCGTGCAATAGGCCTTCCTTCCCCTGGCTGCTGGTACTGGTTTTCCTCCAGCACCCGGGACCCAGGCCTTCGCTCTGGCTGGGGCCTTCCATCTTCTCTCTGGCCGGAGCCTTCAGTCTTCTCTGCTCAGGCCGGAGCGCCACTCCTATAGCTCCCTCTGCCCCCCACCCTCCCCCTCATAGCAGGCGTCCTGTCCTGCCTGACCACTCCAGCCTGTGTATGCAAATTAACCCACCATCTTTGTTGGGTTAATTTGCATACACACTCCTGATTGGCTGGCGAGTGTCGCAGATATATGGTCAATTTGCATATTTTTCTTTTATTAGTGTAGATTTTTATTTTTAATTAAACTCTATAGTGTGAGCTAATTATAGATTTCACATGCAGCTGTATTAAATAATGGAGAGATCCTGTGTCCCCTTTTCCCAGTTTCCCCCAATAGCAACATCGTACAATAGCTAGTGCAATATCACAACCTGGACATCGACCCTGTGTAGAACATCTCCATTGCCACAAGCATTCCTCAGATCCCCCTGACATCTGTACTCCCTCCTTTCCCACCCCTCTGCCTCACCGTAGCTACAGATAGTCCGTGCACCAGTTCTATAATTCTGTCTTTTCCAGAACGTCACGTAAATGGCATCACATAGTATGTAATCTTTTGCGATTGGCTTTTCTCAAGATCCCACTCGCAGATATCAATCGTTTGTGCTTTATGTTTGGGCAGCATCCCATGGCACGACCGGCCCATGGCTGGTTTAACCACTCACCAGTCGGGACGGGGTTGTTTCCAGTTTTTGACTCTGATAAATAAAACCGCCATAAACATTGGTGTATAGGTTTTTTGTGTGTGAACATAAGTTTTCATTTTTCTGGGAGAAATGCCCGGGAGTGCGATTGTGGTTCATATAATTGCACAGAGCATTTCTTTTTGAGACTAGAATTGACGTTTTGTGTGTGGAAGGGAGGACGGAGGGCATCCACGTTTTTGCTGTAACTGGATTTGTTTAGGATTTTAAAACATGCATACTGTCATAAATAACTTGTAGCCAGATATAGAAAAAATACAATTTTTCACAACATAGATGTTTTTCCTGATTTTTTATAAAAATACTTCTTTAAAAATTGCTTTTTCTTGGAAGTACATAGTTCCTGTGTCAGGGAAATAAAGGTAGACATATACTATAGGAAAGATGTTGCAAAGATGATGAGACCCATGGAGAAATTTGGGGGAAATTCCCCAAGTGTTAATAAAGACCTGACATTCAAGGATGTGCAGTGATAGCCTCTGGATCGATGGACTCTAGCTTCTGTAGCCGTCATCTCTCCTGCAGTTTTTATTTGTAGAATCAATTAATTACCTTTACTTACTAAAGGTTGTGTTCAGTGCTGTTGCATTCCATGCTCATTTGAGTCCACTATATGCACTTAGTAGGAAAAAGAAATAAATTATTTTCTCCCTAGTGCACAGCCCCTAAAAATACAGCTACTTTACAGGAGGTTTAATGGAAGTAAGCGCTCTGTTCCAAACCCTGGTGGAAATTATCCTGTTACATTATACCTACCGAGACGTAGTGAGCTGGGTACAGAGTCACGTGTGCTCTATTTTTGGGGAGACCCACTGAAAGGATAGGCAAGGATAATTTTACTCTGATTTTTCACCATATAGATGGTCTTTAGAACTCTCAGGGAAGAGGCAGCTCCATTTTTAAAAAAGAAACCGTGGCTGCAGTTAGCTGGTTACAAGGATGCTTCTAATACGAGACAATATTATAAATCTTTACCTCGTTTGAGTGAGGCACTGGGCTCAGGGGGGCCCCAGCTTTCAGTGCTTCCAACTATTATTTCATCTTTAGCCCATTGTGGTAAAGACCACAGTGATATAAATGACATAAAGTAATAAAAAAATCCTCACCCTTAACAACAACCTGGTAAAAGATAGAATAGACACATGGACTCTTTCTGTGCCAGCAGTCATTTATCCTTACGCACTATTGAAGCCCCCCGTTATCGAGCACTTCCAGGCGCCGGGAACCCAACGGTAAAGGAGCAGTCCCCCCACTGTCCGCTCAGCACAGTCCTCAGAGGTCTTAGCTCGGGCCGTGAGGACAGGGAGAGGAAAAAGAAACTGAGATAGAGACCAGCGCGGTTGTGCTTTCTAGAAATGGAGAACCTTCAGAATTCAGGAGAGACTGGGGGAGCCGACCTGCTGGAGCGCGCCTCTCAAAAAGAGGCAGGCTTGCCCGGACCGGTGTGGCTCAGCGGATAGCGCGTCGGCCTGCGGACCCAAGGGTTCCAGGTTCGATTCCGGTCAAGGGCATGTGCCTGGGTTGCGGGCACATCCCCAGTAGGGGGTGTGCAGGAGGCAGCTGATCGACGTTTCTAACTCTCTATCCCTCTCCCTTCCTCTCTGTAAAAAAAAAAAAAAAATCAATAAAATATAGTTAAAAAAGAAAAAAAGGGGCAGGCTTGCCTTTTGAGGAGCATATGCTACTATGGGATGTGGAGGGTACGGAGGACTTCAGGTAGGAAGGGGGACGTGAGCCGGCGGGGGGCGCTTGTTGGAAGTGGGAGGGAATCTGGTCCGGCTAGGACTTCCTGGGGCCTCAAAGGGACAGATCACTGCCCAGGGTATATTGAACAGCTTCCGACGTGCTAGAGAACTCACCAGAAATGAGGCTGATTTTTTTGGGCATGCTTTTTTTTTTGGAAGAGGAATATTTGAATTTAGGTATGTGGGTTTGAGGGGAAAAAAACCAACGGATGCTCTTTCTCCTAAAAATGGGGCTTGGCCTTTAGGCTAGGAGGCTCGATCTGTTTGTGTGTGTGGAACAAAATATTATTTTCCTTTTTTAATATTTAATAACAAGTATATTTCATACATCTCTAGTATCTTAATGCATAATCTGTACGAGTATAATACTTTATAAAATTTTAGTTTATTTTAGGCTTAAAATAACATTGGAGGTTCAAGTTCTTTTGAAGAACTCCAAAGTTAAAACTGCAAGATGACATGTAGATTAAAAGTTGCACAAAGCATACATTTGTAAGATCAGAGATAGACCTGCTGGCCTTACTGAAAACTATTTTGAGCATCCTAAGATAGTACAAGTATTTCTGTGCATTATTTTTTTTTTTTAACTTCTCAAGGTAGCAAGAGAGCTAAGAGCCTTTTCTAAATATGCATCTAATTTTAGGTGGCTAAAATAGGAAGCTATAATATGACTGAGGCCCCTTTTGCTTGGGAACTTGGAAAAAGAAAGAGACAGGATCCATTATAGTTTCTTTAAATGTAGGTGAATCATAGAGCGATCACACTGGTAATAAAAACAGCGTAATCAAGATAACTCAGGATTTTCTATGTAATAATATTGATTCCAGTGTCTCCAACTCTATGGCATTGCCAATGTGGAGGCCAAATGAGTTGTGTTTTGTGAAAGAGCTACATTAGGTCAGCAACTTAGAAGTTCTGAGTCAATATAATGGCCTAGCATTGTGGAATCAGCTTGTAGTACTGTTTATCTAGCAGTTAAAAAAAAAGAAAAGAAAAGAAAAAAGAAAACAGTGCAATTTTAGACAGTTTTAAAAAAATTTTGCAAATATTGCAAATCATAGGTTGGTTACCACTAGACTTCCTGACTCTGCCGTGATTGCTGTACTCTCTGTATATTCTTTTAAGATGCCAGGCACTTTATAATTTTGTCTATAATTGTTTATATATATATTTCTCCACAAAATGTCCTTAGAACAACTTACTCCAACCCACTTGTCATCTTTAAACTTTAAGGATGAATATACTACAGGGTCAGTGGCAGACACATTAGTAGTCTATTTTATTTTTTTTCCAGGAGCCTTCCTATTCAAAATACCTTTTAGACTCAATGCATAAAAATAGCAGGCCACGTCCGCCTGGCCTGCGGGCTTTGGAAGCTGGGGAAGACTTGTTTTTCCACACCAGGAAGCTGAGTCCCAGGAAGATGAAATGACTTGCTAATAAGTGATAATGAGGATCTTTTGACTCCAAAGTACATGCTGCCAACTTGAAGGTGTGTGTCCCCAATTCCGGAAATTCAATTTGCAGATACTTGTATCACAACCCTATTCTTAGTCATGTTTTATTCTAATGGTTTATGTACGGCAGAAATACACTGAGTGGCCAGATGATGATGATCTCTAAACGCATAGTAATCTGGCCACTCCGTGTGTGTGTGTGTGTGTGTGTGTGTGTGTGTGTGTGTGTGTGTGTGTATGTGTATTAGAGGCCTGGTGCATGAATTCGTGCATGGGTGGGGTCCGGCCAGCCTGGCCAGGGGGAGGGGACATGGGCGGTTGGCCAGCCTGCCTGCTGGTTGAACTCCTGGACGAGGGGACAATTTGCATATTAGCCTTTTATTATATAGGATATACACTGAGTGGCCAGATTATTATGCATTCAGAGATCATAATAATCTGGCCACTCAGTGTAAATGCCTACTGTCATCTCTCCATGTCACATAAACGTGTAGGCAGTGAATATGGGTACAAGTAGCAAGAAGTCAGATGTAATTTTTATCTTGATTCCTCTGGTTTCTTTCAGGATTTTTAAAAATCTTTATCTCTGCTTTTCTGCAATTTAAATATGGTATGCCTACATTAGTTTTTGTGCTTTTTTTTTTTTTTTTGGCATTTACCCTTCTTGTTATTCTCAGTTTCCTGGATCTGTGGTTCTGTATCTGACATTAATTTGAGGAAATTCTCTGTCATTATTGCTTCAAATATTTCTTCTGTTCCTCTCTTCTACTTCTGGTATTCTCATTATGTATATGTACAATTTTTGTACTTACGCCACAGTTCTTAGATATTCTGGTCTTTTTTTTCCTGTCTTTTTTTTTTTTACCCTTTCACTGTCCGAGGTTTCTACTGAGATATTTCCAAGCTCAGAGACTCTTTCCTCAGCCAGTGTCCGGTTTACTAAGAAGCCCATCAAAGGCATCCTTAATTTCTGTCACCGTGTTTTTGATCTCTAGCATTTCTTTGTTTATTTTTTCTTAGAATTTCTCTCTCTCTGCTTACATTGCCCATCTGTTCTTGCATGCTGTCTGCTTGATCCTTTAGAGTTCTTATCCTGGAGTCGTAACTGTTTTAAATTCCTGGTCTGAGAATTCCAGCATCCCTGTCAAATCTGAGTCTGGTTCTGAATCTTGCTCTGTCACTTCAGACTCTGATTTTTGCCTCTTCGTATGTCTTCAGGTTTTTTCTTGGAAGCCGGACATGATGTCCCGTGTGAACGGAGCTGTTGTCAGTAGGCCTTTAGCTCCGTGGTGATAAGGCGTGGTGGGTGGGAGGCATGCGTTCGCCTCATGACTGGGTCTCAGACTTCCGGTGAGCCTGGGCCTCTTGCCTGAACATCAGAAGCCCTTCTCTGTCACCCCCCTCCCCGCTCTGGTGGGACAGGGTGGCTGATGGCGGGGGGCGGGGGCGGGCAGGCGGGACCCTGGAGTTGTCTGTGCCCCTTCTCTGTGTGGAAGGCTAGAGCCAGCTAGGAGGGGACGCTTCTCTTCCCCCAGGTCCCTGAGGGTCGATAAAATCCCCCCCAGGGTGGATGCTGTTCACATGGTTTCTCCTGAGAGTGTGTCCGGCTGAGAAGGACAGAATGCTCTGGCCCTTTTTAAAGGATTCCTTTTCCCCTCCACCTGCCTGAAGCTCAGGGGAATTTTCCTCTGCTCTTCACTGTGAGAAGCTGGCTGAACCCCTGCGGGGAGGTGGGGGGAGGGGGAACCTCACACAAGTGCGGGGACCCCCTAGGACTGCATCCCCTGGAGTATTTTACTCTCAGAGCTGTCCACATGGAGCCTCCAGCACTTCCTCAATTACAGTGTATGTTCTCCTACCCGGGCATTGCTCCCCGTGCAGCTGACTTGTGATTCTCGCACCTCACCTGTCTGTCTCTCCAGCTGGGGAGACAGCAGTTTGCCCTGTAGCCTCCTCTTACCGATCTAAACCGATTTGTTGATTTTTCAGTTTGCTCACCTTTTTACTAGCTGTTCGGGTGGGGCAGTGGTGACTGACTTCCCAGCTCCTTACCTGTCAGACCAGAAACTGCAAGTCCACAACCCGGTTTGTTTTTTTTTCATCAGCTCGTGACAAGATAAATACCCAAAATAAGAGAAACCATTTGGAAACTCAAATAGCAATTGTATGTTTCTGTGATATCCAGGTGCAGGAGCTTGTACTTTACCAAGCGATTGGCCCACAGAAATTGGAATTTGGAAACAAAGCAAAACAACAAACACTTGATCCTTCACTGCAGATGGATGGAGAAGCGTGGGACTAGGCGGCAGTCAAGAAAGGATCATTTGGGCCCTAACCGGTTTGGCTCAGTGGATAGAGCGTCGGCCTGCGGACTCAAGGGTCCCAGGTTCGATTCCGGTCAAGGGCATGTACCTTGGTTGCGGGCACATCCCCGATACGGGGTGTGCAGGAGGCAGCTGATGTTTCTCTCTCATCGATGTTTCTAACTCTCTATCCCTCTCCCTTCCTCTCTGTAGAAAAATCAATAAAATATATTAAAGAAAAAGAAATGATCGTTTGGGGAGGGAGCGACACCATTTTTGTAATTTTCCTTATGAGACCGGCAGGTGAGCTCCCCCAGGAGGGAAGGTCAAACTGCCTGGAGTGCAGTGGAAGCGTGACTAGGGGTGTTCAGAGCAGACGTGGTGGCAGGCAGAGCAGCAGGTGCGACTGCATAGACCGCTCCACCCCACCTACCTGGCCCCTGCTGTCAGCCATCTTCCTAAAATAGAGATCTGATCAAATCACACCCTGTTTAAACCCTTGAGCGACACCCTTCTGCCTAACACTTCTCAGCTTCTCAGCACCACTCATCCGGGGCCACTCACCACCTGATCGAGGACTCCTCCAGCTCCATTCCTACCGCCCCCGCCGGCCGGCCGTGGGCCCTCCTCTCGGCAGCTGGTTTAACTAGGGGCCCCAGCACGCGCTGCCACCTCCACACCTGCGTGGGTGTCTCCTGCCTCTCCTGTGTGGAAGGCCTCCCCTCCTCTCACCCTTTCCTGGTGAAACCCCCGCCTCCCCTTAGCATCCTCTTCCTTGCGGCTTTCCTGTACTTGACATCGAAGGCACAGGCGGCAGGCCCAGATGCTCAGAGCGTTACGTGAACGTGGAGCGAGGGAGGGAGCCTACCCTCGGTCACATCCCTGATTGTCCCACGGCCCTGCATCTTCACTGGGCATCTCACAACTGGAAGGAGGAGGGTGTGTTTCCGGCCTGTAGGTAGGAGTGATTACCAAGTCACACGCTATTTGGCCATCGCAGGATTGGGGGGAGAGCGGCTAGGGGTCAGGGCAAGCGGCTAGGGGTCAGGGCAAGTAGCTCTCCAGGTTAGAGGCAGATTCCTGGGATCCCCATCCTGCTCAGAGAGAGAGACCCTCAAAAGCAGGGCTTGGCGAACTTCTTCTTTAAAGGGCCACGGAGTGAGGATTTCTGGCTTGGTGGGCCAGGCAATGTCATCGTGACTCAAAAGCCACCATAACCAGTGGGTGGGACCGTGTCCCCATGACATTCTTATAAAAGTGTTACAAAAACATTGACGAACACAGGCCGCAGGCTGGATTTAGCCCACGCCACGGGCCGTTGTTTGCCAAGCTCAGCCCACAGGAGAGAGATGTCTCCCTTCTGCCCCGTCTCGAAATAGCCTTTCAGAGGCCTTGCTAAGTTTACCTTTAGAGTTTCCAACCCTCTAAAATAGCGTAGACAGCGAGTGGTCCACGCCTCCTTGGCAATCAGTTGCAAAGACATGGAAGGTGGGGTGAGCAATGCGTGGCACACACCCAGCACGGCGTAGGGGTGGCGTAGGTGTTTGTAAGTCATGCACAGCCCAGCTCTGAGATGGGCAGGGAGGGCTAAGACCTGGCCATGGAGACTGTGCAATGTCAGCAGTGTCTACCCGTGCTTCGGTGGCTCTGAGAATTCTGGACGTGGAGCGTGGAGTTAAGCTTTCATAAACTGGAGTCAGGGTGGAGACCCAGAGGTTGCGTGCCCTTGGTCTGGTATACTGTCTAGACTTCGCAGCCTGAGGGGTGGGGGAACAGCAAAGGTTACTAATATCTTTGAGTTAATAGAATGGTAGAAAGCATAGCAATGCATACATCAGGCCAATAGACGTTAAAGCCAAGCTTTGCCTCTAAAATGCCCAAACTGAGTAGCCATGTACATGAAAATCTACAACAGCAGGGTCACTAAAAGCCTGACCTAATGGGCACGGGGAAGGCGAAGCAGGCTTGCATAATGCATAAAGGCTTTGTCACCTCCCTCTGCCCCCAGGGCTCCATGGAGCTCCCTCTGCCACCCTATTTCTCCAGAGACGCCAATCGGGGCATCTTTTGTCAGCCTCACCTCGTAGTGAGGCTAGTGCCAGGGGAAGTGTGAGGCGGGGCTCTGACCTGCCCTTGTCATCTCCCGGTGCTCTGTTGAGTGTCTTCAGGTCAGCCACCATCTCCTACTCTGGGAGCTGACCAGAACTGGACACCAGCCACCCAGCAGCTTTGCCCCAGATGCAGACCAAGTTGACATGAGCTTCGTAGCCATCCGTGGAGTGCTGCCCTTTAAAATCTCAAACTCTTCTCTTTCCCCTTCCTTACGTCTTACATGCCTAACCCCCCCCACACCCCTCCCCCATCCCTCCACCCCAGGAAAGCTAGTGTTCTTCCTGATAGCTCGCATCCTCTATTTCTATGACTTCCAAACCACTCATACGTCATATTCAACAGCAATTTGTTGAGCGCCTGCTATGTCTTTATGATATTAGATCAAATAAGAATGGGGTAGAATATCACTTGATCATCACACAGATGCATAAACTAGGTTTGCTTTCCTGTAATTATTTAGATTTTATCAAAAGGGTATAAGTTATCAGTTTTAAACCACTTTGCTCACCATTTACCGTTGGGAACTTAGCTTTTTATTTTGAAGGTGCATTTTGAGTAAATGTATCATAATTTTGAAGAGGACTAGTTTTAGTTTATCCTAATGACATGTACTTTTATACTTGACTTACTGACTATGAGTTTGGTCATTGACCTAATTTACTTGTCATTTTATGACACATATTTCCAGTGGAGACGCTTAGGCTAAGCTGTATTTATGTATACCACAGTACATTAACCATAAAACTATCTAACTACAGTAAAACCACAATAATCTGGAACCCTCAGGGAGTGGGTTATTCAGGATGGCCAAGTTTTTAGAATAACATTGACTATTTGTGATGGAAACATATTTAAACTGTATCATAACTTTCCCTTTTATCTTGAAAATAATAGGCATCTCATTGAACTTTGATAATAACTCACAGCCACCGGTAAGAATTGACTCTATAACTCAGCTCTCATTATGGACTTCGGTGTTTTGTTTTAGTTTTTGAATTTTCATTGGCATTTCTTAAAATAGTTCTGTTTCTCCAATTGCTGTCATTTATATTCTCACTGGCTCCAGCTGTAGTCCTCTCTCTGCCCTTCAAATTGCTGCTTTTATGCTTCTGTGGACTTGGAGACAAGGTAATGGAGCTTATTAGAATACAGGGTGGGGCAAAAGTAGGCCTCCAATTGTTCACATGGAAAATAATATAACAATCTATATATATAAAAGCCTAAGGGACTGTTATGACCGGTTGACCGGTCACTATGATGTACACTGACCACCAGGGGGCAGATGCTCAATACAAGAGCTGCCCCCTGGTGGCCAGTGCGCTCCCACAGCGGGAGTGCTGCTCTGCCAGAAGCCAGGCTCATGGCTGGTGAGTGCAGCTGCGGCGGCGCTACCGAGCAGCAGCGGAGGCAGGCGCAGTGGGTCAGGAATGAGTGGAAGTGGCTTAGGCTCCTCCCTGGCCTCCTGCTGCTTCGTGCACTGCTACATCCCTCAGGGTATGTCGGACTGCCGGTTTCGCCTGGCTGAAACCAGCAGTCTGACATCCCCTGAGGGATCTTGGGTTGCGAGAGGGTGCAGGCCAGGCCGAGGGACCCCACTGGTGCACGAATCCATGCACCGGGCCTCTAGTTAATAAATAAGAATGCAAGAATAAACTCTGTTTCGCATACTCACAACGGTAAACCTATTGTTTTGGAACAAATTAGGATTCATTTCTGAATACAAACAATATCTGTACCACATGTATCCAAAGCATAGGTTTCCTTTACTTTTACTTTTAGATTTTAGAATATAACTGTCCTTTGGGCTGGGAAAAAAATAGTTTTTGGCAAAAAAATTTGCAAACTGGATTTAATATTTCTTATATCCTCTTTATGGCTTTTTGTGTTAATATTTTTATTGATAAGGTTATATTAAACCAATGATTTTGAAAGTCTATTAAGATATTCCATTCCATGTAGAGCAAGGTTTAAGTAAATCTTAAACAAACTTACGTATATTTTGATTTGTGTGTGTGTATTTGCTGATGGCGTGGGATTGCTTTTTGAGAAGTCAACCCGACCCCAAATTCTAAAATGTTCTCATTATTCAGTTTGATTTTTAAAAGTCAGAAATGTAGGCCGATTTGCTTATATTAACAGACTAGCACTATCAAGTTAATCCTCTAATTAGAAGTCATTTCTCAAAGATGTTACAAAAACCTTAGAAATACTAAAGACTTAAATCCTAAAAGTTGGTATGGAGATAAATTTTCCCTATTATTGTTGCCCTCTCTCCCAGAGTGATTAATTTCACTTCCTGTGTCTTATTCCATGAGCCGGACTGCTTTTGCTGAGATTCCTAAGTCAGGGAAACCTGTTTAGGGGATCATCTTGGTTAGGAAGACAGCTGCCGAAAAGGCATTCCGTTTCTGAGCGTGGCTTTTAGATTAGGGCCAGTGGAGACTCGGAGCTGTAGAACACCTGTCAGAGACGCTTTTCTGCAAGGAGAGGGTCTCTTTCATCAGATTTCACTGCACTTCAGGAAAAGATGCGTTTTAAAACGTGGGTAACGCGGCATCGGCGCTTAGGATTCATCCTCGCCCTCCTTTTCAAGGGGGAAGCCAGTTTAGAGCTCCTTTAGGACATTGTTCTGTGGTCGAGGGAGAACCTGCAGCAAAATGCTTCAAAAGGAAGGACTTCCCCAGACGTTTGGTTTGTAACTTTCTGTTGCAAAAGAAAGCTAAAAGTTGAATGGTGAACTTGTTAGGTGAATCTAACCAACGATAGGAATTCTTACGGCCCACTTAAAGGGTTTAAGCTAACCTTGTGCACACACGTAATGAAAGAAACCTGCGAAACTCTCCTGTTGAAATCTGTTGCATTTATCTGTGAACAATGGAGAGGATTACTGATGCTGACTGGTGTTTCGAGAAACTGCTCTCTGCTTTCAACTCTGTGCTCATTAGAAGCACCGTAAAGTACATACAGCGCAGGTACTTTCTCACATCTGCAAGCTTCCATGGAGGAGAGCTAGCAGAAGACAAACTTCATTTCGCAAACTGTAACTTCATGGCATAACAGCGTGCAGACCGGAATATCAGTTAATTTTCAAAACATTTTATTCCACACCAATTAGCTCGGGTCCTGGAGGGCAAAATGACAAGAGGTTACGCGTTCGCTATGTATTTAGTTAATTGAAAATCGCTCCGATTGCTTTTACAGTTGTTATTAAAAAGTAGAACCAGTGTTGCCAGTGCTCAACCATAATTGGAACCCCAGGGAATTAAATATTTAGCATTAGTAATGTAACAGCACTTAGGACACAAATTTCTATTTTCGTAATGAAAGCTGTACACTGTGAGTGCAAGCGGCTGAGACGACAGCTGTGACAAGCGAAACGGCCTGGGATATTTCAATAAGACACCTCATTGGACAGCGAGTCTCGCCACATTACTCGTTGGTAAGAGATCTGCAAGTTTAATTCCCAGCAGAAACCCGTTACCCAAGTATTTAGATTTCTAATTGCATGCAGGATGAACAGTTGGGCAAATGTCTTGCCTTAAGTGGCTGAAATGTATAGTGATTTCCAAATAATCCTATATAAGTTCATGCCTTTGTCAATTTAAAAATAGCGGGACTGTCGGGGAATAAAGTTCTTGTTTGTTTTAAGTTTAATTACATCTTAAGCATAAATGCGTTCAGTGTTACAGTGAGGGAAGTTGGATGCGGGCCTCTAATGAGCTGCAGCTAAGACCCTGAGGGATTCCCTACGTAAATTAACGGGATAAAAGTGCTCGGTTGGGATAGAGTTGATGGCTGAGCTGTTCTTAAAACCCAGTTATAGAGCTGTCTCTCACTCCTGTTTTCATTCTAAACAGCCCTGCCGAGACTTTAACAGCCGCCTGTTACAACTGTTCAGCTTGTCAAAATGTATTATATTACTCCACTAATAAACAGTATTAAAGGGTATTTGACTTCATTTCTCGTTTTCAGAGGGGATCAGGTTGATCAACACAACTGGCTTAGGCTGGCCTTATTTTAATTTGTTTATGTCATCTAAGTAATATTGAAGGTCCATGATCTGAATTTTTAAAACATTCTTTCTCTTGGGGATGTAAAACTTACAAAATAGTCTGAACAATGGGAACAATTAATGGAGGCTATGTATTGTAATCTTTGTCCTGGCAAGATGGATGACTTTGGCATTTTTAGCCTGCATTCAAAGTATTGGGAACACCATAGCTAAACAGACATTCTTCAAAGCATAACTAGACTAATTCCTTTACCAATCGTTCTATCTTTCCTTGGAAGAAAGCACTTGCAGAACAAATTGACTTCATAATTCTCTTTTGCTTACCATTGTTTCTGTGTCAGTTTTGTGGGAATTTATTCTAGCTGATCAAGATTTCCTTTCTGTTTTGTCATTTTTAGAACAATACATGCTTACATTAATAGAGAAAAGAAAACTGTAGATGTTTATTTGATAAACTCTCCCTTTTACCCCGCTTCTCCATCCTACTGTCCTCCCCTTTGGTACCTTTGTTAACAATTTGATAAGAGACCAAACATTCGTAACATTTTTTGTGCATATTATACAGCTACATATGTGCATACATTAAATGCATATAGCATATTTAAAGATCATACTTTGGATCATTCCCTAGAAGTGTGTGACTTGCTTTCCCCCCTACCTAATTTATCATAGACATCTTCCTATATTGGTGCCCAGATCATCCTCATTCTTTTTAAAAGCTAATTGTCATTCCAAGTTTGGGAGGTAAAAATTAATTTATCTGTTGCCTACTGACGTCATTTGAAGTCATCTCCAGTTTTTTTGCTGTGGTGAATAATGTTACAATGAACTTCTGAGTGTGCCTACGTGTGTGTGTGTTTTCAGCATGTATGTGTGCATTTTTGTGCACATGTCATAATAATATATGGAACTAGCATTTATAGAGTGACTCCTTTGTGCCAGGCAATATTCAGAGCACTCTACATATATGTGTGGTGTGAAGAAAAGGTCAACCCTTCTATTTTCCAGTAATGCCCACAGATTGATTTTGTAAATTGTCCATTTTTTGTCTCCATGGTTTGAAACATAATCTTTGTCAAATGTGATACCCCCCCAAAAAAAACATTCCATGTCTTTAAAATATTCCATTTGTCTAATCCTGCAGTGTCACACTTGTTAGCCTTATGGCATAAATCTAAGTTTAAATCTTTAAAATTAAAAAGAATCTGCAAAATTCTCTTAATCTTAAATTATAAAAAGTGACAAATTTATATGAACAAATAACAATAGTTTAGAAACATAGAAAGTTGCAGTAAGCAAGGGTGACCACATCCTAATTCCTGGGAATATGCTCCATTCCATGGAGAAGGGAAATTCGGGTGCAGATGGAATTAAAGTCACTAATCAGTTGACCTTAAAATGGGAGATTAAACCAGATGACCCAGGTAGGCCCAGTGTAATCACAAATGTACAAGGGGGGCAGGAGAGCCAGAGTGATGCCACATGAGAGCACACTGAGCCTTGCTCTGGTGGCCTGGCAGCTGGGGACGGAGGCCTGAGCCAAGGATTGTGGCCACTGCTGGTCACCGGACAAGGCAAGAGACACATGCTCCCCTGCGGCCTGGAAGGATCAAAGCCCTTTAAAAACAACAACAACAAAAAAACCCCGAAAGACTCCATCAAAAAACTAATAGACTTAATAAATGAATTTGGCAATGTAGCAGGATACAAAATTAATGCCAAGAAATCTATGGCATTTCTGTACACCAATAGTGAACTTACAGAAAGAGAGACTAAAAAAGCAATCCCATTTACCATCACTCCAAAAAAAATAAGATACCTAGGAATAAACTAAGGAGGTAAAAGACCTATATGCAGAAAACTACAGGACACTGAAAAAAGAGACAGAGGAAGATATAAACAGATGGAAGAACATACCATGTTCATGGATTGGTAGAATCAACATCATTAAAATGTCCAT
This sequence comes from Corynorhinus townsendii, assembly GCA_026230045.1. Lineage (NCBI taxonomy): Eukaryota > Metazoa > Chordata > Mammalia > Chiroptera > Vespertilionidae > Corynorhinus > Corynorhinus townsendii. The sequence continues at coordinate 5,837,835 of JAPDVU010000011.1, read as the reverse complement.
ACTACCCAAAGCAATCTATAGATTCAATGCACTCCCCATTAAATACCAACGGCATATTTCACAGACCTAGAAAGAACTCTCCAAAAATCCATCTGGAATAAAAAAAGACCCTGAATAGCCACAGCAATCCTGAAAAAGAAGAACAAAGTATGTGGGATCTCAATACCAGATTTCAAGCTGTATTACAAAGCCACTGTTCTCAAAACAGCCTGGTACTGGCACAAGAACAGACATATAGACCAATGGAGTAGAATAGAGAACCAAGATATCGACCCAAACCACTATGCTCAATTAATATTTGACAAAGGAGTCATGAACATACAATGGAGTCAAGACAGTCTCTTCAATAAATGGTGTTGGTAAAATTGGACCGATACATGCAAAAAAATGAAACTAGATCACCAACTTACACCATACACAAAAATAAACTCAAAATGGATAAAGGACTTAAACATACGATGGGAAACCATAAAAATACTAGAGGAATCCATAGGCAGAAAAATCTCTGACATATGCCGAAGCAATTTCTTCACCGATACTGCTCCTAGGGCAATGGACGCTAAAGAGAAAATAAACAAATGGGACTACATCAAAATAAAAAGCTTTTGCACAGCAAAAGAAACCATCATCAAAACAACAAGAAAGCCCACTGTATGGGAGAACATATTTGCAAATGCTATCACTGATAAAGGTTTAATCTCCAACATCTACAGGGAACTTACACAACTTAATAAAAGGAAGATAAATGACCCAATAAAAAAATGGGCAACGGACCTAAATAGAATCTTTTGAAAGAAGACAGAAGGAAGGCCAAGAGACATATGAAAACATGCTCAAAGTCACTAATTATCTGAGAGATGCAAATCAAAATGACAATGCAGTACCATCTCACACCTGTCAAAATGGCTATCATCAACAAATCAACAAACGACAAGTGCTGGAGAGGATGCGGAGAAAAAGGAACCCTCGTGCACTGCTGGTGGGAATGCTGACTGGTGCAGCCATTGTGGAGAACAGTATGGAGTTTCCTCAAAAAACTAAAAATGGAGCTCCCATTTGACCCAGTAATCCCACTTCTAGGATTATATCCCAAGAAACTAGAAACAGCAATCAGAAAGGATATATGCACCCCTATGTTCATAGCAGCACAATTCACCATAGCTAAGATTTGGAAACAGCCTAAATGCCCATCAGCAGATGAGTGGATTAGAAAACTATGGTACATCTACACAATGGAATACTACGCTGCTATAAACAAGAAGGAATTCTTACCATTTGCAGCAGCATGGATGGACCTGGAGAGCATTATGCTAAGTGAAATAAGCCAGGCAATGAAAGAAAAATACCACATGATCTCACTCATTTATGGAAAATAAAGAACATTATAACCTGATGAATAAAAAGATAGATACAGAGGCAGTAAAGCACCGAACAGTCTGTCAGGTTACAGCGGGAAGGCTGGGGAGTGTTGGGGAGGGAGGGAAATAGATCAGCCGAAGGACGTGTATGCATGCATATAAGCACACCAGTGGACACAAGACACTGGGGGGGTGGGGTGAGGGCATGCGATGGGGTAGGGGAGGTTGGGGGAAGGTCAATGGGGGGGGGGGGGAAGGAGATAATATGTACTAACATATGTAATACTTTAAACAATAAAAAAATAAAAATAATTTTAAAAAAAGCTCTGTGGACACCCTGACTTTTGCCCAGTGAGACCCAGTTTGGACTTCTGACCTAGAGAACTGGAAGGTAACAATTTTTTGTTGTTGAAATTGTCAAGTTTGTGGCAATTTATTACAGCAGCAATGGAAAACTAATGCAAAGGTGAGAAGTAAAAAAATTTCCAGTTTCTGCTGCCCTCTCTGGACCCCCTAGTCCAGGTCCAGTCCTGACAGGTTATAATTCTGAACAGTTGTGGGGTGTTTTCTTAGGCGGGGGGAAGGGTCATCTGCAGAATTGTGACCGCAGAGGTTTTTATAGTATGTTTTGATATCTGTTAAGTCTTCTTCTTTTTTTTCTCTTCTAAAGAAATTTTAAGTTTCCATGCATTTGCTTTTTCAGATGAACATTTGACTCAGTTGCGTTTATAATTTATTGGTATTTGTTTGTTGGTTTGTTTGTTTTATACATAGCTGAAGAATGGGGCCACCTTGGCCAATCTATTGAGATTTCCTTTGTAGTCACTGTTAACTTTTGTAAACATTCCCTGTATGCTTAAAAAGGAAACGTATTTCCTCCTTGGGAAAATTATCTTAAGTTTGGTTATTCGGTCAAGCTTGCTAATTGTGTTTTCCAGTAGTCATTATCTTATTTTCATAGACTTCACCCATCAGCTTCTGAGAACTGTGGTTTTCAGAAGTCCTCTGGGATTTTCAGTCATTTGTTTGTAGATTGTGATGCTTTGTTTTTTCGTGAAGTAAAGGTTTTGTTTTACTGTCTCTTCCTGGTGGGTTGTGCCTTTACTTGGTGTGAAATGCCTCTCTTTGTTCTCACCTTCTCCTTGCCTGGAACTCTGGTCTCTTCCTCCAGGCCTCAGCCTGAGTCTCTGAGTCCTCTATCATGTCTCACCTCGCCGCCTCTCTGGGCTGCAAGCCCCGTCTCTCACTGCTCTTTACTGGCACCTGCTTGATCGATACTTGTAGAATGAACAAGACTAACCAAAGCAGGGCTAGATTGTTCTAGCCTGGAGGAAGTGGGACGCTTTCCTGTGCATATGCTGGCCTGGAGGAAGCTGCTGTCAGAAGCACCTGTGTTGCCTTGAAATGTGCCGGATTCCTACTGCTTTATGAAGGAGTGAGGTTGGGATCCCGGCTGCTCCTCAATCCCCCCACATCTGTGTTCCAGCTGTGATGATGTAAGCCCTGTCCCTTTGGGAGCAAAGCGTGTAGATCAGCACTCTGGGGTTGAAAGTTAGTAAAGTTAATCATGAGAGTGCCCATTTATTGAACATCCGCTAGGTGCCAGGCACCACGCTTCCTGTGTTAACGTGCACGGTCTCACTTCATTCCCAGGAGGCAGAGCATCCCTGGGATTCCCATTCTTACGAGCGAGGAAGCGGAGGCCCAGAGAAGACGAGTCCACGGGACTCAGGAATGAGAGGACTAGGACGTGTACCTGGTCTGCCTGACGCCAGAGCTTCCGCGGTATAGTCATGCTCTTCTGTGTCCTGCGGTGCTTCTTCCCTCCACATCCAGCCTCGCAGCGTCACTGGCTGGAGGCCTGACATCTCAGACGAAGACATGATCACAGAGGTCACCTGTCTGGCCCGACTCTGATGGCCCCGAGGAGAGAGCGGAGCCTGACCTGGGCAGCCACCGATCATTGTGCAGCTGACCCCTCGCGTGGAACAGTGGGACTCGGCTCTGCAGCTCACCAGGCGGAGAGGAACAGGAGGGCTGGCCCTGGGTCAGTTCTGGCAGAGGCACACAGCTCTTCCACCACGGGACTTCAGGAAGCAATCCTCTGGAGGAACTTAAATGAGCACGGCGCCTAGCCTGAGAAAGACACCTTGGGGACCTCCTCGGGCTTACAATCAATGTAAAACACCTAATACTTTGGTGGCCAGCTTTGCACATCCCCTGCACCATCCGGCTTTGAGTTCAAGGCAACACTCTTGCAGCCCGAGATTGCAGACTCTTGGGACAGCGTGGAATAAAAACATTAGGACACGGTTCCAAGATTTACTATCCTGCACACATTTTGGACTAAAATCACAAGACATTTCTCCCTCCCTTCCCCCCCAAGTTCATCTACCCTGTCCCTTGGGGTTGAAAAGATTTGAGGGCGAGGGAAATACCGTTGAAGCAAGTAGTAGATTTCACATCCTAGTGATGTTTGTGTAGCTGCCACATGTGGCCCAGTGTTAAGTAGCTGAACATTACTGCTTGCAGCCGCCAAAGTCAGCCCTCACCTCCTAGGGAGGTGACTTCAAACAGCATTTCAAGGGCGCAGAGGGGAGGAGATGCGAGGGTTACCACTCAGGCTGCAGGAATTCACTCTCCCTGTGTGTGCTTTCTGCTTGTTAGAACCATGCCAGAGCCGGAAGTGCAGAGGAATTTGAAGGGTGCCTTCAGATAAGACGCTGCAAACCCCGATATTTGCACAAGAGCTTGCATTCTCCTAGCAGCGACGTCTTTTAAAGCATAACTAAGCGTAGTTTTCAGTTGGGAAGGTTCCCAGACCAGGGGTGCAGGGTGTGCTGAGTCGGAAGAGAAGCCTCGCTGTGAATAAAAGCTCACCTCTGCATTTCTTAGGACAAAAGCAGCCACTCGGAGTGGCTTCAGCAGCACGCCGGTTCTGCTGGGGCAGGCAGGGCCGGCCTGAGGACTGCTCGCAGAACGCGTGCGCAGTGAGTCACTGACAAACCCTCCCTGTGCAGAGCTGGACAGCCTGAATGAGGCTGGAATACACAGAAGCTGGCTGGACACCCCGACCTGGGGAGTCCCAACGGTGGCTAGCCTGCTGAAGTTTTTCTTTGTTTCCTTTGCCTGGTAGACTTTCTCAGAGCTCGAAGACTTCCTCAAGGTCTTCCAGATAGCTTTCTATATTGAAAATAAACCAACATACGCGTTATGTTGTTCTGCTGCATATGTTGAATGAAAACTTAAATAATAAAATAATGGATTTTTAAAAAAATTTGCACACTTTTGGCAGAATTTTTAGCACAGTGCAGTACGTTACTACATGAACCAACCCTACTCCGACCGATTTAGTAGAGCTAGTGCCATCTGTTAGATTACATGAACACTAATAGACTGATTTTTATTTTAAAATGTAACCAGTCAACAAGTATTCTTTGCTCAGCTGCTGCTAGGAACGCTGCTAGGTACTGCGAGGCCTCACATGTCTGGGAGGAAGTGACTGAGAACGTTGGCCAGCCTCCTCTGCTTTCCCTCCACAGGGATGCTCACTGGGTCCTGATTATTGTTGGGGGGTGGGGGGGGGCGGGGGCGCCCTCTCAGGACACCTGAGCTTGGAGTGTGCAGCACCGGGCCGAGTCAGTCTCTCGGTCACTCTGCTTTCTGTCTCTCTCCCCTATCTAACCCAGGGGGTGGACTGTGGTTGGAGCTGAGCCGCAGGTTTCTCTGCGGGAAGCTAATTGGCCCATTTGGGGCTTTGACCCAGATTCTTAACTTCTTAGCACCTTTCTTTAGACAACTGGGCTGGATGCGAATGCTAATTGTCCATCATGAGGAAAGGCCTTCTCCAATGCCCGGCCCCCCCACCCCCACCCCCCGAGGGGGGGTTCGCTGGCTGCTGCATGGGCACCACACCGACTCAACCAGCCTGTGAGTGCTGGTCCTCAGGGTTGACTCAGAGCTGGGCGCTGTGGGGCCGGCATGTCCCCTGTCCCATTGCAGAGAACAGCTCATGGGCAACAAGTCCCTCCCTCCCCCCAGCCCCCGACCTAACCCGCACAACACTAGGCATTTCTCAGGGGTTGCACAGTACCTAGAGTTGCAAAGCCACCGATGCGCATATGTAGGATGCACACAAACCTATTTGGTAGCAACCGAAAGGCTACCATCCCCAATATGTGACTTTCAAACCGCAGCAGCCACACACAGTCATACTCTAAAGTACAGGGGGTTGGGGCTTCAGCACATCAACTTGGGCCGGGGCGCACCGTCGGCTCATAACTATCGAAGCTTCGCCGTTTTGGAATTGAAGATGCCATCCTTATCTCCATTTCAGAGACCCACCGGTTCCCAGAAGCCGAGTCCTTGGCTGACGACCTTCACGCCGCCAGCCTCGCACACCCTTCACGTGCTCGGTGATTCCTGCCCAGCCGTGCGTGTCACAGGTATTTCGTTTATGGGGTGAATTTTAAAAGGCGCATTGACATTCTAGATGCCTTTCCTAGGAGGTGTATGTATCAGCATCGTTAATGCAGCTTCTGCTACTTCCCCGCTCTGTGTGACCTCAGGCAGGTTACTCCGCCTCTCTGGCCCTTGGTTTTCTGGTCTGTAAAACGGGGCTATTCATAGTGCCTACCTGCGAGGGCTATTGTGAGGAAGATGAGGTCATCTATGTAACGTCTTTGGAATAAAGTCTGTACACAGCAGGTCTTCAACATTTGTCCATAGCTACCTTTTCAGTATTCTGAGAAGGATGCATTTTCATAATGTGACCAAGGGGTTATTACCACTCCACGTTAACATTTGAAATTGTCCTTCCATGCTGGATGTTTGGGTCTGTAGGTTATCACCGTTTAAATATTATCATTTTCAGGCTGTTCTGTCCTTTTACGTTGGCCAGAGGCCGGTGTAATATGTCAGAAATGGTTTCATTCACTGGCTGCGCGTTACCAGTGTGACAGCACCAAGAATCGGAGCCACACTCCCTGCTCCTAACACATGTTCGGTTCCCTTGGAGTTGGGCGACAGGCTGAGCTGCTGTAGCAGCTGGACAACTTGCTGGGGAGACCCCTTCAAGTCTCAAGAAGACTTCAGATATTAACAACCGCAAAACCGAAAGCAGGGCGCACCCTGCGGGGGGACTTTTGCTGATTTGGGGTGGGGTGGGGGCGGGGTGAAGGCCACCTCTGGGGTCTAGGCTTCCCCAATGCTTCTCTCACCCCTCCTGTGAGGTGCTCTACTCCCTGCTGTGGCAGCCGAACACTTGACATCACAAAAGGTGATTTTTAAAAAGACTAGTTACTGTTGCAGAAGCCACACCGTCCACTCAGTGACTGAAGGTTTAAACATCTACTCTCTGTCCCATGCCTACCCCTCCACAATGCGCTGGATGAGTCTGTGAATATTGGGGTAAAAGGAAAGCGATTCCGGAAGGCGTGGTGAGCTCCGGGACATGCTTGACTTCTTCGGGAGAAGAGAATCAGAAATTTGAATAAAGACATTAAAATTCTCCCAGGTAGCTTTAAATAGTTTATGATAGAGTTTTCAACTTCTTTGTAGAACACGAATCACCAGACTGGTAATTAGTTTCATACAACTTAAACTATGAAGGAAAACCCAGTCATCTAAGTGACAGAGCTTCTCAAAACCTTGATGTGCAGATGAGTCACCTGGGGACCTTGTTAGAATGCAAATTCCCATTCGGTTGGGGGCTGGGACAGCAGGACTGGGATCTGCATTCCTAACCAGCTGCCTGTCCTCAGACCCCAGGGTAGCGGGATCTAAAACACACAGCTCCTGGGCATCCCCTCCCCTCCCCCCATGTTCCTCTTCTTTCCTGCTCTGGGCACATGATCCGATAGTACTTACGTGTGCACATGCACATGCTTTATATATGCCTTTAGAGTCCTGCTTCCTAAACCATTAATTGAGAAAGAGGCCATTGTTACAGAAAGTACAATGAACTTCATGAAACACCATTGGGTACAAAGGCAAAGCATTGACAAATTGGTACTTTCTTGCTTGGTCACGCCTGATTTAAGAAAATGAACCCAGAATGGGTTTTCAGAATTGGAAATTGACTTCAAGCCCATTTAAATCGTTCCTCTTTAACATATTAGCAGCGGAGTGCATAAACCAATATTTATTTTCCAATCAAAGGTTTGCAGCAGATGAATGAAAGAGATGAAG